>CM056721.1:64377678-64977678 GCA_029844215.1 Przewalskia tangutica | reverse complement strand
CTTGGAGCGCCTTGGAGCTTTGGATTAGGAGCTAAACCTCGCTCAGGATCGACTTTTTACTTGGATATTATTGGGCTTATCGAGGTAAATAATCCTAACCCTCTTTTGTAATTAGAGAATGCATACTGTAGAAGTATTGAGATAAGTATAAATACTTAGGAGGTTATTAAGAATAGAATTGAAGTAACACCTTAGAAGGGTATAAAGAAGAATATCTGTTGTACTTACATGGGATTTGTTTTCACGATGAACTTATATAGCTCACCGGGTAGGGTTGTGCTGCCCGACTTTCCATAGAATTGAGGACCCTCTGTTTAGAATGACCTACAGAATAGTCTAGACTTTGATAGATGTCTGTGACTATTATAGGCTGATTCTCTGCGCGCGACATACTCGACTTGGCAGGTGGATTTCGCCGAGAAGGTATGTGATTCTTCCTATACTCCTGAGCATGATATTTTAAGTATATATAGTACGGCAGACGTACATATGATAATCGGCAATGTCTTTTGACTTAAGCCTGAATAATAAGAACCTTGAAGTATGTCAAAAGAATAATGAATCATTTTAACAGAAGAGTAATAGTTGGTGTTAAAAACAAAAGCTTAAGAGTTATACTAAACTTTATGGGAAGTAGGTATAACAACCTAAGAATGATAAAAGGAACTGTTTACTTGTTTGTTTATAAAAACCTTGTATTGCTTTCTGTTAAGTGTAGTAAGATTGGTTGATAGGTAGACATACTATGATGCTGCATGTGTTAAATGCCTTGTAATGTGTGAAAGGGGGTTATTCTTCTTTGTCTTACGTTGCTAACGGTAAGTCCGTTGTACTGTTATTGTATCACCTACCCCCTTGACTTGTTATACCGAGGGCTTGCCACCCTTGATGCGGGTCTATACGGTCTATGAGACTATGCGGAGCTGCGGTATGCTCCAGGATTGATCATTCCGGGTGTTTAGCCCGATGCGGGGGATGCCCTATGCGGTCCATGGGACTATGCGGTCTTTTGAGGCTATGCGGACTGCGGAAGTCCAGGAGGGTACCGGGGCTAGCTACCCCGTCTGAGGAATACCTCATGCGGTGCAGTGTGACCTATGCGGTGCGGAAGTCGGGACTAGGCACCAGAATGATACTATGGGCGGTTGGCCTTGCCCGATCATTCGCGGCCTAGACTAGACACATTCTGATTTTCCTATTCGTTATTGTTGTGATGTGGCACTATGTGCAATTGAACGATTATATTTGTAAAAGGTTTTAAATACATTTATTTCATTTAAAGTACTTTATAGTTTCACATACTTGGTACTGTTATCGACCTCCTTGGAAGTGCGTTCATCTGCGAGTTCTAGAGGAAAGCGGTGCTAGATCCACATCCTTAGGATCTCTACGTTGGTGTTAGGAGCTCCACTCTCTCCGAGGCTCTACTTTTGGGTATGATCTCCTGTTGTAGATAGTTTTGTGCAGACAGGTATGGCGGGCCCTGTCCGCCATAGTTGTTATTTCCTTAAGTGCGTAGTCTGTTGTACAGTTGGGATGTAACTGCAAAAATTTGGTTTATGTATATATGCCGTAAGGCAATCTTTTTCATCAGATAAAATGTTCTAGTTATATCATGTTTCATGTCGTGTTTTATATTCCGCTGATTGTTCTCTGATGTATGACTACTTGGGTGCCCGGGTAAGGCACCAGTCACGGGCCCCGGAACGGGTCGTGACAAATTCTTATCCAAATTCCATTTCAATCCAAGTTGTTAGCAATACATGATATCAAGTCGCAATCGACTATAACTACTATAATCTTCAAGTCAACAACATGCGACGATTCTAATAACGACTAAATTGCAATCCAACTTAACATGGCTTACATTACATTTCGGATTTTCAAGGCTACAATCAATCCATAATCCTTATAAACTTCAACACATATACTTCATGCTAGCAACATGTAAAGATAACAACAATATAAATAATCTTGTAACACTTCTAAGAGACAAGATTATACCTCAACGAATCTTAATCCAAATTCCGAATCCGGAGTCGCTCCTTAGCAACTTAGAGCCTCCTCAAGACGCTACAATCCGCTACTTGAGACCCTTAGAACCATACCAACAACTTTCCTTCAATTTCCAATCCAAAACCTAGAAAGACAACTAGGTTTTCGTTTTGCGACTAACAGTAAACTATCTTTTTCCAAGATTTTCTATTGAGATATGTTCACAATACACTTAAGAACCTTGGTTTAAAGTGGGGAGCTAAAGAACAAGGAACAAAGATTTTTTTTTTCTCTATGGAACCCGAGAGCTAAGCTTGTGCTCTTCCAATTTTTTGTGAAATTTTCTAAGTGTTTAGCTCTCTCTTGCTACTAGTAGTAATATAAAGCACATTGGAAGGTCATGATATGAACAATTGGGTGGCTAGGATAAGGTCTTAGCAAAAATCAAGACTTTGTGGGTCCTTTGACCAAGTCAATTTTCTCAAGCTTCAAGTTGCAAGACTTAGTCATCCAAGACTATGGTCAATGACCATTTTGGCCATGCCAAATTCGACCAAGGCATCAATAGGGGGGGTGACATGTGTCGCCCTCCCATTCTTCACAATAATACGTTTTCCGACAATTTCATAATTTCGATAAATTTTTACAAGTCTCAAATCTTAACACTGTGAGTTCTTACGTACGTTCTTAAAACATGTCCTGTAAATACGGGGTGTAACACCTCCCCGCATGACCACATAAATCTCCTCTCTAACGACACGCTACCAAACCAACAATCCCAGGGGGGGTTACACGTCTAACCGGACGTGTACAATTCTACTCCACAATAATACTACAAGTCTACTGTAAATACAGTCCTATGTAAATACAATTCAATTCTTATCCATATTCATTCTACATATAGTATACTCAACTATACATTACAACAACATGTAATTTCCAATTACAATAGGGGGTAAAGATCATTACCTCGATAAGCCCAAAATTATCCAAGTTTTATAAGTCGATCCTGAGCAACGTTTAGCTCCACTTCCTTACGCTCCAACCCGCTCCAAGCAACCCTTAGAAGTTTCTAAACAACTTCTCTTAACACTTCAACTCCAAAAAGTGAAGAACACTTAGGCTTGTTCTTGCCATGCTCTCGCCCAAGGGGGTAATTTAGGGGCTAGGGTGTGAAATCTTTTCTAACTTTTGGTTACTAATCTTCCTAATACACTAAGGAAGAACACTTAAAACTTTTAGAATTTTTGGACAACAATTTGGTCAAGAACTTAGCCAAAAACCGAGAGCACTCACTAAAGGGGAGGGAGTATTTTCAAGCTTGGAAATCTCTAATTGTGGATGAAGTCTTGCAAGCTCAAAGGGTCTATTTATAGACCAATCAATGGCCAAGATGAAAGCAAGTGTATGGTGAGGATTAGGGACAAGTGTGTGTGAGTTCTTCCAACCAAATGTCCACCACAACTTTGTGACAAGTGTCCACCACAACAATGAGACATGTGGCTAGCCACATGTCTCAAAAACGTCCAAGGCCACACTATTTTCGGCCATAGGGCCACATGGGGTGCCATGTGTCGCCCTCCTACTCGTCCAAAATATTTCATCTTCCGAAAATATCCGTAATGCCACAAATTTCGAAAATAAAGTGGGCCTACAATCAGTAAATTCCTCCATGGGCCCACGTGACCAATTCCTAAATAAAATTCCATAATTCTCAAATATCCCAAAAAGTCCGAATACCAAATCTGGGAATCCAATTCCCATTAACGAACCTTTTTCCTTCACAAAATCCGGAAACTTTTCCGTCGAAAAATCACATCTTTCTTCCTTTCAAATTTTAATGTCGTATTCTCGTACGTACGTCCTCGTATACATACTCTGGAACTACGGGGTGTAACATTCTTCCCCCCTTAGAAACATTCGTCCCGAATGTTCTTTCTAAGTCTCCAAACATGCTTGCGCCGGCATAGTCTTCCCTACTATACTTACGAAACCAATTATGCCACACATGGCCATAATACGACATACGCGCAAAAATTCACATCCAAGCCAACGAAGAATCATCTCTAAAGTGTATAACAATACCATTAGCTCCACCCATGGTCCAAAGGATACTTTTTCACATCTTTACTTATAAAAAGGACACTTCCATCTTCTTAACACATCTACGCCTCTTTTCTTACTCGTCGTACCCTCCTCGTACACTCGAACTCTTCCTAATATACTTACCACATTTCTGTCATTGCTTCAGTTTTCAAAATCTCGGGGTTACTATCTCCAACTTGGTCATCATTAACTGGGAACACTCTGGATGGATCTCCGATACTCTTCCGAAACATAGCAATATGGAATACCGGACGTGCTGCCTCCTAAGTCGGACGGCAGTGCTAACTTATAGGCAACCTGGCTATTCTACAATGATCTGAAAAGGCCCAAAGTACCTCGGGCTAAGTTCCCCTGCTTTCCAAATCTCGTCATACCCTTCGGGGTGGTACCTTCGAAGACCCACCGTCGGCTGAACTCCAGTGTCGGCGTCGATTATCGCACTACTTACGGTGACTCGATGCGCTAATAACCTCTTCTAGATAAGCTTCACCTTATCCACATCTGCGAATCAAGTATGGACCAACTATCGAACCTTGCCAACATCGAACCAATCGACCGACAACCTACACTCCGCCATACAAGGCTTCATAAGGCACCATCCGAATCTTGAAATGGTAGCTAGTATAATACTCACTCAACAAGAGGCAAAATAATCCTCACTACCCACGAAATCAAAACACGACGTAACCTATCCTCAAATATGCGGATAAAGCGCGGCTGTTCGTCCGTCTGCCCAGGGTGAATGCAATCGAGACTCAATGAGCTCCAACCGCTGGTAAAACCTCCGAAAAGAAATAGCCATAAACCGGGCTCCATTGCTGCCATAAAATAAAGTAGGAACCCGTGCGACCTTACAACCTTCCCGATATACAACATCTCGCATAACCTCCGTAGTAAATGCGGTCGACTAACGGACAAGATGGGCTGACCCGGCCAGCCTACTACTACTGGTCGAACGCATCCACAAACTCGCACGATGGTTACCTAAACTTGGGCCCTAACACCCTCGTGACCCTATCATCTAGCGGGACCACCTCAAACTGACCCCACTACATTCCGGGCTGCGGGTTGACTCGCGATATTGTCACGACCCGAACCCGGGCCCGTGACTGGTGCCTTACCCCGGGCACCCAAGTAGACATACATCAGAGTAATCAGCGGAACATAAAGACAATACATGAAACCAGTGAAATAAGACAGTGAAATAAGAAGACAGGCTAACCAAAAACGGTTACATTAAGTATATATATTAATAGCAACTTTTTCAACATGAGCAGTTTAATCCTTTTTACAAACCACGCCACAGCATTACTACGGACCTCTAAGAATGATACGACAACAATGGCGGGACGAGGCCGCCAAACCACGAATGTAAACACTTACGACGGCGGGGACTATACCACTGATAAGCCTCGGAGAAAGCGGAGCTTCCCAAATCGCTGACCACGAGCTAGGATCAACGGCGGTGTACCTCAACTGCGGCATGAACGCGGCCCGAGGAGGTCGATAACAAAAGTGCAGTATGTGAAATCGAAAATACATCACGTAAATGAAATCATAGCTTGATCATATAAAGCAGAGACATGTATGATAACCAATCTACGATTTACAACAGCGATCATGTCAAGTTAGGGACTCACGCCTCAAGTCATCACTCAAGTATAACAATGGGTCTCGTGCCCACGACATCAATCATGCGTGGAATACCTTCCTCACCGCCGCGATCTATGATATAAAAGCACGAGAACACACATGAACACCGGGTCCACTGTGTCATAATAAAGCATGCGGGGGTAAATGCGAAGGCATAGCCGACTACTAAAAAAACCCACGCAGTACCAACAAGGTCATGAATCAGATCATAAGATCTGTCTGACCGTCACATGATCAAAGCGGCCACTTGCGCGATATCGATGTCGCGTCTAACCACAGAACTCCGCACTCGCGTAGGCCAATCTCATCGGCCGCATGAGGTATTCCCGCGTCGAGGGTAGCTACTCCCGGCGTCGCCCCGACTTCGCGATCCGCGTGGCCACATGGACCGCATGCCCATAAAGGGCGTCACTAACACGGAACTCGTAGCTCCGCATAGGCCCCGGGACTGCGTGAGGTATTCTCGAATCATAGGTCCATCGACCGCTGAGTCTACCCGCGTGGGCGGCTTAACCGGAATCATCTCAAGAGATGAATGCCACAATACTATCATAACGACCGATAGTTAATAAGCACAATCAAGAAACCCGCTTCACACAAACATCACAAGATACTAACACACGTAGCATCCCAACACGTTTACTTATCAACGCAATCAAGAAAGTATTACAAGGCTATCACAAACCAATACAATCAAGTTGTTCACACAAGGTACCTTCTACTATATGATTAACAAAATCGGGTTTTTATCCCCAAAGTACTTCATACATTAACTCTTTAAAAGATACGTTACTTTCACAATGTCACACAATACCCGTAGTATAAAATAGAGTGACTATCCTTTTAAAGTAAATCAATTACTTCTCTTTGAAAAATCAAGTAGCAACATTCTTTTCCAATGATCAAGTTTGCCTAATTTCCAATGTTCAAGTTTCTCATTTTAGAAAGGTTTCGTAGTTCATAGTCTTATTCATTTGAGAACATAATTCCCTTAAAACTATCAGAAACATAAGTCTTATATGTGAGTAGGATATTCTTGTTTATAACAATCTTATTACTGACCATGATCTAGGAAATATCATTTTGTCTCATCTTAGCTTCTATGCGGATGGAAGTTTCTCTGGTTTTAATAATACTTAATTAGTCAAAACACTTCCTTTTATTAACGCCTGCGGTGGTTTGTCGATACACATTCTGATTTCCGAAATCAGTAAAACATTCTTAAGCCGTTATACCTAACTTCCCATAAAGCTAGTATAACTCTTAAGTTTTTCAAAAACCAAGTATTACTTCTTCTTTCAAAACGATTCACAAATCTTTTGAAATACTTCAACTTCTTCATTAACACATAACAAGCCAGTTATAATCAAATCAATTACCTTTCGAAAACCACAACCCATTTTCTTACCTACATAAAGCTGTTATAACCAACTTCCCATAAAGCCGTTATAACACTTTATGTTTAAGCCAAACAAATACACTTAGCACATGTACGTCTACCGTACTACATAGTTCACACATATCATGCTATAAGAGATAGGAAGAGGTTCACATACCTCGCGACGATTATCGACTAATAGCAAAACGCTCAAGTACCTCAAACCATGGCTACTCCCTAAGCCAAGTAGATCGCGCCACGCATAGTACTTTCACCTATAAGGCCACAAGGCGCTTATTAACATAAGGTCTCTTCGTAGAACATTCTACAGAAAATTCAAGACCTCCCTCACACATGGCGTAAATCTCCTCTCTATCGAGGCTGCAAGCCAACCGGGGGTTATACAACTAACCCTAACGGGTACAATTCTACTCCACGGTACTACTACACAAATCTAATCTAATACAACCCTATGTAATTACGATTCGATTTTCTTTACATTCGGGCTTAAGTCACAAGACATTGCGTAAGTATTATTCGAGCTTAAGTCAAAAGACATTGCCAATAACTACGTTCATTCTATATATAGTATACTTCAACTATATATTCTAACAATATGTAATTTCCAATTACAATAGAGGACAAGATATTTACCTCAATAAGCCCATAATTATCCAAGTATAAAGTCGATCCGGGCAATCGTTTAGCTCGACCCGTGCGCTCCAACCCGCTCCAAACAACCCTTAGAAGTTCTAACCAACTTCTACCTACTACTCCAACTAACCATGGAGATTTTCCTAGGGTTTCGGTTTTGTGACTGACGGGAAGTATAATAGTATTTCTGGGCTTTTGTATAGGTATAACCTTAGAATACTACAAGGTATATGGCTAAGGTAATTTGGGCATTATAACAATACTTTTGAGAGTATTTCTACCAAGAGAGGGGGGTATTATACGAAAGCAACTAGGTGGGGTACCCCACGGCCACACTACTAGGAGGGGGGGAAGGGCTCTCGGCCAAGGGGGAGGGGGAGGGCTCTCGGCCACTACACTACACAAAGGGGGAGGAAGAAGCTTTCAAGACTTAAGAGATTTTTGGATGAAGAAGTTCATCAAAGGGGAGGGGTATTTATAGGTCAAGTGAAGGCCAACCAATGGCCAAGATTTAGCCAAGTGCTATGCAAGTGTAGGGCCAAGATCTTGCCAAGTGCACACTAGCCAACTAACACAAAAAATATCCTACCAACCCTTGACCACAATGGCCAACTTTCGGCCACTACATTATCACCAAGGTGTCCCAATGAGAGGGTGACAAGTGTCGCCTCTTGTTGGTCCAAAATGTTTCGTCTCTGAAAAATCCGCAAAAATAAGAAATGACATAGCCGGAAATTCCCTACGAAAGTCGTGGAAAACGTTTCGTCGAAACACGACTCTAACCGGGTGTTATGCACAAATAAAATTCGGCCAAGCACTTTAAGGCACAAACTCAAATTTTCTACGTACGTCCTTACGTACATACTCTGGAAATACGGGGTATAACATTCTCCCCTCCTTAGAAACATTCGTCCCGAATGTTCCTTCTAAGTCTCAAAACAAACGTGCGCCAGTATAGTCTTCACTACTATACTTACGAAAACAAACCTGCCACATCTGGCCACGGAAACACCCAAGCAAAATAACACCATCCAAGTCCACGAGGAAACACCTCAAACATAACCACAAACAATTATCACAGCGGTCTAAAATATACTTCCTTCGCACCTTCTCTTTACAAAAGAAATGATCACATCAATGCTCGCCATACATGCTCACTTCTCTCTTTACTCGTCGTAGATACCACTTTGTCACTTTGTCGCGAGCCTTGCTCCGACGACCCAACAAATGGTACCGGGCTGCTTGCGATCCCGGAGGATGTCGTACACTTGAACTCTTACCACATTCTGTGCGGCCGGTTCCAAAACTCGGCTACTATCTCTAACGTGGTCATCATTAAGTGGAACACTCGATGGATCTCCGATACTTTTCCCGATCATAACAATACGAAAGACCGGACGTACAGCCTCCTAAGTCGGACGGCAAAAGCTAACATATAGGCAACCTGGCCTATCCTTCACATGAACTCACAAAGGCCCAAAGTAACTCGGGCTAAGTTCCTCTGTTTTCCAAAACTCGTCGCACCCCAAACCCGGGGTGGTACTTTCAAGAAGACCGACCGTCAACCTGAACTCTTAGCGTCGTCGCCGATTATCCGCACGATTCCTCTGAGCTGCCAGAACCTCTCCTAGACAAGCTTCTCACTATCCACAGTCTGCTGGAACAAGCCTAAACCAACTGTCTGAACCTTGCCAACATCGAACCAATCGACCGACAACTTACACTTCCGCCCTTACAAGGCTTCATAAGGCGATATCCGAACACTGAAATGGTAGATCAAACACTACCTCCACAGGAGACAACAATCCCCACAACTATCCCTGAAATCCAAACACTGGCCCGAGGGCGAATGCGATTCTGAGACTCACCTGAGTTCCTAACCCTGCCTGGTAAACTTTTAGAAAACGAAAATAGCCACAACACAGGCTTCATCGTCGACATAAGGTGAAGGTAGGCACCGTGCAGCCTTTCAACCCTTCGATAACTCAACACACCGAGTAAACGGTCGAGCGAAGAACACGATGGGCTGCCCCATCGACCACCACCGGTCGAACGCATCCACGAACTCGTGACTGTTAACTGAACATGGGCCTAACACCCTCGTGACCCTACCACAAGGCGGGACCACCACAAACTGACCCCACCACCAAACCTGCCGCGGGTTGACCCGCAACGTGGCCTCAACCCGACCCGACAACGCGCATCATACTAGCTCCCCGAACCGGAACAATCTCACTAATCACGTTACGAAAACCTAGCGGTCTTCTTAGCTCAACTACCCTCTTTCATTCCACACTACTGTGGACTGTCCCAAACATAACTCACGTGCACGATGCACTTCCGATAAGGGTCAAACATAACACTACACCTTTTCTCGAGATGGCCTCACCTCTAAGGTCTCTACGTAAAAAGCTCTAAGGCTCACACTTTCTCTATCCCCCAAAATCTTACTCGGTTAAACAACCATGATTTCAAATCACAACTAACACACTACTATCAGAACATAGTACCTAAGGTATACTCACCTTATCACCTATACAAAACTCTAGAGAGTTAAGGATAGATCTATGTCTCATCGCTTCACTCCCTTAGTCGTTCTAATCAAACTCGCCTGCAGGCGATAGCTAAGGAGATGACGAACTACCCACCGATCCTCAAGGCTAAGTCCTCCTACAAGGACACTCTTCGACACTGCACTCGACGGTCATAGTACAACAAGTACCAACCTAAAAGATGACATTCCCGATGACGCATCACACCGCGGAACGGAAGCCACGGAGTTCTAACCAACTCTGCATACCCCGAACGCCCCGAAATTCGTGGAAGACCACTCGCACCGATGGATGTGCATAATCAAATCTCCGTGAGGTGACTCGCCTCGAAAGTTACCAAAGGACCTTGCTCGCCCTCTCGTTGTCCTTCGTTAACCCGTCGATCTCTACGCTTTCGGCTGCGCGCATAAGCCCGCATACGTGCCATGCTCAAGCCTAATCAAGGATTACTCTTGCACAATCTTCTCTTAGGTAGTCATCAAGACTTGCGGTACAACGGTATATTCTTTGGTAGCCAAATCCATAGCTAGTAATGTGGTCGCCTCTTTGCACTCTATATTCACGGTTCTGGCCGTGGGCGAAGGTTCAAATATCATGGCCGCAGCTGAACCGCCATTGCCGTACAAACTCACTGGGCTAGTGACGCCGCAGAAATCCCCAAATGAAGCACCTAACTCGGTGATAATTGGGCCTGTGCCTCGTAACCCTTCTGAACTATACTCGCGCCTCCTCGGCCGCTTTGCCCTCCCGGGCCGGGTTGCTCACGCGAGGCATAGCGGTGGAAAGAAATACGTTAGAGGTCTAACTTACAACACGACTCTAAGGCACGATCTTAGAGTGAGAAGAATAGAAACCAATCCTAAATACCTATAGCCTCACGATTATGGTGTGGTGCACAACACACCGATAATCAAGACTCCATCGATACTGCCTAGACACTTTCCGAGGATAACCTCGCTCGATACCACTTTTGTCACGACCCGAACCGGCCGTGGATCGTGCCTACCCCGCACCCAAGTAGACATACATCGAGTAATCACGAACATAAAGACAATACATGAAACCAGTGAAATAAGACGTGAAATAAAGACAAAGCAACTAAAAACGGTTACCTTCGGATATATATAAATAGCAACTTTTTCAACATGAACAGTTTAATCCTCTTTACAAACCCCGCCCACAACAAGATTACTGCACTCTAAGAATGATACGACAACAATGGCGGGACAGGCCCCGCCAAACCCCGAATGTAAACACTTACGACGACAGGGACTATACCACCGATAAGCCTCCGAGAAACGGAGCTTCCCAAACGCCAAACTGTGACCACGAGCTAGGATCAACGATCGTGTACCTCAACTGCGGCATGAACGCAGCCTCAAGCGAGGTCGCATAACAGTACCGAGTATGTGAAATCGAAAATACATATCGTAAATGAAATCATAGCGATCATATAAAGCAGAGACATGTATGATAACCAATCTACGCTTACAAAGCAAGCATGCTATGTTAGGGACTCACGCCTCAAGTCATCACTCAAGTATAACAATGGGTCTCGTGCCCACGACATCAATCATGCCCGTGGAATACCTTTCCTCACTACCGGCGATATGATATAAAAGCACCAAGGAACACACATGAACACCGTGTCCCACGCGTGTCATAATAAAATCAGACGGTAAGTACGAAGGCATAGCCGACTACTAAAAACCCACGCATCAACAAGGTCATGAATCAGATCATAAGATCTGCTAGACCGTCACATGATCAAAGCCGCCACTTGCCCGCAGATCAATGTACGCGTCTAACCACGAACTCCCGCACTCGCGTAGGCCAATCTCATCGCCCGCATGAGGTATTCCCGCGACGAGGGTAGCTACTCCCAAGATCGCCCCGACTTCGCATCCGCATGGCCACATGGACCGCATGCCCATAAAGGACGACACTAACACGAACTCGTAGCTCGCGATAGCCCCCGGGACTGCACAGGTATTCTCGAATCATAGGTCCATCGACCGCTGAAGTCTACCCCGCACGGAGGGCGCTTAACCCGGAATCATCTCAAGAGATGAATGCCACAATACTATCATAACGATCGATAGTTAATAAGCACAATCAAGGAACCCCCTTCACACAAACATCACAAGATACTAACACACGTAGCATCCCAACACGTTTACTTATCAACGCAATCAAGAAAGTATTACAAGGCTATCACAAACCAATACAATCAAGTTGTTCACACACGGTACCTTCTACTATATGATTAACAAAATCGGGTTTTTATCCCCAAAGTACTTCATACATTAACTCTTTAAAAGATACGTTACTTTCACAATGTCACACAATACCCGTAGTATAAAATAGAGTGACTATCCTTTTAAAGTAAATCAATTACTTCTCTTTGAAAAATCAAGTAGCAACATTCTTTTCCAATGATCAAGTTTGCCTAATTTCCAATGTTCAAGTTTCTCATTTTAGAAAGGTTTCGTAGTTCATAGTCTTATTCATTTGAGAACATAATTCCCCTTAAAACTATCTGAGAAACATAAGTCTTATATGTGAGTAGGATATTCTTGTTTATAACAATCTTATTACAGCAGCCATGATCTAGGAAATATCATTTTGTCTCATCTTAGCTTCTATGCAGATGGAAGTTTCTCGGTTTTAATAATACTTAATTAGTCAAAACACTTCCTTTTATTAACGCCGCATGGTTTGTCGATACACATTCGATTTCCAAATCAAGAAACATTCTTAAGCCGTTATACCTAACTTCCCATAAAGCTAGTATAACTCTTAAGTTTTTCAAAAACCAAGTATTACTTCTTCTTTCAAAACGATTCACAAATCTTTTGAAATACTTCAACTTCTTCATTAACACATAACAAGCCAGTTATAATCAAATCAATTACCTTCAAAACCACAACCCATTTTCTTACCTACATAAAGTCGTTATAACCAACTTCCCATAAAGCCGTTATAACACTTTATGTTTAAGCCAAACAAATACACTTAGCACATGACGCTCACCGCATCTACATAGTTCACACATATCATGCTATAAGAGATAGGAAGAGGTTCACATACCTCGCGACGATTATCGACTAATAGCAAAACGCTCCAAGTACCTCAAACCGCCGGCTACTCCCTAAGCCAAGTAGATCGCGCCACGCATAGTACTTTCACCTATAAGGCCACAAGGCGCTTATTAACATAAGGTCTCTTCGTAGAACATTCTACGTAAAATTCAAAAGACCTCCCCGCAACAACAGAAATCTCCTCCTCTATCGAGGCCGCTACCAAGCCAACCAGGGGTTATACAACTAACCCTAACGGTACAATTCTACTCCACTACTACTATTACACAAGTCTCATGTCTACAACCCTATGTAATTACCAAGATTCTTCTTTACATTCCGGCTTAAGTCACAAGACATTGCCGTAAGTATTATTCAGGCTTAAGTCAAAAGACATTGCCAATAACTACGTTCAGTTCTATATATAGTATACTTCAACTATATATTCTAACAATATGTAATTTCCAATTACAATAGAGGGACAAGATATTTACCTCAATAAGCCCATAATTATCCAAGTATAAAGTCGATCCTGGGCAATCGTTTAGCTCCAACTCCGGGTCAACCCGCTCCAAACAACCCTTAGAAGTTCTAACCAACTTCTACCTACTACTCCAACTAACCATGGAGATTTTCCTAGGGTTTCGGTTTTGTGACTGACGGGAAGTATAATAGTATTTCTGGGCTTTTGTATAGGTATAACCTTAGAATACTACAAGGTATATGGCTAAGGTAATTTGGGCATTATAACAATACTTTTGAGAGTATTTCTACCAAGAGAGGGGGGTATTATACGAAAGCAACTAGGCTAGTGGGTACCCCACGCCACACTACTGTGAGGGGGAAGGGCTCTCGCCAAGGGGAGGGAGGGCTCTACCACTACACTACACAAAGGGGAGGAAGAAGCTTTCAAGACTTAAGAGATTTTTGGATGAAGAAGTTCATCAAAGGGGAGGGGTATTTATAGGTCAAGTGAAGGCCAACCAATGGCCAAGATTTAGCCAAGTGCTATGCAAGTGTAGGGCCAAGATCTTGCCAAGTGCACACTAGCCAACTAACACAAAAAAATATCCTACCAACCCTTGACCACAATGGCCAACTTTCGGCCACTACATTATCACTAAGGTGTCCCAATGAGAGGGTGAAAAGTGTCGCCCTCTTGTTGGTCAAAAATGTTTCGTCTCTCGTAAAAATCCGCAAAAATAAGAAATGACATAGCCGTAAATTCCCCTACGAAAGCTGTGAAAACGTTTCGTCGAAAAACGACTCTAACCGGGTGTTATGCACAAATAAAATTCGGCCAAGCACTTTAAGGCACAAACTCAAATTTTCTACGCACGCCCCACGCATACTGGAAATACGGTATAATGATATGGCCTCAACCCACCCACTTCAGACTAAACTCGCTCCCGATCCGGAACATCTTACCAGTTCACGTCATGAAAGCTACCACTTCCATCTCACACTACCCATGGAATTATCCCACAATATATATCACGCATACCAAGTACTTCGACAAAGACCAACCGTAAAATCATCCACTCAGGACGACCTTGCATCCAAGGTCCCAACTGTTATAAATTCTAAGGCTCCCCATTTTCTCGTCCCCAGACTTACCCATGTTTTCTAATCACAACTTACACAATGCTAACCGAACATAGCACACCACATGTATCTACCATAACGACCTAAACAAGTCTCTTAAGGTCAAGATATCTCTATAACTCTCGCTCACTTTCTCTTTGTCGCTCTAATCAAATCCTGCTCACGGGCGTAACTACGTAAGGTGATGAACCACCATCGATCCCGGCGTCGAAGTCGTAACATCCGCGCCACCTGGTCGGACAATTTCTCGCAAATGGCCTGCCGCCGCAAGCCTAACAAGCTATCTAAGTAGTACGACACTCCCATAAGAACACCTACCACAACGCCATACCGAAAGTGGGGTGGCCTCCTCGCTAACTCCCTTCCTCTCGAACCATCAATCCGCGAATCGACTGTAGGCTAAGTCATCCCACTGTATCCCTCCTACTAGGACATTCTCTTCTCACGCCTGCATTTACGGCGGTAAAACAAGCATTAGTAACAAGACGACATTTCCCGGGATGACGTCTACCGCATAGTGAACACTGAGGGGAAACTGAATGTCACGACCCGATCCCGGGCCCGTGACTGGTGCCTTACCCCGGGCACCCTAGTGATACAACATCAGAGAAAATCAGCGGAAATAAAAAACTTTAAACATGAAACAAGAGATAAAGTATGAAACAGGCTAACCAAAACGGCCACCTTCCTGAATATATACATATATAACAACCTGAACAGTTAAATCCTTTTACAAACCCTGCCCACAACAGTACTACAGACCTCTAAGAATGAAACCATAACTATGACGGGACAGGGCCCCGCCATACCCCTGAATGTACAAGTAACTACACTGACAGGGGACTATACCAAAGATGAGCCTCCGGAGAAACGGAGCTTCCCAAAACGCTGAACTGTGGTCCTATGAGCGAGGATCCACAACCAATGTACCTCTACCTGCGGCATGAACGCAGCCCCCCGAAGGAGGTCAGTACAACAGGTACCAAGTATGTGAAACTGAAAATACTGTAATGAAATCACATTTCATCATTTTATAAAACCATTTTGCGATAAGTAAACAATTATGCCAAGTAAGGGACGATATCCCCGAATAATCACTCACATAACTATGAGTCTCACGCCCATAATATCACTCATGCCTGGAACTCATTCTCATCACAAGCGATACATGATGTAAAACAACACCCATATGTGAACCTGAACACTAGATCCTGCCTGCGTCATTAAACCGATCGGGCCAAGTAGAATCGCCCTATACCAGTTCCAAAAGCTAGTCATAAAACTTCACGGGCAAGGTACGGAAGCTAATTACCAGATCCAAAAGCTAGCCACGCAACTGGCCGAGGCAAGTACCAAAGCTAACGTACCCTAGCCAACCGTCTCACGAGATATGATCGAGGCAAGTACCAAAGCTAACGTACCCTAGCCAACCGCAACCTTGCCTCAACCCGACCCATTTATCACGCCAAACTCTTGTTCCCCGATCCGGAACAATCTTATCTATCAAGTCACGAAAACCTAGTGGGCTTCTTAGCTCAACTACCCTCTTATAATTCACACCACTCAGGGACTTATCACACAATTATACCCCACGTATACTATGCACTCCGACAAAGGTCAATCGTAAACAAAATCTTTTACTCAAGACGGCCTCGCATCTAAGGCCTCCACGTATAATATTCTAAGGTTCACACCTTCCATGATCCCAAACTTACCTCTTCAACTAGTCATGTTCTCTAAGTTACACTTAACACAATGCTATCCGTGATAAAGACTTCACACGCACTCCACCATAATAACATAACCAAGTTTCTTAAGGGCTAAAGGTATCTCTCAGAATCATCGCTTACTTCCTCTTTGTTGCTCTAACCATAATCCCGCCTGCAGGCGCCTAGCTATATAAGGCGATGAACTGCACACCAATCCCGGCCGAAGTCTCTACATCCGTATACCTCTAGTCGGACAAACTCTCACCAAATGGTTCTGTTGGCCGCCAAGATACAAGCCGCCAAGCGACGACACTCCCACCATGACGCCTATCACAACGCCACACCGAGGCGGGGGTGGCCTCTCCCGCTAACCCCTTCCTCTCCGAACCATCGAATCCAAGACTAACCCGGTAGGCTGAGTCCTCCTACCTGTATCCCTCCTACTAGGACATCCTCCCATCACATGGCCCTGACGGCCACAGGTATAATAATCTCCCAAACTAGCACGACACCCTGAGGATCATCCTCAGCTCTCTATCCATAGAACTCGCGAATCGCAACTCAAGAAATCCCGAAGTCTCAGACTATCGGATCTAGGGTGAACCACTGGTACTGCCGGAACCACCGGCTCCCGTCCGTCCTCATTCCCAGCCACCAGCCTTACTAGTAACTGGGCCAACTCCTGAACTCATATCCTCGGCTCCTAGTCGTGGAACCGAGGCTCGTATCGTGGCCTCGTGAAATCGCTGCCGCTCTAAACTCTGCTGGGGCTAGCGGCGTCATAAAACTCGTCGTCAGAAGTACTATCTCAGGTAATGACCAGGCTTGTGCCCTCGCAACCCTCTGTGTTCAACTCGTAGCTCCCTCTGCTGCCTTGACCATCTGGGCCCTGGTTGCCTTTCGCAGAGGCATAACTGGTACATACGAATACGTCCGAGGGAGTCCAACTTATAACACAGCTCTAAGGCACGATCTCAGAGTGAGAAGAATGGAAACCAATCCTAAATATCCTGTAGCCTCCTGATTATAGATGTGGTGCACAACACACCGATAATCAAGACTCTACTAGACACGGTCTGTAGACACTTTCCGAGATAACCTGCTCGATACCACTTTTGTCACGACCGATCCGGGCGTGGATCGTGCCTTACCCCGGGCACCCTAGTGATACAACATCAGAGAAAATCAGCGGAAATAAAAAACTTTAAACATGAAACAAGAGATAAAGTATGAAACAGGCTAACCAAAACGGTCACCTTCCTGAATATATACATATATAACAACCTGAAGAGTTAAATCCTTTTACAAACCCTGCCCACAACAAGAGATTCTGCACTCTAAGAATGAAACCATAACTATGACGGACAGGCTCGCCATACCCCCAATGTACAAGTAACTACACCGACAGGACTATACCAGCATGAGCCTCCGGAGAAACGGAGCTTCCCCAAACGCTGAACTGTGGTCCTATGAGCGAGGATCCACAACCAATGTACCTCTACCTGCGGCATGAACGCAGCCCTCAAGGCGAGGTCGACAACAGTACCAAGTATGTGAAATCGAAATATCAGAATGAAATCACATTTCATCATTTTATAAAACCATTTTGCGATAAGTAAACAAGATGCCAAGTAAGGGACGATATCCCGTAATAATCACTCACACATAACTATGGGTCTCACGCCCATAATATCACTCATGCCCGTGGAACTCATTCTCATCACGGCCAGCATGATGTAAAACAACACCCATATGTGAACTCGAACACTAGATCCTGCGTCGCCATTAAACCGACGCCAAGTAGAATCGCCTAAACCGGTTCCAAAAGCTAGTCATAAAACTTCACGCAAGGTACTAAGCTAATTACGAGATCCAAAAGCTAGCCACGCGAATCGCCGAGGCAAGTACCAAAGCTAACGCATTCTAGCCAACCGTCTCACGAGATATGACCGAGGCAAGTATCTCGCTATCTACCAAAGACTGCCGATACACGAGAAATGACCAGACAAGTATCTAAAGTGTGCTCAGAACCACATGTACAAATCAAGCCCGTGATTGTTCGTCACCGCGGCAAGCTTCATGGATTAGCGGTCCATGGACAAATAACAAAACCTCACAATGACCGCACGCCCCAAGATCTTACCTCGGAAAGCATGGCCATGAAACCATCCTATCGACGCATGCCCGTGGAACATCCATCGCACAAGACGTCCAAAGGAATAACAAGATAATACTAAAAGTGGACGATACTCGTGGAAAATCCAACGCGTCAAGATGTCCAAAAGAAATAACCAGATAATACTCAATAGTGGACGATACTGTGGAAAATCCAACGCGTCAAGATGTCCAACAATCAATCGATAACCGTCCTCCCCGAGAGACACCAGAGTACGTAATCACAACACTTGCACAACAAGGCTATCACAACAAACATAGGCAAGTTTAATGTACTTTCATTTTATATCAACAATCCGAAATACTACATACTTTCATTCTTTCAAAAGACCTCTTGTTACGTAAAGCCACACGATACTAATACTCGTAGTATATAAAGAAAACACATTTTACTTTTAAAACCAAATTACTTCACCTTCGTAAAAATCTTTACAAGGCTTTTAAAATCAAGTACTCTATACTTTTTAAACCAAGTGCTTTTCTTTTAGAACAACATCAAGTATACTCTTTTAAAACCCAACTAACTTACTCTTTTCAAAACAAGTAACCTATACTTAAATCAAGTTACTTCTCCTTATCCGAAAACAAGTCGTTATAAGTCAAGTCTCTTATCTTTCAAGATCAAGTCTCTTAACTTTCAAAATCAAGTCGTTTATCTTTCAAAATCAAATCTTTCTTTTATCTTCATAAAGTCGTTATAACTAACTTCCCATAAAGCCATTATAACACTTTATGTTTTAAACAACAAAATTCATTTCACACACGTACGTCTACCGTACTATATAGTTCACAACAATCATGCTCAAGAGTATAGGAAGAATCACATACATTTTTAGCTTAAACCACAAGCCAAGTCAAGTATGCCGCGCGTAGAAAGTCCACCTATAATAACCACAATATATCTATCAATCTTTAGTTCTCATCGTAACATATTCTAAGTAAACAGTTCCCTATTCTACGGAAAATTCGCAAAGACCTCCCCGCTATCACATAAATCTCCTCCTACCAAGGCTGCTACTGTGCCAACAATTCCTCAGGATTACACGCCTAACCTGACGTGTTCAAATCGCTCCACAATAATACTACACAAGTCTCATCAGAATACAAATTCAATGTAAATACAGTTCAATCCTTTATAAACATCCTTCCAATATATCTTATACTCAATTCTAAACTACTACAACATGTAATATCCAATTACAATAGGGGGACATAGATCATTACCTCGATAAGCCCAAAATTATCCAAGTTTATAAGTCGATCCTGAGCAACGTTTAGCTCCAAATCCTTATGCTCCAACCCGCTCCAAGCGACCCTTAGAAGTTTCTAAACAACTTCTCTAAACACTTCAACCAAGCGAGGAAGATTTTTCTAGGGTTTCGCTTATGACTATTGGAATAAAGTAGTATTTCCGGGCTCCTAGTATTGAAATAACTTTGGAATACTACTAGGGATACTAGGCTAAGGTATTTGGGATTATACTACAATACATGAAGTATTTCACTACACAAAGTGGGAGGGGGACGAGAACTACAAAGGAGGGAGTATTATTTTTGCCTTGAAAGCTCTTAAGTGTGGATGAAATTAGTCTTCAACTTAAGGGGGTATTTATAGAAGAATCAAGGGCCAAGATCAAGGTAAGTTTATGGTCAAGATTGGGCCATGTGTGTGTGGGTCCCACCACACCACATGGCCAACGAAAACAAGGGCCAAGTGGCTTGCCACTTGTAAGGCCATTTCGCCAAGCGGACAGTGGCTGAGACACTTGTCCCTCCAAATCGGCCAAGGTGCCACATGGGGGTGACACGTGTCGCCCCCCGACTCGTCCAAAATATTTCGTCTTCCAAAAATATCCAAAATACCGAAAATCTCAAAAACAAAGCGGGCCCCACAAAACCGTAAATTTCTCCCGTGGGCCCCACATGACCATTTCCGAAAATAAAATCTTATAATTCTAAAATAATCCAAGAAGTCCAAATACCAAATCTGGGAATCAAATTCCCATTAACGAACCTTTTTCCTTCACAAAACCTAACTTTTCCGTGAAAAATCACATCTTTATTTCTTTCCAAAATTTCGTCAGATTCTCGCACGCACGTCCCACATACATACCTCGAACTACTGGGTATAACATTCTTCCTTAGAAACATTCGTCCGAATGTTCCTTCTAAGTCTCCAAAACATAATCACACGCAGTATAGTCTTCACTACTATACTTACCAAACCTGCCACCAATGGCCATAGTATAACATACACGCAACTCTCAATCCAAGCCAACGAGGAATCACCTCTAACGTGCATATAACAACACAAAAACCTCCACCCAAGGACCAAAGGATACTCCCTTCGCATCTTCACTTCCCAAAAGAAAGGATCACTTCCGTTCTCATAACACATGTTCGCTTCTGTTCTTACTCGTCGTACCCTTCTCGGACACCCGAACTCTCTATAGTACACGTTTCACACTTCAGTTACTGCTTCGATTTCCTCTAAGGCCATTCCCGGCCTTCACGATCCGATTCTAGTCGAACACATCCACGAACTCATACGATGGTTACCTAAACTTGGGCCTAGCACCCTCGTGACCCTACCACCTGGCGGGACAACCTCGAACTGACCCCACCTCAAACCAGGCTGCGGGTTGAACCGCAACCTTGCCTCAACCCGACCCATTTATCACGCCAAACTCTTGTTCCCCGATCCGGAACAATCTTATCTATCAAGTCACGAAAACCTAGTGGGCTTCTTAGCTCAACTACCCTCTTATAATTCACACCACTCAGGGACTTATCACACAATTATACCCCACGTATACTATGCACTCCGACAAAGGTCAATCGTAAACAAAATCTTTTACTCAAGACGGCCTCGCATCTAAGGCCTCCACGTATAATATTCTAAGGTTCACACCTTCCATGATCCCAAACTTACCTCTTCAACTAGTCATGTTCTCTAAGTTACACTTAACACAATGCTATCTGTATAGCATTTCACACGTACCCACCATAATAACATAACCAAGTTTCTTAAGGGCTAAAGGTATCTCTCAGAACTCATCGCCTTACTTCCTCTTTGTTGCTTCTAACCATAATCCTCGCTGCAGGCGCCTAGCTATATAAGGCGATGAACTGCATAATCGATCCCGGCGCTGAGTCTCTACATCTGTGCTACCTCTAGTCGGACAAACTCTCACCAAATGGCCCTGTTGGCCGTAAGAATACAAGCTGTCGAAGCAGTACGACACTCCCCACCATGACGCCTGTCACAACAGCCACACCAAGGTGGGGGTGGCCTCCCGCTAACCCCTTCCTCTCCGAACCAC
This sequence comes from Przewalskia tangutica, assembly GCA_029844215.1. Classification (NCBI taxonomy): domain Eukaryota; kingdom Viridiplantae; phylum Streptophyta; class Magnoliopsida; order Solanales; family Solanaceae; genus Przewalskia; species Przewalskia tangutica. The sequence continues at coordinate 64,955,449 of CM056721.1, read as the reverse complement.
CAACCGCAACTAACCCGTGGCCGAGTCCTCCTACCGTATCCTCCTACTAGGACATCCTCCCATCACATGGCCCCGACGGCCACGGTATAATAATCTCCCAAACTAGCACGACACTCGAGGATCATCCTCGCCTCTCTATCCATAGAACTCGCGAATCGCAACTCAAGAAATCCCAAGTCTCGCACTATCGGATCTAGGTGAACCATCGTATCGCCGGAACCACCTGGCCCCGTCCGCCTCATTCCCACCACCACCTTACTAGTAATCGCCAACTCCCGAACTCATATCTCGGCTCTAGTCGTGGAACCGAGGCTCGTATCGTGGCCTCGTAGAAATCGCCGCCGCCTAAACTCTGGGCTAGCGCGTCATAAAACTCGTCGCCGTAAGTACTATCTCGTAATGACTCAGCCAGGCTCCTCGCAACCCTCTCGTGTTCAACTCGTAGCTCCTCTCGCCGCTTGACCATCTGGGCCCTGGTTGCCTTTCGCAGAGGCATAACTGGTACAAACGAATACGTCCGAGGGAGTCCAACTTATAACACAGCTCTAAGGCACGATCTCAGAGTGAGAAGAATGGAAACCAATCCTAAATGTCCTAGAGCCTCCTGATTATAGATGTGGTGCACAACACACCGATAATCAAGACTCTACTAGACACGGTCTGTAGACACTTTCCGAGGATTAACTGCTCTGATACCACTTTTGTCACGACCCGATCCCGGGCCCGTGACTGGTGCCTTACCCCGGGCACCCTAGTGATACAACATCAGAGAAAATCAGCGGAAATAAAAAACTTTAAACATGAAACAAGAGATAAAGTTTGAAACAAAGCAACTAAAACGGCCACCTTCCCGAATATATACATATATAACAACTCGAATAGCTTAAATCCTTTTACAAACCCCGCCACAACAAGATTTCATGCACTTAAGAATGAAACCATAACTACTATGACAGGCTTCCGCCATACCCCGAATGTACAAGTAACTACACCGACAGGACTATACCAAAGATGAGCCTCCGAGAAACGGAGCTTCCCAAAACGCTGAATCGTGGTCCTATGAGCGAGGATCCACAACCAATGTACCTCTACTGCAGATGAACGCAGCCAAAGCGAGGTCGCAACAGTACCAAGTATGTGAAATCAAAATATCAGAATGAAATCACATTTCATCATTTTATAAAACCATTTTGCGATAAGTAAACAAGATGCAAGTAAGGGACGATATCCTGAATAATCACTCACATAACTATGGGTCTCACGCCCATAATATCACTCACGTGGAACTCATTCTCACCGCCAGCATACGATGTAAAACAACACCCATATGTGAACTCAACACTAGATCCCGCCGCGCCATTAAACCGACGCCAAGTAGAATCGCCTAAACCGATTCCAAAAGCTAGTCATAAAACTTCACGCAAGGTACTAAGCTAATTACGGATCCAAAATCTAGCCACGCAACTGGCCGAGGCAAGTACCAAAGCTAACGTACCCTAGCCAACCGTCTCACGAGATATGACCGAGGCAAGTATCTCAAGCTATCTACCAGCAGCTTGCCGATACACGATAAATGACCAGGACAAGTATCTAAAGTGCTCAGAACCACATGTACAAATCAAGCCCGTGATTGTTCGTCACCGCGGCAAGCTTCATGGATTAGCGGTCCATGGACAAATAACAAAACCCCCACAATGACCGCATGCCCCGACATCTTACCTCGGAAAGCATGGCCATGAAACCATCCCCATCGACGATGCCCGTAGAACATCCATCGCCACAAGACGTCCAAAGGAATAACAAGATAATACTAAAAGTGGACGATACTGTGGAAAATCCAACGCACAAGATGTCCAAAAGAAATAACCAGATAATACTCAATAGTGACGATACTGTGGAAAATCCAACGCACAAGATGTCCAACAATCAATCAGATAACCGGTCCTCCCCGAGAGACACGGTAGAACATAATCACAACACTTGCACAACAAGGCTATCACAACAAGCATAGGCAAGTTTAATGTACTTTCATTTTATATCAACAATCCGAAATACTACATACTTTCATTCTTTCAAAAAGACCTCTTGTTACGTAAAAGCCACACGATACTAATACTCGTAGTATATAAAGAAAACACATTTTACTTTTAAAACCAAATTACTTCACCTTCGTAAAAATCTTTACAAGGCTTTTAAAATCAAGTACTCTATACTTTTTAAACCAAGTGCTTTTCTTTTAGAACAACATCAAGTATACTCTTTTAAAACCCAACTAACTTACTCTTTTCAAAACAAGTAACCTATACTTAAATCAAGTTACTTCTCCTTTTCCGAAAACAAGTTGTTATAAGTCAAGTCTCTTATCTTTCAAGATCATGTCTCTTAACTTTCAAAATCAAGTCGTTTATCTTTCAAAATCAAATCTTTCTTTTATCTTCATAAAGTCGTTATAACTAACTTCCCATAAAGCCATTATAACACTTTATGTTTTAAACAACAAAATTCATTTCACACACGTACGTCTACCGTACTATATAGTTCACAACAATCATGCTCAAGAGTATAGGAAGAATCACATACCTTTTTAGCTTAAACCACAAGCCAAGTCAAGTATGCCGCGCGTAGAAAGTCCACCTATAATAACCACAATATATCTATCAATCTTTAGTTCTCATCGTAACATATTCTAAGTAAACAGTTCCCTATTCTACGGAAAATTCGGCAGCACCTCCCCCCCCGCTATCACATAAATCTCCTCCCCTACCAAGGCCTGCTACCAGGCCAACAATTCCCAGGGGATTACACGTCTAACCGGACGTGTTCAAATCTGCTCCACAATAATACTACACAAGTCTACTGTAAATACAGTCCAATGTAAATACAGTTCAATCCTTTATAAACATCCTTCCAATATATCTTATACTCAATTCTAAACTACTACAACATGTAATATCCAATTACAATAGGGGGACATAGATCATTACCTCGATAAGCCCAAAATTATCCAAGTTTATAAGTCGATCCTGAGCAACGTTTAACTCCAAATCCTTACGCTCCAACCCGCTCCAAGCGACCCTTAGAAGTTTCTAAACAACTTCTCTAAACACTTCAACCAAGCTAGGAAGATTTTTCTAGGGTTTCGTTTTGCGACTATTGGAATAAAGTAGTATTTCCGGGCTCCTAGTATTGAAATAACTTTGGAATACTACTAGGGATACTAGGCTAAGGTATTTGGGATTATACTACAATACATGAAGTATTTCACTACACAAAGTGGGAGGGGGACGAGAACTACAAAGGAGGGAGTATTATTTTTGCCTTGAAAGCTCTTAAGTGTGGATGAAATTAGTCTTCAACTTAAGGGGATATTTATAGAAGAATCAAGGGCCAAGATCAAGGTAAGTGTATGATCAAGATTGGGCCATGTGTGTGTGGGTCCCACCACACCACATGGCCAACGAAAACAAGGGCCAAGTGGCTTGCCACTTGTAAGGCCATTTCGGCCAAGGGACAAGTGGCTAGACACTTGTCCCTCCAAATCGGCCAAGGTGCCACATGGGGTGACACGTGTCGCCCCCCGACTCGTCCAAAATATTCCGTCTTCCGAAAATATCCAAAATACCGAAAATCTCAAAAACAAAGCGGGCCCCACAATACCGTAAATTTCTCCGTGGGCCCCACATGACCATTTCCGAAAATAAAATCTTATAATTCTAAAATAATCCAAGAAGTCCAAATACCAAATCTGGGAATCAAATTCCCATTAACGAACTTTTTCCTTCACAAAAACCGGAACTTTTCCGTCGAAAAATCACATCTTTATTTCTTTCCAAAATTTATGTCGTATTCTCGTACGTACGTCCCCACATACATACCCTGGAACTACGGGGTATAACACTGAATCTGGCTGGCTAGAACCTATGTAAATCTGTGAACCAGAAACCCTGGAGTTCTGACCAACTTCTAAATACCCCGAACGCCCCAAGTCCGCGAGGCCCATCAGATCGGGCGAGGCGCATAACCGGGCCTCACGAGAGGTTCGCCTCGAAAGTTACCAAAGGACCTCGCCGCTCGCCTCTTCTCGCTGATCTTGGTTAATCCGCCGATCTCCACGCCCTCGTCTGCCGCGCGTAAGCTCGCACGCGGCAATGTCTGTGTCCGATCAAGAGCTACTCTTGTACAACTCTCGCTAGATAATCGCCACGCCCCGTGACATATCGGCACTCTATCCTCCATGTCCGCCACTAACGCTGGGACCTAACGAGCTAATAAGTCAAACTCTATATCAGATTCCCGAACCGCCCGCCTGCTCGCCTCAACCTCATAAATATGTTCCGCTCGAAGCTCTCCTCATCTGCGAGGCGCAAGGTATAAGAAATGCCTCGAGGTCTTGATCACTTTCATGATCCGCCGCAATCGCCGAATAAACTCTCGATGATCTTCTCGCCCTCAATCCATAGGACTCGGGTGGATCGCAACTCAAGAAGTCATGAAGTCTCAACTATCGGATCTAGGGTGAACTATTGGTACTACGGAACCTCCGACTTCGCCCGTCCTCATTCCTAGCCACCGGACTAGCTAGTAATCGCCATCTCCTTGTAACTCATATCCTCTGCTCTCGCCGCGACTAGAGGCTCGGTATCGTGGTCTCGTGAGCTACCGCCACGCCTAAACTCTCTCGGGCTAGCGCCGCAGAACTCCCGAATGGCGCTGCCTCGGATAATGACCGCCTGCCTCGGTAACCCTCTCGTTTCTACTCGCAGCCTCCTCTGCCGACTTGCCCTTCGGGCTCGTTACTCAAGTAGAGGCATAACGGGTGAAAAGAATACGTCGGAGGAGTCCAACTTATAACACAACTCTAAGGAACGATCTCGAGTGAGAAGAATGGAAACTAATCCTAAATATCATGCAGCCTCCACGATTATAGGTGTGGTGCACAACACACCTATAATCAAGACTCTACTAGATACGGTTTATAGACACTTTCCGAGGATTAACTGCTCTGATACCACTTTTGTCACGACCACCTCGCTCGCGATCGTGCCTTACCCTGCACCCTAGTGATACAACATCGAGAAAATCAGCGAAATAAAACATACACATGAAACAAGATATACAATAATGAAATAAGAAAACAAAGCAACCAAAACGGTTACCTTTCCGAATATATAAATAAAACTTGAACCCAACAAGCATCCCTTTTACAACTCTGCCCACAACAGTACTACAGACCTCTAAGAATGTTATAACAACAACGACGGGACAGGGCCCCGCCATACCCCTGAATGTAAGTACCTACAACGACAGGGGACTATACCCAAGATAAGCCTCCGGAGAAACGGAGCTTCCCAAAACGCTGAACTGTGATCCTAAGAGCGAGGATCGACGACTGGTGTACCTCTACCTGCGGCATGAACGCACTTCAAGGAGGTCAGTACAACAGGTACCAAGTATGTGAAACTGAAAATACTGTAAATGAAATCATAACAGTCTATATAAAACAGAAGACATATATGATAACCAATTTACGATACACAATATGTAAGCAGTCATGTCAAGTCAGGGACTCACGCCCTTAAAGTCATTACTCAAATATAACCATGGGTCTCATGCCCACAATATCAATCATGCCCGTGGAATTCCTTCCTCACTGCCGGCAGTCCATGATATAAAAGCACCAAGGAATACACATGAACACCAGGTCCCACCTGTGTCATAATAAAACCGTACGGGGTAAGTACGAAGGCATAGCCGACTACTAAAACCCACAATACCAATAATGCTATAAAATCAGATCACGAGGTCTTTCTAGACCGCACTACATGATCGGCCGCCACTCGCCTCGTGATCAATGTGCGCGTCTAATCCTGGAACTTACCGCAGCTCCGCATAGGTCACACACAGACCCGCATGAGGTATTCCTCGCATCGGGGGTAGCTAACCCGCAGTACCCTCCTGGACTCCCGCAGTCCGCATAGTCACATAGACCACATAGTCACACAGACCGCATGAGGCATCCCTCGCATCAGGATAATACACCCGGAATGATCAATCCTGGAACTCCCGCAGCTCCGCATAGTCACACAGACCGCATAGGCTGTATAGACCCGCATCGAGGGTGGCAAGTCCTCGGTATCATAACAAGTCAGGGGGGTATGTGATATAATAACAGTACAACGGGCTTATCGTTTAACAACGTAAGCGCAACAAGAATAAGCCCCTCACACAAACATCACAAGACACTAACACACGTAGCATCGTAACATGTTTACTTATCAAACCATCTTACTACACTTTCCAGAAATCAATACAAGATTTTCATAAACAAATAAGTAAACCGTTCCTTCTATCTTCCTTAAGTCGTTATACCTAACTTCCCATAAAGCTAGTATAACACTTAAGCTTTTAAAACCAAGTATTTATTTTCTTTCAAAAATGGTTAATAACTCTTTTGAAATACTTCCAGATTCTTATTATTTAAAACTCAAGTCAAAAGACATCAAAGTAAAACCAAAACAATTTCCATACATTCTTTTAAAACAAAGGCACTTTTCCTTTAAAAGTCAAGTAGCAATATACTTTTTAAACCAAGTGTCTTACTCTTTTAAAAACAAGTAACCTATACCTGTAAATCAAGTTACTTCTCCTTTCCCAAAATCAAGTTGTTTATAAGTCAAGTTATCATTTTAAATCCAATGATAAAACCATTCTTATTTTCGAAATCAAGATAACTTTATTCTTTAAAAGACCACACACCCATTACTCATGAGTGAGGTTTTACAACTTTTTAACCTAATTCAAGTCCTTAATATTTCATAACAAGTCACTTAACTTTGAAATCAAGTCAAGGATACAAAAGGAAAGTCAAATTCCTTTAAACACACGCATGCCTATCGCACTAAATATATTTCACAAATATCATGCTAGAAAGGATAGGAAGAGGTTCACATACCTCGCGACGATTATCGACAATTAGCAAAACGCTCCAAAGTACTCTAACCTTGCTCGCCTTTTCCACCCTTCAAGTAGAATACGCTACCCGTAGTACTTCAACCTATAAAGGCCACAAAACGTCTATCAACCTCTAGATCTCTTCGTAGAATAATTCTAGATACAAGATTCCTTATTCTACGGAAAATTCGACAGCACCTCCCCCCCGCAACCACATAAATCTCCTCATCTAGCGAGGCCTGCTACCAAACCAACAATCCCAGAGGGGGGGGAGGGTTACACGTCTAACCGTACGTGTACAATTCTACTCCACAATAATACTACCAGTCTATCAGAATACATTCTATGTAAATACAAGTTCAATTCTTATCCATATTCATTCTACATATAGTATACTCAACTATACATTACAACAACATGTAATTTCCAATTACAATAGGGGGTAAAGATCATTACCTCGATAAGCCCAAAATTATCCAAGTTTTATAAGTCGATCCTGAGCAACGTTTAGCTCCACTTCCTTACGCTCCAACCTGCTCCAAGAAACCCTTAGAAGTTTCTAAACAACTTCTCTTAACACTTCAACTCCAAAAAGTGAAGAACACTTAGGCTTGTTCTTGCCATGCTCTCGCCCAAGGGGGTAATTTAGGGGCTAGGGTGTGAAATCTTTTCTAACTTTTGGTTACTAATCTTCCTAATACACTAAGGAAGAACACTTAAAACTTTTAGAATTTTTGGACAACAATTTGGTCAAGAACTTAGCCAAAAACCGAGAGCACTCACTAAAGGGGAGGGAGTATTTTCAAGCTTGGAAATCTCTAATTGTGGATGAAGTCTTGCAAGCTCAAAGGGTCTATTTATAGAACAATCAATGGCCAAGATGAAAGCAAGTGTATGGTGAGGATTAGGGACAAGTGTGTGTGAGTTCTTCCAACCAAATGTCCACCACAACTTTGTGACAAGTGTCCACCACAACAATGAGACATGTGGCTAGCCACATGTCTCAAAAACGTCCAAGGCCACACTATTTTCGGCCATAGGGCCACATGGGGTGCCATGTGTCGCCCTCCTACTCGTCCAAAATATTTCATCTTCCGAAAATATCCGTAATGCCACAAATTTCGAAAATAAAGTGGGCCCTACAACCGTAAATTCCTCCCGCGGGCCCCACGTGACCAATTCCGGAAATAAAATTCCATAATTCTCAAATATCCCAAAAAGTCCGAATACCAAATCTGGGAATCCAATTCCCATTAACGAACCTTTTTCCTTCACAAAATCCGGAAACTTTTCCGTCGAAAAATCACATCTTTCTTCCTTTCAAATTTTAATGTCGTATTCTCGTACGTACGTCCTCGTATACATACTCTGGAACTACGGGGTGTAACATTTACCATCCTGGAAAAGCCAACGTGGTGGCTGACGCACTCAGTAGGAGATCAATGGGCAGCTTGGCCCATTTGGCAATACAAAAGAGGGGTATTGTTCGTGAGGTACAAAGATTGGGAAACCTCGGGGTTAGCTTAACTGAGATCGGTGAAGGTAGGGTGGTGGTACATGATACCGCATCCGCCTTAGCTTCGTAAATAAAAGAAAGTCGGTTTGAGGATACGAGTTTGTTGGATTTCGAGAGGATCCAACAGGAAAACCTTCACGCTATATCGGGAGATAATGACGAACCTTCTGTATAAGGGTAGGTTATGTGTTCCTAAGGTAAAGGATCTAAGGAGGAAGATCTTAGATGAGGATCACAACACAAGATATTCCATTCATCCGTGGTCAACAAAAATGTATCAGACCTCAAGGCAAATTATGGTGGGGACGGATAAAGAAAGACGCCATGGAGTTTGTCGAGATGTCTTATAAGTCGCAGTGAAAGTCGAACATCAAAACTCCGCGGATTACTTCAGACATGGAGTCCCCATGGAAATGGGAGGCGATTCATATGGATTTTGTAACCGGTCTACCAAAACTCGAGAAGGGTATGATTCTATTTGGGTGATTGTTGATCGGCTTACAAAGTCAGCCCATTTCTACCGGTCAAGACTACGACGCGCACCACAAGACGCATGCATTTATTTGAAGAAGATTGTGCGGTTACACGGATTCCTTTACAAATTATTTCAGATAGGGTTCCTGTTCACCTCACACTTTTGGCAAAGTTTCCAGCAGGTCTCTGACAAAGGTTAAGTTAAGCACAACTTTCCACCCGCAAATGTATTTGAGCAAGCTGAGCGAACAATTCAAACACTTGAGGACATGTTGCGATCTTGTGTGTTAGATTTTCAGGGAAGCTGGTTGGACCATCTATGTCTAATTGAGTTCGCCTACAAAAATAGTTTTCACTCTAGCATACAAATGGTCCCGTTTGAAGCATTATATGGACGAAAATGTAGGTCTCCACTGATGGTTCGGTGGGTGAGACGCAATCGTTTCGACCAAGTCATTCAAGAAACAAATGATAAGGTACAGATGATTCGAGCGGATCAAAACAGCTCATAGCCGTCACAAGTCCTATGCGGATCATCTAAAAGAGATCTTGAATTCCAAGAGGGAGAAAGTATTTTTAAAAGTGTCCCCAATGGCGGAGTGATGCGTTTTGGTAAGAAAGGGAAATTGAGCCCAAGGTTTATTGGGCCATATGAGATCTTGCGAAGAGTGGGAATGTGGCTTACGAATTAGCACTTCCACAAGAGCCGGAAGAAAGGCATCCGGATTTCATGTGTCAATGTTACGAAAATACTTGCACGATCCAAGTCACGTCATCCTTCCCGTGAGATAGTTCTTAATGGAGAGCTTCAATATGAAGAAGTTCCGGTGGAAATACTTGATAGAAAGGTCCAACGCCTTAGAAATAAAGATATTGCTTCCGTGAAGGTCCTATGGAGGAATCACTCCACAGAGGAAGCCACATGGGAAGCTGAAGATGCGATGAAAGTCAAATATTCATTCCTATTTGACTAAGGTAAAAAAAAATGCATTACATAGTACTTCATATGTGTGTCATTTGCGTGTCTATGCATGTGTTACAACCTTATTCTCATTCGAGGACGAATGCTTCTTAAGGAAGGGAGAATGTGAAGCCCCAAATTAGTGTTACAATAACAATAAACATTATTGTGTCTATGTGATTATTAGGGATGGCAACGGGTAGGATCTGGACCGGATCGTACTAGATCCAGATCCAGATCTGTTTTACATACATGTATCCATATCCAGATCCAGATCCATAGGGTCCGTAAAATCATATCCAAATCCAGATCCATCGGATCCACCGGATCCACGGATCGGATCTGGATCCAAATCAAAGTGACTGATTATTAAGTTATACCTTCTAATCAGTACAAATTTTCTAGAAAAAGAGTCAATTTAATTTAACGGAATCATGAGAATGCATCCGTAAATTAGGACTAAATGACATTGTTGAAAATTGTTATGCCTATGGCTATCACAGAGTGAGAAACAATCCTCTCAATACCTAAGCTACTACATAAGTACCACATAAATGATTAATATAATGATTAAAGAATAACACGCAAAACGTGTCTCAATTAAAAATAATGGCCTTCTACTTTCAATATAAAATAAAATTAAGATTACAAAGGATTCGGTGTCATGATGTATAAATAATAAATGTATAATTAATTTAATAAAAAACGGATTCACGGGTCGGATCTGGACCAGATACGGATCTCAAAGACAAGATCCAGATCCAGATCCGATCCATCATAAACGGATCCGGGTCCGATCCGGATCCGTTGGGTCCAAACTTTGAATATCCATATCCTATAAAACGGATCTGGATCCACCGGATCCGGATCGGGTCCGGGATCCATTGCCATCTCTAGTGATTATGTTACGACCTTATTCACATTCGAGGACGAATGTTGCTTAAAGAGGAGAGAATGTGAAATCCGGAAAAAAAATAATATATAGTTGTGGTTGGGTTAATAAAAATATGTATATAAGAAAACAAAGAATAAATTGCATGGGATAGAGTTAGTGTTAAAGTTGGATAAATAGATAGATGAAATGAAAATAAGAAAACAAAAGAAAAACAAAAGAAAAAGAAAAAAAAAAGAAAAAAAAAGAAAGAAAAGAAGTGCAGCATGCACGTAAAGATGCTTCCCCCCCTTCCCCCCTTTTCATTTCCCCTCCAACTCTTGTCATTTCACCTCCCATAGGTTATAGAAAACTCTCCACTTATACATTGTATTTACACACAAACAAAGTACATAACATAATTGTTAGAAAAATCAGAAAAAACAAGTGAAAAGAAGAGGAAAAAATACCAAGAAGACAAGAAGAACAAGAAGCAAAATACTAGAGAAGTAAGGATAGTTTTAGCAACCACACAACAATAATCTTCACACTTACAAGGTGAGTTTTCTCACTCAGAAATTCTTGGTAACATCCTTTATTTTAAGTTCAATACATGTTAGAATAAGAATTGAGTATTGAAAAGAAATATTGAACTTTTGATTGTTTAGACAACTAGTTGCGTCATAAACTTTACGGACTGTTCTCACTGAGTTATAATTGTTAGAATTTGATGAAATTCGGAAGAGTGGTACATCTCTCTATTATGATCATATAGAAGCAAAAATGAGGTAAAATGGACATACGGTTTGAAAGTTATCATAGTTCAAAATTTCTGCCTTAGATTTGGCCGAAATTCGGAAAGGCATAATTACGGACTATTTTTATTGAGTTTTACTTATTAGAATTATATGAAAATTTACATGGTTGTAAATATCTCTGTTACGGACATATATATATAAAGATTTATTATAACGGACTTACGAGTTGAGAGTTATTGTAGTTTGAAGTTGCTGCCTCGGATTCGTCGGAATCCAGAAGGGCAGGACGTTGAAACGTAAAACTGTACTAATCTGTGGGGAATATGAAAATTGTTGCTCAATGAAAGTTCTATATCTCTTTGTTTTGGACAGTTTTAGACCTTACGGGGGTCTATCCGACTTACGGATTGAGAGTTATCGCTGTTTAAAGTTTCTGCCTCGGATCTGTCGAGATCCAGGAAGGGCAGCGAATAAAAGTGTAAAACTGTACCAAATGGTACAGAATATGAAAGGATGGTTCACATGGAGACGTGTAGCTCTCTGTTCTCGTCGTTTTGAGATTTTATGGGGCTTGAACGGGTTTACAGATTAGGAGTTATGACTATTCTAAGATTGGGTGCTGTTTAATAAAAATTCTGCCAAAACAAATTTTATGAGGCTATTTTGAGGATAAATTTGTGTTAGTTAACCAAAGTAGTTTTAAATGAAATTTGGTACAGTGAAAGATCCCCGTCTTACCTTAGTTTCCGCTGGAGAAACACCTTAGTTGGAGTTATGGTTAAAAAGTTATAATCGTTACAAGTATGAACGACAGAATGTTGGGAAAGAGAATATTATTTATTCGATCTTCTGAAAAATATGAAAAGTGAATACGTGTTCACATAAATATATAAATATAAACATAATGGATCGGGTTGCACGCCGCAACAAAACGTAAAGTGAATACGTGTTCACAAATACGTAAATATAATGGATCGGGTTGCACGCCGCAACAAAACGTAAAGTGAATACGCGTTCACAAATACGTAAATATAATGGATCGGGTTGCACGCCGCAACAAAACGTAAAGTGAATACGCGTTCACAAATACGTAAATATAATGGATCGGTGTCACGACCCGAACCCGGGCCCGTGACTGGTGCCTTACCCCGGGCACCCTAGTGATACAACATCAGAGAAAATCAGCGGAAATAAAAACTTAAACATGAAACAGAGATATGATAATAAAACAGGCCAACCAAACGGTTACCTTCTTGCATATATATCTAAAAACTTGAACAGTTACATCCTTACAAACCCTTCCCACAACAGTACTACAGACCTCTAAGAATGTAACAACAACTATGACGGGACAGGGCCCCGCCATACCCCTGAATGTACAAGAACCTACAACTCAGGGAAACATACCAAAAGATAAGCCTCCGGAGAAACGGAGCTTCCCAATACGCAAAACCGTGATCCTATGAGCGAGGATCAACAACTGGTGTACTTCTACCTGCGGCATGAACGCAGCCCCAAGGAGGTCAAGATAACAGTACCAAGTATGTGAAATCAAAATATCAGAAATGAAATCATAATGCTAAAATAAAACAGAGACATGTATGATAACAAAACTACGCTCACAACATAAAAACAAATATGTCAAGTCGTGGACTCACGCCTCAAAGTCATCCTCACGCCCGTGGAACTCCTTCCCATCGCCAGCCTAGGTATAAATCGTGATACGTAAAACATGTCTCGCCCATCCCACGGGACTCGAGGTGGAATCGTGTGGAATACATATCTCGGCCCATCTCACGGGACTCGATAGAATCGTGACATGTCTCGCCCATCTCACGGACTCGATAGGAATCGTACATGTCTCGGCCCATCTCATGGGACTCGATAGGAATCGTATGGAATACATTCCCGGTTCATCCCATGAACGCGGTGTCGTGTGAAATACATTCCCGGTTCATCCCATGAACGCGGTGTCGAGTGAAATACAATCCCGGTTCATCCCATGAACGCGGTATAGAATCGACCATAACATTTAAACGCTCTTTTAAGACCGATTAAGATAATACCATGTTTTCCTTTTTAAAATCAACTAAGGCAATATTATGCCCTTCTTTTTAAACCAAAACACTTTCCTTCTTAAAGTCAAGTAACAACATTCTTTTCCAAAAGTTCAAGTTTGCCTAATTTCAAATACTCAAGTTCTCATTTTCGAAAGGTTTCGTAGTTCATAGTCTTAATCACTTAATAACATAATTCTCTTTTAAAACAATTTGAGTAACATATGCCTTATGTGTGAGTAGGTTATTCTTGTTTATAACAATTCTTATTAAAGCAGCCATGATCTAGGAAATGTAATACAATTTTGTCTTATCTTAGCTTCTATGCAGATGGAGGTTTCTACTGGTTTTAATATAATTACTTATTTGTCAATACATTTTCCTTTATTAACGCTGCAGTGGTTCGTTCGATACTTATTCTCATTTCCGAAATCAGTAAAACATTATTCCTTTTAAAAACCAAGTACTCATTACTCACGAATGAGGTTTCACACTTTTTAACAAAATTCATATCAATTCAATTAAGTCAAGTCGCTTATCTTTTAAGATCAAGTCTCTTAACTTCTAAAGTCAATAAACCATTCTTTTTATCTCTCTTAAGTCGTTATACCTAACTTCCCATAAAGCTAGTATAATTCTTAAGCTTTCAAAACCAAGTATTACTCTTCTTTCAAAAACGATTCTTAATTCTTTTGAAATACTTCAAGGTTCTTATTATTTAAAACTCAAGTCAAAAAGACATTGAAGTAAAACCACGCTCGCTTAACACACGACGCCTACCGTACTATATATATTCTTTTAAAATATCATGCTCAAGAGGATAGGAAGAATCACATACCTCGCGACGATTATCGACTATTAGCAAACGCCCAAAGTATCAGAATCCCGCTAGCCTTTTCCACCCTTCGAGTAGAATACGCTACTTGCGATTTCAACCTATAACGGCCATACAAGTCTATCAACGCCTAGACTACTCAGAGAATAATTCTAGATACGCATTCCTTGCTCTACGGAAAATTGGGCAGACTTCCTACCCGACAAACTACACAAGTCTCATCAGAATACAAATGCATAAGTTCAATCTTCTTCTTTAATAATCTTCTGATGTGATTTATTCAATTCTCTTCTCTTATACCATCCTTCTATATATCTTATACTCATTTCTATACTACTACAGTATGTAATTTCCAATTACAATAGAAGGACAAAGATATTTACCTCGACAAGCCCAAAATTATCCAAGTTTTAATGTCGATCCTGAGCAACGTTTAGCTCCTATTCTGTACGCTCCAATACGCTCCAAGAAACCCTTAGAAGTTCTACACAACTTCTACTTAATACTTCAACCTACTATGAAAATTTTCCTTAGGGTTTCGTTTTTGTGACTGAAGGGAAGTATAATAGTATTTCTGGGCTTTTAGTATAGGTGTAACCTTGGAATACTACAAGGTATTTGGGCCAAGGTATTTTGGAATAGTAACAATACTTTTCTACCAAGTGGGGTATTTCACGAGAACAACTCAAGAGGGGGTTTGTTTCGCCAAGGCCTCTCAAAGGGAGGGAACTGGACGGTAAAACTTACACTAATGTCACGACTGCCCGGCCCGTGGATCGTGCCTTACCGGCACCCAAGTAGTCATACATCGAGTAATCAGCGGAAATATAAAGCAAGACATGAAACAGCTTTATAACATAAGACATACGCTTTATGTGAGAAAACACGCTTTCACAGATATATATAAAATCATGGTTTAGCGCTACATCCGACATCGCATAACATGACTACAGCACTTAAGGAAATATACAACTATGGCGACAGGCCCGCCATACCTCGATCAGATAAAACTATCTACAACAGGAGATCATACCAAAAGTAGAGCCTCCAAGAGATGGAGCTCCCGACACCAACGTAGAGATCCTAAGAATGCGGATCTAGCACTGCTGCCCTTACCGCGGCATGAACGCACTTCAAGGAGGTCAGTACAACAGGTACTAAGTATGCGAAACTGAAAAATACTTAAATGAAAACATATCATTTTAAAACCAGTTTACAAATACGTGTGAAACAACCAAGGAAACCGCACGTAGTGCCACATCACAAACAAGAGCAACAATAGGTAATCAGAATAGGTCTTGTCTAGGCTGCGAATGATCGAAACAGGGCCACTCGCCCATATCATCATTCTGCAAGCCTAATCCTGGACTCCCGGAGTCCGCATAGGCCATTCACATGGGCCCGCATGAGATATAACCCCGCATCGAGGGTAGCTATTCCTCGGCATCGTCCTGGACTCGTTGTCCGCATGGCCACATAGACCGCATGAGGTATAACCCCGCATACTAACCTGGAACTCGTAGCTCCGCATAGGCCCCCGACCCGCATGAGGTATTCTCGAATCACGGTCCTGCATCACCGAGTCTACCCCGTGACGGAGGCGCTTTAACCCCAGATCATCTCAAGAGGTGAGTGATAGTATACTAACATATCGCTTATCTTTAAACAACATAATCACAACAAGAATACTCTTTTCACAAACGTTACAAGACACTAACACACATAGCATCATATCATGTCTACTTATCAAACCATCTTATTATTCTTTTCACAATTCAATATAAGTCCGTTATAAACACATAGGCAACCGTCCTTTTATCAATCTTAAGTGGTTATACTTAACCTCCCATAAGGTTAGTATAACTCCTAAGCTTCGCTTAAAAACCAATTAGTCTTCTTCTCAAAAGATTCAGATTCTTTAAAAATGCTTTCGATCTTTATTATTCAAAGCTTAAGCCGAGGCATCACAGGTGTTATTCAGCTTAAGCCGTGAGGCATTGCAGGGTGTTATTCAGCTTAAGCCGAGGCATTGCCGTAAGTATTATTCAGCTTAAGTCAAAGACATTGCCGTAGTTATATTTTAGTTAACACATGTACGCCTACCGTACTATATATATTGTAAAATATCATGCTTTAGGAAGATTCACATACCTTCTCAAATAAAACCACCGCCAAGTCAATATGTCAAGCAGAGTCACCATAATAGTCACAGATATCTATCAAAGACTACTCAAGGTCATTCTAAACAGGGGTTCATAATTCTACTGAAGTCGGGCAAGACTTCCCTACCCGTGAGCTATATAAGTTCATCGTGAAAACAAATTCTATGTAAGTACAGCTTGATTATTCTTCTTTAAACCCTTCTAAATGATTAATACTTATTCTTATACTTCTACAAAGATGCATTCTCTAATACAAAAGAGGGTTAGGATTATTACCTCTAAGCCCAATAATATCCTAGAAAAGTCGCTACCGAGCAAGGTTTTGCTCCTAAGTTGTATGCTCCAAGAACCTTAGAAGTTCTTCACAACTTCTACTAAGTACTAAGGTATTTGGGCTAGGTATTTTGGGCATTATAACGATACAAGAAGGTAACTTTTCTACCAAGGGAGGGGTAGATTTTTGGCTAGGCTAGGGTATTCGCCAAGGCCACTTAGGCTAGAGGGAAGAGGGCTTGACGAAATGGCTAACAAGGAGAAGGAGGATTTTCAAGACTTGGAAAGTAATTTGTGGATGAAGAACTCTTCATCTTAAGGGGGTATTTATAGGTCAAGTGGCCAACCAATGGCCAAGATTTAGACAAGTGCAAGGCAAGTGTAGGTGAGGATTAACTATACACAAATATCCTACCAACTCCTCGACTTGTGCACAAGGCACAAAAACGTGCTCTTCCTAGCCCAAATCGTCCAAATGGACGATTTCAAGTCCATCAATCGGAGGGTGACAAGTGTCGCCTCCCGCTGGTCCAAAATGTTTCGCCTCTCGGAAAAATCCGCAAAATTAGAAATGGCATAGCGAATTTACCCTACGAAAGTCGTGGAAACGCTTTCGCCGGAAAACTATTCGCTTGTGAGTTGTGCCTAAAAAAACGCCCAAGGCTTATCTTTAAGGCTAGATTTCGCATTTATTCCTTACGCATACAATGGAAATACGGTATAACATTCTCTCTCTTAGAAACATTCGCCCCGAATGTTCCTTCCCAAGACGCTTATCAAGAAGCTTAAACAGATTGTAAATGCCACACACGCCACAGAGCAACACTTAGGCGTAAACGATAACGAAAATTTACAAGTAGGAAAGTGAATTTACCGGAGGTGTGGGAATAGGTGAGGATACTTCCGCCTCATGTCCTCCTCGCTTCCCACGCCATCTCCTCCTCGAGCTCGCTCCGCCACAAGACTTTGACGGCCACGCCCTTCGTCCGCAGACGCCTAACTCCGACGATCGACTATCGCTATGGGAATCTCTCATACGATAACCCCTGGCCACCGACATCGCCAATCGGTGTACTTAGATGGATCCTCGATACATCTCTCAAAGATAGATACGTGAAAACCGGATGCACCGCTTCCGCATCGGACGGCAGATTCAACTCATAGGCAACCTTGCCTACCTCGCGACGATCCAAACGCCCAATGTACCTAGGGCCGAAGTTTCCCTTCTTCCCGAATCTCATCACACCCTTCATGGGTGACACCTTCAGAAAACCCAATCATCAATCGCGAACCTGGATGTCGACGACGATGATCTCGTGCATACGACTTCGCCGACTGGCCGCCAATAGCCGCCTCGATAAGCTTCACCTTATCCATCGCTCGCTGCACCAAATCCGTCCCACTAGCCGCATCTCGCCCACATCGAACCAACCTATAGGCGATCCGCACTTCCTCCCATACAAGGCCTCATAAGGCGCCATCCGAATACCGAGTGGTAGCTATTATTATACGCGAACTCAACTAGAGGCAAATGATCCTCCCAACTACCATCGGTCAATAACACAAAGCTCGCAGATATCCTCAAGAGTCCGATAGTGCGCTCGCCTGTCCGTGCTCGTGGATGAAATGCAGACTGTGCTCACCGCCCCTAAACCTCTCGAAGGACCTCCGTTAGCCGAACCGGGCTCGCCGATATGATCGGTAGGGACTCATGCACCGACGATCTCTGATGTAAAGTCCGCATAATCCTCACCAAAAAGTCGCCCCGACGGAAGAAAGTGGGCTGATTTCGCCACCGCCGATTTATAACCCATATAGAATCATGTCTCCTATGAGTGCGAGGTAATCCCGTGATGAAGTCCATGTTGATTACCTCCCACTTCCGTGTCGGATCTCAATCGTCAGAACAAACCACCGTGCCTCGTGCTCTACCTTCACCGACAACACGCACCGAGCTACGAACTCGCAACGCTCTCTTCAAGCCATCCCACCAATACACGATCGGCGTCGTGGTACATCTTGGTCGACCGGATGGATAGAGTAACGCCGCTATGTGCTTCCCAAGAACTCCGCCGCCAAGTCCTCAAACATCCGAACACACACCGCCTCAAACCTTAGCACCCCATCAGTGCTACCTCAAAAGGACCTGCCTCACGTAAGAGTCAGATCACGATATCGAATCAAAGCCGATCTCGAATCGCTGCCTCTTCACCTCCTCGACGATGGAAGACTCGCAACCTCACGAACTCTAACCCCACCGCTATCGTAATCAATCAAACGGACACCAAGGCTCGCTAATCGATGCAAATCACGAACCATGTCCTCCTCTCTAGCCGCACATCCGATAGGCTCCCATCGACCTACGACTAAGAGCATCTGCCACAACATTGGCCTTCCCGTGGTACAGATATCAACATCGTAATCCTTAAGCAACTCTAACCACCGCCTCGCCGTAGTTCAGCTCCTCCGGCTGAAGATATACCGAGGCTCTTGTGGTCTGTATAAATATCCACGTGAACCCCATACAAATAGTGCCTCCAGATCTTCAAAGCGTGAATCACTACGCTAACTCCAAATCACGCGGGTAGTTCCTCTCGTGTTTCCTCACCGCCGGGATGCATATGCTATAACCCCGCCATGCTGCATCAACACACATCCCAACCCGATGCCCGACGATCACAATACACGACATAACCATCCGACCTCCGGAAGAGTAAGAACGGGGCGGCCAATCTCTCTTCAAGAATCGAAACCCCGCCACAAGCATCACCATCGAACTTGGCCGCTTCTCGAGTCACCTAGTCAATGGTGCGTAGATAGAAGCAAACTTCTCCACGAACCGATAATAACTCGCAAGGCCCGTAAAATCGCGAACCTCGCCGAGTAGTAGGTTCAGGCCAAGTCCTCGATCGCTTCGATCTTGCCGATCCACTCGAATGCCATCACCCGACAATATGCCCAAGAAACGCCATCAAGTCAACCAAAACTCACATTTGGAAAACTTGGCGATAATCGCGATCTCGAGAATCACAAGATAGCCTCAAATGCTCCGCATGCTCTCGCTCGAGCGAGAATAAACCAAGATATCATCAATGAACACTATCACAAACGTGTTCAAAATGGTTTGAACACTTGCTCATCAAATCCATGAATACCGCGAGCATTGGTCAACCCAAAAGACATGACTCAACTCATAATGCCCGCATCGGGTCCGAATGCACCCTGTGGACATCCACCTCTCGACACGAACTCGATGATAGCCCGAACGCAGATCAATCTTGAGAAACATCTCGCGCTCCGCAATCGTCGAACAAATCATCAATCCCGGAAGGGGTATTCGTTTAATGGTCACCTTGTTCACCGCTCAATCAACACACACATGCGCAGCTGCCCCGCCCTTCTTCTTCACGAACAATACCGGCGCCTGCGGGAAACATCGGGCCTAATGAAGCCCTTCTCCAAAGAAATCCTCACCGTCCTTCACTCTCTCAACTCGGCAGTGCCATTCTCAGTATGGCGGAATGGAAATAGGCCGAGTATCCGCAATATGTCAATACAAAACTCGATCTCTCTCGTGTGGGATACCCGGAGGTCATCCGAAACACGCCCGGGAACTCACGACCATCGAATCGATCAAAATCTGGTACCGCAGCTTCAATATCAAACACCCGAACGAGATGGTAGATATACCCTTCCGCACCATCTTCCTAGCCTCGAGGTAGGAAATAAACCTACCCTCTACGATACCGCGTTCTCCCACTCAACAACCTCCTCAGAAACCGAACTGCATTACTCTCTCTCGCAGCCTACATTGGCGTAGCAAGAAGCTAGCCAATCCATCCCCATAATCACGCCGAAGTCAATCATCTCCAACTCTATCAAGTCGGCTAGGGTCCGACGATCAGAATGGTCACAGACAAGCTCTATATACCCGCCGCTATCACCGAATCACCCATCGCGTAGCTACCTCGAGCGGTCTATGGACTCGTGCTCTATCCCTATCCTACTAGCAACAAGGGGAGATATATAGACAGAGTAGAACCCGATCTATCAAAGCATACACATCAAACCCGTAAATTGATAAGGTACCGTGATAACATCGTGAGGCCTCCCGATCCTCGCTTACCGACAAAGCATAAATGCGGCTCGAGGATCGCTAGAATCGACCCGAGCCACGACCTGCGCCGCACCGCCGACCCACGAGCACTCGCCCGGCGAGTAATCAGAGATGATGAAGCCGCAACGTAACTCGGCGTCGAGCCCTACCACCGGGCCACGGCCTGACAAGCCGCAGTGACCCGCTGCCACAATCAGAATAAGCTCCAAAGTAGTACCACACTTCCCGTAATGGGATCCACCGACGGCCACACCGGGTGGTCCCGATCGCCAAGACTTCGCTACTCGACGTCAAGCCTCGGGCCCTGGCCCGCCAAAACTCGCCGGCCGAGGACGGGCAGAGTGCTCGAGCCGCCGTGGTGCGACCCAGATCGCCGAGGCCGCCACCACGATAACCACCGTAAAACCTCCCGCCCCGGCCTTCTTCTCGCTGCTCGCCCACTCGCCGACCTTCGCGCCTCGCATCCAAGGGCGTGAGTCGCACGCGGTAATGTCCATACCTACCGGGAGAGAAACCCCGCACATGACTCGGCCATAGTCGCTTCAGCCCGTGACATAGCGGTGCACCCTATCCTCCATATCTCGCTACTAATGCCGGGACATATCGAGCCAATGAATCAAACTCGACATTGTACTCCCGACAAGGCCCTCTCTCGCCAAGAGAAAAATCTATCACCGCGCCTCCTCATCCGCGAGGCAAGAAGTGAGTGAGGAAAGCCTCGAGAACTCATCCCAAGTAGCCGGGACGCTGCGGCTCTCCCGATAACTCCCATGAATCAAACCAATCGATCGCGTATCACGCAGCCTTATGTGAACCAAAGATCACTGACTCGGTCTCCGACGCCCGATCACTCTCAAAATCCTTCAAGCCGACGGATGAACTCCTCGCGATCATCCTCCCGCCACCCATAAAACTCCGGGGCTACAACTCAAGAAGTCTCGTAGCCTCAAACTCTCTCGGGTGAACAACGGTACGACCGAGCCGAGCCGAACCGCCGCATCCAGCCTCTCTCATCGGGCCACAACTTTGGCCAAAAGCCGGGCTATCTCCTTGTACCTAACTCTCCGCCCGTGCCGCGGGACGAGGCGTGGTACCGTGGTCGCCGCTGGCCGGGCGGCGCCATAGAACTCGCCGTCTCGTATAGATCGGGCTCGAGCCCTCGTGACTCGGGTGTCTCGCTAGCGCCTCCTGGCCGCTTGCCCTTCGGGCCCGGGTTGCCTTTCGCGAGGCATAATCATAGAAAGGAATACGTTAGAGGTCCAACCTATAACACGCCTCTAAAGCACGATCTCGTAATGAGAAGAATGGAAACCAATCCTAAATATCCTATAGCCTCCGACATTATTGGTGTGGTGCACAACACACCGATAATCAAGACTTACTAGATACGTCGTAGACACTTTCCGAGGATTAATCGCTCGATACCACTTTTGTCACGACTGCCCGGCCCGTGGATCGTGCCTTACCGGCACCCAAGTAGTCATACATCGAGTAATCACGGAAATATAAAGCAAGACATGAAATGCTTTATAACATAAGACACGCTTTATGTGAGAAAACACGCTTTCTACAGATATATATAAAATCATGGTTTAGCGCTACATCCGACATCGCATAACATGACTACATGCACTTAAGGAAATATACAACTATGGCGACAGTGGCCCCGCCATACCCCGATCAGACAAAACTATCTACAACAGGAGATCATACCAAAAGTAGAGCTCCTAAGAGATGGAGCTCCCGACACCAACGTAGAGATCCTAAGAATGCGGATCTAGCACCGCTGCCTCTTACCAAGCGGCATGAACGCAGCCTCGGGCGAGGTCGATAACAGTACTAAGTATGCGAATCAGAAATACTTAAATGAAAACATATCATTTTAAAACCGGTTTACAAATACGTGAAACAACCATGAAACCGCACGTAGTGCCACATCACAAACAAGAGCAACAATAGGTAATCGTAATAGGTCTTGTCTAGGCCGCGAATGATCGAAACAGGCCACTCGCCCATATCATCATTCTCGCAGCCTAATCTCGACTCCCGAGTCCGCATAGGCCACTCACATGGGCCCGCATGAGGTATAACCCCGCATCGAGGGTAGCTACTCTCAAGATCGCCCCGACTCGTTGTCCGCATGGCCACATAGACCGCATGAGGTATAACCCCGCATACTAACCTCGAACTCGTAGTTCGCATAGGCCCTCGACCCGCATGAGGTATTCTCGAATCACGGTCCTGCATCACCGAGTCTACCCCCGCATCGGAGGGCGCTTAACCCCAGATCATCTCAAGAGGTGAGTGATAGTATACTAACATATCACTTATCTTTAAACAACATAATCACAACAAGAATACTCTTTTCACAAACGTTACAAGACACTAACACACATAGCATCATATCATGTCTACTTATCAAACCATCTTATTATTCTTTTCACAATTCAATATAAGTCCGTTATAAACACATAGGCAAACTGTCCTTTTATCAATCTTAAGTGGTTATACTTAACCTCCCATAAGGTTAGTATAACTCCTAAGCTTCGCTTAAAAACCAATTAGTCTTCTTCAAAAGATTCAAGATTCTTTTAAAAATGCTTTCGATCTTTATTATTCAAAGCTTAAGCCGAGGCATTGCCAGTAGTGTTATTCAAAGCTTAAGCCGCTGAGGCATTGCCGTAGGTGTTATTCAAAGCTTAAGCCGCAGGCATTGCCGTAAGTATTATTCAGCTTAAGTCAAAGACATTGCCGTAGTTATATTTTAGTTAACACATGCACGCTTACCGCATCATATATATTGTAAAATATCATGCTTTAGGAAGATTCACATACCTTCTCAAATAAACCACCGCCAAGTCAATATGTCGCGCAGAGTCACCTATAATAGTCACAGATATCTATCAAAGACTACTCAAGGTCATTCTAAACAGGGGTTCATAATTCTACTAAGTCGGGCAGACTTCCTACCCGTGAGCTATATAAGTTCATCGTGAAAACAAATTCTATGTAAGTACAGTTTGATTATTCTTCTTTAAACCCTTCTAAATGATTAATACTTATTCTTATACTTCTACAAAGATGCATTCTCTAATACAAAAGAGGGTTAGGATTATTACTCGGTAAGCCCAATAATATCCTAGAAAAGTCGCTACTGAGCAAGGTTTTGCTCCTAAGTCAGATGCTCCAGAACCTTAGAAGTTCTTCACAACTTCTACTAAGTACTAAGGTATTTGGGCTAGGTATTTTGGGCATTATAAAGATACAAGAAGGTAACGTTTCTACCACGGGAGGGGGGTAGAATTTTGGCTAGGCTCGGGGGGGGTATTCGGCCCAGGCCCCTTAGGCTAGAGGGGGAAGAGGGCTTGGACGAAATGGCTAACAAGTGAGAATGAGGATTTTCAAGACTTGGAAAGTAATTTGTGGATGAAGAACTCTTCATCTTAAGGGGGGTATTTATAGGTCAAGAAGTGGCCAACCAATGGCCAAGATTTAGACAAGTGCAAGGCAAGTGTAGGGTGAGGATTAACTATACACAAATATCCTACCAACTCCTTGACTTGTGCACAAGGCACAAAAAATGTGCTCCTCCTAGCCCAAATCGTCCAAATGGACGATTTCAAGTCCATCAATTGGAGGGTGACAAGTGTCGCCCTCCCGTTGGTCCAAAATGTTTCGTCTCTCGGAAAAATCCGCAAAAATTAGAAATGGCATAGCCGGAATTTACCCTACGAAAGCTGTGGAAACGTTTCGTCGGAAAACTATTCGTTTTGTGAGTTGTGCCTAAAAAAAAATGTCCAAGGCTTATCTTTAAGGCTAGACTTTCGTACGTATTCCCTTACGTACATACTCTGGAAATACGGGGTATAACAACTAAGGGGGAGAGGGTTTTTAGACTTGGAAAATGATTTGTGGATGAAGAATAAGTCTTGCATTTGAGGGGTATTTATAGGACATTCAATGGCCAAGATTGAGGCAAGTGGAGGGCAAGTGGAGGGTGGAGATTTGGACAAGTGTTGAGTGAGTCCCACTTGCTCATCTACTACACAAAATATCCCAAAATATCCTACCTAATCCTTGACCAAAAAAGAAGGCCAAAAACGTGCCAAGTTCGTCCCACATTTCCGCCCACTTGAGGGTGACACTTGTCACCCTCTCGTTGGTCCAAAATATTTCATCTCTCGGAAAAATCCGCAAAAATTATAAATGTTGCAACCGTATTTTTCCCTTCGCAAAGTCCGGAAAACGTTTCGTCGGAAAACGATTCTTTTCGCTAGTAGTGCGCAAATTTCGTCCCTAATGCCTACTTAAGGCTAAAAACTTTTGTACGTACGCCCTCACGTACATACTCTGGAAATAAGGGGTATAACAATCGGGTTTCACGCCGCAACAAAACGTAAAGTGAATACGCGTTCACAAATACGTAAATATAATGGATCGGGTTGCACGCCACAACAAAACGTAAAGTGAATACGCGTTCACAAATACGTAAATATAATGGATCGGGTTGCACGCCGCAACAAAACGTAAAGTGAATACGTGTTCACAAATACATAAATATAATGGATCGGGTTGCACGCCGCAACAAATATGAAAGATGAATACATGTTCACCTATATATAAATATGAAAAGTGAATACGCGTTCACAAATATATAAATGTAATAAACATGTGGAAATGCAGGGGAATGTCTTAACGTACAATACGGGATAAAATGAATTGTTAGTTAAACCGAGAATTTCCTATGAGGAGTTGTTGCATATTTAAAAATGTTGTAACCTGATATGTTTTTGCAATATGCTTATTACATTATAATGTGATTGCGCTTGGGATATTGTGGTATTACTTTGAATTGCAGGGTAAGGTTCTCACTCAGCCCCAGATGGTAGGGCTGACTCTTTATTTAACATGTTTCAGGAAAGCGTGATAGAGGAAAGACTCCATGCCAAGGCTAGCGATCGTCCCACAGCCTCTTGTCATGCCAAGTCCATTGTTCCGGGCTTGGTACTCGTCAGGTTCATAATGTCAGTTCCAATGTCTCGGGAAATGCCCGTGTGGAATGATCTCCCTTCCAACTTAGAATATTCTTTGTCAGTATGTCTATGTAGAAACAATATTTGCACGAGCATGGGCTCGCGTTATGTTTTTCTTATAAAGTCATAAACAAATTTCTTTATTGTTATTTTTATTAATCGCTCCGTATTTGAATATAAGTTTAAATTTCTAAATAAAGAGAATTAAATGGTGCTCCTGGTGGAAAATAATTGTCCAGGTGCCATCACGCCCTAAGTAAAGACTTAGGAAAAGTCGGGGCGTGACAAGGTCCTAGTTTTAGCGGTCCACAGAACCGCATATATTCCTTAGCCAGCCGGCATGATCAGGAGGCTTCCCCAGATGTCGTCACAGGTACATTATTGATTTCATGCGGTGACGTTTATGCTTTGATAGATCCAGGTTCTACCTTGTCCTATGTGTCGCCTCTTATTACTGGTAGAATAGGGATAGAGCCGGTGTCGATAGAGCCTTTTGAGGTAGCTACGCCAGTGGGTGATTCGGTGTTAGCTGAGCGGGTGTACAAAGATTGCCCGGTGTTCATATACAGTCGTCAGACCCTAACAGACTTGATAGAGTTGGAGATAAAAGATTTTGACGTCATTATGGGTATGGACTGGTTGGCTTCATGTTATGCCAACGTTGACTGTAGAGACAGGTTGGTCCGATTCCAGTTTCCCGGTGTCACGACCCGACCCCGGGCCCGTGACTGGTGCCTTACCCCGGGCACCCTAGTGATACAACATCAGAGAAAATAAGCGGAAATAAAAACTTAAACATGAAACAAGAGTTATGATAATAAAACAGGCCAACCAAAACGGTTGCCTTCTTGCATATATACAGAAATTGAACAGTTACAACCTTTACAACCCTGCCACAACAAGCATTACATGCACTCTAAGAGTGTTATAACAACAATGACGGGACAGGGCCCCGCCATACCCCTGAATGTAAGTACCTACAACGACAGGGGACTATACTAAAGATAAGCCTCCGGAGAAACGGAGCTTCCCAAAACGCTGAACTGTGATCCTATGAGCGAGGATCAACAACTGGTGTACCTCTACCTGCGGCATGAACGCAGCCTACCAAGGAGGTCAAGACAACATGTACCAAGTATGTGAAATCGAAATATCAGAACGAAATCATAACAAATAAATAAAACAGAGACATGTATGACAACCAAACTACGCTCACGACATAAAAGCAATATGTCAAAGGCGGACTCACGCCTCAAAGTCATCACTCAAATATAACCAAGGTCTCACGCCCATAATATCAATCATGCCCACATCATGGCCACACGCCCCCAGAATTCTCCATCGGTGTAGATATGTCCAGGATGCAATACAAGATACCGTAATCAACTCCCGCACGCCACATGCCCCTAATTCTTCATCGGTGCGTATATGTCCATGTAACAACAATAACAATATATCGTAATCAACCCCGCCACATGGCCACATGCCCCTAATTCGTGACGGCGTATATGTCCATGTAACAACAATAACAATATATCGGGTGATTAACCCGCCGCATGGCCGCATGCCCCCGGAATTCTTCATCGGTGCAGACATGTCCATGTAACAACAATAACAATATATCGGGTGATTAACCCGCCGCATGGCCGCATGCCCCCGGAATTCTTCATCTGCGTATATGTCCATGTAATAACACACAATATACCGCCCTCCATCGAGAGACGCCAGAGCATAGGAATACAACTTTTCACACAACAAGGCTATCACAAGCAAGCACGAGCAAATTACCATACTTCAATTCCCTTACAAATATCCATTCTTTCACAAGAAGTCACCTGATACCAACACTCGTAGTATCCAAAACAGAGTAACTATTATCTCAAGTAAACCAAAATAGTTTCCCCTTTTTAAAGACACGTAACAACCTTCTTTTCCAAAAGTTCAAGTTTGCCTAATTTCAAATACTCAAGTCTCTTATTTTCGAAAGGTTTCGTAGTTCATAGTCTTAATCACTTAATAACATAATTCTCTTTTAAAACAATTTGAGTAACATATGCCTTATGTGTGAGTAGGTTATTCTTGTTTATAACAATCTTATTAAAGCAGCCATGATCTAGAAAATGTAATACAATTTTGTCTTATCTTAGCTTTTATGCAGATGGAGGTTTCTACTGGTTTTAATAATAATTAATTAGTCAATACATTTTCCTTTATTAACGCTGCAGTGGTTTGTTCGATACTTGTTCTCATTTCCGAAATCAATATAACATTATTCCTTTTAAAACCCATTTCTCATTAAAACGGTTTCACAACTTTTTAACACAACCCAAGTCCTTATTAATTCACATCCAGTCTTTTATCTTTTAAAAACCACAAACCATTTTTTTTGCCCACATAAAGTTGTTATAACCAACTTCCCATAAAGCCGTTATAACACTTTATGTTTTAAACCAACCAAATTCATTTAACACATGTACGTCTACCGTACTACATAGTTCACAACATATCATGCTAGAAAATATAGAAAGATGTTCACATACCTCGCGACGATTATCGACAAATAGCAAAAAGCTCCAAAGTACTGTAATCCTGCTAGCCTTTTCCACCCTTCAAGTAGAATACGCTACTCGCAGTACTTCAACCTATAACGGTCATATAAGTCTATCAACGTCTAGGCTACTCTGTAGAACATTCTAAGCAGAAGGTTCTTAATTCTACGGAAAAATTGGGCAGCACTTCCTACCCACAAACTACACAAGTCTCATCAGAATACAACCCTATGTAAGTACAGTTCAATTCTCTTCTTTACCAACCTTCTATATATCTTATACTTAATTCTAAACTACTACGATATGTAATCTCCAATTACAATAGAAGGACAAAGATATTTACCTCGACAAGCCCAAAATTATCCAAGTTATAATGTCGATCCCGAGCAACGTTTAGCTCCTACTCCGTGCGCTCCAACCCGCCTCCAAGCAACCCTTATACGCTCCTAACCAACTCCTCTTTAAGAACCAACCTAAACAAGTGAAGAACACTAAGGTTCTTGTCCTCACAACTCTCGGCCAAGGTGAGGCTTTAGGGGCTGTGGTGTGAAATCTTTTCTAACTTTTGGTTAACAATCTTCCTAATACACTAAGGAAGAACACTTAAGAGTTTAAGAATTTTTGGACAAAGTTTGGTTAAGGAGAGGTGTGGACGAGAACTTCATCAAAGGGAGTGAGTATTTTAAGACTTGAAATTGTTTTGTGGATGAAGAAGTCTTGCACTTTAGGGGTATTTATAGAACAATGAAGGGCCAAGATTCAAGCAAGTGTGTGGTGGAGATTTGGACAAGTATTGTGTGGGTCCCACCTTATCTATCTACTCCACAAATATCTACAAACATTGACCAAATGTTTAAGCCCTTTAAAACATTAAAACGTGCCAAACATTGACCACCAAACCGTCCACTCGAGGGTGACACATGTCGCCTCCCATTGGTCCAAAATATTTCATTTTCCAAAATATCCGTAATGCCAAAAATCCAAAATAAAGTGGGCCTCACAAAACCAGAATTCTCTCGTGGCCCCACGTGACCAATTCCGAATTTAAAATTTCAATACTTCTAAAATATTCCAAAAGTCCGAATACCAAACTGGGAATCCAATTCCCATTAACGAACCTTTTACTACACAAAACCGGAAACTTTTCCACAAAAATCACATCTTTCTTCCTTTCCAAAATTACTGTCGTATTCTCGTACGTACGTCCTCACATACATACTCTGGAACTACGGGGTGTAACATTCACCCCTCCTTAGAAACATTCGTCCCGAATGTTCCTTCTAAGTATCGAAACATACAAGCACCGGTATAGTCTTCACTACTATACTTACAAAACCAATTATGCCACACATGGCCATAATATAACATACGCGCAAAACTCAATCCAAGCCAACGAGGAATCAACTCGAAGGTGTAAAACAACACCACTCTCGCTCCTGGTCCAAAGGATACTCCTTTCGCACATTTACTTCACAAAAATGATCACTTCTATCTCTCAGCACATGTTCACTTCTCTCCTTACTCGTCGTACTCTTCTCGAACACTCGAACTCTTTCTAGTACACTTACCATACTCCCTTCGTCACTTCAGTTTCCCAAAACCTTGGAGTCACTACCTCCAAACTTGGTCATCTTACTATCCTCAAATTCCTTTAAGGCCATTCTCGCCTTCACACGACCAACCTGCCCGTGATCGTGCCTTACCCCGGCACCAAGTAGCCATACATCGAGTAATCAATAATATAAAACAAGACATGAATAAAGTGAAGTGAAAAACAGTTATCTGAGAAAAACTTGCCTTGCGGCATATATAAATATCAACTAGAACAGTTATATCCCTTTTTATAATTTTGCCCACAACAGTACTACAGACCTCTAAGAGTGACCTGACAACAATGGCGGGACAGGGCCCTGCCATACCCCTAAATGTAAGCACCTACTACGACAGGGGACTATACCACTGATAAGCCTCCGGAGAAACGGAGCTTCCCAAACGCTGAACTGTGACCCTGAGAGCTAGGATCAACGACTGGTGTACCTCAACTGCAGATGAACGCAGCCTCAAGGAGGTCAAGATAACAGTACCAAGTATGTGAAATCAAAATATCAGAAATGAAATCATAGTAGTCTATATAAAGAAGGAGACATGTATGATAACCAAACTACAGTTCACAATAAATAAGCAGTCATGTCAAGTCAGGGACTCACGCCCTCAAAGTCATCACTCAAATATAACAATGGGTCTCACGCCCACAACATCAATCATGCCCGTGGAATACCTTCCTCACTGCCGACAGTCTATGATATAAAAGCACCAAGGAATACACATGAACACCAGGTCCCACCTGTGACATTATAAAACAGTACGGGGTAAGTACGAAGGCATAGCCGACTACTAAAACCCACAGTACAAACAAGGTCATAAATCAGACATGAGATCTGCTTGCATCATCACATGATCAAAGCCGCCACTTGCCCGCAGATCTAATGCGCGCGCTTCAGCCCTGGAACTTCCCGCAGCTCCGCATAGGCCACTCCAATGGCCCGCATGAGGTATTCCCCGCATCGAGGGTAGCTACTCCCCGGCATCCGCCTGGACTCGCAGTCCGTATGGCCACATAGACCGCATGACCATAAAGGCCGCACACTAACCTGGAGCTCTCGTAGCTCCGCATAGGCCCCCGGGACCCGCATGAGGTATTCTCGAATCATAGGTCACACAGACTACCGAAGTCTACCCCCAGACGGAGGCGCCTTAACCTCCGGGATGATGTCAAGGTGAGTGGTACAATACCAACATAACGGCTGATAGTTAAACAACTTAAGCGCAATCGAGGGAAAACCCCTTTTTCACAAACATCACAAGATAATAACACACGTAGCATCCTAGCATGTTTACTTATCAAATCAACAAGAAAGTATTACAAGGCTATCACAAACCAACACAATCAAGTTATTCACACAAGGTACTTTCTACTATATGTTAACACTTTCGGGTTTTCATCCCCAAAGTACTTCATACATTAACTCTTTAAAAGATCCGTTTCAAAAGTCACACAATACCCGTAGTATTAAAATAGAGCGACTATCTTTTTAAGTAGACCAAAACACTTCCTTTTTGTAAAATCAATTAACAATCATTATTTTCCAAACGTTCAAGTTTTCCTAATTTCAAACGCTCAAGTTTCTCATTTTCGAAAGGTTTCGTAGTTCATAGTTTTA
This sequence comes from Przewalskia tangutica, assembly GCA_029844215.1. Classification (NCBI taxonomy): domain Eukaryota; kingdom Viridiplantae; phylum Streptophyta; class Magnoliopsida; order Solanales; family Solanaceae; genus Przewalskia; species Przewalskia tangutica. The sequence goes on along the minus strand of CM056721.1, from coordinate 64,923,671 downwards.
ATCACTTAATGATATAATTCTCCTTTAAAACGATTTGAGAAACATATGCCTTATATGTGAGTAGGTTATTCTTGTTTATAACAATCTTGTTAAAGCAGCCATGATCTAGGAAATGTAATATCATTTTGTCTCATCTTAGCTTCTATGCAGATGGAGGTTTCTACTGATTTTAATAATACTTAATTAGTCAATACATTTCCCTTTATTAGCGCTGCTGTGGTTTGTTCGACATTCATTCTGATTTCCAAAATCAGTAAAACATCATTCCGTTTGAAAACCAAAATACTCATTACTCACGAATGAGGTTTCACACTTTTTAACAAAATTCACATTAATATAATTAAGTCAAGTCTCTTATCTTTTAAGATCAAGTCTTTTAACTTCTAAAAATCAGTAAACCATTCTTTTTACTTCTCTTAAGCCGTTGTACCTAACTTCCCATAAAGCTAGTATAACTCTTAAGCTTTTAAAACCAAGTATTACTTTTCTGTTAAAAATGATTCAGTATTCTTTTGAAATACTTCAAGATTCTTATTATTTAGGCTTAAGTCAAAAGACATTGCCGCAATTATTATTCAGTTAACACACGTACGTCTACCGTACTATATATATATTCTTTAAAATATCATGCTCCAGAGGATAGGAAGAATCACATACCTCGTGACGATTATCGACTATTAGCAAAACGCTCCATCGCTATAACCCGACTAGCCTTGTTCACTTTTCAAGTAGTACATGCTACTCGCAGATCATTCAACCTATAAAGGTTATACAAGTCTACTGTAAATACAGTCCTATGTAAGTACAGTTCAATTCTCTTCTTATATACTTTCCTTGTATATACCTTATACTTAATTCTTATACTTCAATAGTATATACTCAATTTACAAAAGGGAGACAAGATATTTACCTCGATAAGCCCAAAATTATCCGAGTTTAAATGTCGATCCTGAGCAACGTTTAGCTCCTACTCTGGGCGCTCCAACTCGCTCCAAACAACCCTTAGAAGTTCTACGCAACTTCTACTTAACACTTCAACCGACTATGAAGGTTTTCCTTAGGGTTTCGGTTTGAGATAAAAAGGACATAAGGTAGTATTTCCGGGCTCTACGTATAAAGGTATCTTTGGAATACTACAAGGTATACGGCTAAGGTAATTTGGGTATAGTAACAATACTTTGGAGAGTATTTCTACCAAGAGGGGGGTGTATTTATACGAGACAACACCACCACAAGAGGGGGTACTCGGCCAACCCCACTAGGAGGGGGTACTCTCGCCAAGGAGGAGGACTCTCGGCAGGCCTCACAAAGGGGGGAGGGGGAGGCTAGGACGAGAACTTCTACACAAAATGGGGGAAGAGGGCTTTCAAGACTTAGGAAGTTTTTAGGATGAATAAGTCTTCACAAGGGAGGGGTATTTATAGGTCAAGCCATGGCCAACCAATGGCCAAGATCATGCCAAGTGCAAGGCAAGTGTAGGGTCAAGATTCATCCATGTGTACCTTATCCATCTACCACACAAATATCACAAAATATCCTACCAACCCTTGACCCTCAAATCGTCCCATTGCCGTCCCACACTCCACCAACTTGAGGGTGACAAGTGTCGCCCTCTCGTTGGTCCAAAACATTTCGTCTCTCGGAAAAATCCGCAAAAATACTAAATGACATAGCCGGAATTTTCCCTTCGCAGTCAGGTAAAACGTTTCGTCGAAAAACGATTCTAATCGGGTGTTGTGCACAAAATATTTCGTCCAAGCCTATTTTAAAGTTCAAACTTTTCTACGTACGTCCTTACGTACATACTCTGGAAATACGGGGTATAACACCTTCACGATCCGATTCTGGTCGAACATATCCACGAACTCATACGATGGTTACCTAAACCTGGGCCTATCACCCTCGTGACCCTACCACCTGGCGGGAACACCTCGAACTGACCCCACCTCATACCGGGCTACGGGTTGACCCGCGAATGGTCTCCAACCCGACCCATAATCGCGCCAAACTCTTGTTCCCCGATCCGGAACAATCTTATTAATTCACGTCCTGAAAGCTACCACTTTCATCTTTCACAACCCAAGGAACTATCCCACTGGTACACCCTATGTATATAATGCTCTCTGACAAGGATCACCCGCAAAATCTTCTACTCGAGACGACCTTACATCTAAGGTCTCGACGTGTAATATTCTAAGGTTCACACCTTCCATACCCCCATACTTACCTTTTCAACTACCCATGTTCTCTAGATCACAATTTTACACAATGCTATCCAAACATAACACTCAACATAAAATCATCATATCAAGCATACTAATCTCTAGAGGGTTAAGGATATACCTGTATCTACCGCTTCACTCTAGTCATAGGCCTGCCCTGCAGGGCGCATAGCTGTAGAAGGTGATGAACCAGCCATAGATCCTGAAGGCCGAGTCGTAACATCCGTGATACCCCGGCCTGGACAGCCGCAAAATGGCCCCGCTGGCCGTAAAAATAACAAGCTCCTTGGCACCACGACACTTCCAAAATTCGGTCTACCACATCGACCACACCGGTGTAGGGTGGCTGCACTGGACAACACCCCTACTCCTCAAAACTCGAACCTCGAGCTCGACCGCTTCCTCGAATACCCGACGCTCAAGGTTGTGGAGGACCACTGCATCGGGCGAAGGTGCATAACTAGCTCACTTTGAGGCGGTCCGCCTCGAAAGACACCAAAGGACCTCGCTATTCTCGCCTTCTTGCCGATCTCTGGCCATTCCGTCGACCTCTCCGCCTCACATCCAAGCGCATAAGTCGCGTGCGGCAATGTCCATGCCCGTGAAGAGCTACACCCGAACAAGCTCGCCAAGTAGTCATCGAGCTCGGTGACGTAGCGGTACTCGCCCTCCATATCGCCTACTAACGCGGGACGCATCGAGCTAGTGAGTCAAACTCCACATTGTACTCCCAACCGTACGCCATCTCTCGCCTCAAAGATCATAAATCTGTCGCCCGCGCTCCTCATCTCGCGGAGGCAAGAAGTGAGTGAGGAATGCCTCGAGAACTCGCCCCATATCATTGAAGTGCATGCTCTCCCGACAGCTCCCACTAATCAAACCACGATCGCAGATCACGCACCGACGCGAACCTAAGACCACCGACTCGGTCTCGAAGCCTTGATCACTCATGATCCACAGAATCGCTTGATGAACTCCTCGCGGATCATCCTCGTGCCTCGACCGTAGAACTCGGCGGGTCGCAACTCGTAAAATCCCGTAGCCTCAAACTATCCGATCTCGTGAACCACGGTGCTCATCGAACCGCTGGCCCACTTATCCTCATGTCCGCCACAATCTCGCCAATAATCGCCATCTCCTTGTAACCCATCTCCTCTCGCCTGTAGTGGGACCGAGGCTCGTATCGTGGCCTCGAGCTACCGCCGCCGCTTCTAAACTCACTGGGCCGGCGGCATCGTAGAATCCGACGTCGTAGCACCACCTCGTAAAGATCGGGCCTCGCCCCGTAACCTCCGTGCTCTACTCGCAGCCTCCTCACGCTTTGCCCTTCTCGGGCTCACGGTTGCTCGCTGAGGCATAATCGTACAAACGAAATACGCCGAGGGTCCAACTTATAACACGCCTCTAAGGCACGATCTTAGAGTGAGAAGAATGGAAACTAATCCTAAATGTCTCGCAGCCTCCTCGATTATAGATGTGGTGCACAACACACCGATAATCAAGACTCTACTAGACACGGTCATAGACACTTTCCGAGGACTAATCGCTCGATACCACTTTTGTCACGACTCTGCCCGCCCGCACCCTAGTGATACAACATCGTAGAAAATCAGCGGAAATAAAACTTAAACATGAAACAAGAGTTATGATAATAAAACAAAGCAACCAAAACGGTTGCCTTCTTGCATATATACGTAAATTGAATAGCTACAACCTTTACAACCCCGCCCACAACAAGATTACGCACTTCTAAGAGTGTTATAACAACAATGACGGACAGGCCCCGCCATACCCGTGAATGTAAGTACTACAACGACAGGACTATACCAAAGATAAGCCTCCGAGAAACGGAGCTTCCCAAAACGCTGAATCGTGATCCTATGAGCGAGGATCAACAATCGCGTACCTCTACCGCAGATGAACGCAGCCGAGGAGGTCGTGACAACATGTACCAAGTATGTGAAATCAAAATATCAGAAATGAAATCATAATTTAAATAAAACAGAGACATGTATGACAACCAAACTACGCTCACGACATAAAAGCGAATATGTCAAAACAGGACTCACGCCTCAAAGTCATCACTCAAATATAACCAAGGGTCTCACGCCCACAATATCAATCATGCCGTCATGGCCACACGCCCGGAATTCTCCATCGGTAGACATGTCTGTGATGCAATAACAAGATACCGTAATCAACCCTCGCCAGATGGCCACATGCCCCGAAATTCTTCATCGGCAGACATGTCCATGTAACAACAATAACAATATATCGTAATCAACCTCGCCGCATGGCCACATGCCCGAATTCTGCGACGGTAGACATGTCCATGTAACAACAATAACAATATATCGGGTGATTAACCCGCCAGACGTCGCACGGCCGCATGCCCCTAATTCTTCATCGGTGCATACATGTCCATGTAACAACAATAACAATATATCGGGTGATTAACCCGCCGCATGACCGCATGCCCCCGGAATTCTTCATCGGTGCATACATGTCCATGTAACAACAATAACAATATACCGGCCCTCCATCGAGAGACGCGGTAGCATAGGAATACAACTTTTCACACAACAAGGCTATCACAAGCAAGCACGAGCAAATTACCATACTTCAATTCCCTTACAAATATCCATTCTTTCACAAGAAGTCACCTGATACCAACACTCGTAATATCCAAAACAGAGTAACTATTATCTCAAGTAAACCAAAATAGTTTCCCCTTTTTAAAGACAAGTAACAACCTTCTTTTCCAAAAGTTCAAGTTTGCCTAATTTCAAATACTCAAGTCTCTTATTTTCGAAAGGTTTCGTAGTTCATAGTCTTAATCACTTAATAACATAATTCTCTTTTAAAACAATTTGAGTAACATATGCCTTATGTGTGAGTAGGTTATTCTTGTTTATAACAATCTTATTAAAGCAGCCATGATCTAGAAAATGTAATACAATTTTGTTTTATCTTAGCTTCTATGCAGATGGAGGTTTCTACTGGTTTTAATAATAATTAATTAGTCAATACATTTTCCTTTATTAACGCAGTTGGTTTGTTCGATACTTGTTCTCATTTCCGAAATCAATATAACATTATTCCTTTTAAAACCCAATTACCCATTTCTCATTAAAACGGTTTCACAACTTTTTAACACAACCCAAGTCCTTATTAATTCACATCCAGTCTTTTATCTTTTAAAAACCACAAACCATTTTTTTTGCCCACATAAAGTGGTTATAACCAACTTCCCATAAAGCCGTTATAACACTTTATGTTTTAAACCAACCAAATTCATTTAACACATGTACGCTACCGCACTACATAGTTCACAACATATCATGCTAGAAAAGATAGGAAGAGGTTCACATACCTCGACGATTATCGACAATAGCAAAAAGCTCCAAAGTATCAGAATCCCGCTAGCCTTTTCCACCCTTCAAGTAGAATACGCTACTCGCAGATTTCAACCTATAACGGTCATATAAGTCTATCAACGCCTAGGCTACTCAGAGAACATTCTAAGCGAAGGTTCTTAATTCTACTAAAAATTGGACAAAGACTTCCCTACCCACAACTACATAAGTCTATCAGAATACAGCCCTATGTAAGTACAGTTCAATTCTCTTCTTTACCAACCTTCTATATATCTTATACTTAATTCTAAACTACTACGATATGTAATCTCCAATTACAATAGAAGGACAAAGATATTTACCTCGACAAGCCCAAAATTATCCAAGTTATAATGTCGATCCTGAGCAACGTTTAGCTCCTACTCCGTGCGCTCCAACCCGCTCCAAGCAACCCTTATACGCTCCTAACCAACTCCTCTTTAAGAACCAACCTAAACAAGTGAAGAACACTAAGGTTCTTGTCCTCACAACTCTCGGCCAAGGTGAGGCTTTAGGGGCTAGGGTGTGAAATCTTTTCTAACTTTTGGTTAACAATCTTCCTAATACACTAAGGAAGAACACTTAAGAGTTTAAGAATGTCACGACCCGAACCCGGGCCCGTGACTGGTGCCTTACCCCGGGCACCCTAGTGATACAACATCAGAGTAATCAGCGGAATATAAAACACAACATGAAACAATGTAAAAGAGACACAGTTTATCTGAAGAAAAGTTGCCTTTCGACATATATATATATAAACTTAAATCCAACGCTATACATCCTTTTACAAACTCTCCCACAACAAGATTTCATGCACTTCTAAGAATGATATGACAACAATGGCGGGACAGGGCCGCGCCATACCCCTGAATGTAAGTACCTACAACGACAGGGGACTATACCACTGATAAGCCTCCGGAGAAACGGAGCTTCCCAAACGCTGAACTGTGATCCTAAGAGCGAGGATCGTCGACTGGTGTACTTCTTCCTCGCGGCATGAACGCAGCCCGAAGGAGGTCGATAACAGTACCAAGTATGTGAAATCGAAAGTATCAGTAAATGAAATCATAGTAGTCTATATAAAGCAGGAGACATGTATGATAACTAAACTACAGTTCACAATAAATAAACAGTCATGTCAAGTCAGGGACTCACGCCCTCAAAGTCATCACTCAAATACAACTATGGGTCTCACGCCCACAACATCAATCATGCTCGTGGAATACCTTCCTCACCGCCAGCCTATGATATAAAAGCACCAAGGAACACACATGAACACCGTGTCCCACTGTGTCATAATAAAACCGCACGGTAAGTACGAAGGCATAGCCGACTACTAAAACCCACAAGCATCAACAAAGTTATAAATCAGATTATGAGATCTGTCTAGACCGCCACATGATCGAAGCTGGCCACTCGCCCGCAGTATCTAATGTGCGCGTCTAGTCCTGGAACTTCCCGCAGCTCCGCATAGGCCACTCCAATGGCCCGCATGAGGTATTCCCCGCATCGAGGGTAGCTACTCCCCGGCAACGTCCTGGACTCGCAGTCCGCATGGCCACATAGACCGCATGACCACAAAGGCCACACACTAACCTGGAACTCTCGTAGCTCCGCATAGGTCCCCTGGACCCGCATGAGGTATCCTCGAATCATAGTCATACAGACTGCCTGAGTATTACCCCGCATCGGAGGGCAGCTTAACCCCCGGGATCATGTCAAGAGGTGAGTGATGTACTACTAACATAACAACTTATCGTTAAACAACATAAGCACAACAAGGGAAACCCCTTTACGCAAACATCACAAGATACTTAACACACGTAGCATCCTAACATGTTTACTTATCAAATCAACAAGAAAGTATTACAAGGCTATCACAAACCAACACAATCAAGTTAATCACACAAGGTATTTTCTACTTTATGTTAACAAGTTTGGGTTTTTATCCCCAAAGTACTTCATACATTAACTCTTTAGAAGATCCGTTTCTTTCACAAAAGTCACACAATACCCGTAGTATAAAAATAGAGTGACTATCTTTTTAAGTAAACCAAAACACTTTCCTTTGTAAAATCAAGTAACAACATTATTTTCCAAACGTTCAAGTTTGCCTAATTTCAAATGCTCAAGTTTCTCATTTTCGAAAGGTTTCATAGTTCATAGTTTTAATCACTTAATGATATAATTCTCCTTTAAAACAATTTGAGAAACATATGCCTTATATGTGAGTAGGTTATTCTTGTTTATAACAATCTTATTAAAGCAGCCATGATCTAGGAAATGTAATATCATTTTGTCTCATCTTAGCTTCTATGCAGATGGGGGTTTCTATTGGTTTTAATAATACTTAATTAGTCAATACATTTCCCTTATTAACGATGCAGTGGTTTGTTCGATACTTATTATGATTTTTGAAATCAGTAAGACATTATTCCTTTTAAAAACCAAGTACTCATTACTCACGAATGAGGTTTCACACTTTTTAACAAAACTCATATTAATTTAATTAAGTCAAGTCTCTTATCTTTTAAGATCAAGTTTCTTAACTTCTAAAATCAATAAATCATTCTTTTTATCTCTCTTAAGCCGTTATACCTAACTTCCCATAAAGCTAGTAGCTTATGAGAAGTTATTGTACCCGTTTACGGGGGGACGGATAAGGTAGGCTTAGAGCATGGAAATTGCGAGCCTAAGAATATTGATAACCGCCGAGACCTTAGGTATATAAGGCCTTCTCGGGTAATAAAAATTTAAGTCAGACCAAGGATAAGATTTAAGTGCGACGCCGAGTCGGGTTGAGGACCTATTAAGGGTCGCCCCATAGCCTGAAATGGAATGGGATCAGTTGGTAGTAGTCCCGCTACGTGACAGGGTCACGAGGGTGCAAGGCCCAAGTCTAGTTAATCATTTTTACAGATTCGTGGATGCGTTCCACCGGAAACTAGGTTGTGAGAGCCGAAAATGGCCTTAAATTGTTCGATGTAAGTAACTCCAAAGATTGGAGGTCAGAATTAGTATGAAAGTTATGTATGTATGCTAATATGAGTTGGAAGTACGGAAAGAGTACGATCAGTAAGAAAGATAGCAACCAAGTGTAAAGAAATAGAGCCTGAATCCATAAGAACCTTTCGAGGTAGCTACACCAGTGGATGATTGGGTGGTAGATGAGCAGGTAGATAAGATTTTCCCGGTGAGGATACAGTCGTCAGACCCTAGCAATCCTAGTAGAGATGAATACGACAAACTTTGAGGTCATTATGAGTATAGACTAGTTGGCTTCGTGGGTGCCAAGATTGACCGTAGAGAGAGGTTGGTTCGATTCCAGTTTTCCGGTGAGCCGATTATCGATAGGGAAGGAAAAGAAGTGTTAGTAATATGTAAGTTATTCCTTAATTCTGTCTTTGACATGAAATTGTGGAGTCTATGTGACTTATTTTATTGAAATGATTGATTTGAATTTGAACATTAAGAGACGGAGACAAGAATGTAGGTTTATTGAGGGATTTTATGTTAAGTGCCCTCGGAGGTACTTGGAGTTCATGTTGACGTTTTAGTATAAGTATTGTTATATGGCCAAGGGTGGCATATTTTGTATGAAGGGTGTAGAAAAAGTAGACTATGTCGCTATCTATTAGATTGGACTCCGAAAGAACATTCGGGGACGAATGTTTCTAAGGGGGGAAGAATGTTACACCCCATAATTCCAGGACATGTGTTTAAGAGAATGTACGTGAGAAGATACGACTTTAAGTTTGAAACGAAAGAAGGATTGCTTTTTCCTACGGAAAATTATTCCGAGCCTCGGGAAGGAAAAAATATTCGTTAATGAGAATTGAGTTCCCGAATTTGATATTTGAGACTTTTAGAATTTACCGGATTTTCGGGAGATGAAATATTTTAGACCAACCGGAGGGCGACACGTGCCACTCTCCACTTGGCATGTAGGATGAAAATGGACAAGTCAAGCTAGACAAGTGGAGCTTGACATTCTTGACTAAATCCTAGCCCTTCAAGTGTTTTAATCCTAGCCTTTGATCCTCTTATTTATCCATTACTAGTGCAAGACTAGTGAACACTTAGAAAAATATTTCAAGAACTTGTTGTTCATAGTGTGCTCTCGGCCAAGAGGGTTTTAGGAGAGAATTTTTTTCCATTGTGGATCATTATTCACAATACTTTAACCCAAGGTTCCTAGGGGTATTGTAAGGATATCTCAATAGAAAAATCCCGGAAAAACGACGTTTTTACGTTAGTTGCAAGGCGAAACCCTAGGGTGTTCTTCAACTTTGAAGATGGAACTTGAAGAGGAGTTCTTCATGAGCTTCTAAGGAGTGCTTGGAGCGGATTGGAACATAAGAAGAGGAGCTAAAAGTTGCTAAGGATCGACTTTTACGCTTGGACATTATTTGGGCTAAATGAGGTAATAATCTTCGTCTTACTATTGTAATTGAAGTTTCAATGTTATGATAAGTTAGAAATGAGCATGTGATATATGTTATGAAAATTGATAAGTGTTATGGAATTTTAGAAGCTCAAAAACCGAAAATGGCATGTTAGCCGTTAAGATTATTATTCAAGTTAATTATTAATTATGAACGTCGTATGTTATTGAGAGAAGGGAATATAGTTGTTGTAATTGTTATTATGTATATAACATGTTGGAATAACAACTTGGATTGAAAAGGAATCGAACGGAAATTGACATTGTTGTAAGCATGGATTGTAGCCGAGAATTGCCTTAATTTTTGGACAATTTCGTATTAATTGTGGGGCAGAATTTTACACGTCCTGTTAAGGAGTGTAATCCCATTTGGTTAGCTGATTTGATTGAGCCTTAAATGTGGCGTTTGGTTATTGATTTTCGGGCCTTGAAAAAGGTGGAAAAGTACGTAGAAACAAAGGAAGTGCTGTCCGATTTTCCGTAGAATTTGGTGACTTTACACTTAGAATATTCTACGTTTGAAGCTAGAGGTTAATGGACGTATTATGGCCATTATAGGTTGAAGTACTAAGTATAGCGTATTCTACTTGAAGGATGAAATAGCTATCAAGGTTGAAGTACTTTGGAGCATTTTGCTACTTGTCGATAATCGTCGCGAGGTATGTGAACCTCTTCCTTCTTTTGACATGATTCTATGTATGAAATATACATGTGGTACTATTTTATGATTCCTTATACTCTTAGAAGTTAAGAGGTATGTATGCTGATTTACTCTATATAAAAGATACGTCTAAGTTATCCTAAGTTCTTACCAAGTCTTATGGGGGATGTTGGTAAGAGTTGTTAGGAAGTATTTGGAGTCAAGTTGACTTTGCTAAGTTACTGCACGAATGCGAATATGTATCGAACAAGCCACTGCAACGTTAATAAAAGAAAATGTATCGGCAATCAATTAAATTAAAATGAGTAGAATTCTTCATCTGCATAAAAGCTAAGATAAGACAAAATTGTATTACATTTTCTAGATCATGGCTGCTTTAATAAGATCGTTATAAACTAGTATAACCTATTCACACGCATAAAAGTATATGTTACTTAATTTAAAGAGTTTACGTATGAAGTTTTAAGACTACGAACCTTAAATTCTTAAAAGGTTAAGAGACTTTATTTTTCAAGTTATGAGACTTGATTCTTAATGGAAGAAATGACTTGATTTAAAAGTATAGAATACTTGATTTGGAAAGTATTGATTTCTTGACATTTTAAAGATAAGAGACTTGTTTTCTAAGTAAGAAACTTGATTTCTAAAGATAAGAGACTTGAAGTATTTTGAAAGTTATGTAACTTGATTTGAAAGTATAAGTCTCTTGGTTATAAAAAGAATGAATTTGTCTAAGACATAAAGAGTTATAACGGTTTTATGGGAAGTTGGTTATAACAACTTTATGGAAGTTTAAAAGAATGGTTTTCTCTAGTAATGTAAACAAAGAAATGACTTGTCTTGAAATGTTGATATGACTTGATACTACGGTTATTAGTATCTTGGAAGTTTTATATGGAAAAGAGTCATTTTAAGGGAATAAAGGTACGTAGTACTTTGGGTTAAATTCCCGGATTTTATAATGATATGTTAGTGCCTTAAGTAAACTAAAAAGAGAGCATATGTAAATAAGGTTAATAAGAAGTTAGGGGATTTCTTAACTTGCTTATGTTATGTATGATAAGTCGGTAGTGCTTATGTTATGTATGATGTTAAAGAAGTGCTTATGTTATGTATGATAAGCCGGTAGCGCTTATGTTATGTATGATAAGTCGGTGGTGCTTATGTTATGTATGATAGCCTTTGGTGCTAGTGTTATGTATGATAGCCTTTGGTGCTAGTGTTATGAGTATAAATGCGGGGTAAACCCCCATGACGTTATACACTTCCTGAGTATAAATGCGGGGTAAACCCCTAAGACGTTATACACCTTCTGAGTATAAATGCGGGGTAAACCCCCAAGACGTTATACACCTCCTGAGTATAAATGCGGAGTAAACCCCCAAGACGTTATACACCTTCTGAGTATAATTACGGGGTAAACCTCCAAGACATTATACATCTCCATGGATTTGCTACCCATGATGCGAGCATGACGTATATGCTCATTGCGGGCCTGTAGGGCCTAAGCGGGTGAAATAGTCCTGTGCGGGTGAAATAGTCCTATGCGGGGCAAATTGTCCTATGCGGGTCCACAAGACCCTTGCGGGTGAAATAGTCCCAGGAGTAGGATTGCCAAATGATACTATGGGCAGGTGGCCCAAAGTTGATCATAAGCTTCCTATTTTTATGCAGTATACCTTTATGGGCAGACTTATGTGACTTTATCGCGACCCAGATTGGGCCGGGCAGTATACCTTTATGGGCAGACTTATGTGACTTTATCGCGTCCCACAATGGGCCGGGCAGTATAGGCGTCCCTCCATAAAGGGGCTGATTATGTTATGCAAGATAAGTAAGTTATATGGTTATGAACTTGATGATTTTTTCTAATTATGTACGTAAGAATTTGACTATAACTCTTATTGAAAAATGGAAAAAGATAATGATGTACGATTAAGTTCATGGGTTGAAATGGCATGGTAGGATCTGATATTTACTTCTTATACTTGCCCCTGTCATTCTTTTGTACAGTTATGATATGTTTACTGTACCTTATGTCCGTTCCATATTCGCACTGTTGTAATCGACTTCTTCGGGCTGCGTTCATGTCCGCAGGTTTAGGTACACAGTTGTGGATCCGCAGGCTTAGGATCCTGGTTCAGCATTTTGAGATGGCTCCAATGTTCCGGAGCTTGTCGTCATAGTTATGTATATTCAGGGGTACGACGGGGCCTTGTCCCGTCATAGTATTTGTCCAAAATCTTAGAGTTCTGTAGTCATATCTTGTGGGTCGCTTTGTAAAAAAGAAGAAGGATGTAACTGCGGTTGTCTAAGTATATGTATATGTGTCCAGGGAGGTAGCCTTATCGGCTAACCTGTTGTTTAAATTCTTGTTGTTTTATTTTATAAGTTTCATGTATGTTCCGCTGATTATCTCTGATGTATACCTGTAAGGGTGCCCAGGTAGGGCACCAGTCGCGGGCCTGGGGTCGGGTCGTGACACTACCTCACTGTCGGTGTACACATATACAATACATATATATATCTCATGCCCGTGGAATCCCTCATCTCGGGTACATGACTTCATGGAGAGCTAATCCATGGGGTAATAATCGTATATAACATGCATGTGGAATCCCTCATCTCGGGTACATGTCTTCATGGGGAGCTAGTCCATGGAGTAATAATCGTATATAACAAGGTCGCATGCCCCGAAATCCCTCATCGTATAAGCATGGCCATGGGGTAATAATAGCATCTGGGAATTTAACCCGCATCCTGGTTGCATCGTAGAAGATGACTTATTCTATCTCCTTGCTATCTCCATTGGTTGAACGGGGGGTATCAGAAAATCCCCCGAAATCCCTCATCGTATAAGCATGTCCAAGGATCAATCACAATGGAAGCATACCCGTGGAATCCTCTGTCACTGTCGGTACGTCCAAGTAAATTCAAAACAAGACAGCCGGTCCTCCAACTGAGAGTCACGACAGCGTAAAAAATATAATACTTGCACTCAAGGTGTTACACCCCGAAATTCCAAGACATGTATATGAGAATAGATGGGGGAATACAAGACTTAAAATTTGAACGTAAGAAAGAGTTGTAAATTCTAAGGAAAATCTCCCGAACTTCGGGAAGGAAAATTGTTCGTTAATGGGAATTGGGTTCCCGAATTTGTTGTTTAAGGCTTTTAAGAGTTTATCGGAACTATGAAAGTTTATTTACAAAGTTGGATACGTGTGGCCCACCCGATAAATTTTACGTTTTTGTGGGGACCACGAGGTTTCTGATATTTTGACCAATTATGGAAATGTCAGAAAATGAAACTTTATGGACGAATGGGAGGGTGACACGTTTTACCCCCCCCCCCCCCCACTCTATTGGGCTTGGACGAATTGGATAAGGCCCAACTTATCAAGTCTTGCAATGCCAAGGCTTGACATTGTTGACCAACTCAAGAAGCCCACTTAAGTCTTGATATTTAAAGTTCCCTCATCCTATCCCCACAAGTGTCTTGATCTCAACCCTCCATTCTATTATATAGTCATTCCTTGTTGCAAGACTAGTCTCAAACACTTAGAAAAAGAATTAGAAACTTGAGAGGAGGAGAGGGTGCTCTCGGCTTTGAGCCTCTTTTGGAAGATTTTTTTTCTTTTGTGGTTCAATAATCCCAATACTTTAACCCAAGGTTCCTAGGGGTATTGTTATACCCCGTATTTCCAGAGTATGTATGTAAGGACGTACATACAATTGTGTAAGCCCGGATTATGTTAGGGACGAAATTGTGAAGCTTCCTACGAAAAGAATTGTTTTTCCGACGGAAAATTTTCCGAACCTTGTAAGGGAATTTTGCGTTTTCAAGAATTTATTTATTTTGGATTTTTCCGAGAGATGAATTATTTTGGACCAACGAGATGGCGACATGTGTCACCCTCAAGTGGACGGTTGGTGGAGGAAATTGTTGGCACGTTTTTGCCATGTAAAAGGCCTTAAACATTTGGTCAATGTTTGCTAGATATTTGTGGAGTAGATGGATAAGGTAGCACATGTCCAAATCTCCACCATCCACTTGCTTTAATCTTGGCCTTTGAAGGTCCTATAAATACCCCCTAAGTTGCAAGAATTCTTCATCCACAAAAATATTTTCCAAGTCTCAAAAACTTCCTTCTCCCTTTGAGCTGGCCCAAGCTCTCCCCTTCCTTGTGTCTCGTCCAAGCACACCCCCTTGGTAGAAAAATCTCTCCAAAGTATTGTTACTATTCCCAAATACCTTAGCCCATATCCCTTGTAGTATTTCCAAAGTTACCTCTATACTTAGAGCCCGTAAATACTACTATATTTCTTTTAGTCGCAAAACGAAACCCTAGGATAATCTTCATTATTGGTTGAAGTAGTAAGTAGAAGTTGTGTAGAAACTTCTAAGGGTTTCTTGGAGCAAATTGGAGCGTACAGAATAGGAGCTAAACGTTGTTCAGGATCGACATTTAAACTTGGATAATTTTGGGCTTATCGAGGTAAATAATCTTATCCTTCTATTGTAATTGGAGATTACATATTGTAGAAGTTTAGAATTGAGTATAAGATTTATAGAAGGATATTAAAGAAGAGAATTGAACTGTAATTACATCGTATAGAAGGATACTAAAAGAAGAGGATTGAACTGTACTTACATAGGACTGTATTTACAGTAGACTTGTGTAGTTTGGCGGGTAGGGAGGTGCTGCCCAATTTTCCGTAGAAATAAGAACCTTCTGCTTAAAATATTCTACAGAGTAGTCTAGACGTTGATAGACGTATTTGACTATTATAGGTTGATACTCTGCGCGCGCGACACATTCGACTTGGCAGGTGGATTTCGCCGAGGAGGTATGTGATTCTTCCTATCCTCTTGAGCATGATATATTTTGATATATATATATATAGTACGGTAGACGTACGTGTGTTAACTAAAATTAGTTTTACTATGATGTCTTTTGACTTGAGTTTTAAATAATAAGAATCTTGAAGTATTTCAAAAGAATTATGAATCATTTTTGAAAGAAGAGTAATACTTGGTTTTTAAACAAAAAGCTTAAGAGTTATACTAGCTTTATGAGAAGTTAGGTATAACGACTTAAGAAAGATAAAATGAACGGTTTACTTATGTGTTTATGAAAGTCTTGTATTGATTTCTGAAAAGTGTAGTAAGATGGTTTGATAAGTAACATGTTATGATGCTACGTGTGTTAGTGTCTTGTGATGTTGTGTAAGGGGGTTATTCTAGTTGTGCTTACGTTGTTAAACGTTAAGCCCGTTGTACTGTTATTATATCACATACCCCCCTGACTTGTTATGATACCGAGGACTTTCCACCCTCGATGCGAGGATTACCTCATGCGGTCTGTGTGACTATGATTCGAGGATACCTACGCGTGCGTGTGACCACGCGGAATCGCGGAGTTCCAGATGATCACTCGGGTGTGTTACCCGACGCGGTATACCTCTACGCGTCTGGTGACTATGATTCGAGGAATACCTCACGCGATCTCAGGTGACTATGCGGATCGCGGAGTCCGTGAGGATGTCGCGGGTTAGTTGCCCCGACGCGAGAATACCTCATGCGGTTCATGTGACCTATGCGAGTCGGGAGTTCGAGGATTAGGCTCGCATAATGATACTATGGGCGATTAGCCTTGCTTCAATCATTAGCGGCCTAGAAAAGACCTTATGTTATATCTATTTTGCTTTTGGTTATCTTTGTGGCACTATGCGTTACATCGTTGTTTCGTACATATTTGTAAAATTGGTTTTAAAATGGTATGATTTCATTTAAAGTACTTTACAGTTTCACATACTTGGTACCTGTTGTACTGACCTCCTTCGGGGGGCTGCGTTCATGCCGCAGGTAAAGGGAAGCAGGTGGTAGATCCTCATTCTTAGGATCCTTACTCTGGTGTCAGGAGCTCCATTTATCCGGAGGCTCGACTTTTGGTACCACTCTCCCTGGTGTTGTAGATATTTTGTACATTCAGGGTATGGCGGGGCCCTGTCCCGCCATAGTTGTTTACTTCCTTAGAGGTCTGTAGTCCTGTTGTAAAGTTGGGATGTAATCGCTCACTTGATGTATATATATATGCCGAAAGGCAACTTTTTCTCAGATAAACTGTTTCTCATTTCATATTGTTTCATGTCTTGTTTTTATATTCCGCTGGTTACTCTGATGTATGACTACTTGGGTGCCCGGGTAAGGCACCAGTCACGGGCCCCGGAACGGGTCATGACAAAAGTGGTATCAGAGCAGTTAATCCTCGGAAAGTGTCTACGCATCAGATCTAGTAGAGTCTTGATTATCGGTATGTTGTGCACCATACCAATAATCGTGAGGCTATAGGATATTTAGGATTGGTTTCCATTCTTCTCACTCGAGATCGTGCCTTGAAGCCGTTATAAGTGGACCTCTAACGTATTCCTTTTCTCAGACGCTATGCCTCCACGCAAGGCAACCCGCCTAGGGCAAGGCAAAGCGGCGGAGCTGCTAGTAGGACACGAGGGTCACGAGGCCTGTGCCCCTATAACCGAGGCGATACCTCGACGGCGAGTTCCACGACGCCGCCCAGCGAGGTTTAGAGCCGCAGCGATGGCGTGATGAGACCACAAGACTGCACCTCCACCCCACACCGGAGCAGAGAGATGTGCAGAGAGATGGCCCGATTATTGGCGAGATTGTGGCGACATGATGTCACGACCAACCAGTTCGTGGATCGTGCCTTACCCCGCACCCTAGTGATACAAAGATCGTGAGAAAACCAATGGAAATAAAAACTCATGAAAGAAAACGGTGAAATAAGAAAACAAAGCAACCCAAACGGTTACCTTTTGCACATAAATGAAAACTTAAACAAGCACATCCCTTACAAACTCGCCCACAACAAAGCATGCACTTAAGAATTTTGAAACCATAATGACGGACAGGGCCCCGCCATGCCCCCGAATATACAAAAGTCTACTACTTGAGGAACCGCACCACGTGACAAGCTTCCGAGATATGGAGCTTTCCAAGAACCGAACAATGATCCTAAAAGTGCGGATCGCCAAGCTATGTACCCAACTGCGGCATGAACGCACTCGGCGAGGTCAAGACAACAGTACCAAGTATGTGAAATCGAAAATATCAGAAATGAAATCATAATAGTCTATATAAAGCGAGACATGTATGATAACCAAACTACAGCACCACAACATATAAGCAGTCATATCAAGATAGGGACTCATGCCCGTGAAATCATCACTCAAATACAACCCGGGAATTTAACCCGCCAATGGCCGCATGCCCCGGCATCTCACCTCGGTATAAGCATGGCCCTGGAACCGTCCTAGTGGGCCCATACCCGTGGACCATCCAACGTGTCGGTATGCCCAAAGGAGATAACAAGATAACAACCCCTGTGGAAGCATACCCGTGGGCTACCCAACGTGTCAGTATGTCCAAACAACTAACAAAACAATACTCACTGTGGAAGCATACCCGTGGGCTACCCAACGTGTCAGTATGTCCAATTCAAATAACAAGATACTACTCACTGTGGAAGCATACCCGTGGGCTACCCAACGTGTCAGTATGTCCAATCAAATAACAAGATACTACTCCCTGTGAAAGCATACCCGTGGGCTACCCAACGTGCCAGTATGTCCAATCAAATAACAAGATACTACTCCCTGTGGAAGCATACCCGTGGGCTACCCAACGTGTCAGTATGTCCCTCAAGAACCGATATAGTGGAAGCATACCCGTGGGCTACCCAACGTGTCAGTATGTCCATCAATCAACCAGATAGCCGGCCCTCCAACGAGAGACGCGGTAGCAAAGAAATACAACACTTGCACAACAAAAGCTATCACAAGCATAGGCCAGTTCAACGTACTTTCATTTCATGTCAACAATTCCGGGTTTCAACCCCAAAATACTACATACTTTCATTCCTTCAAAACAAAGACCTCTTTCTACGTAAAAGCCACACGATACTAACACCCGTAGTATCGAACACATTCAGGTTTAAATCAAACACTTTAAACACTTTTTAGCACAACGTCAAGTATACCATTTAAAAATCCAATAATGAATCCATTCCTTCTGTCACGACCCGAACCCGGGCCCGTGACTGGTGCCTTACCCCGGGCACCCAAGTAGTCATACATCAGAGTAATCAGCGGAATATAAAACAAGACATGAATAAAGTGAAGTGTAAAACAGTTTTTCTGCGAAAAGTTGCCTTTCGGCATATATATATATAAAAACTTAACTCCGAACAGTTACATCCCATTTCAACTCTGCCCACAACAGTACTACAGACCTCTAAGAAGGATATGACAACAATGGCGGGACAGGGCCCCGCCATACCCCTGAATGTAAGTACCTACTACGACAGGGGACTATACCATTGATAAGCCTCCGGAGAAACGGAGCTTTCCAACGCTGAACTGTGATCCTATGAGCGAGGATCAACGACTGGTGTACATCTACCTGCGGCATGAACGCAGCCCCCCGAAGGAGGTCAGTACAACAGGTACCAAGTATATGAAACTGAAAATACTGTAAATGAAATCATAGTAGTCTATATAAAACAGGAGACATGTATGATAACCAAACTACAGTTCACAATAAATAAGCAGTCATGTCAAGTCAGGGACTCACGCCCTTAAAGCCATCACTCAAATATAACTATGGGTCTCACGCCCACAACATAAACAAGAGCGAAATGGATATATCAGAATCGGGTCTTTTCTAGGCCGCTAATGATCGAAGCAAGGCCAATCGCCATAGTATCATTATGCGTGCCTACTCTGGACTTCCCGCACCCGCATAGTCACACATAGACCCGCATAGGTCGTATAGACGCGTCGACGGTAGCTAACCCCGCATTCTCCTCGACTCCGCACTCGCATAGTCTCAATAGACCGCATAGTCACATTGCATCGCATAGGCATCCCCGTGACGGATAAAACACCGAATGATCAATCACGGAGCATACCGCCGCTCCGCATAGTCACATAGACCGCGATAGCCGTATAGACCGCATCGGTGGCAAGCCCTCGGTATAACAAGTCAAGGGGGTATGTGATATAATAACAGTACAACGGGCATAAAGTTTAACAACGTAAGCACAACAAGAATATCACAAGATACTAACACACGTAGCATCCTAACATGTTTACTTATCAAATCAACAAGAAAGTATTACAAGGCTATCACAGATCAATACAATCAAGTTCTTCACACAAGGTACTTTCTTCTTTATGCTAACAAGTTCGGGAATTTATCCCCAAAGTACTTCATACATTAACTCTTAAAAAGATCTGTTTCTTTCACATAAGTCACACAATACCCGTAGTATAAAAATAGAGTGACTATCTTTTTAAGTAAACCAAAACACTTCCCTTTGTAAAATCAAGTAACAACATTATTTTCCAAACGTTCAAGTTTGCCTAATTTCAAATGCTCAAGTTTCTCATTTTCGAAAGAATTCGTAGTTCATAGTTTTAATCACTTAATGATATAATTCTCCTTTAAAACAATTTGAGATACATATGCCTTATATGTGAGTAGGTTATTCTTGTTCATAATCAATCTTATTTAAGCAGCCATGATCTAGGAAATGTAATATCATTTTGTCTCATCTTAGCTTCTATGCAGATGGAGGTTTCTACTGGTTTTAATAATACTTTATTAGTCAATACATTTCCCTTTATTAGCGCTGCTGTGGTTTGTTCGATACTTATTCTCATTTCCGAAATCAGTAAAACATTATTCCTTTTACAAACCAAGTACTCATTACTCACGAATGAGGTTTCACACAAAAACTCATATTAATTTATTTAAGTCAAGTCTCTTATCTTTTAAGATCAAGTCTCTTAACTTCTAAAATTAATAAACCATTCTTTTTATCTCTCTTAAGTTGTTATACCTAACTTCCCATAAAGCTAGTATAACTCTTAAGCTTTTAAAACCAAGTATTACTCTTCTTTCAAAAAGGTTTCTTAATTCTTTTGAAATACTTCAAGATTCTTATTATTCAGGCTTAAGTCAAAAGACATTGCCGTACAACTACGTTCAGTTAACACACGTACGTCTACCGTACTATATATATATATTCTTTTAAAATATCATGCTCAAGAGGATAGGAAGAATCACATACCTCGCGACGATTATCAACTATTAGCAAAACGCTCCACGGCTATAGCCCGACTAGCCTTGTCCACCTTTCAAGTAGAACATGCTACTCGCAGTACTTCAACCTATAACGGTTATAAAAGTCTATCAATGTCTAGACTACTCTGTAGAACATTCTAAGCAGAGGCTTCACTATTCTACTGAAAAATCGGGCAGCACTTCCCTACTCGTTAAGCTACACAAGTCTACAGTAAATACAGTCCTATGTAAGTACAATTTTAATCTTCTTCTTTAATATTCTTCTGATGTGATTTCAGTTCAAGTCTTTTCTGTAATATCCTTCTATTACAGTTCAATTCTCTTCTATGAATCTTATATTCATTTCTATACAACTACAGTATGTAATTTCCAATTACAATAGAAGGATAGGATTATTTACCTCGGTAAGCCCAAAATTATCCAAGTTTAATGTCGATCCTGAGCAACGTTTAGCTCCTACTCTGGGCGCTCCAACCCGCTCCAAACAACCCTTAGAAGTTCTACGCAACTTCTTCTTAATACTTCAACCGTCTATGAAGATTTTCCTTAGGGTTTCGTTTAGTGACTGAAGGGAAGTATAATAGTATTTCTGGGCTTTTTGTATAAGTGTAACCTTGGAATACTACAAGGTATTTGGGCCAAGGTATTTTGGAATAGTAACTATACTTGGAGAGTATTTCTACCAAGAGGGGGGTAGTATTTTGCGAGAACAACTAGGCAAGGGGGGGTGTACCCCTCGACCAAGGCCACTAGGAGGGGGGGGTGTACCCCTCGGCCAAGGGCCTTCTCAAAGGGGGAGGCTTGGACGAACCACTACACTAAGGGGGAGAGAACTTTCAAGACTTAGAAACTATTTTAGGATGAAGAAGTTCATCAACTAAGGGGGGGTATTTATAGGACAACCAAGGGCCAAGATCAAGCCAAGTGGTAGGCAAGTGTAGGGTGAGGATTCATCCATGTGTACCTTATCCATCTACCACACCAACTATCACAAATATCCTACCTAACCCAAGGCCCCAATTCGTCCACTAGCCGCCCATCACAACGTCCAATGTGAGGGTGACACATGTCACCCTCCCGTTGGTCCAAAATGTTTCATCTCTCGGAAAAATCCGCAAAAATTAGAAATGACATAGCCGTAATTTTCCCTTCGCAAGTCTTGTAAAACGTTTCGTCGAAAAACGATTCTTTTCGGTAGTTGTGAACAGAATTTTCGGCCCTTGCCTACTTTAAGGCTCAAACTTTTCTACGTACGTCCTCACGTACATACTCTGGAAATACGGGGTATAACATTCTCCCCTCCTTAGAAACATTCGTCCCGAATGTTCTTTCTAAGTCTCAAAACAAACATGCGCCAGTATAGTCTTCACTACTATATTTACGAAAACAATCATGCCACACCTGGCCACAATACAACACGCGCAAATACTTACATCCAAGTCCACGAGGAATCACTTCCATCACTACAAAAGCTCCCACCCAAGGGCTAAAAGATACCTCCTTTGCACCTTTTCTTTACCAACGAAATGATCACCTCTATTCTCATACTCGTCGTACCCTTCTCGTACATTCGAACTCTTTCTCATAACTTACCTGTTATACCCCATATTTCCAGAGTATGTACGTGAGGGCGTACGTATTAAATTTTTTGCCTTAAGAATTGGCTTTGGTTCGAAATTTGGGCACAAGTGCCGAATAGAGTCGTTTTCTGACGAAACGTTTCCACAGCTTACGTTGGGAAAATTCCGGCTATGTCATTTAGTATTTTTATGATTTTTCCGAGCGGAACATTTTTGGACCAACGGGAGGGTGACACTTGTCACCCTCATTGACGGCAAAGAGGAGGCTTGGCCTCGCCGATTGGTTCATGGTTTTGTGCCTTGTTTTGTGGCTTGTTTTGTGCCATGTTTTGTGGAGTAGGGGTTAGGTGCACTTGGCTTGATCTTGGCCTTACACTTGCTATACACTTGGAAGGATCTTGGCCATTGGTTGGCTTTTGGTTTTGCTATAAATACCCTCTAATGCAAGAGTTATTCTTCATCCACACTTGTGATATTCCAAGAAAAATACTCCTCCTCTTGTGAGCAATTACGTCCGCCACACTACCCCCTTGTGTGAGCCTTGGCCAGAGGCCACCCTCCCCTTTGTGGTGCCTTGGCCGTGGGTACCCCTAGCCTAGTTGTTTTCAGATAATACCCACTTGTTGTGGTATAGAAATACTCTCCTAATATTGTTATAATGTCCAAATACCTTGCCCAAATACCTTGTAGTATTCCCAAGGTTACACTTATACAAAGCCCGAAAATACGATTATACTTCCTTTAGCCACAAAAACGAAACCCTAAGGAAATCTTCACCCGTTGTTGAAGTTGTAAGTAGAAGTTGGTTAGAACTTCTAAGGGTTGTTTGAGCGCCTGAGTAGGAGCTAAGCGTTGCTCGAGGATCGACTTTATACTTGGATAATTTTGGGCTTATCGAGGTAAACACTATCGTCCTTCTATTGTAATTGGAAATTACATGTTTGAATATATAGTTGAAGTATACTATATATAGAACTATACTTAGTAATCTTGTGGCAATGTCTTTTGACTTAAGCTCAAGAATTAAGAATCGAATCAATCGTAATTACATAGGGCGTATTCAGACATGAGACTTGTGTAGTATTACTGTGTAGTAGAATTGTACACGTCCGGTTAGGCGTGTAAAACCCCCCCCCCTGGTTGGCTTGGTAGCCGGCCTCGATAGAGAAGGAGATTTGCGCTGTGGCGGGGGGGGGAGGTGCTGCCGAATTTTCTGTAGATTATGGAACGTTGAGATCTAGATGTTAATAAGCGCCTTGTGGCCTTATAGGTTGAAGTACTACGTGTGGAGTGATCCACTTGGCTTAAGGAGTAGCCGGCGGTTTGAGGTACTTGGAGCGTTTTGCTATTAGTCGACAATCGTCGCGAGGTATGTGAACCTCTTCCTATCTCTTCTAGCATGATATGTGTGAACTATGTAGTACGGTAGACGCATACGTGTTAATTGTGTTTGATTGTTCTTAAAACATAAAGTGTTATAACGGCTTTATGGGAAGTTGGTTATAACAGCTTTATGTAGGTAAGAAAATACTTTGTGGTTTTAAAAGGTAACTGATGTGAATTATAACTGGCTAGTTATAATAAAGAACTTGATGTATTTCAAAAGATTATTAAATCGTTTTGGAAGGGAGAGTAACACTTGGTTTTAAAGGTTTTAAAAAGAGTTATACTAGCTTTATGGGGAGTTAGGTATAATGTCTTAAGAGAGGTAAAGAAAATGGTTTACTGATGTTAGAGGTTAAGAGACTTGATCTTATAAGATAAGAGACTTAACTTATTTGTTTTAATGTGAATGTTTGTGTGAAACCTCATTCGTGAGTAATGAGTACTTGGTTTTATTTAAAGGGATAATGTTTCTTGATTTGAAATCGAATGTGTATCGGCAGCACCACCGCAAATGCGTTAATAAAGGAAAATGTATTGAAAAATGATGAATTGTATTAAAACCAGTAGAAACCTCCATCTGCATAGAAACTAAGATGAGACAAAATGATATACATTTTCTAGATCATGGCTGCTGTAATAAGAATGTTGTAAAGAAGAATAACCTACTCTCACGTGAGACATATATTACTCAATTGTTCTAAAAAGGAATCAAGTGATTAAGTTTGGGAACTATGAAACCATTTGAAAATGAGAAGCTTGAGTAATGAAACTAGGCAAACCGAACTTAGGAAAGAATGTTGTTACTTGATTTTTAAAAGGGAATGTGGGTTGGTCATTCTAATACTACGTATCGGGTGACTTTTATAAGTAATGGATCTCTTTTAAAAGAATTTAACGTACGTAGTACTTTAGGGTTAAAACCCGGACTTTGGCATAAAATGAAAGTACTTTGAGTTGTGTGAAACTTGCCTATGCTTGTTGTTGTGAAACTTGCCTATGCTTGTTGTTGTGAAACTTGCCTATGCTTGTTGTTGTGAAACTTGCTGGCTTGTTGTTGTGAAACTTGCCTATGCTTGTGATGAGCCTTTGTTGTGCAAGTGTGGTACTTACGTTACCGCTCTCGATAGAGGCCAGTTGACTTGTTGAGAACTTACTTGGACGTCTTTGGCGGTGATGGAGAATTCCACGGGTATGTTTCCATTTTGATTATCGCTTGTTGTTGATGTCACATGGACATGTCTACACCGACGCAGATTCCGGGGCACGCGGCCACGCGGCGGGTTGATTACCGATATATGGTTATTACCGCAACATGGACGATTCACACCGTCGCAGATTCCGGGCATGTGGCCACGCGCAGGTTGACCACCCGAGATATTGTTATTGAGGTTACATGGGCATGTCTACACCGTCGCAGATTCGGGCATGTGGCCATGCGCGCCTTATTATTGTTTCATCATGGACATGTTCACACCGAGGCGATTCCGGGCACGCGCCGTGATGCGAACATGATGGATGTATGGGCGTGAGACCCATAGTTATATTTGAGTGGTGACTTTGAGGCGTGAGTCCACGACTTATCGTTTTTATGTTGCGTCTTGTATTTTGGTTATCATACATGTCTCTCGCTTTTAAGCTATTATGATTTCATTTACGATTTGACGCTTCACATACTTGGTACTGTTGCATCGACCTCCGGGCCGTTCATGCCGCAGGTACACATCGGCCGTGGATCCTCGCTCTTAGGATCTCGGTTCGGCGTTTTGGGAAGCTCCGTTTCTCGAGGCTTATCTTTTGGTATGTGTTCCCTGAGTTGTAGGTTCTTGTACATTCGGGGTAGGGCGGGCCTGTCCGTCATAGTCGTTGTAAATCTTAAGTCCATAGAATTGTGGCGTGGTTGTAAAAGGATTAAACTGTCGGGTTTTATGTATATACCGAAGGCAATCGCTTTGGTTGGCCTGCTTATTTATTATATCTCTTGTTTCATGATTCATGTTTTATTTTCCGGTTTTCTCGATGTTGTATCACTAGGTGCCCGGGTAAGGCACGATGCCCGGTTCGGCGTTACATTACCACATTTCGCCATCGCTTGCTAAAATCTCAGGTTACTACCTCCAACTTGGTCCTCATTAACTGGGAATACTCTGGACGGATCCCCGATACTTTTCCGAAAATAACATCATGAAAGACCGGACGTACTGCCTCCTACGTCGGACGACAAAGCTAACATATAGGCAACCTGGCCTACTCTTCACATGATCTGAAAGGCCCAAAGTAACTCGGGCTAAGCTTCCTCTGTTTTCCAAAACTCGTCACACCCCTTCCGGGGTGGTACCTTCAAGAAGACCCACCGTCAACCTTAACTCTAAGTGTTGTCGCCGATCATCCGCACGACTTCTGTTGACTCTGCACTGCCAATAATCTCTTCTGGATAAGCTTCACCCTATCCACATCCTGCCGAAACAAGTATGAACCAACTATCTGAACTTTGCCGACATCGAACCAATCGACCGGCAACTTACACCTCCGCCCTTACAAGGCTTCGTAAGGCGATATCCGAATACTGAAATGGTAGTTATAAAAACACTCCCTCAACAGGAGGCAACAATACTCACAGCTACCCCTGAAATCCAAACACTGGCCCGATGGTGAATGCGCTACTGAGGCTCACCTGAGTTCCTAACCCTGCCTGGTAAAACTTCCAGAAAACGAAATAGCCACAACCTGGGCTTCACTGTCTGTCATAAGGTGAAAGTAGGCACCTCGTGCAGCCTTACAACCTTCCTGATAAATAACATCTCGCATAACTCTCTGTCGAGTAAACAGTCCTGCCTGAAGGACAAGATGGGCTGACCTCATCGGCCCGACTACTGGTCGAACGCATCCACGAACTCGTACGCTGGTTTACTAAACTTGGGCCTAACACCCTCGTGACCCTACCACCTGGTGGGACCACCCCGAACTGACCCCACCACAAAACAGGTCGCGGGTTGACCCGCGATTGGTCCTCAACCCGACCCGCTATCGCGCAAAAACTCTTGTTCCCCGATCCGGAACGATCTCACTAATCAAGTCACGAAAACCTAGTGGTCTTCTTAGTTCAACTACCCTCTTTCATTCCACACTACTCAGGGACTTATTATACAACTATATCTCACGTGCACTATGCACTCCGATAAGGGTCAAACACATAAAAAAAAATACATCTTTTACTCGAGATGGCCTTACCTCTAAGGTCCCTACGTATAAAACTCTAAGGCTCACACTTTCTTCTATCCCCAATCTTACCTTTCTAGCTAACCATGGTTTCTAACCACAATTAACACTTATGTTATCTGAACATAACACTTAAGATACGCTTATCTTATCACACCTACAATCTCTAGAGGGTTCAAGGATATACATGTATCTACCGCTTCACTTCCCCTTTGTCGTTCTAATCAATCCCGCCTGTAGGCGATAGCTGGAAGGTGATTAACTAGCCACCGATCCCAAGGTGAGTCTCTACATCCGCGCCACCTCTAGTCGGACAATTCTCGCAAAATGGCCTGCCGCCGTAAGTATAACAAACTCCAATCAAAAGACGACATTTCGAGTGGCGTGCGCCACATCGCGAACATTGGGGAAAACCTTCGTATCTGCAAAACCGAAGCCCGGAGCTCGACCAACTCCGCATACTCGAACGTCACGAACCCCGGAGGACCACTGCTCGGGCGGAGGCGCATATCCGATCTGCCGAGGCGATTCGCCTCGAAAGTTACCAAAGGACCCCGCCGACCGCCTCTCGCTGATTTTGGTTAACCCGTTGATCCCTACGTTTCTCGGCCTGCTGCGCATAAGCCCGTACACAGGCCATGCTCAAGCCTGACTGAAGAGCTACTCTTGCACATCCTTTCTTTAGATAGTCATCAAGACCCGTGATATATCGGTGCACTCTATATTCTCTGGTTGCTAAAATCCTAGCTAGTAACAAGTCCATTCTTTTGTAATCCATATTCTTTGTTCCCGGTCGTGGAACTGAAGGCTCATATATCATGTCTGCAGTAGGAATCGCCGCGTATAAACTCTGGGCCGTGGCGACGCAACGTAACTCCCGAATGAGCGCCACCTCGGTGATGATTGGGCTGTGCCTCGTAACCCTCTCAGATTTACTCGCGGCTCCTGGCCGCTTGCCCTTCTGGGCCCGGGTTGCCTTACGCGGAGGCATAACGGTAAGGGAAAGAAATACGTTAGAGGGGTCCAACTTATAACACAGCTCTAAGCACGATCTCAGAGTGAGAAGAATGGAAACCAATCCTAAATATCCTATAGCCTCCTGATTATTGGTGTGGTGCACAACACACCGATAATCAAGACTCTACTAGATACGGTCAGTAGACACTTTTCGAGGATTAACTGCTCTGATACCACTTTTGTCACGACCCGAACCCGGGCCCGTGACTGGTGCCTTACCCCGGGCACCCAAGTAGCCATACATCAGAGTAATCAGCGGAATATAAAACAAGACATGAATAAAGTGAAGTGTAAAACAGTTTTTCTGCGAAAAGTTGCCTTTCGGCATATATATATATAAATGTTACACCCCGGAAATTTCAGGATATGTTTATAAGAACGTACGTAAGAACTCAACAATGTTAAGATTTGAGACAAGTAAAAATTTATCGGAATTTTGGAATTTGTCGGAAAATGAAGTATTGCGACGAACGGGAGGGCGACACGTGTCACCCCCCCTTAATACTCTTGGACGAAATTGACATGGGGGAAATGGTCATTTGACCATAATTTAAAAGTTCAAGTCTTGCAAAGGCAAGAGCTTGACATTGTTGACCAAGTCAATGCCACTTGGCTTGATCCATGTGAAACTCATCCGAACCACCCATTTGTTCTAATCTAGACCCTCCAATTGGTTATATATGTGTACTAGTGCAAGACAAGCTTCAACACTTAGTCAAATTTTTACAAATCTTGAAGAACCTATAGGGTGCTCGGTTTTGGCTTGAGGGTTTCAAGAATTTTTTTGATTGTTGTCAATAATTCCCACTTTAAACCAAAGTACCTAAGGGTATAGTAAGTGTTTCTCAACAAAAGATCCCTGAAATGTGGTGTTTTCATTATTAGTCGCAAGGCGAAAACCTAAAGGGTTATTCAACTTTGAAGTTGAAACTTGAAGATGAGTTTTTCATAAGCTTCTAAGGGTGGCTTGGGGTGGATTGGAATGTCGAAAGGATGAGCTAAAGGTGCTAGAGATCGACTTGTACTCTTGGATCATTTTTGGGCTAATTGAGGTATAATCTTCGTTTTACTTTTGTAATTGAAGATTTCATGTTATGATAAGTTATAAGTGGTCATGTGATATGTGTTATGAAGTTTGATAAGTGTTATGGAATTGGAAGCTAAAAATCCGAAAATGACATATTTAGCCATTTGAAATTGAAATCCAATTTGATCGATAAATTGAATTGTCGCATGTTACCTACTTGGAAAATGTAGTAGCTATAATTAATGGCGGCTTGATATCATATTATGCTACCAATTTGGATTGAATTGGAAATTGAATAAGAATTGGTATTGTTATATACATTGTGGCCGAAATTGGACTAGTAGTTTAGACTAGTTTGTTATCGTTTGTGGTGAGCCAATTGGGGCTGTTTGGTTATTCATTTGTATTGAACTACCTTATAAATTGTGGTGAGCCAATTGGGGCTGTTTGGTTATTGTATTCGGCCTTGAAAAAGGTGGCAAAGTTAGTAAAAACAAAGGAAGTGCTGTCCGATTTTCCGTAGAATTTAGTGACTTGCACTTGGAATATTCTACGTTTGAAACTAGAAGTTAATAGACGTACTATGGTCATTATAGGTTGGCATACGTGCGGCGATTGGACTTAGCAAGTGGATTAAACCGAAGAGGTATGTGGAACTTTCTTACCTCTTGAGCATGATTAAGTTGTAAATGTATAAGTACGGTAGACGTACAAGATTTTGACAATCTAGTCTATTTGATATCCTTGGCTTATTTTAAGAATGCCCAAGTTGTTCGAGTTAGAGAATTAACTCACTTGTTTATTTATTAAGGATATCTTGGTTTTCAAAGGTTAAGAGACTTTAAGTATGTTGAAAGTATTTTGATACTTGTTCTGTTGGAAAGTTTAAGTCTCTTGGTTAAAAAGAAGTATGTAAGTTGCTAATGTATAAAACTAGTATAATAGCTTTATGGAAAGTTAATAAGAGAATGGTTTACTCTTAAGTAATTTAAGCATGTTAAGGGACTTGAAGAGTTTTAAAGAATGTGACACTTGTTTCGTTTTAAACGTATAAGTCCCTTGGATAGGAAATTGTACTTGACTTAGGTATAAAGTGAATATAACGACTTTATGGGGAGTTGGTTATATTGGCTTTATGGAAAGATAAATGGCTTGATTTATTTGAAAGGCAATTTGATTTAAAGGCATCAATTGCCTAAGGCTTTTACGAGAGAAGAAGTCACTTGATTTAGAAGCCTAATTTTTATTTCTAAAAGTATTGTGACTTGTCTTGAAAAAGAAATTGTAACTTGATACTACGGTTATTAGTATCTTGGAAGTTTTATAATGAAATGAGTCATTTTGAAAGAATAGAAGTACGTAGTACTTTGGGTTAAATTCCCGGATTTTTATAAAGAACATGTTAGTGCCTTAAGTAAACTAAAATGAGTGTATATGAAATGCATAATAAGAAGTTAGGGATTGCTTAACTTGCTTATATATTGCGATAAGCGGTAGTGCTTATGTTATGTGTGATAGCCGGATTTGTGCTAGTAGTTCAAGAATAATTGCGGTCATTCCCGGTTTGTGGCATTGCATATTTCAGGATTTGCTACCCACGATGCGAGGAATACCTCGTGCGAGTCCGTAGGGCTTATGCGGGTGAAATAGTCCCACGCGCGTCCACCTATGCGAGGAATACCTCATGCGAGTCCGTAGGGCTTATGCGGGTGAAATAGTCCCATGCGGGGAATACCTCACGCGGGTCCACTGGATCTATGCGGGTGAAATAGTCCCGAATAGGATTGCTTAATGACATCGGGCGGGAGGTCCTGCTTTGATCGTGAGCTTTCCTACTTTATATTGTAAGTATACCCCTATTTACTCTCATTGTTAGTAAGGCACAGTGTACTGTTAATTGAGTTATCATACATGTCTCCAGTTTTATTTTAGACTTATGATTTCATTACGCATTTCGGGCCACATATTTGGTACATGTTGCATCGACTTCTCGGGCCGCGTTCATGCCGCAGTAAAGTACGTTCTTGATCCTCGCTCTTAGGATCACTGTCACCGCTGAGAAGCTCCTTTATTCCGAGGCTTATCCCTGGTATTGTCGGTTGTTGTACATTCAGGGGTATGACGGGGCCCTGTCCCGCCAGAGTTGTTATTCTTAAAGGTCTGTAGTCACAACGTGGATTTGGGCTGTAAAGAAAAAAAAATGTACTGTTTTATTCCTGGATTGAGTATATTTTACGGAAGGTGGCCTTATCGGCTAGCCTGTTGTTAACTTATGTTTAAGTATTTTTTTAGTTGTGTATGTTCCGTGCTATTCTCTCGATGTTTAAAAGGGTGCCTGTAGGGCACGAGCGCATGCCCGGGTCGTGACAAAAGTGGTATCAGAGCAGTTAGTCCTCGGAAAGTATCTACAGACCGTGTCTAGTAAAGTCTTGATTATCGGTGTGTTGTGCACCACATCTATAATCAGGAGGCTGCAGGACATTTAGGATTGGTTTCCATTCTTCTCACTCTAAGATCGTGCGATAGAGCTGTATGGTTAGGGTCGTCTTTCCCTAACAATTTATGATTGTTTGCAGCTACGAGAAAGGCAGCAGTGACCCAGGAAGGATTATGTGGATTGCGTATCCAGGTTGGTAATGTTTGTAGTATAGTTGGTATTGTGACATACAACTATACGGCTTTATGTTTGGGGGTCACATGTGTGTTACCTAGGATGATTTTAGATTACCAGGATTGGGTAAGGACTAAATAAATACCGGAAAGGTATGTGCAGTTAAGGAACTCTCATCAAGGTTTTACGTGCTAATTTGAGATAATTAGGTGATGATGAGATGTGTGAGAATGTAATGGACCCTTAAGAAGTTAATTAAGAGACTAAGTGGAAGACTATGTTAGCAACTTAAGCTCGTGGTATGCTTAAGGAATTGTACGCAGATCCGGACGAAGAAAGTATAGTTGTTGTGGTCAAGACAACACTATGATTTTACGAGAAGTTTTGTACCCGGTTGGGGCTGATAAGTTAGGCTTGGAGCATGGAAATGCGAGCCCGAGAATGTGATAACCGTCGAGACCTTAGGTATATAAGGCCTTCTCGTAGTAAAGTTAAGTCGCACGAGGTAAGAGTTAAGTGTGACGCCGAGTCGGGTCAGATCTATTAAGGGTCGCCATAGCTTGAAATGAAATGGGATTAGTTGGTAGTAGTCCCGCTACGTGACAGGGTCACGAGGGTGTAAGGCCCAAGTCTAGTTAATCGTTTTATGGGTTCGTGGACGCATTCCACCGGAACCAGGTTGCGAGAGCCGGAATGGGCCTTGTATTGTTTAATTTTGTAACTCCAAAGATTGGAGACCCGGATCGATGAAGGCTATGCGCGACGCTTAAAATAAGTTTGGGAGTACGGAAAAGTACGACCAGGAAAAGAGAGCAACCAAGTGTAAAGAAATAAAGCCTGAATCCATGAGAACCTTTCGGGGTGATCACACCCGTGAGTGATGGGTGGTAGCTGAGCGAGTAGATAATAATTACCGGTAACGATACAGTCGTTGGACCTTAGCAGACCTAGCAGAGCTGTTATGACAGACGTTGAGGTCATTATGAGTACGGACTAGTTGGCCTCTTGTGATGCCAACGTGGACTACAGAGAGAGATTGATTTCGGTACCAGTTTTCCGATAAGCCGGTTATCGAGTGGAAAGGAAGAGAAGTGGTGGTAACCAGTGAATTATTCTTCCTTCTTTGTAATAATTGAATTTGAAGGAATTTATGTTAAATGCCCTTGAAGGTACTTGGAGTTGGTTTGGTGTGGCAGTCAGGGCCACGACCTTCCAGATAATTTCAGGAAAATGTGCAAGGCATGAATAAATAAGTACGGGTGCTGCCGGCGGAAAGCTGAGGGCATCTTTGGTAGGTTTTGAAAATCTACACTACTTTAAGGCGGGGCGTGATGATTAGATAATTACTGGACCGCGAGAGGACCCTGTGATTAGGGTTGTGACTCCAAGGAAAGTTTAAGTAAGGGAGATAAGTTCTCTTCCCCACGTAAAAGGACATTTTTGCGTATTATGGGGTTACGTGTACCCATGTTGTTAGACGAAGGATATAAGATCGTAAGGTCTTCGGATCATCATGCCATAGGTTACGATTGTGATAACCGTGGAAAAAGT
Organism: Przewalskia tangutica; assembly: GCA_029844215.1. Taxonomy (NCBI): domain Eukaryota; kingdom Viridiplantae; phylum Streptophyta; class Magnoliopsida; order Solanales; family Solanaceae; genus Przewalskia; species Przewalskia tangutica. The sequence goes on along the minus strand of CM056721.1, from coordinate 64,890,390 downwards.
GTTGGGTGGAGTAATAAAGAACGACGCATTTAATTGGTCGAGGAAGTATCGTAAAGATATAAATGTAAGTTGCACGAGTCATGATTACCCTGCACGAGTGTAAAGACCAATAGTTGATAATGGGCGAAGAACATTTCAAGAAAATGGTGACACCTAGTTATAGGCTCTACAACCGAAAGGAAAACTGGTTACTACTTGACGAGATCAAGGAAACCTCCCCACTAAATTGTGATTGATGAGAAGTCTTAGCCGTGAGGCAAGCAAAGGAATCGAATCTAAGTTTAGTGACCAAGTTTGGTTGCAACAAAAAGGGAAACAGGAACCATAAGTGAGATTAAGGATACCCGAATATTTCGCAGGAATGAGAAAGACTTTCAGTTATTGGAAGACAAGTTGACCACGACTACAGTTCTAACTCCTCCTGAAAGACTAGAGGGTTAGGTTTTTATGATAACACGTTGGGTATCAAGCTAGGTTGTGTCGACGCAACCCGATAAGGATAGAACCTATGTTTTCCGGTAGTTAGGGAAGCAGGAAAGGAAATTGCGCCACTCACGATTTACAGCTGGCGGCAGTTAAATCATGCCTTGAAGATTTGGGGCATGACGTATATCTGAACTTCATGTGGATACTGCGCACCACAAAAGCCTCCGGTATATCTGCAGACTGAGGCAGTAGAATTTGCGACACCGATGGTGGTTAGAGTTACTCAAGGATTGTGATATTGATATCCTATACCATCCGGGGAAAGCCGAGACAGTTACAGATACTCTTTGTGGTGGACCTAAGGGTAGTACGCGGATGGGCAGATGCAGGATGTAGTCCATAAGATTCTTCAGTTACTAAGCCTAGGGGTTCGATTATTTGTTTCCAAGGTTAATGAAGTTCTGATCCGAGAGGTTGCCGAGTCTTCCATCGTTGAGGAAGTAAAGAGGCGACAGTATGAGGATCCAGTTATGATACCTGATCGAGATACGACTCCGGCGAGAGAAGAGCTGCTTGAGTAGCACCGGATGGGTCCGTGAGATGAGATAGATTGCATGTACCCTGCATCGCAGACTAGTCACAGGTTTTAGGGAGGCACGCAAAGGCTTATTGCTCTAATTGTTTGGGGCCGACTAAGTCGTGTCGTGACCTCAGATGTATGTATGGGTGAGATGACCGGAAAAGAGACATAGCGGAGTTTACTGCTTAGTGTCCGAGTTAGTAGCATGTCATGGTTGTGTACCAGAAGCCCAGTGGGCTATTGCAGGCGATTGAAATCCCAACCTAGATATGAGAGGTAATTAATATGGATCTTGTTACAGGGTGGCATCGTACTCGGAGGAAGTGCGACTCGGGGTCATGGTAATTAGGTCGCGAAACCACCGTGTTCTTTCGGATTGGGACCACTTACTCGACTGAGGTTTATGCTAGCTTGTATAGCAGAGAGATTGTGAGACTGCACGAGGTTCCTACGTTTATGATTACAGATAGATGAGCTCAGTTGCGGATAATTTCTGGAGGTTTTTCAGAAAGGATTAGGGACACAGGTGAGTCTCAGTGTTGCATTACACCCACAGACCGACGGCCGCAGAGCGTACTATCCGTGCACTCGAGGATAGGTTGCGGCCTGAGTTTTTATTTCGTGAATAGCGGGAAGGTTAATTGCCTCTTGTCTTATTGCGTAACGATAACGAATACCCTTTCGCTTTGGTGGCGGTGCGAGGCCTCGTGTAAGAAGTGGAGATCGCCGGTCGGATGGTTCGACATAGGCGAGGTTCAGTTATTTGGTCCAGACTTGACTAAGCGGGCTATGGATAAGGCGAGGCTTATCCGGGGAAGATTGTAGTAAGCTTAGAGTCAGCCGAAGCTTCATCCAGATAACCGACGTTGACACGTGGTTTCAGTTGATATTTTAGTATGAGTATTGTTATGCGCCAAGTGTAGCATTATTGGTACGTAGGGGTTGTAAGGAGACTATGTCGCTATCTTAAGTTTGACTCCCGAGAGAACATTCGGGGACGAATGTTTCTAAGGGGGGAAGAATGTTACACCCCGGAAATTTCAGGATATGTTTATAAGAACGTACGTAAGAACTCAACAATGTTAAGATTTGAGACAAGTAAAAATTTATCGGAATTTTGGAATTTGTCGGAAAATGAAGTATTGCGACGAACGGGAGGGCGACACGTGTCACCCCCCTTAATACTCTTGGACGAAATTGACATGGGGGAAATGGTCATTTGACCATAATTTAAAAGATCAAGTCTTGCAAAGGCAAGAGCTTGACATTGTTGACCAAGTCAATGCCACTTGGCTTGATCCATGTGAAACTCATCCGAACCACCCATTTGTTCTAATCTAGACCCTCCAATTGGTTATATATGTGTACTAGTGCAAGACAAGCTTCAACACTTAGTCAAATTTTTACAAATCTTGAAGAACCTATAGGGGTGCTCTCGGTTTTGGCTTGAGGGTTTCAATAAATTTTTTTGATTGTTGTCCAATAATTCCCCCACTTTAAACCAAGGTACCTAAGGGTATAGTAAGTGTTTCTCAATAAAAAGATCCCGGAAATGTGGTGTTTTCGTATTAGTCGCAAGGCGAAAACCTAAAGGGTTATTCAACTTTGAAGTTGAAACTTGAAGATGAGTTTTTCATAAGCTTCTAAGGGTGGCTTGGGGTGGATTGGAATGTCGAAAGGAGGAGCTAAAGGTGCTAGAGATCGACTTGTACTCTTGGATCATTTTTGGGCTAATTGAGGTATAATCTTCGTTTTACTTTTGTAATTGAAGATTTCATGTTATGATAAGTTATAAGTGGTCATGTGATATGTGTTATGAAGTTTGATAAGTGTTATGGAATTGGAAGCTAAAAATCCAAAATGACATATTTAGCCATTTGAAATTGAAATCCAATTTGATCGATAAATTGAATTGTCATGTTACCTACTTGGAAAATGTAGTAGCTATAATTAATGGCGCTTGATATCATATTATGTTACCAATTTGGATTGAATTGGAAATTGAATAAGAATTGGTATTGTTATATACATTGTGGCCGAAATTGGACTAGTAGTTTAGACTAGTTTGTTATCGTTTGTGGTGAGCCAATTGGGGCTGTTTGGTTATTCATTTGTATTGAACTACCTTATAAATTGTGGTGAGCCAATTGGGGCTGTTTGGTTATTGTATTCGGCCTTGAACAAGGTGGCAAAGTTAGTAAAAACAAAGGAAGTGCTGTCCGATTTTCCGTAGAATTTAGTGACTTGCACTTGGAATATTCTACGTTTGAAACTAGAAGTTAATAGACGTACTATGGTCATTATAGGTTGGCATACTACGTACGGCGATTGGACTTAGCAAGTGGATTAAACCGAAGAGGTATGTGGAACTTTCTTACCTCTTGAGCATGATTAAGTTGTAAATGTATAAGTACGGTAGACGTACAAGATTTTGACAATCTAGTCTATTTGATATCCTTGGCTTATTTTAAGAATGCCCAAGTTGTTCGAGTTAGAGAATTAACTCACTTGTTTATTTATTAAGGATATCTTGGTTTTCAAAGGTTAAGAGACTTTAAGTATGTTGAAAGTATTTTGATACTTGTTCTGTTGGAAAGTTTAAGTCTCTTGGTTAAAAAGAAGTATGTAAGTTGCTAATGTATAAAACTAGTATAATAGCTTTATGGCGCCGCGGCGCTGCCACTTCCGAGAAAAGTTCCAAAGATTCCAGCCCGCTGCCTCGATTCCGGCGCGCCGCTGGGCGCTGCAACCCCGCGGACTCAAGACAACCGGCGCCGCAGCCTCAGATTCGGCGCCACATTGCACTTCAACCGAAACCATCGCTTTGCTCGATCACGCACTCAAACTTGAAACTTCCATAACTTTTGACTCGATGTCCTATCGATTTAACGGTTCGTTGCGTTGGGAACTAGATTTAACGAACTACACACTAGGCTCTTTAAACACCTTGAAATTCTTAACAACTGGGGTACAACACTCCAAGGTAAACTCAAAATCCGTCCAACACATGTTTGTCAACTTATCTATCAACTTTCAAATCTTATATTCCTTAGTACGTTCTTATCTTAACTCCTTGAATTTACGGGGTGTAACACATGAGGATAGACCGATGCACAGCTCAGCCCAGCAGCAGTGGTTCACCCAGGTCGGATAGTTTGAGGCTACGGATTTTCTCGAGTTGTAGCCGCGAGTTCTACGGGTCGAGGCCCGAGGATGATCCGCAGAGTTCATCCGACGCTACTGGATCATGAGAGTGATCAAGGCTTCGGAGACTGAGTCCGTGATCTTCGGTGCGCATCGGCTGCGTGATACCGCAATGATCGTTTGATTCGCGAGCTATCCGGGAGAGCATGCGCCCAAAGAAGATGGGATGAGTTCTCGAGGCATTTCTCACTCATTTCTCACGCCACGTATGAGAGCACGCGTAAGCAGATTTTTGATGCCGAGGCGTAGGGCGCCGCCGAGTACAACGCTGAGTTCGATTCGTTGGCTCGATATGTCCTCGCGCTAGTAGCGAGCATGGAGGATCGAGTGCACCGCCACGCCACCGCTAGATGATTATTTGGCAGAGTCTTGCTCGGGTGTAGCTCTTCAGCCGGGCATGGACATTGCCCGCATGCATGCTCATGCACTTGGATGCGAGGAGCGTAGAGGCCGACGGGTCGACAGATATCAGCAGCAGAAGAAGGCCAAGACGGCCGGATCTTTTGGTAGCTCTCGGGGTGGACGGCCTCAGCAGCAGTCTAGATTTGCACCACAGCCAGCTCAGAGCACTCCTACACCGTCTTCAGGATAGCCAGGGTATTCGGGGCGCATCAGGCCCCGGACTTGACTTCCGTGGTAGCGAGGCTAACCGATCGGGACCACCCCCCTTAGTGTGGCCGATGCGGTAGATCCCATTACGGGAATTGTGGTCCTACTTCACGAGTTTGTTATGCTTGCGGTCAGCAGGGTCACTTTGCGAGAGACTGTCCACTGCAGGCGCGCAGATGGTAGGGTCACCATGTGGTCTTTCGCGGTCTTCACTCATTTACTCGCCCCGAGGCGTGGTGCTCAGGACCAGCAGTCGCGCAGAGGTCGTGGCGGGGTCCTAGTTCTAACGGTCCTCGAACCGCATTTATGCCTTGTCCACCGGCAGACCGAGGCGTCACCGACGATGTCGCCACGTACTTTATCGGGCCATGTTGTGACGTGTATGCCTTGATAGATCCGGTTCTACTGTCCCATATCTCCCCTTATTGCTAGTAGGATAGGGATAGAGCCTGAATCCATAGACCCTTTCGAGGTAGCTACGCCAGTGGGTGATTCGGTGGTACCTCGGCGGGTATATAGGGCTTGCCCAGTGACTTTATGCACTGCCGACCTAGCCGACTTGATAGAGTTGGATATGACCGATTTTGATGTGATCATGGGCACGAATTGGTTAGCTTCTTGCTACGCCAATATAGACTGCAGGGAGAAAGTGGTACGGTTCCAGTTTCCTGGGGAGCCGGTTATTGAGTGGGAGGGGAACACTGTGTCGCCGGTGGTAGGTTTATTTCCTACCTCAAGGCTAGGAAGATGGTGCGAAGCGGGTATATCTACCATCTCATTCGGTGTTTGATCATCGAGGTGCGGTACCAGATTTTCATCGCCCAGAATCGAGAGTTCCCAGATGTGTTTTCCAGACGACCTCCCGGGTATACCTCCAGAGAGGGAGATAGAGATTTGTATCGATGTGCTGCCAGACACTCGGCTTATTTCCATTCCGCCATACAGAATCTCACATGCCGAGTTGAGAGAGTTGAAGGACCACCGAGAGATTTCTTTGGAGAAGGGCTTCATCGAGCCTAGTGTTTCTCTGCGGAGCGCCGGATTGTTCGTGAAGAAGAAGGACGGGGCGCACGCGTGTGTTGATTACAGTGTAGAACAAGGTGACCATTAAGAACGAATACCCTTCCCGAGATTGATGATTTGTTCGACCAGTTGCAGGGTGCGAGATGTTTCTCCAAGATTGATCTGCGATCGGGCTATCATCAGGTGCGAGTTAGAGAGGCGGATGTGTTACACCCCGTATTTACAGGAAATGTTTTAAGAACGTACGTAAGAACTCACAGTGTTAAGATTTGAGACTTGTAAAAATTTATCGGAATTATGAAATTTGTCGGAAAACGTACTATTGTGACGAATGGGAGGGCGACACGTGTACGGTACCAGATTTTCCCGCCCAGAGTCGAGAGTTCCCGATGTTTTTCCGATGACCTCGGGTATCCTCACGAGAGGAGATAGAGTTTTGTATCGATGTGCTGCCAGACACTCGGCCTATTTCCATTCCGCCATATAGAATGGCACCTGCCGAGTTGAGAGAGTTGAAGGACCAGCTGAGAGATTTGCTGGAGAAGGGCTTCATCAGGCCTAGTGTTTCTCCCTGGGGAGCGCCGGTATTGTTCGTGAAGAAAGAAGGGCGGGGCCAGCATGTGTGTTGATTACGAGAGTCAACAAGGTGACCATTAAGAACAGATACCCCCTTCCCAAGATTGATGATTTGTTCGACCAGTTGCAGGGTGCGAGATGTTTCTCCAAGATTGATCTGCGATCGGGCTATCATCAGGTGCGAGTTAGAGAGGCGGATGTGTTACACCCCGTATTTACAGCACATGTGTCACGACCCGTTCCGGGGCCCGTGACTGGTGCCTTACCCGGGCACCCAAGTAGTCATACATCAGAGAAATCAGCGGAACATAAAAACAATACATGAAACAAAATATGAAATGAGACACATTTTACCTGAGAGAAAATCGCCTTTCGGCATATATATATAATTACAAAGTTGAACAGTTTAATCCTTACAACCCTGCCCACAATAAAGGCTGCACTCTAAGATTTATACAACAACTATGACGGACAGGGCCCCGCCATACCCCGAATGTACAAGAACCTCTGCACTGTGGTAACATACCAAAAGATAAGCCTCCGAAGGAACGGAGCTTCCCAATACGCTGAAATGTGATCCTAAACGCGGGGATCGACAACCGATGTACCTCTACCTGCGGCATGAACGCATCCCCAGGCGAGGTCGATAACAGTACAGTATGTGAATCAGAAATATCAGAATGAAATCATAATAGTCTATATAAAGGGGAGACATGTATGATAAGCAAACTACAGTACACACATATAACAGTTATATCAAGTCAGGGACTCACGCCCTCCAAGTCATTACTTAAATATAAATATTGGGTCTCACGCCCATAACATCAATCATGCCCGTGGAATACCTTCCTCACTGTCGGCAGTCTATGATATGATAACACCAAGAAGTACACCTGAACACCAAGTCCCACCTGATGCCAAAGCCGTACTAACAATATAATACAACCAAACCACGGCCGACACGGCAAGTACGCAGCCGACTACCAGATACCAAGGCCGGCCACGTGGCCAGGGCAAGTACGAGGCTAACTACGGTACCAAGGTCAGATCACGAGACTTTGTCACTACATCGAACGGGGCAAGTGAGGGTGACTACAGTACCAAGGCGAATCAGCCACGAGGCGGGCAAGTACGAAGCCGACCACAGTACCAAGGCCGAACGAAGAAACCTCATGGAGAGCTAGTCCGTGGAATAACACTATCGATAGGAGCGTGCGGAATTCTCCACCGCCAGACGCCCAAGTAAGTTCTCAACAAGTCAACCAAATTCTCCATCGAGACGCGGTAGTATAGAAACACAATTCTTGCACAACAAAGGCTATCACAACAAGCATAGGCAAGTTTCACAACAACAAGCATAGTGTTATACACAACTCAAGGTACTTTCATTTTATGTCAAAGTCCGGTTTTAACTCCTAAAGTACTACGACGTTAAATTCCTTTAAAGAGATCCATTTTTTTATAAAAGTCACCCGATACCTTAGTATAAAAATAGAGTGACTTACATCTTTTAAGTAAACCAAAACAACTTCCATACTTTCCTTTTAAACCAAATTAAGGCAATACCATGCCTTCTTTTGGACCAAAACACTTCTCTTTTTAAAGTCAAGTTACCACTTTAAAACCAATGATAAAACCCTTCTTTTGTTCTCATAAAGTCGTTATAACTAACTTCCCATAAAGCTGTTATAACACTTTATGTTTTAAACCAATTTAAGACAAAACAATGCCTTTCTTTTCCCTAAGGTTCCAGTTTGCCTAATTTCAATTACTCAAGTCTCTTTATTTTAGAAAAGTTTCATAGTTCAATGTCTTAATCTCTTTTAAAACAATTGAATAACATATGCCATATGTGTGAGCAATTTCATTCTTGTTTATAACCATCTTATTAAAGCAGCCATGATCTAGAAAATGTAATATCATTTTGTCTCATCTTAGCTTCTATGCAGATGGAGGTTTCTACTGGTTTTAATAATACTTCATTATTCATTACATTTCCTTTATTAACGCCGCGTTGGTTTGTCGATACTCATTCTGATTTCCGAAATCAGTAAAACATTTATTCCTTTTTTAAAAACCAAGTACTCATTACTCACGAATGAGGTTTCACACAAAATTCATATTAATTTATTTAAGTCAAGTCTCTTATCTTTTAAGATCAAGTCTCTTAACTTTTAAAATCAATAAACCATTCATTTTACCTCCCTTAAAACGTTATACCTAACTTCCCATAAAGCTAGTATAACTCTTATGTTTTCAAAACCAAGTATTACTCTTCTTTCAAAAAGGATTCTTAATCTTTTGAAATACTTCAAGATTCTTTATTATTCAGGCTTAAGTCAAAAGACATTGCCGTAACACTACATTCAGTTAACACACGTACGTCTACCATACTATATATATGTTCCTTTAAAATATTTCAAGGTTCTTATTATTCAGGCTTAAGTCAAAAGACATTGCCGTACAATTATATTCAGTTAGCACGATACGTCTACTATATATATATATATTATTCAGCTTAAGTCAAAAGACATTGCCACACGTCGTCTACCGCATTTATATATATATACTTTTAAAATACTTCATGCTCAAGAGTATAGGAAGAATCACATACCTCGCGACGATTATCGACTATAAGCAAAACGCTCACGGCTATAACCCGCTTAGCCTTGTCCACCTTCTAAGTAGCACGTGCTACTTGCGAACATTCAACCAATAAAGGTTATCGACCATCAGAATACAAATTCTATGTAAATACGATTTAATCTTCTACTCTAATTTTCTTCTGATGTGATTTCAGTTCAAGTCTATTCTGTAATATCCTTCTATTACAGTTCAATTCTCTTCTATGAATCTTATATTCATTTCTATACTACTACAGTATGTAATTCCCAATTACAATAGAAGGACAGTAGTATTTACCTCGATGAGCCCAAAATTATCCAAGTTTAATGTCGCTCACGAGCAACGTTTAGCTCCCACTCAGGAGTGCTCCAATCAGCTCCAAACAACCCTTAGAAGTTCTACGCAACTTCTACTTAACACTTCAACCGACTATGAAGGTTTTCCTTAGGGTTTTGTTTAGTGGCTAAAGGAAAGTATAATAGTATTTCCGGGCTCTACGTATAGAGGTAACTTGGAAAGTACTACAAGGTATTTGGGCTAAAGTATTTGGGCATAATAACAATACTTGGAGAGTATTTCTATACCACAAAGGGGGTATTATACGAAAACAACTAGGCTAGTGGGAGACCTCTCGCCAAAGCTTCTCAAGGGAGGGCTTGGGCGAACTCAACTTACAAAGGGAAGGGATTTTAAGACTTGGAAAATGATTTTAGGATGAAGAAGTTCATCAACTTGTAGGTATTTATAGGTCAAGCAATGGCCAACCAATGACCAAGATCAAGCCAAGTGCCATGCAAGTGTAGGGCTAGGATTAAGCCAAGTGCACCTTATCCATCTACCACACCAACTTGCACAAAAATATCCTACCAACTAAAGTGGTCCAATTCGTCCCAATGCCGCCCCACTTCCTTCCAATGTGAGGGTGACACATGTCACCCTCCCGTTGGTCCAAAATGTGGCGTCTCTGAAAAATCCGCAAAAATTATAAATGACATAGCCGAATTTTCCTTCGCAAGTCTTGTAAAGCGCTTTAAAAAAACGATTCTTTCGCACTTGTGCCCAAATTTTCAACCTTGCCAACTTTAAGGCTTAAATTTTTATACGTGCGCCTCACGCATACTACCCGGAAATACGGGGTATAACATTCTCCCCTCCTTAGAAACATTCGTCCCGAATGTTCCTTCTCAAAACGGACAACGATGAAGTTCTTCTTAAAAAGTTGCCAATGCCACACCTGGCCACAAAATAACACACGTTCGCAAATACTTAAATCCAGGCCAACGAGGAACCACCTCGATGATGCAAAACAATACCAACTCTCGCTCTTGGTCCAAGGGACACTCCCTTCGCACATTCATTTCTCAAAAATGATTACTTCCATCTTTCAGCACACGTTCACTTCCTTCCTTACTCATCGTACTCTTCTCGAACACTCGAACTCTTCTTAGTACACGTACCACACTTCAGTCAACGCTTCTGTTCCCAAGACTTTGGAGTCACCACCTCCAAACTTGGTCATCTTACTAGCCTCAATATCCCTTAAGGCCATTCCCGGCCTTCACGATCCGCTTCTGGTCGAACACATCCACGAACTCATACGATGGTCATCTAAATTTAGGCCTAGCACCCTCGTGACCCTACCACCTAGCGGGACCACCCAGAGCTGACCCCACCTCGAAACAGGCCGCGGGTTGGCCCGCAACATGGCCCCAACCCGTCCTACTTAACGCATCAAGCTCTTGTTTCCCGATCCGGAACAATCTTACCTATACAGGTTATGAAAGCTACCACTTCCATTTTACACCACCCAAGGATTTTTTTTTCTTCCCACAATTACTCCACGTATACTTATACATTCTGGCAAAGATCACTCGCAAAAACTTGTACTCAAGACGGCCTTACATCTAAGGTCTCAACTGTAATATTCTAAGGTTCATCATTTTCTCACCCCCAGGCTTATCCTTTTTCACTAACCAGGTTCTAAATCACATTTTAGCACAAAGCTATCCGAACATAACACTTAACACATTAACATAACATCAATACATACAAGTCTCTAGAGGGTTAAGGATATACCTGAAAAGATAGGCGGTTCAAAGGACCGCTAAAACTGGGAACTTCCACCGCGACCTCTGCCGGGGCCTGCCGGGGTATGAACATCCTGCCTAGCTATGGAAGGTGAAGAACCCGCAACTGAACCCGTAGTCTGTGCTATCCTACCAGCGCTACCCCTGGTCGGACAGCCGCCAGATGGCCCTGTGGCCGCAAGAATAACAATCTCCCAAGTTAGTACGACACTCTCCCTTATGAAGTTTTCCACAACGCCACACCGAGACAAGGGCGACCTCATTCGCGAGCACTTACCCTCAAAATCTGAAACACAGGAGCCCCGACCGCTTCCCCGAATATCCCGGCGTCCCGGCTGTGGAGGACCACTCATCAAGCGGAGGTACATAACTAGTTCGGCTGAGGCGGTCCGCTCGAAAGTCACCAAAGGACCTCGCTGCTCGCCCTCTTCGCCGATTCGTCATTCCGTCGATTTCTCCGCCTCACATCCAAGTGCATAAGCTCGTGCGGGCAATGTCGATGCCCTACCAAGAGCTACACCAACAACTTTCGCTAGGTAATCATCGAGCCTGTAACATATCGGCACTCAATCCTCCATACTAGCTACTATCATGGACGCACGCCAATGAGTCGAACTCACATTGTACTCCCGAACCGCACGCCTGCTCGCCGCAACACCAAAATCTGTCCCGAGCCCTCTCATCTGTGGAGGCAAGAAATGTGCAAGAAAAGCCTCGAGAAATCGTCCCAAACTGGAAGTGCATTCTCTCCCGGCGGCTCCCACGAATCAAACCAATGACTGGTATCACGCAAATGCGAACCTAGACCACCGACTGGTCTCCGATGCCTTGATCACTCATGATCCGTGAATCGCCGGATGAACTCCTCGGATCATTCTCGTGCCTCGACCCATAAAACTCGGGTTACATCTCGTAAAATCTCGTAGCCTCAAACTATCTCGATCTAGGGTGAACCATCGGTGCTATCGAACCGCCGCCCGGCTTATCTCAAGTCTGCCACAACCTCGCCATTAATCGGCCCACTCCTTGTAACCCATCTCTCGCTCCAGACAAGGGATCGAGGCTCGTGCTCGTGGTCTCTGTAGATCGCCGCCGCTTTACTCGCAGCCTCCTCTCGCCGCCTTGCCCTTCGGGTTGCCTTGCGCGCGGAGGCATAATCAGAAAACGGCACGCCGGAGGGTCCAACTTATCACACACTCTAAGGCACGATCTCGTAATGAGAAGAATAGAAACCAATCCTAAATGTCTCAGCCTCTCGATTATAGATGTGGTGCACAACACATCGATAATCAAGACTTACTAGACACTCTGTAGACACTTTCCGAGGACTAATCGCTCGATACCACTTTTGTCATGACCTGCTCGGGCAGTGGATCGTGCCTTACCCGGCACCCAAGTAGTCATACATCGAGAAATCACGAACATAAAAACAATACATGAAACAAAATGTGAAATGAGACACATTTTACTCGAGAGAAAATCGCCTTCTAAGATATATATATAATTACAAAGTTGAAGCAGTTTAATCCTTACAACCCCGCCACAACAAAGGCTGCACTTAAGATTTATACAACAACTATGACGACGTGGCCCCGCCATACCCCACGAATGTACAAGAACCTGCTGACTGTGGTAACATACCGAAAGATAAGCCTCCGAAAGAACGGAGCTTCCCAATACGCTGAAATGTGATCCTAAACGCGTGGATCGACAGCCGATGTACTTCTACCTGCGGCATGAATGCAGCCCCCCGAAGGAGGTCAGTACAACAGGTACCAAGTATGTGAAATCAGAAATATCAGAATGAAATCATAATAGTCTATATAAAGCGAGACATGTATGAGAACCAAACTACAGTACACACATATAACAGTTATATCAAGTCAGGGACTCACGCCCTCCAAGTCATTACTTAAATATAAATATTGGGTCTCACGCCCATAACATCAATCATGCCCGTGGAATACCTTCTCACCGCTGTGGCATGATATGATAACACCAAGAAGTACACCAACACCAAGTCCCACCCGATGCCAAAGCCGCACTAACAATACAATACAACCAAACCACGGTCGACACGGCAAGTACGGCCGACTACCGATACCAAGGCCGGTCACGAGCTGGCCGGCAAGTACGAGGGCTAACTACAGTACCGCGTCAGACACGAGACTTCCACTACACCGAACGGCAAGTGCGAGGGTGACTACCGTGTACCAAGGCCGAATCAGCCACGAGACGGCAAGTACGAAAGCCGACCACCGTGTACCAAGGCCGAATAAGAAGAAACCTCGTGGAGAGCTAGTCCATGGAATAACACTATCAAGCGAGCGCACGCGTGGAATTCTCCGTCACCGCGCAGACGTCCAAGTAAGTTCTCAACAAGTCAACCGGCCCTCCATCGAGAGACGCGGTAGTATAGAAACACAATTCTTGCACAACAAAGGCTATCACAACAAGCATAGACAAGTTTCACAACAACAAGCATAGGCAAGTTATACACAACTCAAGGTACTTTCATTTTATGTCAAAGTCCGGGTTTTAACCCTAAAGTACTACGTACGTTAAATTCCTTTTAAAGAGATCCATTTTTTTTATAAAAGTCACCCGATACCCTTAGTATAAAAATAGAGTGACTTACATCTTTTTAAGTAAACCAAAACAACTTCCATACTTTCCCTTTTAAAACCAAATTAAGGCAATACCATGCCTTCTTTTTGGACCAAAACACTTCTCTTTTTAAAGTCAAGTTACCACTTTAAAACCAATGATAAAACCCTTCTTTTGTTCTCATAAAGTCGTTATAACTAACTTCCCATAAAGCTGTTATAACACTTTATGTTTTAAACCAATTTAAGACAAAACAATGCCTTTCTTTTCCCTAAGGTTCCAGTTTGCCTAATTTAAATTACTCAAGTCTCTTTATTTTAGAAAAGTTTCATAGTTCAATGTCTTAATCTCTTTTAAAACAATTGAATAACATATGCCATATGTGTGAGCAGTTTCATTCTTGTTTATAACCATCTTATTAAAGCAGCCATGATCTAGAAAATGTAATATCATTTTGTCTCATCTTAGCTTCTATGCAGATGGAGGTTTCTACTGGTTTTAATAATACTTCATTAGTCATTACATTTCCCTTTATTAACGCTGCAATGGTTTGTCGATACTCATTCTGATTTCCGAAATCAGTAAAACATTTATTCCTTTTTTAAAAACCAAGTACTCATTACTCACGAATGAGGTTTCACACAAAATTCATATTAATTTATTTAAGTCAAGTCTCTTATCTTTTAAGATCAAGTCTCTTAACTTTTAAAATCAATAAACCATTCATTTTACCTCCCTTAAAACGTTATACCTAGCTTCCCATAAAGCTAGTATAACTCTTATGTTTTCAAAACCAAGTATTACTCTTCTTGCAAAAAGGATTCTTAATCTTTTGAAATACTTCAAGATTCTTTATTATTCAGGCTTAAGTCAAAAGACATTGCCGTAACACTACATTCAGTTAACACACGTACGTCTACCGTACTATATATATGTTCCTTTAAAATATTTCAAGGTTCTTATTATTCAGGCTTAAGTCAAAAGACATTGCCGTACAATTATATTCGCTTAGCACACGACGTCTACCATACTATATATATATTATTCAGCTTAAGTCAAAGACATTGCCACACGACGCTCACCGTACTATATATATATACTTTTAAAATACTTCATGCTCAAGAGTATAGGAAGAATCACATACCTCGCGACGATTATCGACTATAAGCAAAACGCTCACTGGTATAACCCGCTAGCCTTGTCCACCTTCTAAGTAGCACATGCTACTTGCGTAACATTCAACCAATAAAGGTTATCACCATCAGAATACAAACCCTATGTAAATACAGTTTAATCTTCTACTCTAATTTTCTTCTGATGTGATTTCAGTTCAAGTCTATTCTGTAATATCCTTCTATTACAGTTCAATTCTCTTCTATGAATCTTATATTCATTTCTATACTACTACAGTATGTAATTCCCAATTACAATAGAAGGACAGTAGTATTTACCTCGATGAGCCCAAAATTATCCAAGTTTAATGTCGCTCCTGAGCAACGTTTAGCTCCCACTCCGAGTGCTCCAATCCGCTCCAAACAACCCTTAGAAGTTCTACGCAACTTCTACTTAACACTTCAACCGACTATGAAGGTTTTCCTTAGGGTTTCGTTTAGTGGCTAAAGGAAAGTATAATAGTATTTCCGGGCTCTACGTATAGAGGTAACTTGGAAAGTACTACAAGGTATTTGGGCTAAAGTATTTGGGCATAATAACAATACTTGGAGAGTATTTCTATACCACAAAGGGGGGTATTATACGAAAACAACTAGGCTAGGGGGGGGAGACCCTCTCGGCCAAATCTTCTCAGGGAGGGGCTTGGACGAACTCAACTTACAAAGGGGAAGGGATTTTAAGACTTGGAAAATGATTTTAGGATGAAGAAGTTCATCAACTTAGAGGGGTATTTATAGGTCAAGCAATGGCCAACCAATGGCCAAGATCAAGCCAAGTGCCATGCAAGTGTAGGGCTAGGATTAAGCCAAGTGCACCTTATCCATCTACCACACCAACTTGCACAAAAATATCCTACCAACTAAAGTGGTCCAATTCGTCCCAATGCCGCCCCACTTCCTTCCAATGTGAGGGTGACACATGTCACCCTCCCGTTGGTCCAAAATGTTTCGTCTCTCGGAAAAATCTGCAAAAAATATAAATGACATAGCCGGAATTTTCCCTTCGCAAGTCTTGTAAAACGTTTCGTCGAAAAACGATTCTTTTCGGCACTTGTGCCCAAATTTTCGAACCTTGCCAACTTTAAGGCTTAAATTTTTATACGTACGCCCTCACGTACATACTCTGGAAATACGGGGTATAACAACATGTTTTAAGAACGTACGTAAGAACTCACAGTGTTAAGATTTGAGACTTGTAAAAATTTATCGGAATTATGAAATTTGTCGGAAAACGTACTATTGTGACGAATAGGAGGGCGACACGTGTCACCCCCTTAATGATGCCTTGGATGAAATTGCAAGGGCAAAAGGGTCATTGGACCTTTGTTAGCAAGACAAGTCTTGCAAGTAGTAGAGCTTGAGATAATTGACTTGGTCAATGGGACCACAAGCTTGATATTTAAGTGAAGCTCATCCAAGCCACCCAATTGTTCACATCTTGACCCTCCATTGCACTATATTATACTACTAGTAGCAAGACTAATGCCAACACTTAGAAAATTTTCAAGAGAAATTGAAGAACACAAGAGCAATGCTCTCGGGTTTACCCCTCTCTACAACAAAAGATTTTTGTTTGTTATCCATTTAGCTCCACACTTTAAACCAAGGTTCCTAAGTGTATTGTAAGCATATCTCAATAGAAAAATCTCGGAAAAAGATAATTTTCGGATTAGTCGCAAAGTGAAAACCTAGTTGCTTTCTAGGTTTTGGATTGGAAGTTTGAAGGGAAGTTGTTGGTATGGTTCTAAGGGTATCAAGTAGCGGATTGAAGTGTCTTGAAGAGGTTCTAAGTTGCTAAGGAAGCGACTTCGGATTTGGAGTTGGATTGAGATTCGTTGAGGTATAATCTTGTCTCTTAATAGTGTTACAAGATTATATATATATTGTTGTTGTTAGCTTTACATGTTGCTAGCATGAAGTTGATATGTTGAAGTTCATAAGTATTATGGATTGCTTGTAGCTTAAATCCGAAATGTTATATTAGCCACTTGAAGTTGGATTACTATTTGGTCGTTTATTAGAAATCGTCGCATGTTACTTACTTGAAGATTATAGTAGTTATAATCGATTGCGACTTGATATCATGTTATGCTAACAATTTGGATTGAAATGGAAATTGGATAAGATTTGGTATTGTTGTACTCAATTTGGCCGAAATTGGACTAGTAGTTGTGTTAGTTTGATATCTATTGTGCGGCGGAATTTTACACGTCTAGTAGGCGTGTAATCCCCTATTGTTGGTTGCATTGTTTGGGCCTTAAATGTGGCGTGTTTGGTTATTGTATTCGGCCTTGAAAAAGGTGGCAAAGTGAGTAGAAACAAAGGAAGTGTTGTCCGATTTTCCGTAGAATTTAGTGACTTAGCACGTAGAATATTCTACGATGGTGAGAGGTTAATGGACGACAGACCATTATAGGTTGAAGTACTAAGTATAGCGTATCCTACTTGAAGGATGGAATAGCTATCAAGGTTGAAGTACTTTGGAGCATTTTGCTACTTGTCGATAATCGTCGCGAGGTATGTGAACCTCTTCCTTCCTTTGGCATGATTCTATGTATGGAATATACCTGTGGTATCATTTCATGTTTCCTTCTACTCTTAGAAGTTAAGAGGTAGTTGTGTGATTTACTCTATGTAGAACTTTTCCTATCTTTTGAGCATGACTAGTTGCACGTATATAGTACGGTAGACGTACAACACCTTGATATCCTTTACTAGTTTTATAAATAGCCAGTCGGGTGAGTTAGGAGATTGACTCACTTCTTTGAAAGAATAAAGGATGTCTTAAGTTTTGTTAAGTTAAGGGACTTGAAGAGTTTTAAAGTATGTGATACTTGTTCCATTTTAAACGTATAAGTCCCTTGGATAGGAAATTATATTTTGGCTAAGGTATAAAGTGAATATAACGACTTTATGGGGAGTTGGTTATATTTGCTTTATGGAAGGATAAATGACTTGATTTTAAGGCATTAATTGCCTAAGGTTTTATAATAAAAGGAGTCACTTGAGTTCTAAAGGTTAAGAGACTAATTGTATTTTTGAAAGTTAAGAGAATTGATTTGAAAGTATATAATACTTGGTTTCAAAAAGTAGAAGTCTCTTGGTAAAAAGGAATGAGTTGGTCTAAAACTATAAAGGGTTATAACGACTTTATGGGAAGTTGGTTATAACGGCTTTATGGAAGGTTAAGAGAATGATTTTCTCTAATAATGTAAGCAAAGAATGATTTGAAATAAAGAAGGGCAAATTGTTTTAAATGTACCAATTGCTTAAGGTTTTTAATAAAGAAGTCACTTGATTTAGAAGCCGGTAAATGTATTTCTAAAAGGGTATTGTGACTTGTCTTAAAAGGTGGATAGGACTTGATACTATAGTTGTTAGTATCTGTGAAGTTTTATTTGAAAAAGAGTCTTTCTAAAGAAGTAGAGGTGCGTAGTACGTTGGGTTAAATTCCCGGATTTTATATGACATTATCGTCCCAAAAATGGGTCGGCAAGATACCTTACGCACTATATGACATTATCGTCCCAGAATGTGTCAAGACCTGCCTGTGGCCGTGGATCGTGCCTTAATGGCACCCAAGTAGTCATACATCGAGTAATCAGCGAAATATAAAGCAAGACATGAAACAGCTTTATAAAATAAGACACGCTTTATGCGAAAACATCGCTTTCGATATATATATATACATGGTTTAGCAGCTATATCCGACATCGCATAACCCGACTGCACTCTAAGGAAATATACAACTATGGCGGGACAGGCCCCGCCATACCTCGATCAGATAAAACTATCTACAACAGTGAGATCATACCCAAAAGTAGAGCCTCCGAAATGATGGAGCTCCCGACACCAACGTGAGATCCTAGGAATGTGGATCTAGCACTGCTTGCCCTTACCGCGGCATGAACGCAGCCCGAAGGAGGTCGATAACAGTACTAAGTATGTGAAATCGTAAAGTACTTAAATGAAATCATAACACTTTTAAAACCGGTTTACAAATATGTATGAAGCAATCAAGGAACCGCATAGTGCCACATCACAAACAAGAGCAATAATAGGTAAATCGTAATAGGTCTTTTCTAGGCTGCGAATGATTCAAGCAGGCCACTCGCCGCATTATCACTCTGCAAGCCTAATCACGACTCCCGAGTCCGCATAGGCCACTCACACGGGCCCGCATGAGGTATAACCCCGCATCGAGGGTAGCTACTCGGCATCGCCCCGACTCGTTGTCCGCATGGCCACATAGACCGCGTGAGGCATAACCCCGCATACTAACTCGAACTCTCGTAGCTCGCATTGGCCTGGACCCGCATGAGGTATTCTCGAATCATGGTCCTGCATCACTGAGTCTACCCCGCATCGGAGGCGCTTAACCCCGGATCATCTCAAGAGGTGAGTGATAGTACACTAACATAACAACTTATCTTTAAACAACATAAGCCTGACAAGGATACTTTCTTATACAAACGTTACAAGATACTAACACACATAGCATCATATCATGTCTACTTATCAAACCATCTTATTATTCTTTTCACAATTCAATATAAGTATGTTATAAACACATAGGCAAACTGTTTCTTTTATCAATCTTAAGTGGTTATACTTAACTTCCCATAAGGCTAGTATAACTCTTAAGCTTCTGTTTAAAAACCAATTAGTTCTCTTCTGTTAATGATGATTCAGTATTCTTTTGAAATGCTTTCGCACTTTATTATTGCTTAAGCTAGTGAGGCATTGCCGTAAGTGTTATTCAGCTTAAGCCGCAGGCATTGCCGTAAGTATTATTCAGGCTTAAGTCAAAGACATTGCCGTAGTTATTATTCAGTTAACACATGTACGTCTACCGTACTATATATATTGTAAAAATATCATGCTTTAGGAAGAATCACATACCTTCTCAGCGAAAACCACCTGCCAAGTTGAATATGTCGCGCGCAGAGAGTCACCATAATAGTCACAAACATCTATCAAAGACTACTCAAGGTCATTCTAAACAGAGGGTTCACAATTCTACTAAAGTTGGGCAGCACTTCCTACCCTGAGCTATATAAGTTCATCAGTGAAAACAAATTCTATGTAAGTACAGTTTGATTATTCTTCTTTTAAACCCTTCTACTGTGGTAACAGTTCAATTCTATTCTGTGATATTCTTCTAAGTATTTAATACTTATTCTAATACTACTACAGTAAGTATTCTCTAATTCAAAAGAGGGTTAGGATTAGTTACCTCGGTAAGCCCAATAATATCCTAGAAAAAGTCGCGCCTGAGCAAGGTTTTGCTCCTAAGTTGTATGCTCCAAGGAAACCTTAGAAGTTCTTCACAACTTCTACTAAGTACTAAGGTATTTGGGCTAGGGTATTTTGGGCATTATAACAATACTAGAAGACAACTTTTCTACCAAGGGAGGGGGGGTAGATTTTTGGCTAGGCTAGGGGGGGGCCTCGGCCAAACTACTAGGCTAGAGGGGGGGGTATTCGGCCAAGGGCCTTCACAAGGGGAGGGGGAGGAGTGTTGGACGAAAAGAGCTACAAAGGGAGAGGAGAGGATTTTCAAGACTTGGAAAGATTTGTGGATGAAGAACTCTTCATCTCTAAGGGGGTATTTATAGGTCAAGAAGTGGCCAACCAATGGCCAAGATTAAGACAAGTGCAAGGCAAGTGTAGGGTGAGGATTAACTATACACAAATATCCTACCAACTCCTTGACTTGTGCACAAGGCACAAAAAACGTTCTCACCATGTCCAATTCGTCCAAATGGATGATTTCAAGTCCATCAATTGGAGGGTGACAAGTGTCGCCCTCCCGTTGGTCCAAAATGTTTCGTCTCTCGGAAAAATCCGCAAAAATTAGAAATGGCATAGCCGGAATTTACCCTACGAAAGCTGTGGAAACGTTTCGTCGGAAAACTATTCGTTTTGTGAGTTGTGCCCAAAAAAAATCGTCCAAGCCTAAACTTTAAGGCTAAACTTTTTGTACGTATTCCCTTACGTACATACTCTGGAAATACGGGGTATAACATTCTCCCCTCCTTAGAAACATTCGTCCCGAATGTTCCTTCCCAAGACAGTTAACGATAAGATTCTTCATAACTAAAACAGTTTGCAAATGCCACACGCGGCCACAAAACAACCCTTAGGCATAAAAGATAATGAAAATTTACAGGAAAGTGAATTACCCGGAGGTGTGGGAATAGGTGAGATACTTCGCCTCATATCCTCCTCGCTTCCCACGCCATCTCCTCCTCGAGCTCGTTCCGCCACAAGACTTTGACTAAGCCACGCCCTGGTCCGCAGACGCCTAACCCGACGATCGACTATCGCCATGGAATCTCCTCATACGATAACCCCTGGCCACCGACATCGCCAATCGTGTACCCTAGATGGATCCCCGATACATCTCCTCAAAGATAGATACGTGAAAACCGGATGCACCGCCTCCAGACGGACGACAGATCCAACTCATAGGCAACCTTGCCTACCTCACAGACAATCAAACGCCCAATGTACCTAGGCCGAAGTTTCCCTTCTTCCCGAATCTCATAACACCCTTCATGGGTGACACCTTTAGGAAAACCCAATCATGAACCTCGAACTCAAGTTGCCGACGACGATGATCTGCATATGACTTGCCGACTCGAGTCATTAATAGCCGCCTTGATAAGCTTCACCTTATCCATCGCCACGTACCAAATCTGGTCCCACTAGCCGCACTCGCCCACATCGAACCAACCTATAGGCGACCGCACTTCCTCCCATACAAGGCCTCATAAGGCGCCATCCGAATACCGGAGTGGTAGCTATTATTATACGCGAACTCAACTAGAGGCAAATGATCCTCCCAACTACCATCAAGTCAATAACACAGCTCGCAGATATCCTCAAGCAGTCCGATAGTGCGCTCGCCTCGTCCGTCTGCTCAGGATGAAATGCGCACTGTGCTCACCAAGGCCCCTAAACCCCTCGAAGGACCTCCAGTTAGCCATAACCGGGCTCTGCGATATGATCGAAGTAGGGACTCCATGCACCGACGATCTCTGATGTAAAGTCCGCATAATCTCACCGAAATGTCGCCCCGACGGAAGAAAGTGGGCTGATTTCACACCGCCGACGATAACCCATATAGAATCATGTCTCCTCCGAGTGCGAGGTAATCCCGATGAAGTCCATGTTGATTACCTCCCACTTCCGTGTCGATCTCAATCGTCAGAATAAACCACCGTGCCTCGTGCTCTACCTTCACCGCCGACAACACGCACCGAGCTACGAACTCGCAACGCTCTCTTCAAGCCATCCCACCAATACACGATCTAAGGTCGTGGTACATCTTGGTCGACTTCGACGGATAGAGTAACGCTACCGCAGGCTTCCCCAAGAACTCGCCAAGTCCTCAAACATCCGAACACACACCGCTTCTCAAACCTTAGCACCCCATCAAAGTGCTACCTCAAAAGGACCCTTGCCTCACGAAGAGTCAGATCACGATATCGAATCAAAGCCGATCTCGAATCGGCCTCTTCACCTCCTCGACGATGGAAGACTCGCAACCTCACGAACTCTAACCCCATCGCTATCGTAATCAATCAAACGGACACCAAGGCTCGCTAATCGATGCAAATCACGAACCATGTCCTCCTCTCTAGCGCACATCCGATAGGCTCCCATCGACCTACGACTAAGAGCATCCGCCACAACATTGGCCTTCCCGTGGTACAGATATCAACATCGTAATCCTTAAGCAACTCTAACCACCGCTCTCGCCGTGAAGTTCACTCCTCTCGTCAAGATATACCGAGGCTCTTGTGGTCCGTATAAATATCCACGTGAACCCCATACAAATAGTGCCTCCGCATCTTCAAAGCGTGAATCACTACCGCTAACTCCAAATCACGCGGGTAGTTCCTCTCGTGTTTCTTCACCGCCGGATGCATATGCTATAACCCCGCCATGCCGCATCAACACACATCCCAACCCGATGCCCGACGATCACAATACACGACATAACCATCCGACCTCCGAAGAGTAAGAACGGGCGGCCGCTACCTCTTTTCAAGAATTAGAAACCCCGCCACAAGCATCACCATCGAGACTTGGCCTTCTCGAGTCACCTAGTCAATGGTGCAGATAGAAGCAAACTTCTACGAACCGATAATATCCTCGCAAGGCCCGTAAATCGCGAACCTCTCGGAGTAAGAGTTCAGGCCAAATCTCGATCGCTTCGATTCGCCAGATTAACTCGAATGCCATCCGCCCGACAATATGCCCAAGAAACGCCATCAAGTCAACCAAAACTCACATTTGGAAAACTTGGCGATAATCGCTGGTCTCGAGAATCACAAGACAGCCTCAAATGCTCCGCACGCCTCGCTCGAGCGAATAAACCAAGATATCATCAATGAACACTATCACAAACGTGTCCAAAATGGTTTGAACACTCGGTTCATCAAATCCATGAATATCACGAGCATTGGTCAACCCAAAAGACATGACCACGAACTCATAATGCCCGTCACGTCCGAATGCAATCTAGGGACATCCACCTCTCTCGACTGCACTGATGATAGCCCGATCGCAGATCAATCTGGAGAAACATCTCGCACTCGCAACCGGTCGAACAAATCATCAATCCCGGAAGGGTATCTGTTTAATGGTCACCTTGTTCACCGCTCGTAATCAACACACATTCGCAGCGCCCCGCCCTTCTTCTTCACGAACAATACCGGCCTTCCTGCGAGAAACACTAGGCCCGATGAAGCCCTTCTCCAAAGAAATCTCTAAGCCGATCTCTTCAACTCTCTCAACTCGGCAGTGTCATTCTCAGATGGCGGAATGGAAATAGGCCGAGTGTCCGCAATATGTCAATACAAAACTCAATCTCCTCTCGTGAGGGATACCCGAGGTCATCCGAAACACGCCTGGGAACTCGCGAGTACTCGAATCGATCAAAATCTGTACCGCAGCCTTCAAGATCAAACACCCGAACGAGATGGTAGATATACCCTTCGCACCATCTTCCTAGCCTTGAGGTAGGAAATAAACCTACCCTCTACGATACCGTGTTCTCCCACTCAACAACCGGCCTCGAAACTGGAACCGCATTACTCTTCTCTGCAGCCTACATTGGCGTAGCAAGAAGCTAGCCAATCCATCCCCATAATCACGCCGGTCAATCATCTCCAACTCTATCAAGTCGGCTAGGGTCCGACGATCAGAATGGTCACAGACAAGCTCTATATACCCGCCGAGCTACCACGAATCACCCATCGCGTAGCTACCTCGAAGTGGTCTATGGATTCGTGCTCTATCCCTATCCTACTAGCAACAAGGGGAGATATATAGGACAGAGTAGAACCCGATCTATCAAAGCATACACATCAAACCCAGAACCGATAAGGTACCGCGACGACATCGCGAGGCCTCCGATCCCGCTTACCGGACAAAGCATAAATGCGGTTCGAGGACCGCTAGAATCGGGACCCGAGCCACGACCTGCCACGACCGCTGACCCATGAGTACCCTACCTCCGGCGAGTAATCAGGAGATGATGAAGCGGCAATGTAACTCGGCCGAGCCCTACCACCGCCACGCTCGGCCTGACAGCCTCGCAAAGTGACCTCGCTGGCCACAATCAGAATAAGCTCCAAAAGTAGTACCACACTTCCCGTAATGGGATCTACCGTGACGCCACACCGTGGTGGTCCCGATCGCCGCACTTCTTCTACTCGACGCCCAAGCCCCGGGACTCGGTCCGCCTCAAAACTCGGGCCGTGGCCGGTGACGGCAGAGTGCTCGAGCCGGCCGTGGTGCGACCCAGATCGCCGCCGAGGCCGCCCACCACGATAACCCCGTAAGACCCTCCCGCCCCGCCTTCTTCTCGCCGCCGTCGCCCACTCGCCGACCTTCGCGCCTCGCATCCAAGGGCGTGAGCTCGCACGCGGTAATGTCCATACCGGCCGAGAGAAACACCCGCACATGACTCGCCATATAGTCGCTTCAGCCCGGTGACATAGCGGTGCACCCTATCCTCCATATTCGCTACTAATGCCGGGACATATCGAGCCAATGAATCAAACTCGACATTGTACTCGACAAGGCGCCTCTCTCGCCTCGAGTAAAAATCTATCACCGCGCCTCTCATCCGCGAGGCAAGAAGTGAGCGAGGAAAGCCTCCGAGAACTCATCCCAAGTAGTGGGACGCTGCGGTTCTCCCGATAACTCCCATGAATCAAACCAATCGATCGCGGATCACGCACCGATACGAACCAAGGTCACAGACTGCCTCTCGAGGCCTTGATCACCCTCATGATCCTTCTCAAGCCGACGGATGAACTCCTCGCGATCATCCTCCGCCGACCAAAAACTCAAGTGACACAACTCAAGAAATATCGCAGCCTCAAACTATTCGCCGTGTACCACGGTGCGACCGCGCTGAGCTGAACTAGAATCGCCAGATCCAGCCTCTCTCAGACGGCCACAACTTTAGCCAAAAGTCGCCATCTCTCTTGTCCTAACTCCTCCGCCTGTGCCGTGGGATGAGGTGTGGTACCGTGGTCTCGCTGGGCCTGGCGGCGCCATAGAACTCGCCGCCTCGTATAGACTGGGCCTGAGCCCTAGTGAATCTGGGTGTCTCGCTAGCGCCTCCTACGCCTTGCCCTTCGGGGGGTTGCCTTACGCGAGGCATAATCAGCATAGAAAGGAATACGTTAGAGGGTCCAACCTATAATACACTCTAAAGCACGATCTCGTAATGAGAAGAATGGAAACCAATCCTAAATATCCTATAGCCTCGATTATCGTGGTGCACAACATACCGATAATCAAGACTTACTAGATACGGTTCAGAGACACTTTCCGAGGATTAATCGCTCGATACCACTTTTGTCAAGACCCGCTCTGTGGTTCGGATCGTGCCTTACCGGCACCCAAGTAGTCATACATCGAGTAATCGGAAATATAAAGCAAGACATGAAACAGCTTTATAAAATAAGACACGCTTTATGCGAAAACATCGCTTTTCTAAGATATATATATATACATGGTTTAGCGCTACATCCGACAATCGCATAACCCGACTACATGCACTTAAGGAAATATACAACTATGGCGGACAGGGCCCCGCCATACCCGATCGCATAAAACTATCTACAACAGGAGATCATACCCAAAAGTAGAGCCTCCAAAGGATGGAGCTCGACACCAACGTAGAGATCCTAGGAATGTGGATCTAGCACTGCTGCCCTTACTCGCGGATGAACGCAGCCTCAAGGAGGTCGACAACAGTACTAAGTATGTGAAATCAGAAGTACTTAAATGAAATCATAACACTTTTTAAAACCATTTACAAATATGTATGAAGCAATCAAGGAACCGCACATAGTGCCACATCACAAACAAGAGCAATAATAGGTAAATCGTAATAGGTCTTTTCTAGGTCGCGAATGATTCAAGCAGGCCACTCGCCACATTATCACTCGCAAGCCTAATCCTCGACTCCCGAGTCCGCATAGGCCACTCACACGGGCCCGCATGAGGTATAACCCCGCATCGAGGGTAGCTACTCCTGCATCGCCCCGACTCGTTGTCCGCACGGGCCACATAGACCGCATGAGGCATAACCCCGCATACTAACTCGAACTCGTAGCGCATAGGCCCCCGACCCGCATGAGGTATTCTCGAATCATGGTCCTGCATCACCGAGTCTACCCCCAGACGGAGGCGCTTTAACCACCAGATTATCTCAAAAGGTGAGTGATAGTACACTAACATAACAGCTTATCTTTAAACAACATAAGCACAACAAGGATACTTTCTTATACAAACGTTACAAGATACTAACACACATAGCATCATATCATGTCTACTTATCAAACCATCTTATTATTCTTTTCACAATTCAATATAAGTATGTTATAAACACATAGGCAAATCAAGCTTTCTTTTATCAATCTTAAGTGGTTATACTTAACTTCCCATAAGGCTAGTATAACTCTTAAGCTTCTGTTTAAAAACCAATTAGTTCTCTTCTGTTAATGATGATTCAGTATTCTTTTGAAATGCTTTCAGACCTTTATTATTCAGGCTTAAGCCGTGAGGCATTGCCGTAAGTGTTATTCAGGCTTAAGCCGTGAGGCATTGCCGTAAGTATTATTCAGGCTTAAGTCAAAGACATTGCCGTAGTTATTATTCGCTAACACACGTACGCCTACCGCATCATATATATTGTAAAAATATCATGCTTTAGGAAGAATCACATACCTTCTCAAATAAAACCACCGCCAAGTCAATATGTCGCGCAGAGAGTCACCTATAATAGTCACAGACATCTATCAAAGACTACTCAAGGTCATTCTAAACAGAGGGTTCACAATTCTACGGAAAGTTGGGCAAGACTTCCTACCCGTGAGCTATATAAGTTCATCAGAAAACAAATTCCATGTAAGTACAGCTTTGATTATTCTTCTTTAAACCCTTCACTGTGGTAATAGTTCAATTCTATTCGTGATATTCTTCTAAGTATTTAATACTTACTCTAATACTACTACAAGAAGTATTCTCTAATTCAAAAGAGGGTTAGGATTAGTTACCTCGGTAAGCCCAATAATATCCTAGAAAAGTCGCACTGAGCAAGGTTTTGCTCCTAAGTTGTATGCTCCATGAAACCTTAGAAGTTCTTCACAACTTCTACTAAGTACTAAGGTATTTGGGCTAGGTATTTTGGGCATTATAACAATACTAGAAGACAACTTTTCTACCAAGGAGGGGGTAGATTTTGGCTAGGCTAGTGGGCCTCGCCAAACTACTAGGCTAGAGGGGTATTCGCCAAGGGCCTTCACTGGAGGGGGAGGAGTGTTGGACGAAAAGAGCTACAAAGGAGAGGAGAGGATTTTCAAGACTTGGAAAGATTTGTGGATGAAGAACTTTTCATCTCTAAGGGGTATTTATAGGTCAAGAAGTGGCCAACCAATGGCCAAGATTAAGACAAGTGCAAGGCAAGTGTAGGTGAGGATTAACTATACACAAATATCCTACCAACTCCTTGACTTGTGCACAAGGCACAAAAAACGTGCTCACCATGTCCAATTCATCCAAATGGACGATTTCAAGTCCATCAATTGGAGGGTGACAAGTGTCGCCCTCCCGTTGGTCCAAAATGTTTCGCCTCTGAAAAATCCGCAAAATTAGAAATGGCATAGCCGAATTTACCCTACGAAAGTTGTGGAAACGCTTCGTCGGAAAACTATTCGCTTTGTGAGTTGTGCCCAAAAAAATCGCCCAAGCCTAAACTTTAAGGCTAAACTTTTGTACGTATTCCTTACGCATATACCGGAAATACGGTATAACAAAACGGGCCGGCAAGATACCTTTACGCGCACTATATGACATTATCGCCCCGTAACGGGCCGCAAAGATACCTTACGCGCACTATATGACATTATCGCCCCGTAAACGGGCCGACAAGATACCTTTATGGACGCACTATATGACATTATCGCCCCGTAAATGGGTCGGGCAAGATACCTTACGCGCACTATATGACATTATCGCCCCGTAAACGGGCCGGCAAGATACCTTTACGCGCACTATATGACATTATCGCCCCGTGAATGGGCCGACAAGATACCTTTACGCGCACTATATGACATTATCATCCCGCATCGGGTCGCAAGATAGCGCCCTCCATAAAGTGGCCGAGTAGGTTATGTAAGGTAGGTAAGTTATATGGTAGTGAACTTGATGATTTTCCAAGTAAGACGTAAGAAAGTGACTATAACTTTTATTGAGAACCGGGAAAAGATAATAAGGTACGATTAAGTTCACGTGATGGTAATGACATGGTAGGTTCGTATTTACCCTTTTATACTTACCCTACCATACTTTTATACATATATGTTTTGTTTAATGTACCTTATTTCCGCTCCATATTCTGCACTGTTGTAATCGACTTCTTCGCTTCTGGGGCTCATGCCCGCAGTATTAGGTGCATAGGTTGGTGATCCTTGCTCTAGGATCTCGTCGATCTTTGGGAAAAGCTCCATTTGCTCCGAGGCTTATCTCTTGGTACGGCTTTCCGAGGTTGTAGATTCATGTATATTCGTGGTATGGCGGGCCCCGTCCCGCCACGCTTGTTATATTAAAACTCTTAGAGGTCTATAGTCACATATTGTGGGTCGCTTTGTAAAGGAAAGGAGGCAACCGCTTCGTTGTATATATATGTCTGTGAAGGTAGCTACTCGGCTAACTCCGTTGTTTTATTTCGTTGTTTTATTTTATAAGTTTCATGTATGTTCCACGATTATCTTTGATGTATACTGCAAGGGTGCCTGTGTAGGGCACCACATGCCCGGCCTGGTCGTGACAGATTTCAGATCGCATTCCGACCCTGCATTTTACACTACGAGTTCGTGGTTATGTCTTTCTTTGACCAATGCTCCGCGGTATTTATGGATTTGATGAACCGAGTGTTCAAGCCATTTTGGATACGCTTGTGATAGTATTCATTGATGACATCTTGGTTTATTCTCGCCAGAGCAGAGCACGCGAGCATTTGAGGATCAGGCCGAGTTCTCCAGACCAGCTTGTACACCAAGTTTTCCAAACGTGAGTTTTGTTGACTTCTGGCTTTTTCGGGCACATTCAGGGTGATGGTATTCGGGTGGATACGCCAAGATCGAGGCAATGAGTTGGCCTAGACCTACTACTCCGGCTGCAGGTGCGCAGTTTCTGGGCCTCGCAGTTACTATCGGCGTTCGTGGAGAAGTTCGCTTATTTCAAGACCATTGACTAGGGCCGACTCGTGGCGCACTAAGTTTCATGGATCGATGCTTGGAGCGTGGTTTCCGCCATCGGCGAGAGGCCGACGACCGCCCCGCTTACTTTCTGTAGGGTCTAGACGGCTATGTGGTGTATTGTGATGCGCCATGCATCGGGCTTGGATGTGTGGCTGACGCAAAGCAGGCAAGGTTATAGCGTACGATCCCGACCTTAAGAAGCATGAGAGGAACTACCCCACCCATGATTTGGAGTCGCGGTGATTCACGCCAAGATCCGAGGCACTATTTGTATGGAGTTCATGTGGATATTTACACACCACAAGAGCCTCCAAGATATCTTCACCAGAGGAGCCGAACTTACGATGCAGACGGTGGTTAGAGTTACTCAAGGATTATGATGTCGATATCCCGTACTCACCCAGGAAGGCCAATGTTGTGGCGTATGCCCTAGTCGTAGGTCGATGGGGAGTTTATCGACGTGCAGCCAGAGAGAGGCATGGTCCGCGAGTTGCATCGCCAGCGAGCCTCGAGTCCGATTGATTGATTCTCGATAGAAGTGGGTTCGAGTTCGAGAGGTTGCCGAGTCTTCCATCGCCGGCGAGGCGAAGAGGCAACATTTGAGGATCCGTTTTGACACTCAGACGTGATACGGATTTTCGTGAGGAAGCGGTCCTTGAGGTAGCACTGACGGGTGCTAAGGTTTGAGGGCAGTTGTGTGTTCCAGATATTGCAGACTTCGCAGCGTGTTCTGGGGAAGCACACAGCAAGCGTTACTTCATCCATCCGGGTCGACAAAGATGTAGCACGACCTCGACCGTATTGGTGGGATGACTTCAAGAGGACGCTGCAGTTTGTGGCTCGCGCCCGTGTTGTCAGCAGGTGAAGATAGAGCACCAGAGGCCCAGTGGATTATTGCAGACGATAGAGATCCCGACCTGGAAGTGGGAGGTGATCAACATGGACTTTATCACAGGATTACCTCGCACTCAGAGGAAGCATGATTCTATCTGGGTTATCGTCGACAGGCTGACGAAATCAGCCCACTTTCTTCCCGTCAGGACGACTTTTTCGGCCGAGGATTATGCGCCGCACTTTACATCCGAGAGATCGTGAGATCGCATGGGTCCCTATTTCTATCATATCGCATGCAGGAGCACATTTACGGCTAACTTCGGAGGTCTTTCCGTATGGATTAGTGTCGCAGTGAGCCTCGATCGCATTCCATCCTCGGGACAGACGGACAGCGGAGCGCACTATCCGCACACTCGAGGATATGTCGCGAGCCTGTTATTGACTTCGGTAGCCGAGGATCATTTGCCTCTAGTAGAGTTTGCGTATAATAATTGCTACCACTCCAGTATTCAGATGGCGCCTTACGAGGCCTTGTATGGGAGGAAGTGCAGATCACCGATAGGCTGGTTTGATGTGGGCGAGGTGAAGTTAGTGGGACCGGACTTGATACAACAGGCAGTGGATAAGGTGAAGCTTATCCAGGAGAGATTATTGACAGCGCAGAGTCGACAGAAGTCGTATGCAGATCATCGTCATCGGCATCTGGAGTTTGAGGTTGATGATTGGGTTTTCCTGAAGGTGTCACCCAAGAAGGGTGTGATGAGGTTTGGGAAGAAAGGGAAGCTCAGCCCAAGGTACATTGGGCCTTATCAAATTGTCCGCAGGGTAGGCAAGGTTGCCTATGAGTTGGATCTGCCGTCCGATCTGGAGGCAGTGCATCCGGTTTTTCATGTTTCTATGCTGATGAGATGTATCGGGGATCCA
This sequence comes from Przewalskia tangutica, assembly GCA_029844215.1. Classification (NCBI taxonomy): domain Eukaryota; kingdom Viridiplantae; phylum Streptophyta; class Magnoliopsida; order Solanales; family Solanaceae; genus Przewalskia; species Przewalskia tangutica. Next base: position 64,858,928 of record CM056721.1, on the reverse strand, counting down.
TCTAGAGTGCACCCGATTGACGATGTCCAGGTGACCGAGGGGTTATCGTATGAGGAGAGTCCCATAGCGATACTCGATCGTCAGGTTAGGCGGTCATGACGGCGATGTGGTTTCCGTCAAGGTCTTATGGCGGAACGAGAACAGGGAGGAGATGACGTGGGAAGCAGAGGAGGACATGAGGCAGAGGTATCCTCACTTATTCCCCACACCTCCAGGTAACTCACTTTCCTACTTGATTTTAATTTTCCTATATGCTTAAGTGTTGTTTTGTGGCCATGTGTGGCATTTGCAAACTGTTTAAGTTATGAGGAACTTTATCGTTATCTGTCTTGGGAAGGAACATTCGGGACGAATGTTTCTAAGGAGGGGAGAATGTTATACCCCGTATTTCCAGAGTATGTATGTAAGGACGTACGTACAATTGTGTAAGCCCGGATTATGTTAGGGACGAAATTGTGAAGCTTCCTACGAAAAGAATTGTTTTTCCGACGGAAAATTTTCTGAACCTTGTAAGGGAATTTTGCGTTTTCAAGAATTTATTTATTTTGGATTTTTCCGAGAGATGAAATATTTTGGACCAACGAGAGGGCGACATGTGTCACCCTCAAGTGGACGGTTAGTGGAGGGAATTGTTGGCACGTTTTTGCCATGTAAAAGGCCTTAAAAATTTGGTCAATGTTTGCTAGATATTTGTGGAGTAGATGGATAAGGTAGCACATGTCCAAATCTCCACCATCCACTTGCTTTAATCTTGGCCTTCAAGGTCCTATAAATACCCCTAAGTTGCAAGAATTCTTCATCCACAAAAATATTTTCCAAGTCTCAAAACTCCTTCTCCCTTTGTGAGCTTTCCAAGCTCTCTCCCCTTCCTCGTGTCTCGTCCAAGCACACCCCGGTAGAAAAATCTCTCCAAAGTATTGTTACTATTCCCAAATACCTTAGCCCATATCCCTTGTAGTATTTCCAAAGTTACCTCTATACTTAGAGCCCGAAAATACTACTATATTTCTTTTAGTCGCAAAACGAAACCCTAGGATAATCTTCATTGTTGGTTGAAGTAGTAAGTAGAAGTTTTGTAGAAACTTCTAAGGGTTTCTTGGAGCAAATTGGAGCGTACAGAATAGGAGCTAAACGTTGTTTAGGATCGACATTTAAACTTGGATAATTTTGGCCTTATCGAGGTAAATAATCTTATCCTTCTATTGTAATTGGAGATTACATATTGTAGAAGTTTAGAATTGAGTATAAGATTTATAGAAGGATATTAAAGAAGAGAATTGAACTGTAATTACATCGTATAGAAGGATACTAAAAGAAGAGGATTGAATCAGATTTACATAGACCGTATTTACGAGACTTGTGTAGTTTGGCGGGTAGGAGGTGCTGCCAATTTTCCGTAGAAATAAGAACCTTCGCTAAAATATTCTACAGAGTAGTCTAGACGCTGATAGACGTATTTGACTATTATAGGTTGATACTCATGCGCGACATATTCTCACACGACTGCCCGGTTCGTGGATCGTGCCTTACCCGCACCCAAGTAGTCATACTTGAGTAATCACGAATATAAAAACAAGACATGAAACAGCTTGTAAAATGAGACACGCTTTATGTGAGAAAATGTCGCTTTCGCATATATATATAAACATAGTTTTGCGCTACATCCCAACTGCATAATAGGACTACTGCACTTCTAAGAAGATAACAACTATGGCGACAGGGCCCCGCCATACCCCGAATGTACAAAACTATATACAACAACAGGAGATCATACCCAAAAGTCGAGCCTCCTAGAAGATGGAGCTCCCGACACCAAAGGAAAAGATCCTAAGGATGTGGATCTAGCACTGCTTTCTTACCTGCGTCATGAACGCAGCCACCCGAAGGAGGTCAGTACAACAGGTACTAAGTATGTGAAACTGTAAAGTACTTAAATGAAATCATATTATTTTAAAACCAATTTTTACAATTATGTATGAAACAACCAAAGTAACCACACATAGTGCCACATCATAAACAAGAGCAACAATAGGTGAATCAGAATAAGTCTTGTCTAGGCCGCGAATGATCAAGCAAGGCCAATCGCCCATAGTATCATTATGCATGCCTAATCCTCGACTCCCGCACCGCATAGGCCACTCACGTAGCCCGCACGGGTATCCCCGCATCGAGGGTAGCTACTCTCGCATCGCCCCGACTCGTAGTCCGCATGGCCACATAGACCGCATGACCACAAAGGCCGCACACTAACCTGGAACTCTCGTAGCTCCGCATAGGCCCCCAGGACCCGCATGAGGTATTCTCGAATCATAGTCACACAGACTGCCTGAGCAATACCCCGCATCGGAGGGCAGCTTAACCCCCGGTATTATGTCAAGAGGTGAGTGATATAATACTAACATAACAGCTTATCGTTAAACAACATAAGCACAACAAGAATACCCTCTTATACAAACGTTACAAGACACTAACACACATAGCATCATATCATGTCTACTTATCAAACCATTTTGTTATACTTTCCAGAAATCAATATAAGTCTTTTATAAACACATAAGTAAACTGTTCCTTTTATCATTCTTAAGTCGTTATACTTAACTTCCCATAAAGCTAGTATAACTTTTAAGCTTCTTGTTTTAAAAACAAATATTCTTCTTCTTTCAAAACTAATTTATAATTCTTTTGAAAGACTTTTTAAGATCTGTATTATTCAGGCTTAAGTCAAAAGACATTGCCGTAATTATTATTCAGGCTTAAGTCAAAAGACATTGCCGTAATTATTATTCAGGCTTAAGTCAAAAGACATTGCCGTAATTATTACTCGCTTAACACACGCACGCTCACCGCACTATATATATATTTTAAAATATCATGCTCAAGAGTATAGGAAGAATCACATACCTTCTCTAAAATCCACCGCCAAGTCGAATATGTCACGCAGAGTAACGAATTATAATAGTCAAAGACGCCTATCAAAGTCTAGACTACTCAGAGGACAATCTAAGCGGGGGTTCTCTATTCTACGGAAAATCGGGCAGACTTCCTACCCTATGAGCTATATAAGTTCATCAGAAAACAAATTCTATGTAAGTAGCTCAATTATTCTTCTTTATACCCTTCTACCGTGATAACAGCTCAATTCAATTCTCAGAATATCCTTCTAAGTATTTTATACTTATTCCTATACTTCTACAAGATGCATTCTCTAATTACAAAAGAAGGATAAGATTATTTACCCTGTAAGCCCAATAATATCCTAGATATAAGTCGATCCCGAGCGAGGTTTAGCTCCTAGTCCGATGTCTGATAGCTCCAAGAAACCCTTAGAAGTTCTTCACAACTTCTACTAAGTACTAAGGGATTTGGGCTAGGTATTTAGAATAGTAACTATACTTGGAAGACAACATTTCTACCAAGGAGGGTAGATTTCGGCTAGGACTACTAGGCTAGGGGAGAGGTTTAGGCCAAAGCCTTAACAAGAGGAAGGGAGTGTTGGACTAACTCAACACAAAGGGAGGAAGGATTTTAGACTTGGAAAGTTTGATTTGTGGATGAAGAACTCTTCAAGTTGTGGGTATTTATAGGATTTTTAAGGGCTAGGATGATGCCAAGTGCAAGGCAAGTGTAGGTAAGGATTCACCCAAGTGCCCTTATCCACAAAATATCACAAATATCCTACCTACTACAAGCCTTCCACCCGCTCACTACCGCCCACACATCCATCAATTGTAGGGTGACAAGTGTCACCCTCTCGTTGGTCCAAAGTGTTACGCCTCTAAAAATCCGCAAAATTAGAAATGACATAGCCGGAATTTTCCCGCCGCAGTCTTGTAAAACGCTTCGCCGAAACGATTCTTTTAGTGAGTCAGGCCAAAAAAACGCCCTATGCCTAAACTTTGCTAAACTTTCGCACGCACGCCTCACGCACATACTCAAGAAATACGGTATAACATTCTCCCTCCTTAGAAACATTCGTCCCGAATGTTCCTTCCCAAGACAGTTAACGATAAGGTTCCTTATAACTTAAACAGTTTGTAAATGCCACATACAGCCACAAAACAACACTTAGGCATATATGACAATGAAAATTTATAAGTAGGAAAGTGAATTACCTGGAGGTGTGGGGAATAGGTGAGGATACTTCTGCCTCATGTCCTCCTCAGCTTCCCACGTCATCTCCTCCCTGAGCTCGTTCCGCCACAAGACTTTGATGGAAGCCACGCCCCGTCCGCAGACGCTTAACTCGACGATCGATTATCGCTATGGGAATCTCCTCATACGATAACCCATGGCCACCGACATCGCCAATCGGTGTACCCTAGATGGATCCCCGATACATCTCCTCAAAGATAGAAACATGAAACACCGGATGCATCGCCTCCAGACGGACGGCAGATCCAACTCATAGTAACCTTGCCTACCTCGCGGACAACTGATAGGGCCCAATGTACCTGGCCGAAGTTTTCCTTTCTTCCCGAATCTCATCACACCCTTCATGGGTGACACCTTCAGAAAACCCAATCATCTACTCGAACTCCGTGATGCCGACGACGATGATCTGTGATACGACTTGCCGACTCGAGTCGCCAATAGCCGCCTGATAAGCTTCACCTTATCCATCGCCGCACCAAGTCCGTCCCACTAACTGCACTCGCCACATCGAACCAGCCTATCGGCGATCCGCACTTCCTCCCATACAAGGCCTCATAAGGCGCCATCCAATACCGGAGTGGTAGCTATTATTATACGCAAACTCAACTAGAGGCAAATGATCCTCCCACTACCCTCGGTCAATAACAGTGCTCGCAGATATCCTAAGAGTCCGATAGTGCGCCACCGTCCGTCTGCTGCGGATGGAATGCGCATCGTGCTCACTCGCCCCTAAACCCTTTCTCGAAAACCTCCGTGCCGTCAGAACCGCTCTGGTCGATATGATCGAAATAGGGACTCCATGTAGTCCGACGATCTCTCGATGTAAAGTATGGCATAATCCTCACCAAAAGTCGCCCCGACGGAAGAAAGTGGGCTGATTTCACCGCCGACGATAACCCAAATAGAATCATGCTTCCTGAGTGCGAGGTAATCCCGTGATAAAGTCCATGTTGATCACCTCCCACTTCCGTGTCGGGATCTCAATCATTCGCAACAAACCACCGTGCCTCGTGCTCTATCTTCACCGCCGACAACACGCATCGAGCTACAAACTCGCAACGCCCTCTTCAAGACATCCCACCAATACACGATCCGAGGTCGTGGTACATCTTGGTCGACTCGATGTATAGAGTAACGCTACCGCGGTGATTCCCTAGAACTCGCCGTCAAGTCCCAAACGCCCGAACACACAACTCGCTCAAACCTTAGCACCCCATCGTGCTACTCAAAAGGACCCTTCCTCACGGAGAGCCGATCACGATAACGCGTCAAAACCGGATCCTCGAATCGCCTCTTCACCTCCTCGACGATGGAAGACTCGACAACCTCGCGAACTCGAACCCCACTGCTATCAGAATCAATCAATCGGACACCAAGGCTCGCTAACTGATGCAAATCGCGAACCATGCCCCTCCTCTCTGGCTGCACATCTGATAGACTCCCCATCTACCAACGACTAAGAGCATCTGCCACAACATTGGCCTTCCCCGGGTGGTACAGGATATCAACATCGTAATCCTTAAGTAACTCTAACCACCGTCTCTGTCGTAAGTTCAGCTCCCTCTGGCTGAAGATATACTGGAGGCTCTTGTGGTCTGTATATATATCCACATGAACCCCATACAAATAGTGCCTCCAGATCTTCAAGGCGTGAATCACCGCTGCCAACTCCAAATCATGCGGGTAGTTTCTCTCGTGTTTCTTAAGCCGCCGATGCGTGACGCTTATAACTCTACCCCGCCAGATCAACACATATCTCACCCGATGCCTAACGATCACAATATACAACATAACCGTCTGGACCTCCGGAAGAGTAAGAACGGGCGGCCGCCGCCTCCTTCAAGAATCGAAACCCCGCCACAAGCATCACCATCAAACTTGGCTGCTTCCGAGTCACCTAGTCAATGGTGCGTAGATAGAAACAAACTTCTCTACGAACCGATAATAACTCGCAAGGCCCGTAAATCGCGAACCTCTGCCGGAGTAAGAGGTCTAGGCCAAGTCCTCGACGGCCGATCTTGGCCAGATCCACTGAATGCCATCACCACAATATGCCCAAGAAAAGCCACCGGCTAACCAAAACTCACATTTGGAAAACTTGGCGATAACTATCGTCCCGAGAACCGCCAAGATAGCCTCAAATGCTCCGCATGCTCCTCGCCCGAGCGAATAAACCAAGATATCATCAATGAACACTATCACAAACGTATCCAAAATGGTTTGAACACTCGGTTCATCAAATCCATGAATACCGCGAGCATCGTCAACCCAAAAGACATGACTCAACTCATAATGCCCGCATCGTCCGAATGCGCCCTAGGGACATCCACCTCTCCGACTCGCACTGATGATAGCCCGATCGCAGATCAATATTGAGAAACATCTCGCGCTCGCAATCGGGTCGAACAAATTATCAATCTCGGGAAGGGGTATTCGTTTAATGGTCACCTTGTTCACCGTCAGCATCAACACATGCAGCTGCCCCGCCCTTCTTCTTCACGAACAATACCGCGCTTCCTGTGGAGAAACACTAGGCCCGATGAAGCCCTTTCTCCAAGAAATCTCGCACTGGTCCTTCAACTCTCTCAACTCGGCAGTGCCATTCTCAGATGGCGAATGGAAATAGCCGAGTGTCCGCAAAGACATCGACATAAAACTCTATCTCCTCTCGTGAGGGATACCCGAGGTCATCCGAAACACGTCTGGGAACTCTATGACTCATCGAACTGATCAAAACTGCACCGCACCTCGTGATCAAACACCCGAACGATGGTAGATGTACTTCTTCGCACCATCTTTCTAGCCTCGAGGTAGGAAATAAACCTACCCCTGGCGATACAAATGTTCCTCCCACTCAACAACCGCTCCTCAGAAACCGAACCGCACTCACTCTCTCCTCAAGTCTACATTGGCGTAGCAAGAAGCTAGCCAATCCATACCCATGATCACATCGAAATCACCATATCCAACTCTATCATGTCGCCAGTGGTCCGACGATCAGATACGGTCATCGACAAGCCCTATATACCCGCCGAGCTACCACCGAATCACCCATCGCGTAGCTACCTCGAAAGGGTCTATGGACTCGTGCTCATCCCTATCCTACTAGCAATGGGAGATATATAGATGGAGTAGAACCCGATCTATCAAGGCATACACATCAAATCCGGAACCGATAAAGTACTGCGGACGACGCCAGCGACGCCCCGTCCCGCCGGCCGACAAGGCATAAATGCGACTCGAGGACCGCTAGAATCGACCCGCGCCACGACCTCTTCCGCGACTGGCCGTCCATGAGTACCCTACTCCGGGCGTAATCGTAGGGGACGAAGAACCGCAATGCACTTCGTAGGCCGAGCCCTACCACCGGCCGCCGGCCTGACAGCCCTCGCAAAATGACCGCTGGACGAATCAGAACATACTCTAGAGCAAGACCACACCCGGAATGGGATCTACCGTGACGGCCACACCGGCGGGTGGTCCCGACGGCTAACACCTCTCGCTACTCGACGCTCGTCACGGCCCTCGGTTCGCCTCGAATATCTCGGGCTGCGGCCGCGACGGTGTAGGAGTGCTCGAGCCGGGCCGTGGTGCAAATCTAGATCGCCGCCGAGGCCGCCCACCCCGAGAAGTTACCAAAAGATCCCGCCGCCCCGCCTTCTTCTCGCTGCTGCTCACAACCCGCCTCTACGCCTCGCATCCAAGTGCATGAGCTCGCACGCGGTAATGTCCATGCCTAGTCAGAGCCACACCCGCACAAGACTCGGCCATATAATCATCTAGCCCGGTGACGTAGCGATGCACCCGGTCCTCCATATCTGCTACCAATGCAGGGACATATCGAGCCAACGAATCAAACTCAACATTGTACTCCCTAACTGTTATACCCCGTATTTCCAGAGTATGTACGTGATGGCGTACGTATAATAATTTGAGCCTTAAGTTAGGCAAGTTTCGAAATTAGTGCACAACACCCGACAGAGTCGTCGACTAAACGCTTTCCATTAACTTTCGTAGTGAAAATTCCGGCTATGTCATTTCTAATTTTTGCGGATTTTTCCGAGAGACGAAACATTTTGGACCAACGGGAGGGTGACAAGTGTCACCCTCACATTGGAAGGGCTTGGACGACAAACATGGCCATTGGCTTGGACGATTTGCTTGAGTGGGAGTAGGTAGGATATTTGTGCAAGTTGGTGTGGTAGATGGATAAGGTGCACATGGCTTAATCCTAGCCCTACACTTTCCTAACACTGATGAATCTTGGCCATTGGTTGGCCATTTCTTGACCTATAAATACCCCTAACTTGATGAACTTCTTCATCCAAAAATTGTCTAAGTCTTGAAAACCTTTCCTCCTCTTGCTTGCTCTCGCCCAATAGCCCCTCTCCCCTTTGAGAAGGCCTCGCCAAACCCTCCCCTTTTGGTGCCCTGCCTATGGTACCCCTAGCCTAGTGGTTTTCGTGATAATACCCCTTTTGTGGTATTGAGATACTCTCCTAGTATTGTTAGAATGCCCAAAATACTTTAGCCTAATACCTTGTAGTACTTTCCAAAGTACCCTTTATACTAAAAGTCTAAAATACTATTATACTTCCTTTAGCCACTAAATGAAACCCTAAGGAAAACCTTCATAGTCGGTTGAAGTGTTAAGTAGAAGTTGCGAGAACTTCTAAGGGTTGTTTGGAGTGGATCGAGCACTCGAGTAGAGCTAAACGTTGCTCGTGAGCGACATTAAACTTGGATAATTTTTGGGCTTACCGATATAAATACTATCATTCTTCTATGGTAATTGGAAATTACATGTTGTTGGAATATATAGTTAAAGTATACTATATATAGAATCAACATAGTCTTGTGGCAATGTCTTTGGACTTAAGCCCGAATTTATAAGTAGAAGATTAAACTGCATTTACATAGGACCGTATTTCCGTAGATCGATAACCTATATCGTTGATGTTTCGCAAGTAGTACGGGCTACTTAGAAGGTGACAAGGCTAGCCGTTATAAGTCGCGAGCGCTTTGCTTATAGTCGATAATCGCCGCGCAAGGTATGTGATTCTTCCTATACTCTTGAGCATGATATTTTAAAGGAAGATATGTATAGTACGCAAATGTCTTTTGACTTAAGCCCGATAATATATAGTACGTAGACGCACGTGCTAATTGAACGTAGTTGTACGGCAATGTCTTTGACTGAAGCCTGAATAATAAGAACCTTGAATGTCTTTCAAATGCTAGGAAACCATTTTTAAAAGAAGCGTAACACTTGGTTTTAAAGGTTTTAAAAAGAGTTATACTAGCTTTACGGGAGTTAGGTATAACGCCTTAAGAGAGGTAAAGAAAATGGTTTATCGCTTTTAAGAAGTTAAGAGACTTGATCTTATAAGATAAGATACTTAACTTAATTGTCTTAATATGGATGTTTGTGTGGAACCTCATTCGTGAGTAATGAGTACTGGTTTTAAAAGGAATTACGCTTTATCGATTTCTAAATCGTAATGTGTATCGACGCACCACCGCAGGCGCTAATAAAGGAAAATGTATTGAATAATGATGTATTATATTAAAACCAAGAGAAACCTCCATCCGCATAGAAACTAAGATGAGACAAAATGATATTACATTTTCTAGATCATGGCTGTTGTAATAAGATTGTTATAAACAAGAATAACCTACTCACATATAAGGCATATGTTTCTCAGGTTGTTTAAAAGAGAAGTATATTCTTAAGTGAATAAGACTATGAGTTATGAAACCTTTCTAAAATAAGTGACTTGAGCATTTGAAATTAGGCAAACTTGGACGTTTGGAAAATAATGTTGTTACTTGATTTTACAAAAGGGAAAGTGGTTTGTTTACTTAAAGATAGTCACTATTTTTATACTACTGTATTGTGTGACTTATGTGAAAGAAACGGATCTTTTAAAGGATTTAACGTACGTAGTACTTTAGGGTTAAAACCCGGACTGTGGCATAAAATGAAGGTACTTTGAGTGATGTATAACCTGCCTATGCTTGTTGTGATGAAACTTGCCTATGCTTGTTGTTATGAAACCCGCCATGCTTGTGATGATAGCCTTTGTGCAAGTGTTGTATTTCGGTTACCGCGTCTCGATGTAGGGCCGGCTGACTTGTCGAGAACTTACTTGGACGTCCGGGCAAGACGAGAATTCCACGTATGTTTCCATTTTGATCGCCTTGTTGTTGATGTTACATGGACATGTCTACACCGACGCACTCCGCGTGTGGCTACGCGCAGGTTGATTACCCGATATATGTTATTGTGGCTACATGGACATGTCTACACCGGCGCACTCGGGGCATATGGCCACGCGCAGGTTGATCACCCGATATATTGTTGTTGATGTTACATGGACATGCCTACACCGGCGCAATTCGGGACACGGCTACGCGGCATTGTTATTATTGTTGCATCACGGGCATGTCTACACCGATGCAGACTCCGGGCATGTGGGCGATGCGAACAAGATTGATGCTGGGCGTGAGACCCATAGTTGTATTTGAGTGATGACTTTGAGGCGCGAGTCCCCGACTTGATCGCTTAGGCGTTGTGTCGTAGTTTGGTTATCACGCATGTCTCCTCGCTTTTTATAGATCGCTATGATTTCATTTATAGTACTTACGCTTTCACATACTTGGTACTTGTAATCGACCTCCTTCGGGCCGCGCTCATGCCGCAGTAGAAGTACATCTACCGCCGATCCTCGCGCTAGGATCTCATTCAGCGTCTTGGGAAGCTCCTTTCCGTCGGAGGCTTATCTTTGGTATTTTACCCTGAGTCTATAGGTTCTTGTACATTCAGGGGTATGGCGGGGCCCTGTCCCGTCATGGTTGTTGTAAAATCTTGAGGTCTCAGAAGATCGCTGGGCGTGGTTGTAAGGATTGTAACTGCTCAAATGTATATATATATATGTTGAAAGGCAACCGCTTTGGTTGGCCTATTTCTATTTCATCTTGATCCATGTCTATTTACATGTTTAAGTTTGTATTTCACGGTTTTCTCGATGTTGCATCACTAGGGTGCCCGGTAAGGCACCACCACGCCCGGTTCGGTCTTGACAAAGTGGTATCGTGAGCGCTTAGTCTCTGAAAGTGTCTACTGCATCGTGTCTAGTAGAGTCTTGATTATCGATGTGTTGTGCACCACATCTATAATCGTGAGGTCGCAGGACATTTAGGATTGGTTTCATTTCTTCCCATTCCGAGATCGTGCCTAGAGTCGCGTGATAAGTCGACCCTCTGACGTATTCCTTTCCTTTATCAGTTATGCCTCCGCGTAAGGCAACCCGGGCCCAGGTGGTCAAGGCAGCCGAGGGAGCTGCTAGTGAGGTACAGAGGAGTACGAGGCGCAGCCCTGGCCAAGACTGAGACAAGCTGCCCGACGGCGGGTTTCGCGACGCCAAAGACCAAAGAGAGTTTAGAGCCGCAGCAGCCGTCGCCGAGACTACAAGATACTGAGCCTCCAGCCCCACGGCCCGGGGCGTAAGAGATGGGTTACAAGGAGATGGCCCGCCATCGCCGTGGTCGTGGCCGATATGAGGATAGGCCGACGCAGCAGCCCAAAGAGCGCCAGCCGTTCACCCTAGATCGGATAGTTTGAGGCTACAGACTTTCTCGAGACGTAGCCCGCCGCAGTTCTACGGTCGAGGCCCGAGGATGATCCGCAGGAGTTCATCCGACGCTACGGATCATGAGAGTGATCAAGGCTTCGAGACCGAGTCGGTGGTCCTAGGTTCGCATCGGCCGCGTGATACCGCAATGATCGGTTTGATTCGCGGAACCGCCCCGGGAGAGAATGCACTTCCACCGCTTGGGACGAAGTTTTCCGGGCCTTCCGGCACATTTCTTGCCTCCACAGATGGCGAGGGCTCTGACCGGCTGCATTTTTGATGTTGAGGCGTAATCCGCGCATAATTCGGGAGTACAATGTGGAGTTCGACTCATCGGCTTGTGATGTTCCCGCATTAGTAGCTAGTATGGAGGATCGAGTGCACCGATATGTTACAGGCTCGATGATTACCTAGCAGAGTTGTTCGTGTAGCTCTTCACCGCATGGACATTGCCCGCACGCAGCTTATGCACTGAGGCGAGGAGCGAGAAATCGACGGAATGACCAAGATCGCCAGAAGAGGCCGAACAGCAGGTCCTTTGGTGACTTTCGAGGCGGACCGCCTCAAGAAGAAATTTAGTTTTGTACCTCCGCCAGCAGAGTGGTCCTCCACAACCTTCGTGGCATCCAGAGTATTCGGAGCAGTCGAGCTCCATGGGTTCAGTTTCTGCGAGTAGGGTGTTGGCTGATGCAGCCACCCTACCTCGGTGGTCGATGTGGTAGACCGCATTTCGGGGTGTCGTGGTGCCAAGGAGCTTGTTATTTTTGCGCCAGCAGGCCATTTTGCGAAGAACTGTCCACCAAGGGTAGCACGGATGTTACGACTCACCTTCGTGATCAGCCTGGTTCATCGCCTTTCTAGCTACGCATACGCAGGCGTGCCTATGATTAGAGTGAGCGGTAGATCTGTATATCCTTAACCTCTAGAGACTTGTATGTATTGATGTTATGATAATGTGTAACGTGTTATGCTAAAATGTGATTTAGGAACCCGTTGGTGAAAAAGTGGTAAGCTCAAAGTGAGGAAATGATGAACCTTAGAATATTACAATGAGACCTTAGATGTAAGCGCCGCTTGAGTACAAGATTTTGCGAGTGATCCTTGTCAGAGTGCATTTTGTGCCTAGAATGTATTGTGTGATAAGTCCCTGGGTTGGGTAAATGAAAGTGGTAGCTTTCATGATGTGTTTTAGCAAGATTGTTCCGTGTCGAGGAGCAAGAGTCGGGCGATAGCTGGTCGGGTTGGGCTATGCGTTGCGGGCCAACCCGCCGCCTGCTTCGGCGCTGGGTCACTCGTGGTCCCGCCAGGTGGCATGGTCACGAGGGTGCTAGGCCGAAGATTAGATGACCATCGTATGAGTTCGTGGATACGTTCGACCAGAATCAGTTCGTGAAGGCCGAGAATGGCCTTAGAGGAGATCGAGGCTAGTAAGATGATCAAGTTTGGAGGTAGTGACTCCAAAGTTTTGGAAACTGAAGTATGGTATGTATACTAGAGAGAGTTCGAGTGTTCGAGAAGGGTACAACGAGATAGGGAGAAGTGAACGTGTGTGATCGCTTTCTTTTGAGAAATGAATGTGCGGCGGATTATGTTTTTAGACCTTGTGGGAACTCTTGTGATAAACAGAGGTAATTCCTTGTTGGCTTGGATTTGGGTTTTCGCGCGCATGTTATTTTTGTGGCCAGATGTGGCATGTTTGGTTTCGTAAGTATAGTAGTGAAGGATATACCGGCACGTGTTTGCTTGAGATCGAGAAGGAACATTCGACGAATGTTTCTGGGGGAAGAATGTTATACCCCGTATTTCCAGTATGTACGTGATGGCGACGATAATAATTTGAGCCTTAAGTTAGGCAAGTTTCAAATTAGTGCACAACACCCGACAGAGTCGTCGACGAAACGCTTTCACGCTTTCGTAGGAAAATTCGCTATGTCATTTCTAATTTTATGGATTTTTCGAGAGACGAACATTTTGGACCAACGGAGGGTGACAAGTGTCACCTCACATCGAAGCGGCTTGGACGGCAAACATGGCCATTGGCTTGGACGATTTGCTTGAGTGGGAGTAGGTAGGATATTTGTGCAAGTTGGTGTGGTAGATGGATAAGGTGCACATGGCTTAATCCTAGCCCTACACTTGCCTAACACTTGGATGAATCTTGGCCATTGGTTGGCCATTTCTTGACCTATAAATACCCCCCTAACTTGATGAACTTCTTCATCCAAAAATTGTCTAAGTCTTGAAAACCTTTCCCCCTCCCTCTTGCTTGCTCTCGTCCAATAGCCCCTCTCCCCCTTTGAGAAGGCCTTGGTCGAAACCCCCTCCCCCCCCTTTTGTGGTGCCCTAAGCCGAGGGGTACCCCCCCTCCTAGCCTAGTGGTTTTCGTATAATACCCCTTTTTGTGGTATTGAGATACTCTCCTAGTATTGTTATAATGCCCAAAATACTTTAGCCTAATACCTTGTAGTACTTTCCAAAGTACCCTTTATACGAAAAGCCCGGAAAATACTATTATACTTCCTTTAGCCACTAAATGAAACCCTAAGGAAAACCTTCATAGTCGGTTGAAGTGTTAAGTAGAAGTTGCGTAGAACTTCTAAGGGTTGTTTGGAGTGGATTGGAGCACTCGGAGTAGGAGCTAAACGTTGCTCAGGAGCGACATTAAACTTGGATAATTTTTGGGCTTACCGAGGTAAATACTATCATTCTTCTATGGTAATTGGAAATTACATGTTGTTGGAATATATAGTTAAAGTATACTATATATAGAATCAACATAGTCTTGTGGCAATGTCTTTGGACTTAAGCCCGAATTTATAAGTAGAAGATTAAACCGCATTTACATAGGACCGTATTTACAAATGATGGTGATAACCTATATCGTTGATGTTCGCAAGTAGCATGGGCTACTTAGAAGGTGGACAAGGCTAGCCGTTATAAGTCGCGAGCGCTTTGCTTATAGTCGATAATCGTCGCAGGTATGTGATTCTTCCTATACTCTTGAGCATGATATTTTAAAGGAAGATATGTATAGTACGACAATGTCTTTTGACTTAAGCCCGATAATATATAGTACGGTAGACGTACGTGTGCTAATTGAACGTAGTTGTACGGCAATGTCTTTGACTTAAGCCTGAATAATAAGAACCTTGAATGTATTTCAAATGCTAGGAAACCATTTTTAAAAGAAGAGTAACACTTGGTTTTAAAGGTTTTTAAAAAGAGTTATACTAGCTTTATGGGGAGTTAGGTATAACGTCTTAAGAGAGGTAAAGAAAATGGTTTATCGCTTTTAAGAAGTTAAGAGACTTGATCTTATAAGATAAGAGACTTAACTTAATTGTCTTAATATGGATGTTTGTGTGGAACCTCATTCGTGAGTAATGAGTACTTGGTTTTAAAAGGAATTACGTTTTACTGATTTCGGAAATCAGAATGTGTATCGACAGACCACCGCAGCGCTAATAAAGGAAAATGTATTGAATAATGATGTATTATATTAAAACCAGTAGAAACCTCCATCTGCATAGAAACTAAGATAAGACAAAATGATATTACATTTTCTAGATCATGGCTGCTGTAATAAGATTGTTATAAACAAGAATAACCTACTCACATATAAGGCATATGTTTCTCAGGTTGTTTAAAAGAGAAGTATATTCTTAAGTGAATAAGACTATGAGTTATGAAATCTTTCTAAAATAAGTGACTTGAGCATTTGAAATTAGGCAAACTTGGACGTTTGGAAAATAATGTTGTTACTTGATTTTACAAAAGGGAAAGTGGTTTGTTTACTTAAAGATAGTCACTATTTTTATACTACTGTATCAGGTGACTTATGTGAAAGAAACGGATCTTTTAAAGGATTTAACGCGCGTAGTACTTTAGGGTTAAAACTCGGACTTTGGCATAAAACGGCGTACTTTGAGTGATGTATAACTTGCCTATGCTTGTTGTGGTGAAACTTGCCTATGCTTGTTGTTGTGAAACCCGCCTATGCTTGTGATGATAGCCTTTGTTGTGCAAGTGTTGTATTTCGGTTACCGCTCTCGATAGAGGCCTTGACTTGTTGAGAACTTACTGGACGTCGGGCAGTGACGAGAATTCCACTCGTATGTTTCCATTTTGATTGTTGTCTTGTTGTTGATGTTACATGGACATGTCTACACCGGCGCAATTCCGGCGCAGGCTACGCGCAGGTTGATTACCCGATATATTGTTATTGTGGCTACATGGACATGTCTACACCGGCGCAATTCCGGGGCATATGGCCACGCGCAGGTTGATCACCCGATATATTGTTGTTGATGTTACATGGACATGCCTACACCGGCGCAGAATCCGGTACGTGGCCATGCGGCATTGTTATTATTGTTGCATCATGGGCATGTCTACATCGATGCAGAATTCCGGGGGCATGTGGCCATGATGCGAACAAGATTGATGTTGTGGGCGTGAGACCCATAGTTTTATTTGAGTGATGACTTTGAGGGCGTGAGACCCATAGTTGTATTTGAGTGATGACTTTGAGGGCGTGAGTCCCTGACTTGACTGCTTTTGCGTTGTGTACTGTAGTTTGGTTATCATGCATGTCTCCTGCTTTTTATAGACTGCTATGATTTCATTTATAGTACTTACGCTTCACATACTGTACTGCCAGATCGACTCCTTCGGGCTGCGTTCATGCCGCAGTAGTACATCTACCGCCGATCCCCGCGTTTAGGATCTCATTCAGCGTCTTGGGAAGCTCCGTTCCGTCGGAGGCTTATCTTTGGTATGTTACCCTTAGTCTATAGGTTCTTGTACATTCAGGGGTATGGCGGGGCCCTGTCCCGTCATGGTTGTTGTAAAATCTTAGGTCCAGAAGACCTGTGGCAAGTGTGGTTGTAAGGATTGTAACTGTTCAAATGTATATATATATATGTTGAAAGGCAACCGTTTTGGTTGGCCTATTTCTATTTCATCTTGATCCATGTCTATTTACATGTTTAAGTTTGTATTTCCGCTGGTTTTCTCTGATGTTGCATCACTAGGGTGCCCGGGGTAAGGCACTACCACGGCCCGGTTCGGTCTTGACACTAATCGTAAGGCCCTCTCGCCTCAAAGAACAAAAATCTGTTTGACCGCGCCTCCTCATCCGCGAGGCAAGAAGTGAGTGAGGAAAGCCTCCGAGAACTCGTCCCAAGTAGCTGGGGACGCGTGCTCTCCCCGGGATAACTCCCACGAATCAAACCAATCGACTGCGGTATCACGCAGCCGATGCGAACCGAAGATAACGGACTCGGTCTCTGACGCCCTGATCACTCTCATAATCCTCTGTAACTGACGGATGAACTCCTGCGGATCATCCTCTGGCCTCGACCCGTAAAACTCTGGCGGGCTACAACTCAGGAAATCCCGTAGCCTCAAACTATCTGCCCTCGGGTGAACCACGGGTACGATCCGAGGCCGAACTGAACCGCCGTGATCCACTTATCCTCATGTTCGCCACAACTCGCCAAGAATCGGGCCATCTCCTTGTACTCCTAACTCCTCTCGCCTCAGCCGTGTGGACGGAGGTACTGCATCGTGGTCTCTTCGGGCCGCGGCTTCATGGAACTCGCCGTCTGCATAGATCGGGCCCGAGCCCTCGTAACTCCGGTGTCCTACTAGCGCCTCCTCGCCGCTTGCCCTTCTGGGCCCGGGTTGCCTTACGTGGAGGCATAACTGTTACAGAAAAGGAATACGTTAGAGGGGTCCAACTTATAACACAGCTCTAAGGCACGATCTCAGAGTGAGAAGAATGGAAACCAATCCTAAATATCCTATAGCCTCCTGATTATTGGTGTGGTGCACAACACACCGATAATCAAGACTCTACTAGATACGGTCTGTAGACACTTTCCGAGGATTAACTGCTCTGATACCACTTTTGTCACGACCCGTTCCGGGGCCCATGACTGGTGCCTTACCCGGGCACCCAAGTAGTCATACAACAGAGTAATCAGCGGAATATAAAAACAAGACATGAAACAATTGTAAAATGACACACAGTTTTATGTGAGAAAATGTCGCCTTTCGGCATATATATATAAACATAGTTTTGCAGTTACATCCCAACTGTACAATAGGACTACAGACCTCTAAGAATATAAACAACTATGGCGGGATAGGGCCCCGCCATACCCTGAATGTACAAAACTATATACAACAACAGGGAGATCATACCCAAAAGTCGAGCCTCCGGAGAAGATGGAGCTCCTGACACCAAAGCAAAAAGATCCTAAGGATGTGGATCTAGCACCTGCTTGCCCTTACCTGCGGCATGAACGCAGCCCCCCGAAGGAGGTCAGTACAACAGGTACTAAGTATGTGAAACTGTAAAGTACTTAAATGAAATCATATCATTTTAAAACCAATTTTTACAATTATGTATGAAACAACCAAAGTAACCACACATAGTGCCACATCATAAACAAGAGCAACAATAGGTGAACTGTAACAAGTCTTGTCTAGGCTGCGAATGATCGAAGCAAGGCCAATCGCCCATAGTATCATTATGCATGCCTAATCCTGGACTCCCGCAGTCCGCATAGGCCACTCACGTAGGCCCGCATGGGGTATCCCCCGCATCGAGGGTAGCTACTCCTCGGCATCGTCCTGGACTCGTAGTCCGCATGGCCACATAGACCGCATGACCACAAAGGCCGCACACTAACCTGGAACTCTCGTAGCTCCGCATAGGCCCCCAGGACCCGCATGAGGTATTCTCGAATCATAGTCACACGCATCGCTCGAGCAATACCCCGCGTCGGAGGCGCTTAACCCCAGATATGTCAAGAGGTGAGTGATATAATACTAACATAACAACTTATCGTTAAACAACATAAGCACAACAAGAATACCCTCTTATACAAACGTTACAAGACACTAACACACATAGCATCATATCATGTCTACTTATCAAACCATTTTGTTATACTTTCCAGAAATCAATATAAGTCTTTTATAAACACATAAGTAAACCGTTCCTTTTATCATTCTTAAGTCGTTATACTTAACTTTCCATAAAGCTAGTATAACTTTTAAGCTTCTTGTTTTAAAAACAAATATTCTTCTTCTTTCAAAACTAATTTATAATTCTTTTGAAAGACTTTTTAAGATCTGTATTATTCAGGCTTAAGTCAAAAGACATTGCCGTAATTATTATTCAGGCTTAAGTCAAAAGACATTGCCGTAATTATTATTCAGGCTTAAGTCAAAAGACATTGCCATAATTATTACTCAGTTAACACACGTACGTCTACCGTACTATATATATATTTTAAAATATCATGCTCAAGAGTATAGGAAGAATCACATACCTTCTCGGCGAAATCCACCTGCCAAGTCGAATATGTCGCGCGCAGAGTAACAACCTATAATAGTCAAAGACGTCTATCAAAGTCTAGACTACTCTGTAGGACAATCTAAGCAGGGGGGGTTCTCTATTCTACGGAAAATCGGGCAGCACTTCCCTACCCGGTGAGCTATATAAGTCTACTGTGAAAATAGTCGTATGTAAGTACAGTTCAATTATTCTTCTTTTATACCCTTCATCGTGATAACAATTCAATTTATTCTCAGAATATCCTTCTAAGTATTTTATACTTATTCCTATACTTCTACAGTATGCATTCTCTAATTACAAAAGAAGGATAAGATTATTTACCTCGGTAAGCCCAATAATATCCTAGATATAAGTCGATCCTGAGCGAGGTTTAGCTCCTAGTCTGAATGCTCCGATAGCTCCAAGAAACCCTTAGAAGTTCTTCACAACTTCTACTAAGTACTAAGGGATTTGGGCTAGGGTATTTAGGAATAGTAACTATACTTGGAAGACAACATTTCTACCAAGGAGGGGGTAGATTTCGGCTAGGACTACTAGGCTAGGGGGGGAGAGGTTTCGGCCAAAGCCTTAACAAGAGGGAAGGGGGAGTGTTGGACGAACTCAACACAAAGGGAGGGAAGGATTTTAGACTTGGAAAGTTTGATTTGTGGATGAAGAACTCTTCAAGTTAGGGGGGTATTTATAGGGCTTTTTAAGGGCTAGGATGATGCCAAGTGCAAGGCAAGTGTAGGGTAAAGATTCACCCAAGTGCCCTTATCCACAAAATATCACAAATATCCTACCTACTACAAGCCTTCCAATTCGGCTCACTACCGCCCACACATCCATCAATTAGAGGGTGACAAGTGTCACGCTCTCGTTGGTCCAAAGTGTTACGTCTCTCGGAAAAATCCGCAAAAATTAGAAATGACATAGCCGGAATTTTCCCGTCGCAAGTCTTGTAAAACGTTTCGTCGGAAAACAATTCTTTTAGTGAGTTGTGCCAAAAAAAAAACGTCCTATGCCTAAACTTTAAGGCTAAACTTTCGTACGTACGCCCTCACGTACATACTCAGGAAATACGGGGTATAACATATTCGACTTGGCAGGTGGATTTCGCCGAGGAGGTATGTGATTCTTCCTATCCTCTTGAGCATGATATATTTTGATATATATATATAGTACGGTAGACGTACGTGTGTTAACTAAAATTGTTTTACTCTGATGTCTTTTGACTTGAGTTTTAAATAATAAGAATCTTGAAGTATTTCAAAAGAATTATGAATCATTTTTGAAAGAAGAGTAATACTTGGTTTTTAAACAAAAAGCTTAAGAGTTATACTAGCTTTATGGGAAGTTAGGTATAACGACTTAAGAAAGATAAAAGGAACGGTTTACTTATGTGTTTATGAAAGTCTTGTATTGATTTCTGAAAAGTGTAGTAAGATGGTTTGATAAGTAACATGTTATGATGCTACGTGTGTTAGTGTCTTGTGATGTTGTGTAAGGGGGTTATTCTTGTTGTGCTTACGTTGTTAAACGTTAAGCCCGTTGTACTGTTATTATATCACATACCCCCCTGACTTGTTATGATACCGAGGACTTGCCACCCTCGATGCGAGGATTACCTCATGCGGTCTGTGTGACTATGATTTGAGGATACCTCATGCGCGTCCGTGACCACGCGAATCACGGAGTTCCAGGATGATCACTCCGTGTGTTACCCGACGCGGGTATACCTACGCGGTCTGTGTGACTATGATTCGAGGAATACCTCACGCGATCGTGTGACTATGCGATCGCGGAGTCCAGAGGATTGTCACGACCCAACTCGCTCGTGATCGTGCCTTACCCGGGCACCCAAGTAGACATACATCAGAGTAATCAGCGGAATATAAAAACACAACATGAAACAATGTAAAAGAGACACAGTTTATCTGAGGAAAAGTTGCCTTTCGGCATATATATATAAACCCAACGTGAACAGTTACATCCCAAATTTACAACGGGACTACAGACCTCTAAGGAAGCAAAACAACTATGGTGGGACAGGGCCCCGCCATACCCTGAATGAACATAAATATCTACAACATCAGGTACTATACCAAAGATAAGCCTCCGGAGAAACGGAGCTTCCCAAAACGCTGAACTGTGATCCTCAGAGCGGGGATCACCAACTGGTGTACCTCTACCTGCGGCATGAACGCAAATTTCCAAGGAGGTCGATAACAGTACCAAGTATGTGAAATCAAAAATATCAGAATGAAATCATAGTAATCTATATAAAGCAGGAGACATGTATGATAACCAAACTACAATTCACAATAAATAAGCAGTCATGTCAAGTCAGGGACTCACGCCCTCAAAGTCACCACGCAAATATAACTATGGGTCTCACGCCCACAACATCAATCATGCCCGTGGAATACCTTCCTCACCGCCAGCCTATGATATAAAAGCACCAAGGAATACACATGAACACGTGTCCCACTGTGTCATAATAAAACCGCACGGGTAAGTAAGGCATAGCCGACTACTAAAACCCACGCACCAACAATGCTATAAAATCAGACACGAGGTCTTTCTAGACCGCGCCATATGATCGCGGGCCACTCGCCTCGGCATCAATGCGCGTCAAATCTCGAACTTCCCACAGCCCGCATAGGCCACACATAGGCCCGCATGAGGTATTCCACGACGAGGGTATCTACTCCCGGCATCGCCCCGACCCGGGTCCGCATGGCCACATAGACCGCATGGCCATATAGACCGCACACTAACTGAACTCTCGAGCCCGCATAGGCCACCGACCCGCACGAGGTATCTCGAATCATAGTCACACATCGCTCGAGGTGTACTCGTGATCGGCTTAACCCCGTGATATCATGTCAAGAGGTGAGTGATATAATACTAGCACAACGGCTTATCGTTAAACAACATAAGCACAATAAGAATAACCTTTTACACAAACATCACAAGACACTAACACACGTAGCATCCTAACATGTTTACTTATCAAACCAATCAAGAAAGTATTTCAAGGCTATCACAAACCAACATAATCAAGTTATTCACACAAGGTACTTTCTACTTTATGTCAACAAGTTCGGGTTTTTATCCCCAAAGTACTTCCTACATTAACTCTTTAAAAGATCCGTTTCTTTCACAAAAGTCACACAATACCCGTAGTATAAAAATAGAGTGACTATCTTTTTAAGTAAACCAAAACACTTCTTTTTGTAAAATCAAGTAACAACATTCTTTTCCAAACGTTCAAGTTTGCCTAATTTCACATGCTCAAGTTTCTCGTTTTCGAAAGGTTTCTTAGTTCATAGTCTTAATCACTTAATAATATAATTCTCTTTTAAAACAATTTGAGAAACATATGCCTTATGTGTGAGTAGGTTATTCTTGTTCATAACAATCTTATTAAAGCAAACATGATCTAGAAATGTAATATCATTTTGTCTCATCTTAGCTTCTATACGATGGAGGTTTCTAACTGGTTTTAATAATACTTATTAGTCAATACATTTCCCTTTATTAACGCCGGCCGTGGTTTGTTCGATACTTATTCTCATTTCATCAATAAATATAATTCGTTCATAAACATTTAAGTAAACCGTTCCTTTTATCTTTCTTAAGTCGTTATACCTAACTTCCCATAAAGCTAGTATAACTCCTTAAGCTTTTAAACCAAGTATTACTCTTCTTTCAAAAACGATTCTTAATTCTTTTGAAATACTTCAAGATTCTTATTATTTAAAACTCAAGTCAAAATACATCTGAGTAAAACCACGCTCAGCTTAACACACGTCGCTCATCGACTATATATATATTCTTTTAAAATATCATGCTCAAGAGGATAGGAAGAATCACATACCTCGCGACGATTACCGACAATTAGCAAAACGCTCCAAAGTACTTTAATCCTGCTAGCCTTTTTCCACCCTTCGAGTAGAATACGCTACTCGCAGTACTTCAACCTATAACAGTTATATAAGTCTATCAATGTCTAGACTACTCTGTAGAATAAATCTAGATACAAGATTCTACGGAAAATTGGCAAAGACTTCCCTACCCACAAACTACACAAGTTCATCAGAATACAATTCTATGTAAGTATACTCAATCTTCTTCTTTAATATTCTTCTGATGTGATTTCAATTCAATTTTCTTCTCTTATACCATCCTTCTATATATCTTATACTCATTTCTATACAACTACAGTATGTAAATTCCAATTACAATAGAAGGACAAGAGTATTTACCTCGATAAGCCCAAAATTATCCAAGTTTAAATGTCGATCCTGAGCAACGTTTAGCTCATACTCTGGGCGCTCCAACCCGCTCCAAACAACCCTTAGAAGTTCTACGCAACTTCTTCTTAATACTTCAACCGGCTATGAAGATTTTCCTTAGGGTTTCGTTTTTGTGACTGAAGGGAAGTATAATAGTATTTCTGGGCTTTTAGTAACAATACTTGGAGAATACTTTTCTACCAAGGGGGAGGGGGTATTTTACGAGAACAACTCAAGGTAGGGGGGGGGGATGTTTCGGCCAAGGCTCACAAAGGGGGAGGGGTGCTCTTGGACGAGAGCAACAAGAAGAGGGGAGGGATTTTCAAGACTTAGAAAATGTTTTAGGGATGAAGAAGTCTTCAACTCAAGGGGGGTATTTATAGGGAAATCAATGGCCAAGATTAAGACAAGTGGTGGGCAAGTGGAGGGTGAGGATTTGGGCAAGTGTACCTTATCCATCTACCACACAAAATATCACAAATATCCTACCAACTCCTTGACCAAAGTCTTAGCACAAAAAACGTGCCAACACAAGCCCTTTGCCGTCCACTTTGAGGGTGACACATGTCACCCTCCCGTTGGTCCAAAATATTTCATATCTCGGAAAAATCCGCAAAAATAATAAATGTCGCAACCGTAATTTTCCCTTCGCAAAGTCCGGAATACGTTTCGTCGGAAAACAATTCTTTTCGGGGGTTGTGCACAAAATTTTCGTCCCTTGCCTAACTTAAGGCTTAAACTTTTATACGTACGCCCTTACGTACATACTCTGGAAATACGGGGTATAACATTCTCCCCTCCTTAGAAACATTCGTCCCGAATGTTCCTTCTCAAGACGGATAACGATGAAGTTCCTTTTAACTTAAACAAGTTGCCAATGCCACATATGGCCACAAAATAACACACGCGCAAATACTTACCTCCAAGTCCACGAGGAATCACCTCTAGCATCACAAAATCTCCCACCCGAGGTCTAAAATATACTCCCTTCGCACCTTCACTTTACAAAAGAAATGATCACATCTATGTTCTTAACACATGCTCGCTTCTTCCCTTACTCGTCGTACCCTTCTCGTACACTCGAACTCTTTCTCATAACTTACCACATTTACATATCGCAGCTTTCCAAATCTCGGGGTTATTATCTCCAACTTGGTCATCATTAACTGGGAACACTCTGGATGGATCTCCGATACTTTTCCGCATATAACAACATGAAAGACCGGACGCACTGCCTCCCACGTCGGACGACAAAGCTAACTTATAGGCAACCTGGCCTATCCTCCAAAGGATCTCAAACGCCCAAGTACCTCGTGCTAAGTTTCTCGCTTTCCAAAACTCGTCACACCCTTTCGGGGTGGTACTTCTAAGACCCACCGTCAACTCAACTCAAGCGCCGCCGCCGATTATCCGCATGACTTCGCTGACTCGAGCCGCCAATAACCTCTTCTCGATAAGCTTCACCCTATCCACATCCTCACAAACAAGTATGAACCAACTATCTCAACCTTGCCAACATCGAACCAATCGACCGACAACTTACACTTCCGCCCTACAAGGTTTCATAATGCGACATACAAATACTGAAATGGTAGCTATAAAACACTCCCTCAACAGGAGACAACAATCCTCGCAGCTACCCCTGAAATCCAACACTGGCCCGAGGGCGAATGCGACATCGAGACTCACCCGAGTTCCTAACCCCGCCGTAAAACCTCCGAAAGAAACAGTAGTAACCTAGGCCCCATCACTCGCCATAAGGTGAAAGTAGCACCTCGTGCACTTTACAACCTCCCGATATAACATCTCGCATAACCTCTCGCCGAGTAAACGGCCCCGATCGAAAGACAAGACGGGCTGACTCATCGGCCCGACTATCGGGTCGAACGCATCCACGAACTCAGACGCTGGTTAACTAAACTGGGCCTAACACCCTCGTGACCCACCACCGCGACCACCTCGAACCGACCCCACCACATTACAAAGCCGCGGGTTGACCCGCGACGGCCTCAACCCGACTCGCTATCGCTAAGAAACTCTTGTTCCCCGATCCGGAACAATCTCACCATCGAGTCACGAAAACCTAGTGGTCTTCTTAGCTCAACTACCCTCTTTCATTTCGTACCACTCAGGGACTTATCACACAGACATATCTCACGTGTACTATGCACTACGATAAGGGTCGAACATAAATATAATCTTTTACTCGAGATGGCATTGCCTCTAAGGTTTCCACGTATAAAACTCTAAGGCTCACACTTTCCCTATCCCCAATCTTACCCGGTTAACTAACCATGATTTCTAATCACAATTTACACAATGCTATCAGAACATAACACTTAAGATATACACATCTTATCACACATACAAATGTCTAGAGGGTTAAGGATATACCTGTATCTACCGCTTCACTCCCCTTTGTCGTTCTAATCAATCCTGTCCGGATGGACGCATAGCAGGGGCGTGATGAATCGTCACCGATCCTCGGGTCGAAGTCTCTACATCCGCGCCACCGGGCTCGGACAATTTCTCGCAAATGGCCCGCTGGCCGCGCAAGCAAAACAAGTTGTCGAAGAAGTACGACACTTCCACAATGACACTTACCACAACGCCACACCGGTGGGGTGGCCTCCTCGCTAGCACCCCTTCCTCTCCAACCACCAATCAAGAATCGATCCGGGTAGGCTGAGTCCTCCTACTTACATCCCTCCTACTAGGACATCCTTTCGACACATGGCCCTGACGGCCGCAGGTAAAACAAGCACCAACAAAAGACGACATTCCCGATGACGCCGCCACACCGTGAACACCGAGGAAAATCAACCCTGGCTAGAACCTATGTATAGCCGTGAACTAAGCCCCGAGTTCTCACCAACTCTCGCATACCCCGAACGCCCCGAACCCCGTGGACGACCACTGCGATCGGGCGAGGTGCATAACCGCCAGCCGGAAGGTTCGCCGAAAGTTACCAGCGACCCGCTGCTCGCCCTCTCGCCGGTTCGTTAATCCGCCGATCTCTACGTTCCTCCGTGCCGCGCATAAGCTCGCACGCTGGCAATATCCATGCCCGATCAAGAGCTACTTGTACAACCCTTTACTAGATAGTTGTCTAGACCCGTGATATATCGGTGCACTCTATATTCTCTCGTTGCTAAAATCCTAGCTAGTAACAGTCCATTCCTTTGTAATCCATATTCTCTGCTCCGTGTCGCGAATCAAGGCTCATATATCATGGCCGCAGAGGAATCGCCGCCGCCGGCTAAACTC
Source organism: Przewalskia tangutica (assembly GCA_029844215.1). Taxonomy (NCBI): domain Eukaryota; kingdom Viridiplantae; phylum Streptophyta; class Magnoliopsida; order Solanales; family Solanaceae; genus Przewalskia; species Przewalskia tangutica. Next base: position 64,832,226 of record CM056721.1, on the reverse strand, counting down.
GCTGGCCGGAGACGCCGCAGAACTCCCCGAACGAAGCACCACCTCAGTGATGATTGGGCTCGTGCCCTCGTAACCCTCTCGTGTTTACTGCGCCTCCTCGCTACCTTGCCCTTCTCTCGCCCGGCCTTACGCGAGGCATAATCGTAAAGGAAAGAAATACGTTAGGGGTCCAACTTATAACACGCCTCTAAGGCACGATCTCGTGAGTGAGAAGAATGGAAACCAATCCTAAATATCCTATAGCCTCCTCGATTATTGGTGGTGCACAACACACCGATAATCAAGACTTACTAGATACGGTTCAGAGACACTTTCCGAGGATTAATCGCTCGATACCACTTTTGACACGACTCGACTCGCCCGCGATCGTGTCTTACCCTGCACCCTAGTGATACAACATCGAGAAAATCAGCTAAATAAAAACTTAAACAGAAACAAGATACATCATAAGAAAATAAGCGAACTAAAATGGTCGCTTTCATGTATATATACATAACCGAAGCCATAATCCTTTACAACCCCGCCCACAACAAGATTTCATGCACTTCTAAGAGTGTAATAACAACTATGACGGACAGGGCCTCGCCATACCTCAATGTACAAGAACCTACAACTCGTGGAAACATACTAAAAGATAAGCCTCCGAGAAACGGAGCTTCCTAATACGCTGAATCGTGATCCTATGAGCGAGGATCCACAACCGATGTACCTCTAATCGCGGATGAACGCAGCCTCGGGCGAGGTCAAGCATAACAGTACAGTATGTGAAATCAAAATACTGTAATAAAATCACATTTCATCATTTTATAAAACCATTTCGCAATAAGTAAACAAGCATGTCAAGTAAGGGACACATATCCCCAATAATCACTCACACATAACTATGGGTCTCACGCCATAATATCACTCATGCCGTGGAACTCATTCTCATCACGGCAGCATACGATGTAAAACAACACCCATATATGAACTCGAACACTAGATCTCGTCAAGGCTATCAAAACCGACGCCAAGTAGAATAGCCAACTACCACCCAAAAGCTAGTCATATCCCATCACGCAAGGTACTAAGCCAACTACTACCCAAAAGCTAGCCACGCAACCGGCCGAGGCAAGTATCTTAAGCTAACGCATAATAGCCTACCGTCTCACAAGATATGACCGAGACAAGTATCTTAAGCTATCTACCGAGGCTACCGGCATACGAGAAATGGCCGTAAGTATCTAAAGTGTGCCGAACCACACGCATACAAATCAAGCCCGTGATCGCCGTCACCGCGCAAGCTTCATGGATTAGCGGTCCATGGACTAACAATCTGAACCTCACAATGACCGCATGCCCCCGATCTCACCTCGGAAGTCATGGCCATGAAACCATCCCATCGACGCACGCCCGTGGAACATCCATCGCGTCAAGATGTCCAAAGGAAATAATCGATAGCCGCCCTGCAGAGTCACGCAGCACGTAAACAACCACCAATACTCAAAGTGGACGCATACCGTGGACCACCCAACGCCGTGATGTCCAATCAATCAATCGATAATGCCTCCTGCAGAGTCACTGAGATATCAACAAAACACTTGCACATCAAAGACTATCACAACAAGCATAGGCAAGTCCAACATACATTCATTTTAATTAACAATCCGGGTTTCAAACCCAAAATACTTCATACTTTCATTCTTTCAAAAGACCTCTTTTACATAAAAGCCACACGATACTAATACTGTAGTATATAAAGAAAACACGCTTACTTTTAAAACCAAATTACTTCACCTTCAGAAAATCTTTACAAGGCTTTTAAAATCAAGTACTCTATACTTTTTAAACCAAGTGCTTTTCTTTTAGAACAACATCAAGTATACTCTTTTAAAACCCAATTAACTTACTCTTTTCAAAACAAGTAACCTATACTTAAATCAAGTTACTTCTCCTTTTCCAAAACAAGTCGTTATAAGTCAAGTCTCTTATCTTTCAAGATCAAGTCTCTTAACTTTCAAAATCAAGTCGTTTCATCACAAAACCAAATCTTTCTTTTATCTTCATAAAGTCGTTATAACTAACTTCCCATAAAGCCATTATAACACTTTATGTTTTAAACAAACAAAATTCATTTCACACACGTACGTCTACCGTACTATATAGTTCACAACAATCATGCTCAAGATTATAGGAAGAATCACATACCTTTTTAGCTTAAACCACAAGCCAAGTCAAGTATGCCGCGTGTAGAAGATCCACCTATAACAACCACAATACATCTATCAACTTCTAGTTCTCTTCGTAGAATATTCTAAATACAAGATTCCTTATTCTACGTAAAATTCGCAAAGACCTCCCCACGCTATCACATAAATCTCCTCCCCTATCAAGGCCCGCTACCAGGCCAACAACTCCCAGGGGATTACGCGTCTAACCGGACGTGTTCAATTCTGCTTCACAAATAATACTACACAAGTCTACTGTAAGTACAGTCCAATGTAAATACAGTTCAACCTTTATAATCATCCTTCCAATATAATCTACTCAAGTATAATTACTACAACATGTAATATCCAATTACCATAGGGGGACATAGATCATTACCTCGATAAACCCAAAATTATCCAAGATTATAAGTCGATCCTGAGCAACGTTTAGCTCCAACTCCTTACGCTCCAACCCGCCAAGCGACCCTTAGAAGTTTCCAACAACTTCTAAAAACTTCAACCAAGCTAGGAAGATTTTTCTGTGGTTTCACTTACTGGCTATTGGAATAAAGTAGCATTTCCTGCTCCTAGTATGAAACAACTTTGGAATACTACTCGATACTAGGCCAAGGTATTTGGGATTATCTGACAATACTCCAAGTATTTTCTTCACAAGAGGAAGGGACTAAATCAACTTACAAAGGAGGGAAAATGTTTTGCTTTGGAAAGCTCTTGCGCTGGATGAAATACTCTTCAACTTAAGGGGCTATTTATAGAGAATTCAAGGGTTAGGATCAAGGTAAGTGTAGGGTCAAGATTGGGCCATGCAGGTGTGGGTCCCACCACACCACATGGCCAACGAATTGCTAGACAAGTGGCTTGCCACTTGTTAGCCCATTTCGCTGACGACAAGCTAGCCATCATTCCACCATTTCGCCAAGGTACCACATGGGGTGACACGTGTCACCCCGACTGCCCAAAATATTTCGTCTTCCAAAATATCCAAAATACCGAAATCTCAAAACAAAGCGGCTCCCACAAAACCAGAATTTCTCCCGTGGGCCCCACGTGACCATTTCCGAAAATAAAATCTCAAAATTCTAATATAATCCAAGAAGCCCAAATACCAAATCTGGGAATCCAATTCCCATTAACGAACCTTTTTCTTCACAAAAACCGGAAACTTTTCCGTCGAAAAAATCACATCTTCCTTTTTTCCAAAATTTCTGTCGTATTCTCGTACGTACGTCCTCACATACATACCCTGGAACTACGGGGTATAACATTCTCCCCCCTTAGAAACATTCGTCCCGAATGTTCCTTCTAAGCCGCTAATCAAACGCAGCCAGATAGTCTCCACTACTATACTTACAAAACCGATCATGCCACCAATGGCCAGAATGTAACATGTGCGCAAAACTCAAATCCAAGCCAACGAGGAAACACCCCTAACATCACAAAAAGCTCACACCCATGGTCTAAAGGATACTCCCTTCGCATCTTCACTTCACAAAAGAAATGATCGCTTCCGTTCTCATAACACATTGTTCGCTTTTCTTACTCGTCGCATCTTTCTCGACACTAACTCTTTCTAGTACACGCATCACACTTCACCATTGGTTCGCTTTCAAAACTTTGGGGCCACTACCCCAAACTTGGTCATCTCACTAGCTTCACTTTCCTCTAAGGCCATTCCCTACTTCACGATCCGATTCTAGTCGAACACATCCACGAACTCATACGATGGTTACCAAACCGGGCTTAGCACCTCGTGACCCTACCACCGGACCACCTCGAACCGACCCCACCTCATTCCGGCCGCGGTTGACCCGCGACTTGGCCTCAACCCGACCGCCATCGCGCCCAAACTCTCTCGCTCCCGATCCTAACAATCTTACTAATTCACGCCATGAAAGGTACCACTTCCATCTTACACTACCCATGGAATTATCACACCAATACACCACGCATATAACGTGATTTCACCAATATCAACCGAAAATCTTTTACTCACGACGCCTTACATCTAAGGTCTCAACGTATCATATTCTAAGGTTCAAAACTTTCACGCCCCGCACTTACCCTTTCTCAACCGCCCATGTCTTCTAATTCACACTTAACACAATGCTATCCGCATAGCACCTAATGTACTCCACCATAACAACATAAACAAGTCTCTTAAGGGCTAAAGATATCTCTGCAACTACTGCCTCACTTTCCCTTGTCGCTCTAACCATAATCCTGCCCTGCAGGGCGCCTAGCTATATAAGGCGATGAACCAGCCATCGATCCCGGCGTCGAGTCTCTACATCTGTGCTACCTCTGGTCGGACAAACTCTCACCAAATGGCCCTGTTGGCCGTAAGCATCCAAGCTGTCGAAGCAGTACGACACTCCCCACCATGACGCCTATCATAACGCCACACCGAGGTGGGGGTGGCCTCTCCTGGCTAACACCCCTTCATCTCCGAACCACTGAATCCGCAACTAACTCGGTAGGCTGAGTCCTCCTACCTGTATCCCTCCTACTAGGACATCCTCCCATCACATGGCCCTGACGGCCATAGGTATAATAATCTCCCAAACTAGCACGACACCCTGAGGATCATCCTCGCCTCTATCCATAGAACTCGCGAATCGCAACTCAAGAAATCCCAAGTCTCGGACTATCTGATCTAGTGGTGAACCATCGTATCGCCGAACCACCGGCCTCCGTCCTGCTCAATCCCTACCACAGCTAGCTAGTAATCGGGCTATCTCTGAACTCATATCCTCGCCCCGCCATGGATCTCGAGGCTCGTATCGTGGCCTTCGAGAAATCGCCGCCGCTTCTAAACTCGCCGGGCTAGCGGCGCCATAAAACTCGCTGCCTCAAGTACTATCTCGTAATGACTGTGCTCGCGTTCTCGCAACCCTCTCGTGTTCAACTCGTAGCTCCTCTCGCCGCCTCGCCTATCTGGGCCCCGCTGTTTTCGCAGAGGCATAACTGGTACAAATGAATACGTCCGAGGGAGTCCAACTTATAACACATCTCTAAGGTACGATCTCAGAGTGAGAAGAAATGGAAACCAATCCTAAATGTCCTGCAGCCTCCTGATTATAGATGTGGTGCACAACACACCGATAATCAAGACTCTACTAGACACGGTCTGTAGACACTTTCCGAGGACTAATCGCTTTGATACCACTTTTGTCACGACCCGACTCGCCCGCGATCGTGCCTTATCCTGCACCCTAGTGATACAACATCGAGAAAATCATGAAATAAAAACTTAAACAGAAACAAGATACATCATAAGAAAATAGGCCAACCAAAACGGTCGCTTCATGTATATATACATAACCGAACAGCCATAATCCTTTACAAACCCCGCCCACAACAAGACATGCACTTCTAAGAGTGTAATAACAACTATGACGGGACAGGGCCCCGCCATACCCCTGAATGTACAAGAACCTACAACTCAAGGAAACATACCAAAAGATAAGCCTCCGGAGAAACGGAGCTTCCCAATACGCTGAACTGTGATCCTATGAGTGAGGATCCACAACCGATGTACCTCTACCTGTGGCATGAACGCAGCTTCAAGGAGGTCGATAACAGTACCAAGTATGTGAAACTGAAAATACTGTAATGAAATAACATTTCATCATTTTATAAAACCATTTCGCAATAAGTAAACAATTATGTCAAGTAAGGGGACACATATCCCGTAATAATCACTCACATAACTATGGGTCTCACGCCCATAATATCACTCACGCCGTGGAACTCATTCTCATCGGCAAAGACATGATGTAAAACAACACCCATATGTGAACTTGAACACTAGATCCCGCTCAGCTATCAAAACCGGACGGCCAAGTAGAATAGCCAACTACCACCCAAAAGCTAGTCATATCCCATCACGCAAGGTACTAAGCCAACTACTACCCAAAAGCTAGCCACGAATGGCCGAGGCAAGTATCTTAAGCTAACGCATAATAGCCTACCGTCTCACAAGATATGACCGAGGCAAGTATCTTAAGCTATCTACCGTAGGCTACCGGCATACGAGAAAATGACCGTAACAAGTATCTAAAGTGTGCTCGAACCACACGCATAAATCAAGCCCGTGATCGCCGTCACCGCGCAAGCTTCATGGATTAGCGGTCCATGGACTAACAATCTGAACCTCACAATGACCGCATGCCCCAAGATCTCACCTCAAGTAATGGCCATGAAACCATCCATCGACGCACGCCCGTGGAACATCCATCGCACAAGATGTCCAAAGGAAATAATCGATAGCCGCCTCCTGCAGAGTCACGGCAGCATGAAACAACCACCAATACTCAAAGTGGACGATACTCGTGGACCACCCAACGCCGATGTCCAATCAATCAATCGAGCAATGGCCTCCTGCAGAGTCACGACAAGATATCAACAAAACACTTGCACATCAAAGACTATCACAACAAGCATAGGCAAGTCCAACATACATTCATTTTAATCAACAATCCGGTTTCAAACCCAAAATACTACATACTTTCATTCTTTCAAAAGACCTCTTTTACGTAAAGCCACATGATACTAATACTGTAGTATATAAAGAAAACACGCTTTACTTTTAAAACCAAATTACTTCACCTTCAGAAAATCTTTACAAGGCTTTTAAAATCAAGTACTCTATACTTTTAAACCAAGTGCTTTTCTTTTAGAACAACATCAAGTATACTCTTTTAAAACCCAATTAACTTACTCTTTTCAAAACAAGTAACCTATACTTAAATCAAGTTACTTCTCCTTCCAAAACAAGTCGTTATAAGTCAAGTCTCTTATCTTTCAAGATCAAGTCTCTTAACTTTCAAAATCAAGTCGCTTTATCACAAACCAAATCTTTCTTTTATCTTCATAAAGTCGTTATAACTAACTTCCCATAAAGCCATTATAACACTTTATGTTTTAAACAAACAAAATTCATTTCACACACGCACGCCTACCGTACTATATAGTTCACAACAATCATGCTCAAGAGTATAGGAAGAATCACATACCTTTTTAGCTTAAACCACAAGCCAAGTCAAGTATGCCGTGTGTAGACGATCCCCCTATAACAACCACCCTACCTCTATCAACTTCTAGTTCTCTTCGTAGAATATTCTAAATACAAGATTCCTTATTCTACGTAAAATTCGCAAAGACCTCCCCGCTATCACATAAATCTCTCCTATCAAGGCCCGCTACTGTGCCAACAACTCCTGCGGGATTACGCTGCCTAACCGGACGTGTTCAATTCTGCTTCACAAATAATACTACACAAGTCTACTGTAAGTACAGTCCAATGTAAATACAGTTCAAACCTTTATAATCATCCTTCCAATATAATCTACTCAAGTATAACTACTACAACATGTAATATCCAATTACCATAGGGGGACATAGATAATTACCTCGATAAGCCCAAAATTATCCAAGATTATAAGTCGATCCTGAGCAACGTTTAGCTACAAATCCTTACGCTCCAACCCGCTCCAAGCGACCCTTAGAAGTTTCCAACAACTTCTCTAAAAACTTCAACCAAGCTAGGAAGATTTTTCTAGGGTTTCACTTTACGGCTATTGGAATAAAGTAGCATTTCCGGGCTCCTAGTATTGAAACAACTTTGGAATACTACTCGGGATACTAGGCCAAGGTATTTGGGATTATACAATAATACTCCAAGTATTTTCTTCACAAGAGGGGAGGGGGGACGAAATCAACTTACAAAGGGAGGGAAAATGTTTTGCTTTGGAAAGCTCTTAAGTGTGGATGAAATACTCTTCAACTTAAGGGGCTATTTATAGAGAATTCAAGGGTTAGGATCAAGGTAAGTGTAGGGTCAAGATTGGGCCATGTGTGTGTGGGTCCCACCACACCACATGGCCAACGAAATTGCTAGACAAGTGGCTTGCCACTTGTTAGCCCATTTCGGCCAAGGGACAAGTGGCTAGCCACTTGTCCCACCATTTCGGCCAAGGTGCCACATGGGGGTGACACGTGTCGCCCCCCGACTCGTCCAAAATATTTCGTCTTCCGAAAATATCCAAAATACCGAAATCTCAAAACAAAGCGGCCACGTAATCAGAATTTCTCCCGTGGGCCCCACGTGACCATGTCCGAAAATAAAATCTCAAAATTCTAATATAATCCAAGAAGCCCAACTACCAAATCTGGGAATCCAATTCCCATTAACGAACCTTTGTCTTCACAAAACCGAAAACTTTTCCGAAAAAATCACATCTTCCTTTCTTTCCAAAATTTACGTCAGACATCGCACGCACGTCCTCACATACATACCTGAACTACGGGTATAACGACCAACTGGCTCTGGATCGTGCCTTACCCGCACCCAAGTAGACATACATTATAGTAATCACGAATATAAAACACAACATGAAACAATGTAAAAGAGACACGCTTTATCTGAGGAAAAAGCCTTTTCGCATATATATATAAACCCAACGTGAATGCATATCCCAACTTTACAACGGGACTACTGCACTTAAGGAACTAAACAACTATGGCGGACAGGGCCCGCCATACCCTCGAATGAACATAAATATCTACAACATCGTGACTATACCAAAGATAAGCCTCCGAGAAACGGAGCTTCCCAAAACGCTGAACTGTGATCCTAAGAGCGGATCACCAATCGTGTACTCTACCGCGCAGATGAACGCAGCCCAAGGAGGTCGATAACAGGTACCAAGTATGTGAAACTGAAAAATACTGTAAATGAAATCATAGTAATCTATATAAAGCAGGAGACATGTATGATAACCAAACTACATGTTACACCCCGTATTTACAGGACATGTTTTAAGAACGTACGTAAGAACTCACAAGTGTTGAGAATTTAGACTTGTAAAAATTTATCGGAATTATGAAATTGTCGGAAAACGAATATCGTGACGAATGGGAGGGAGACACGTGTCACCCCCCCTTAGTGATGCCTTGGACGAAATTGAACATGGACAAAAGGGTCATTTGACCCTTGTTAGGAAGACAAAGTCTTGCAAGTGTGAGCTTGAGAAAATTGACTAAGTCAAAGGTCCCACAAGTCTTGATATTTGCTAAGACCTTATCCTAGCCACCCAAATGTTTGCATCTTGACCCTCCTTTGTGCTTTATAACACTACTAGTAGCAAGACTAAGTTCCATACTTAGAAAATTTTTCAAGAAAATCAAGAACACATAGTGGTAGCTCTCGGGTTCTCTCTTTTCCAAAAGGAATTTTTTTTGTTTCTTGTCCAATAAGCTCCACACTTTAAACCAAGGTTCATGAGGGTATTGTGAGTGTATCTCAATAGAAAAATCTCGGAAAAGATAGTTTTCGGGTTAGTCGCAAAGCGAAAACCTAGTTGTCTTTCTAGGTTTTGATTGGAAGTTTGAAGGAAAGTTGTTGGTATGGTTCGAAGGGTCTCAAGTAGCAGATTGAAGTGCCTTGAAGAGTCTCTAAGTTGCTAAGGAGCGACTTCGGATTTGAAGATAGGATTAAGATTCGTTGAGGTATAATCTTGTTCTTTGAAAGTGTTACAAGATTATTTATATTGTTGTTAGCTTTACTTGTTGCTAGCATGAAGTATATGTGTTGAAGTTTATAAGGATTATGGATTGATTGTATACTTGAAAATCCGAAATGTAATGTAAGCCATGTTAAGTTGGATTACAATTTAGTCGTTATTAGAATCGTCGCATGTTGTTGACTTGAAGATTTTAGTAGTTATAGTCGATTGCGACTTGATATCATGTATTGCTAACAACGTGGATTGAAATGGAAATTGGATAAGAATTGATATTGTTGAAAACAATGTGGCCGAATTTGGACATGTAGTTTGTATTAGTTTGATATCTTTTGTGGGGCGGAATTTTACACGTCTAGTAGGCGAGTAATCCCCTATTGATAATTGCATTGTTTGGGCCTTAAAATGTGGCGTGTTTGGTTATTGTATTCGGCCTTGAAAAAGGTGGCAAAGTAAGTAAAAACAAAGGAGGTGCTGTCCGATTTTCCGTAGAATTTAGTGACTTAGCACTTAGAATATTCTACATTTTTAGTAAGAGGTTAATGGACGTATTGTGACCATCATAGGTTGAAGTACTTAGTATAGCGTATCCTACTTGAAGGATGGATTAGCTATCAAGGTTGAAGTACTTTGGAGCATTTTGCTACTTGTCGATAATCGTCGCGAGGTATGTGAACCTCTTCCTTCCTTTGGCATGATTCTATGTATGGAATATACATGTGGTATCATTTCATGTTTCCTTCTACTCTTAGAAGTTAAGAGGTAGTTGTGTGATTTACTCTATGTATAACTTTTCTTATCTTTTGAGCATGACTAGTTGCACGTATGTAGTACGGTAGACGTACAACACTTTGATATCCTTTACTAGTTTTATGAATAGCCAAGTTGGGTGAGTAGGAGATTAACTCACTTCTTTGAAAGTATTAAGGATGTCTGATGTTTTATTAAAGTTAAGGGACTTGAAGAGTTTTGAAGTATGTGATACTTGTTCCGTTTTAAACGTATAAGTCCCTTGGATAGGAAATTGTATTTGGCTAAGGTATAAAGTGAATATAACGACTTTATGGGGAGTTGGTTATATTTGCTTTATGGAAAGATAAATGACTTGATTTTAGTGAAAAGGCAACTTGATTTTAAGGCATCAATTGCCTAAGGTTTTGTATAAAAATAGTCACTCGATTTCTATGGTTAAGAGACTAATTGTATTTTTGAAGATAAGAGAATCGATTTGAAAGTATACAATACTTGGTTTTTAAAAGTAGAAGTCTCTTGGTTATAAAAGGAAAGAGTTTTGTCTAAAACCATAAAGGGTTATAACGGCTTTATGGGAAGTTGGTTATAACGGCTTTATGGAAAGTTAAGAGAATGGTTTTCTCTAATAAAGTAATCAAAGAATTAACTTGTATTAAGGAAGGGCAATGTGATTTAAAGGTATCACTTGCTTAAAGCTTTTTAGTAAGGGTCACTTGATTTAGAAGCCGAGAAATGTATTTCTAAAAGTATCGTGACTTATGTGAAAGGTACACAAGCCTGGATACTACGGGTGTTAGTATCTTGGGGTTTTACACAAAAAGGAGTCTCTTGAAAAGAATGTACGTACGTAGTACTTTGGCCTGTTTAATTGAGAATAAATTCTATGTGGTGCCTTGATTAGTACTTTGGCTTGATTAATTGAAAATTTGTCTAAGTATGCCTTGATAAGTACTTTGGCTTGTTAAATGAGAATTATTCTATTTGTGCCTTGATAAGTACTTTGGCTTGATTAATTGAGAATTAGTCTAAGTGTGTCTTGATAAGTACTTTGGTTTGTTAATTGAGAATTAGCCTATGTGTGATGGTGATAGCCTTTGAGTGCAAGTATTATGTTTTATTACGTTACCGCGACTCTCGGTTGGAGGGCCGGCTGTCTTGTTGTAAGTACTTGGACATACCGATGCTGATGGGATTCCACGGGTATGCTTCTGTTATTTGTAGTACTTGGGTTAAATTCCCGGAATTTTTATGAAAGACATGGTAGTGCTTACGTTTTGTTTAATGGTCGGTCGAGATAGGGTGAGAGTATAAATGAAGGGCAAGCCCCAAGACGTTATACCACCTTCTCCAGGGTAAGAGTATAAGTGAGGGGTAGACCCCCAAGATGCTATACCACCTGCTTTACCACCTTCTCCAGGGTAAGAGTATAAGTGAGGGGGAGACCCCAAGATGTTATACCACCGCTTACCACCTTCTCCGTGGTAAGAGTATAAGTGAGGTAGACCCCAAGACGCTATACCACCGGGTGGGACTTGGTGTTCATGTATGCCTATTGGTGTATTATTATATCCTCGGATCGCAGTGATGTGGGATTCCACGCGGGAGATATATATATGTGTTGTGTATGTACGCCGGTGAGGTAGGATGCCACGGGCGCCACATGATTATATTTACACCGATAGCCGGCGGTGATGGGGATTCCACGGACACGCTTGATATTTGTGTGATTTGATCGCGTCCCGCATCGGGTAGTATAGCGCCTCCCGAAGGTCCGGATTATACTTATGGAAGATAAGTAAGTTATAGTAATGAACTTAATGACTTTTCCTAATCATGTGCGTAAGAATGTGGCTATAACCTTTATTGAAAATGGGAATAGATAATGATGTGAAATTAAGTTCATAAGTGGCAATGACACGGCAGGATCTGGTATGTATTTTTTTATACTTGTCTCTGTCATTCTTTTGTACAGTTATGATTTGCTTAGTGCACGTTATTTCTGTTCCATATTCTGCACTGTTATCGACTTCTTCTGGGCCGTTCATGCCCGCAGGTTTTAGGTACCCAAGTTGGTGATCCTTGCTCTTAGGATCTCGGTTCAGTTTGTGGGAGAAAGCTCCATTTATTTCGGAGGCTTATCTCTTGGTACGGTTTTCCCTGAGGTTGTAGTTTCATGTATATTCAGGGGTATGGCGGGGCCCTGTCCCGCTAAAGTTGTGTTGGTTAAACTCTTAGAGGTCTGTAGTCACATTTTGTGGGTCAATTTGTAAAGGAAATGAGGCAACTGCTTCGGTTGTTTATTTATATGTCCAGAAAGGTAGCCCTATCGGCTAACCTGTTGATTTTATCTTTGATGATTTAATTATAAGTTTCATGTATGTTCCGCTGATTATCTCTGATGTATACCTGTAAGGGTGCCTGTGTAGGGCGCCAACATGCCCGGGTCGTCGTGACAAAAGTGGTATCGAGCGCTTAGTCCTCTGGAAAGTGTCTCTGGCATCGTGTCTAGTAGCGTCTTGATTATCGGTGTGTTGTGCACCACATCTATAATCGTGAGGTCGCAGGACATTTAGGATTAGTTTCATTCTTCTCACTCGAGATCGTGCCTTAGAGTCAGTATTGTTAGGTCGCCTCCCTAACGAAAGTTATGTTGATTGCAGCCTACGAAAGGCAAAGTGACCCAGGAAGGACTATGTGGATTGCGTATCCAGGTTGGTAATGATTATAGTATAGTTGGTATTGTGACATACCTCTATACGGAGTTATGTATGAGGATCATTTATGGGTTGCCTAGAATGGTTTTAGATTTACCAAGAGTGGTAAAGACTAACTAGATACCGGAAAGGTATGGAATAGTTAATGAATTTTCGCCAAGGTCTTGTGGTTTATTTTGAGATTATTGGGAAAGGATGAGCTGTCTGATAAGGTAGTGAACCCTTAAAGCCATGTTAAGGAACTTAACTAATGTCATGTAAATAGATTAAGTCGCGTAGTAGGCTTAAGAGAATTGTACCTGATGAGGTCCGTATAGAGTAAGTAATGGTTGTTGTGATCGTAACGACACGATTATGGTATTATGAGAAGTTTTGTACCGCTACGGAGACCGATAAGGTAGGCTTGGAGCATGGAAATTGCGAGCCTAAGAATGTCAAGACCGAGACCTTAGATGTACAAGTTCTTCTCGCAGAAGATTTATTATAGACCAAGAATAAGAGTTAAGCGACGGCGGTCGGGGTGAGGACTCATGGTCTCTCCATGGCCTGGAATGGAGTGGGATCAGTTGGTAGTAGTTCCGCTACGTGACAGGGTCACGAGGGTGCAAGGCCCAAGTCTAGTTAATTGTTTTACGGGTTCGTGGACGCGTTCCACCGGAACCAGGTCGTGGGAGTCGGAAATGGCCTTATGTTGTTTAAAAGAGTGACTCCAAAAGATTAGAGGCTAGAATCGGTATCGAAGTTATGTATGTATGCTAGTATGAGTTGGAATTACGGAAAGAGTACGGCCAGTAAGAAAGATAACGACCAAGTGTAAAGGAATAGAGCCTGAATCCATAAGAACCTTTCGAGGTAACTACACCCGTGAGTGTGTGTGGTAGAAATGAGCGAATATGAGGTTTTCCGGTGATGATACAATCGCCGCACTAGTAGACCTAGTAGAGAGGATTATGACAGCACTTTGAGGTCGTTATAAGTATGGGCTAGTTGGCTTCGTGAGTGCCAAGGTTGACATCTTAGTATAAATTTGTTATGTGGCCATGGGTATATGTCGTAAGGTGTAGTATAAGGAGACTATGTCGCGCTTTAATTAGATTGGACTCCGAAAGAATATTCGAGGACGAATGTTTCTAAGGAGGGAAGAATGTTACACCCCGTATTTACAGGACATGTTTTAAGAACGTACATAAGAACTCACAAGTGTTGAGAATTTAGACTTGTAAAAATTTATCGGAATTATGAAATTGTCGGAAATGAATATCGTGATTTAATGGGAGGCGACACGTGTCACCCCTTAGTGATGCCTTGGACGAAATTGAACATGGACAAAAGGGTCATTTGACCCTTGTTAGGAAGACAAAGTCTTGCAAGTGTGAGCTTGAGAAAATTGACTAAGTCAAAGGTCCCACAAGTCTTGATATTTGCTAAGACCTTATCCTAGTCACCCAAATGTTTGCATCTTGACCCTCCTTTGTGCTTTATAACACTACTAGTAGCAAGACTAAGTTCCATACTTAGAAAATATTTCAAGAAAATCAAGAACACATAGTGGTAGCTCAAGTTCTCTCTTTTCCAAAAGGAAATTTTTTGTTTCTTGTCCAATAAGCTCCACACTTTAAACCAAGGTTCATGAGGGTATCATGAGTGTATCTCAATAGAAAAATCTCGAAAAAGATAGTTTTCTGTTAGTCGCAGCGAAAACCTAGTTGTCTTTCTAGGTTTTGATTGGAAGTTTGAAGGAAAGTTGTTGGTATGGTTCTAAGGGTCTCAAGTAGCGGATTGAAGTGCCTTGAAGAGTCTCTAAGTTGCTAAGGAGCGACTTCGGATTTGAAGATAGGATTAAGATTCGTTGAGGTATAATCTTGTTCTTTGAAAGTGTTACAAGATTATTTATATTGTTGTTAGCTTTACTTGTTGCTAGCATGAAGTATATGTGTTAAAGTTTATAAGGATTATGGATTGATTGTAGCCTTGAAAATCCGAAATGTAATGTAAGCCATGTTAAGTTGGATTACAATTTAGTCGTTATTAGAATCGTCGCATGTTATTGACTTGAAGATTATAGTAGTTATAGTCGATTGCGACTTGATATCATGTATTGCTAACAACTTGGATTGAAATGGAAATTGGATAAGAATTGATATTGTTGAAAACAATGTGGCCGAATTTGGACATGTAGTTTGTATTATTTTGATATCTTTTGTGGGGCGGAATTTTACACGTCTAGTAGGCGTGTAATCCCCTATTGATAATTGCATTGTTTGGGCCTTAAAATGTGGCGTGTTTGGTTATTGTATTCGGCCTTGAAAAAGGTGGCAAAGTAAGTAAAAACAAAGGAGGTGCTGTCCGATTTTCCGTAGAATTTAGTGACTTAGCACTTAGAATATTCTACGTTTTTAGTAAGAGGTTAATGGACGTATTGTGACCATCATAGGTTGAAGTACTTAGTATAGCGTATCCTACTTGAAGGATGGATTAGCTATCAAGGTTGAAGTACTTTGGAGCATTTTGCTACTTGTCGATAATCGTCGCGAGGTATGTGAACCTCTTCCTTCCTTTGGCATGATTCTATGTATGGAATATACCTGTGGTATCATTTCATGTTTCCTTCTACTCTTAGAAGTTAAGAGGTAGTTGTGTGATTTACTCTATGTAGAACTTTTCCTATCTTTTGAGCATGACTAGTTGCACGTATGTAGTACGGTAGACGTACAACACTTTGATATCCTTTCCTAGTTTTATGAATAGCCAAGTCGGGTGAGTAGGAGATTAACTCACTTCTTTGAAAGTATTAAGGATGTATGATGTTTTATTAAAGTTAAGGGACTTGAAGAGTTTTGAAGTATGTGATACTTGTTTCGTTTTAAACGTATAAGTCCCTTGGATAGGAAATTGTATTTGGCTAAGGTATAAAGTGAATATAACGACTTTATGGGGAGTTGGTTATATTTGCTTTATGGAAAGATAAATGACTTGATTTTAGTGAAAAGGCAACTTGATTTTAAGGCATCAATTGCCTAAGGTTTTGTATAAAAGGAGTCACTCGATTTCTAAGGTTAAGAGACTAATTGTATTTTTGAAGATAAGAGAATCGATTTGAAAGTATACAATACTTGGTTTTTAAAAGTAGAAGTCTCTTGGTTATAAAAGGAAAGAGTTTTGTCTAAAACCATAAAGGGTTATAACGGCTTTATGGGAAGTTTGTTATAACGGCTTTATGGAAAGTTAAGAGAATGGTTTTCTCTAATAAAGTAATCAAAGAATTAACTTGTATTAAGGAAGGGCAATGTGATTTAAAGGTATCACTTGCTTAAAGCTTTTTAGTAAGGGTCACTTGATTTAGAAGCCGAGAAATGTATTTCTAAAAGTATCGTGACTTATGTGAAAGGTACACAAGCCTGGATACTACGGGTGTTAGTATCTTGGGGTTTTACACAAAAAGGAGTCTCTTGAAAAGAATGTATGTTCGTAGTACTTTGGCCTGTTTAATTGAGAATAAATTCTATGTGGTGCCTTGATTAGTACTTTGGCTTGATTAATTGAAAATTTGTCTAAGTATGCCTTGATAAGTACTTTGGCTTGTTAAATGAGAATTATTCTATTTGTGCCTTGATAAGTACTTTGACTTGATTAATTGAGAATTAGTCTAAGTGTGTCTTGATAAGTACTTTGGTTTGTTAATTGAGAATTAGCCTATGTGTGCTGGTGATAGCCTTTGAGTGCAAGTATTATGTTTTATTACGTTACCGCGACTCTCGGTTGGAGGGCCGACTGTCTTGTTGTAAGTACTTGGACATACCGACAGTGATGTGGGATTCCACGGGTATGCTTTCGTTATTTGTAGTACTTGGGTTAAATTCCCAGAATTTTTATGAAAGACATGGTAGTGCTTACGTTTTGTTTAATGGTCGGTCGAGATAGGGTGAGAGTATAAATGAGGGGCAAGCCCCAAGACGTTATACCACCTTCTCCAGGGTAAGAGTATAAGTGAGGGGTAGACCCCCAAGATGCTATACCACCTGCTTTACCACCTTCTCCAGGGTAAGAGTATAAGTGAGGGGTAGACCCCCAAGATGTTATACCACCTGCTTTACCACCTTCTCCAGGGTAAGAGTATAAGTGAGGGGTAGAACCCCAAGACGCTATACCACCGGTGGGACTTGGTGTTCATGTATGCCTATTGGTGTATTATTATATCCTCGGACTGCGGTGATGTGATTCCACGCGGGAGATATATATATGTGTGTTGTGTATGTACGCCGGTGAGGTAGGATGCCACGGCGCCACATGATTATATTTACACCGATAGGCCGCGGTGATGGGGGATTCCACGGACACGCTTGATATTTGTGTGACTTGATCGCGTCCCAGACTGGGCCGGGTAGTATAGGCGCCCCTCCTGAAAGGGTCGGATTATACTTTTGGAAGATAAGTAAGTTATAGTAATGAACTTAATGACTTTTCCTAATCATGTGCGTAAGAATGTGGCTATAACCTTTATTGAAAATGGGAATAGATAATGATGTGAAATTAAGTTCATAAGTGGCAATGACACGACAGGATCTGGTATGTATTTTTTTATACTTGTCTCTGTCATTCTTTTGTACAGTTATGATTTGCTTACTGTATGTTATTTCTGTTCCATATTCGCACTGTTGTTATCGACTTCTTCGGGCCGTTCATGCCCGCAGGTTTTAGGTACCCAAGTTGGTGATCCTTGCTCTTAGGATCTCGGTTCAGTTTGTGGGAGAAAGCTCCATTTATTCCGGAGGCTTATCTCTTGGTACGGTTTTCCCTGAGGTTGTAGTTTCATGTATATTCAGGGGTATGGCGGGGCCCTGTCCCGCTAAAGTTGTGTTGGTTAAACTCTTAGAGGTCTGTAGTCACATTTTGTGGTCAGTTTGTAAAGGAAATGAGGCAACTGCTTCGGTTGTTTATTTATATGTCCAGAAAGGTAGCCCTATCGGCTAACCTGTTGATTTTATCTTTGATGATTTATTTATAAGTTTCATGTATGTTCCCCTGATTATCTCTGATGTATACTGTAGCGGTGCCTGTGTAGGGCACCGGGCCATGCCCGGTGTCACGACTGCCCGGCCCGTGGATCGTGCCTTACCCCGGCACCCTAGTGATACAACATCGAGTAATCAAGAACATAAAGACAATACAAAACCAATGTAGAAAGACAAAGGAAATAAGACAAAGTAACAAAAACGGTTACCCTCAGATATATATCAATAGCAATTTGAATGCATAACCCTCTTACAAATTCTGCCCACAACAAGATTACATGCACTCTAAGAAATGATACGACAACAATGGCGGACAGTGGCCCCGCCATACCTCGAATGTAAATACCTACAACAAAGGGGACTATACCACCGATAAGCCTCCGAGAAACGAGCTTTCCCAACGCTGAATCGTGACCCTAAGAGCGAGGATCAACGATCGTGTACCTTTACTGCAGATGAACGCAGCCCCCGGGCGAGGTCGCATAACGGTACCAAGTATGTGAAATCGACAATAACATCGTAAATGAAATCATAGTAGTCTATTTAAAGCAGAGACATGTATGATAACCAAATTACGCTCACAATAAATAAGCAAATATGTCAAGTTAGGGACTCACGCCTCAAAGTCATCACAATAAAACCGCACGGTAAGTACGAAGGCATAGCCGACTACTAAGACCCTCAAGACCACAAATACCATAAATCGTATCACGAGGTCTTTCTAGACCGCACCACATGATCGGCCGCCATTTGCCCGCAGATCAATGTGCGTGTCTATCCTCGAACTCTCGCAGCTCGCATAGGTCACACATGCACCGCATAAGGTATTCTCGAATCATGGTCCTAGACCGCCCGAGGTACACCCCGCATCGGCGCAGCAAGCCTCGGTATCCGCCTAGGCTCCCGCAACCCGCATAGTCTCAAAAGACCGCATAGTCTCAACAGACCGCATAGGAATCCCCGTGATCGTGCTAAACACCGGAATGATCAATCACGAGCTCTCGTGACTCGCGATAGTCACAAGGACCGCATAGCCGATAGACCGCATCGGGTGGCAAGCCCTGTATAATAAGTCAAGGGGTAGGTGATATAATAATAGTACAATGGACTTACCGCTTAGCAACGTAAAGCACAGCAAGAATGACTCCCCTTACATAACAACCACAAGATACTAACACACGTAGCATCCTAACATGTTTACTTATCAAATCAACAAGAAAGTATTACAAGACTATCACAAACCAATACAATCAAGTTATTCACACAAGGTACTTTCTACTAACAAGTTTGGGTATCTATCCCCAAAGTACTTCACACATTAAATCTTTAAAAGATCCGCTTCTTTCCCATAAGTCACGCAATACCCGTAGTATAAAATAGAGTGATCGTTTTTTAAGTAAACCAAAACACTTACCTTTGTAAAATCAAGTAACAACATTATTTTCCAAACGCTCAAGTTTGCCTAATTTCAAATGTTCACGCTTCTTATTTTAGAAAGGTTTCGCTGCTCATATTATTAACCACGTAATAATATAATCCTCTTTAAAACAACTCGAGAAACATATGCCTTATATGTGAGTAGGTTATTCTTGTTCATAATCAATGCTTAAAGCAATAGTGATCTAGGAAATGTAATATCATTTTATCTCATCTTAGCTCCTATGCAGCGGAGGTTTCACCGGTTTTAATAATACTTCATTAGTCAAAACATTTCCTTTATTAACGCCGCAGTTGGTTTGTCGATACACATTCTCGATTTCCAAATCAAGAAACATTAACCCTTTTAAAACCAAGTACTCATTACTCACGAATGAGGTTTCACACAAAATTCACATAATTCATTTAAGTTAAGTCTCTTATCTTACAAGATCAAGTCTCTTAACTTCTAAAATAATTAAATCATTCGCTTTATCTTTCTTAAGCCGTTATACCTAACTTCCCATAAAGCTAGTATAACTCTTAAGCTTTTAAAACCAAATATTACTCTTCTTCTTTAAAAACGGTTCTTAATTCTCTCAACTACTTCAAGATTATAATTATTCTGCTTAAGTCAAAAGACATTGCTGCATAACCACGCTCAATTAACACACGACGCTCACCGTACTACATAGTTATACACACATCATGCTAGAAGAGATAGGAAGAGGTTCACATACCTCGCGACGATTATCGACTATTAGCAAATCGCCCACGCCATAACCCGCTTAGCCACTGTCCACCTTCTCAAGAGCACGCCACTGCAGAACATTCAACCTATACAGTTACACAAGTCTATCAAAGTCTAGACTACTCGGTGAGAATAAATCTAGATACAAGATCCTACGGAAATTGGGCGCCTCTTCCTACCCACAAACTACACAAGTTCATCAGAATACACCCCACGTAATTACGCTCGCTTCTTCTTTAAGTTCAGGCTTAAGTCCAAGGACATTGCCACAAGCTAAGTTCAGTTCTATATATAGTATACTTCAACTATATATTCCTACAACATGTAATTTCCAATTACAATAGGGGGACAAGATAATTACCTCGATAAGCCCATAATTATCCAAGTAGAGATGTCGATCCTGGGCAACGTTTAGCTCCAACTCCGAGCGCTCCAACCCGCTCTAAACCACCCTTAGAAGTTCTAACCAACTTCTACACAATACTCCAACTGACTATGGAGATTTCCCTAGGGTTTCGGTTTGGACCGACGGAAGTATATTAGTATTTTCCGCTTTTCAGAAGGTATAACCTGAATACTACAAGGTATACGGCTACGGTAATTTGGGCATAGTAACAATACTTTTGAGAGTATTTCTACCAAGAGGGGGGGTATTTATACGAGACACCACCACAAGGGGGGGTGTATACCCCTCGGCCTACCCCACTAGGGGGGGTACTCTGCTGGGGGAAAGCTCTCGCCAAGAGGCCTTCTCAAAGGGGAGGGACGAGAACACCAACAAGTGGAGTGGAGGATTTCTAACACTTAGGAAAATATTTTGGGATGAATAAGTCTTCAAAGGGGCGGTATTTATAGGCCAAGCAAAGGCCAACCAATGGCCAAGATCTTGCCAAGTGCAAGGCAAGTGTAGGCCAAGATCTTGCCAAGTGCACCTTATCCATCTACCACAAAATATCCTACCAACCCTCGACCAAACAATGGCCCATTTCGCCCAACCCCTAAACCGCCTAAGGTGTTCCAATGAGAGGGTGACAAGTGTCGCCTCTTGTTGGTCCAAAATGTTTCGCCTCTAAAAATCCGCAAAAATTAAAAATGACATAGCCGAATTTTCCTACGAAAGTCGTGGGAAACGCTTCGCCAAAAACGACTTAATCGGGTGTCAGTGAACAAAGTAATTTCGGCCAAGCCTATTTATAAGTTTAAAATTTTCTACCTACGTCCCCACGTACATACACTGGAAATACGGGGTATAACATTCTCCCCTCCTTAGAAACATTCGTCCCGAATGTTCCTTCTAAGTCTCAAAACAAACGCGCGCCAGTAGAGTCTTCACTACTATACGTACGAGAACAAACCTGCCACATCTGGCCACAGAAACACCCACGCAAAATACTTACATCCAAGTCCACGAGGAAACACTCTAACATCACCAAAATGATACCACTTTTGTCACTTTGCTCGAGGCATTAACCTTCTCAGCGACCCAACAAATGGTACCGGCCGCATGCAATCATCGAGGCCGTCAGACACTCGAACTTCGAGCATCGCTTCGCCCAAAACTCGGTTACTATCTCGACGTGGTCATCATTAATCGGGAACACTGATGGATTTCCGATACTTTCCTAACATAACAATACGAAAGATCGACGTATTGCTTCCTAAGTCGGACGGCAAATGCTAACATATAGGCAACCCGCCTATTCTTCACATGAACTCAAAAGGCCCAAAGTAACTCGCTAAGTTCCTCTGCTTTTCCACAACTCGTCACACCTTAACTACAAACCGGAACAAGCTCAACCAACTATCTCAACCTTGCCAACATCGAACCAATCGATCGCAAGAACTTACACTTCCGCCCCTACAAGGCTTCATAAGGCGACATCCGAACACCGAAATGGTAGCTTAAACACTCCTCCACAGAGACAACAATCTCACAACTACCCTAAATCCAAACACCGCCCGAGGGCGAATGCGATTCTCGAGACTCACCGAAGTTCTTAACCCCGCTCGTAAAACTTCCAAACAAAAACAGCCGAGTAAACGGTCCCCGATCGGAGAACACGGCTGGCGCTTCATCGCCCGACCATCGGTCTAACGCATCCACGAACTCAGACTGGTTAACTAAACTTGGGCCTAACACCCTCAGAATTCCTAACACAAGGCGACCACCACAAACTGACCCCACCACTATTCATGCCGCGGGTTGACCCGCAACATGGCCTCAACCCGACCCGGCAACGCGCACAATACTAGCTGCCCGATCCGGAATCAATCTCACTAATCACGCACGAAAACCTGCCGGTCTTTAGCTCAACTACCCTCTTTCATTCCACACTACTCAGGGACTTATCCCACGAACATAACTCACGTGCACTATGCACTCCTATAAGGGTCAAACATAACATACGTCTTTTACTCGAGATGGCCTTACCTCTAAGGTTTCTACGTATAAAGCTCTAAGGCTCACACTTTCTCTATCCCCAAATCTTACTCCTGCTAACTAACCAAGATTTCTAATCACCACCGACACAATCGCTATCGTAACATAGCACTTAAGGTATACTCACCTTATCACATAAACAAAACTCTGTAGGGTTAAAGATATATCTATATCTACCGCTTCACTCCTTAGTCGTTTCTAATCAAACTCGCCTGCAGGCGCATAGGCGGAGATGACAAACTACCCACCACTCGGGCTAAGTTCTCTTACAAGGACACCCTTCGACACTGCACTCGACGGTCATAGGTACAACAAGTACCAACTAAAAGACGACATTCCCGATGACGTCATTACATCGCGGAACTAAGCCCCGGAGTTCGACCAACTCGCACACCCCGAACGCCCCGAACCCCGCGAGGACCACTCGACCGTGGACGTGCATAATCAAATCACGCGAGGTGACTCGCCGAAAGTTACCAAAGGACCTTGCAGCCGCCCTCTTCTATCGCCCTTCATTAACCCGCCGATCTCTACGCTTGGCTCGCCGCGCATAAGCCCGCATACGCCATGCTCGCTTCAATCAAGAATTACTCTTGCACAACCCTTTCTTAGATAGTCATCAAGACTCGTGGTACATCAAGATAATCTCCGTAGCCAAATCCATAGCTAGTAACAGGTCGCCTTTGCAATCCATATTCATCGCTTCCTGGCCGTGGAACTGAAGGTTCAAATATCATGGCCGCAGTAGGAACTACCGTCGCCGTGCTAAACTCTGCTGGGGCTAGTGACGTCGCAGAAATCCCCGAATGAAGCACTACCCTAGGTAATGATTGGGCATGTGCCCTCGCAACCCTCTGAATTCTACTCGCAGCTCCCTTGGCTGCCTCACCCTCCTGGGCCCGGGTTTGCCCTACGCGGAGGCATAACGGTAAGGGAAGGAAATACGTCAGAGGGTCTAACTTACAACACAGCTCTAAGGCACGATCTCAGAGTGAGAAGAATAGAAACCAATCCTAAATATCCTATAGCCTCCTGATTATTGGCGTGGTGCACAACACACCGATAATCAAGACTTCATCGATACGGTTCAGAGACACTTTCCGAGGATTAACTGCTCTGATACCACTTTGTCACGACCCGTTCCGGGGCCCGTGACTGGTGCCTTACCCCGGGCACCCTAGTGATACAACATCAGAGTAATCAGCGGAACATAAAGACAATACACAAAACCAATGTAGAAAGACAGTGAAATAAGAAGACAGGCTAACCAAAAACGGTTACCCTCAGTATATATATCAATAGCAATTTGAACAGTTACAACCCTCTTACAAATTCTGCCCACAACAGTACTACAGACCTCTAAGAAATGATACGACAACAATGGCGGGACAGGGCCCCGCCATACCCCTGAATGTAAATACCTACAACAGCAGGGGACTATACCACTGATAAGCCTCCGGAGAAACGGAGCTTTCCCAACGCTGAACTGTGACCCTAAGAGCGAGGATCAACGACTGGTGTACCTTTACCTGCGGCATGAACGCAGCCCCCCCGAAGGAGGTCAGTACAACAGGTACCGAGTATGTGAAACTGAAAATAAATACTGTAAATGAAATCATAGTAGTCTATATAAAGCAGGAGACATGTATGATAACCAAACTACAGTTCACAATAAATAAGCAGTCATGTCAAGTTAGGGACTCACGCCCTCAAAGTCATCACAGTAAAACCGTACGGGGTAAGTACGAAGGCATAGCCGACTACTAAGACCCTCAGTACCACAAATGCCATAAACTGTATCACGAGGTCTTTCTAGACCGCACCACATGATCGAAGCTGGCCATTTGCCCGCAGTATCAATGTGCGTGTCTATCCCTGGAACTCTCGCAGCTCCGCATAGGTCACACACAGACCCGCATAAGGTATTCCTCGAATCATGGTCCTAGACCGCCTGAGGTACACCCCGCATCGAAGGCAGCTTAACCTTCGGTATCCGCCTAGGCTCCCGCAACCCGCATAGTCTCAAAAGACCGCATAGTCTCAACAGACCGCATAGGGAATCCCATCGTCGCTAAACACCGAATGATCAATCTCGAGCTCGTGACTCCGCATAGTCACAAGGACCGATAGCCGTATAGACCGCATCAAGGGTGGCAAGCCCTGTATAATAACTCAAGGGGTTAGGTGATATAATAATAGTACAATGGACTTACCGCTTAGCAACGTAAAGACAAGAATGACTCCCCTTACATAACAACCACAAGATACTAACACACGTAGCATCCTAACATGTTTACTTATCAAATCAACAAGAAAGTATTACAAGACTATCACAAACCAATACAATCAAGTTATTCACACAAGGTACTTTCTACTAACAAGTTTGGGTATCTATCCCCAAAGTACTTCACACATTAAATCTTTAAAAGATCCGCTTCTTTCCCATAAGTCACGCAATACCCGTAGTATAAAATAGAGTGACTGTCTTTTTTAAGTAAACCAAAACACTTACCTTTGTAAAATCAAGTAACAACATTATTTTCCAAACGTTCAAGTTTGCCTAATTTCAAATGTTCACGTTTCTTATTTTAGAAAGGTTTCGTCGTTCATATTATTAACCACGTAATAATATAATCCTCTTAAAACAACCTGAGAAACATATGCCTTATATGTGAGTAGGTTATTCTTGTTCATAATCAATCTGTTTAAAGCAGCCGTGATTTAGGAAATGTAATATCATTTTATCTCATCTTAGCTCCTATGCAGGTGGAGGTTTCTACTGGTTTTAATAATACTTCATTAGTCAAAACATTTCCCTTTATTAACGCTGCAGTGGTTTGTCGATACACATTCTGATTTCCGAAATCAGTAAAACATTAACCCTTTTTAAAAACCAAGTACTCATTACTCACGAATGAGGTTTCACACAAAATTCACATAATTCATTTAAGTTAAGTCTCTTATCTTACAAGATCAAGTCTCTTAACTTCTAAAATAATTAAATCATTCGTTTTATCTTTCTTAAGCCGTTATACCTAACTTCCCATAAAGCTAGTATAACTCTTAAGCTTTTAAAACCAAATATTACTCTTCTTTTAAAAACGGTTCTTAATTCTCTTGAACTACTTCAAGATTATAATTATTCGGGCTTAAGTCAAAAGACATTGCCGTACAACTACGTTCAATTAACACACGTACGTCTACCGTACTACATAGTTATACACACATCATGCTAGAAGAGATATGAAGAGGTTCACATACCTCGCGACGATTATCGACTATTAGCAAATCGCTCCACGGCTATAACCCGGCTAGCCTGGTCCACCTTCTCAAGTAGCACATGCTACTCGCTGAAGATTCAACCTATAGAGGTTACACAAGTCTATCAAAGTCTAGACTAATCGGTAGAATAATTATAGATACAAGATCCTACGGAAATTGGGCACCCTTTCCTACCCACAACTACACAAGTTCATCAGAATACACCCCACGTAATTACAGCTTCTTCTTCTTTTAAGTTCAGCTTAAGTCCAAGGACATTGCCACAAGCTAAGTTCAGTTCTATATATAGTATACTTCAACTATATATTCCTACAACATGTAATTTCCAATTACAATGGGGACAAGATAATTACCTCGATAAGCCCATAATTATCCAAGTAGAGATGTCGATCCCGGGCAACGTTTAACTCGACTCCGAGCGCCCAACTCCGCTCTAAACCACCCTTAGAAGTTCTAACCAACTTCTACACAATACTCCAACCGACTATGGAGATTTCCCTGTGGTTTTGCCAGGATCGACGGAAGTATATTAGTATTTTCCGCTTTTCAGAAAGGTATAACCTTAGAATACTACAAGGTATACGGCTAAGGTAATTTGGGCATAGTAACAATACTTTGAGAGTATTTCTACCAAGAGGGGTATTTATACGAGACAACACCACAAGGGGTGTATACCCTCTACCTACCCCACTGTGGGGTACTCGCCAAGGGAAAGCTCTCGCCAAGAGGCCTTCTCAAAGGGAGGGACGAGAACACCAACAAGGGAGGGGGAGGATTTCTAACACTTAGGAAAATATTTTGGGATGAATAAGTCTTCAAAGGGGTGGGTATTTATAGGCCAAGCAAAGGCCAACCAATGGCCAAGATCTTGCCAAGTGCAAGGCAAGTGTAGGGCCAAGATCTTGCCAAGTGCACCTTATCCATCTACCACAAAATATCCTACCAACCCCTTGACCAAACAATGGCCCATTTCGTCCAACCCCTAAACCGCCCAAGGTGTTCCAATGAGAGGCTGACAAGTGTCGCCCTCTTGTTGGTCCAAAATGTTTCGTCTCTCGGAAAAATCCGCAAAAATTAAAAATGACATAGCCGGAATTTTCCCTACGAAAGTTGTGGAAACGTTTCGCCAAAAAACGACTTTAATCGGGTGTTGTGAACAAAGTAATTTCGGCCAAGCCTATTTATAAGTTTAAAATTTTCTACGTACGTCCCCACGTACATACACTGGAAATACGGGGTATAACACCGGGGTCGGGTCGTGACACTACCGTTCACAATAAATAAGCAGTCATGTTAAGTCAGGGACTCACGCCCTCAAAGTCACCACGCAAATATAACTATGGGTCTCACGCCCACAACATCAATCATGCCCGTGGAATACCTTCCTCACTGCCGGCAGTCTATGATATAAAAGCACCAAGGAATACACATGAACACCAGGTCCCACCTGTGTCATAATAAAATCGTACGGGGTAAGTACGAAGGCATAGTCGACTACTAAAACCCACAGTACCAACAATGCTATAAAACTGTATCACGAGGTCTTTCTAGACCGCGCCATATGATCGAAGCGGGCCACTCGCCCTCAGTATCAATGTGCGCGTCAAATCCTGGAACTTCCCGCAGCTCCGCATAGGCCACACACATAGGCCCGCATGAGGTATTCCCCGCATCGAGGGTAGCTACTCCCCGGCATCGTCCTGGACTCGCAGTCCGCATGGCCACATAGACCGCATGGCCATATAGACCGCACACTAACCTGGAACTCTCGTAGCTCCGCATAGGCCACCTGGACCCGCATGAGGTATCTCGAATCATAGTCACACAGACTGCCTGAGGTGTACCTCGCATCGGGGGGCAGCTTAACCCCCGGTATATCATGTCAAGAGGTGAGTGATATAATACTAGCACAACGGCTTATCGTTAAACAACATAAGCACAATAAGAATAACCTTTTACACAAACATCACAAGACACTAACACACGTAGCATCCTAACATGTTTACTTATCAAACCAATCAAGAAAGTATTACAAGGCTATCACAAACCAACATAATCAAGTTATTCACACAAGGTACTTTCTACTTTATGTCAACAAGTTCGGGTTTTTATCCCCAAAGTACTTCCTACATTAACTCTTTAAAAGATCCGTTTCTTTCACAAAAGTCACACAATACCCGTAGTATAAAAATAGAGTGACTATCTTTTTAAGTAAACCAAAACACTTCTTTTTGTAAAATCAAGTAACAACATTCTTTTCCAAACGTTCAAGTTTGCCTAATTTCACATGCTCAAGTTTCTCGTTTTCGAAAGGTTTCGTAGTTCATAGTCTTAATCACTTAATAATATAATTCTCTTTTAAAACAATTTGAGAAATATATGCCTTATGTGTGAGTAGGTTATTTTTGTTCATAACAATCTTATTAAAGCAGCCATGATCTAGGAAATGTAATATCATTTTGTCTCATCTTAGCTTCTATGCAGATGGAGGTTTCTACTGGTTTTAATAATACTTATTAGTCAATACATTTCCCTTTATTAGCGCTGATGTGGTTTGTTCGATACTTATTCTCATTTCCGAAATCAATATAAGGCGTTCATAAACAATTAAGTAAACCGTTCCTTTTATCTTTCTTAAGTCGTTATACCTAACTTCCCATAAATCTAGTATAACTCCTTAAGCTTTTAAACCAAGTATTACTCTTCTTTCAAAAACGATTCTTAATTCTTTTGAAATACTTCAAGATTCTTATTATTTAAAACTCAAGTCAAAAGACATCGGAGTAAAACCACGTTCAGTTAACACACGTACGTCTACCGTACTATATATATTTATATTCTTTTAAAATATCATGCTCAAGAGGATAGGAAGAATCACATACCTCGCGACGATTATCGACAATTAGCAAAACGCTCCAAAGTACTATAATCCTGCTAGCCTTTTTCCACCCTTCGAGTAGAATACGCTACTCGCAGTACTTCAACCTATAATGGTTATATAAGTCTATCAATGTCTAGACTACTCTGTAGAATAAATCTAGATACAAGATTCTACGGAAAATTGGGCAGCACTTCCCTACCCGTCAAACTACACAAGTTCATCAGAATACAAATTCTATGTAAGTACAGTTCAATATTTTTCTTTAATATTCTTCTGATGTGATTTCAATTCAATTTTCTTCTCTTATACCATCCTTCTATATATCTTATACTCATTTCTATACAACTACAGTATGTAATTTCCAATTACAATAGAAGGACAAGAGTATTTACCTCGATAAGCCCAAAATTATCCAAGTTTAAATGTCGATCCTGAGCAACGTTTAGCTCCTACTCTGGGCGCTCCAACCCGCTCCAAACAACCCTTAGAAGTTCTACGCAACTTCTTCTTAATACTTCAACCGGCTATGAAGATTTTCCTGTGGTTTCGTTTTTGTGGATCAAGGAAGTATAATAGTATTTCTGGGCTTTTAGTATAGGGGTAACCTTGGAATACTACAAGGTATTTGGGCCAAGGTATTTTGGAATAGTAACAATACTTGGAGAATACTTTTCTACCAAGGGGGGGGGGTATTTTACGAGAACAACTCAAGGTAGGGGGGGATGTTTCGGCCAAGGCTCACAAAGGGGGAGGGGTGCTCTTGGACGAGAGCAACAAGAAGAGGGGAGGGATTTTCAAGACTTAGAAAATGTTTTAGGGATGAAGAAGTCTTCAACTCAAGGGGGGTATTTATAGGGAAATCAATGGCCAAGATTAAGACAAGTGGTGGGCAAGTGGAGGGTGGGGATTTGGGCAAGTGTACCTTATCCATCTACCACACAAAATATCACAAATATCCTACCAACTCCTTGACCAAAGTCTTAGCACAAAAAACGTGCCAACACAAGCCCTTTGCCGTCCACTTTGAGGGTGACACATGTCACCCTCCCGTTGGTCCAAAATATTTCATCTCTCGGAAAAATCCGCAAAAATAATAAATGTCGCAACCGTAATTTTCCCTTCGCAAAGTCCGTAAAACGTTTCGTCGGAAAATAATTCTTTTCGGGGGTTGTGCACAAAATTTTCGTCCCTTGCCTAACTTAAGGCTTAAACTTTTATACGTACGCCCTTATGTACATACTCTAGAAATACGGGGTATAACAAGGATGCCGCGGGTTAGCTGCCCCCGATGCGAGGAATACCTCATGCGGGTCTGTGTGTGACCTATGCGGAGCTGCGGGAGTTCCAGGATTAGGCTCGCATAATGATACTATGGGAGATTGGCCTTGCTTCGATCATTAGCGGCCTAGAAAAGACCAGTTATGTTATATCTATTTTGCTTTTGGTTATGCCGGCACTATGTGTTACATCGTTGTTTCGTACATATTTGTAAAATTGGTTTTAAAATGGTATGATTTCATTTAAAGTACTTTACAGTTTCACATACTTGGTACCTGTTGTACTGACCTCCTTTGGGGGCCTGCGTTCATGCCGCAGGTAAAGGGAAGCAGGTGGTAGATCCTCATTCTTAGGATCCTTACTCTGGTGTCAGGAGCTCCATTTCTCCGGAGGCTCGACTTTTGGTACGACTCTCCCTGGTGTTGTAGATATTTTGTACATTCAGGGTATGGCGGGCCCCTGTCCCGCCATAGTTGTTTACTTCCTTAGAGGTCTGTAGTCCTGTTGTAAAGTTGGGATGTAACTGTTCACTCTTGATGTATATATATATGCCGAAAGGCAACTTTTTCTCAGATAAACTGTTTCTCATTTCATATTGTTTCATGTCTTGTTTTTATATTCCGCTAGTTACTCTGATGTATGACTACTTGGGTGCCTGGGTAAGGCACCAGTCACGGGCCCCGGAACGGGTCGTGACAGGTATTGTAAGGATATCTCAATAGAAAGATCCCGGAAAAACGATGTTTTCACGTTAGTCGCAAGGCGAAAACCTAAGGTGTTCTTCAACTTTGAAGTTGGAGATTGAAGAGAAGTTGGTTATGAGCTTCTAGGGAGTGCTTGGAGCGGATTAGAACATAAGAAGAGGAGCTAAAAGTTGCTAAGGATCGACTTGAAGTCTTGGATAATATTTGGGCTTATTTGAGGTATAAATCTTCATCTTGCTATTGTAATTGAAGATTACATGTTATGATAAGTTAGAAATGATCATGTGATATGTATTATGAAGATTGATAAGTGTTATGGGATTTTGGAAGCCTAAAATCCGAAACTAGCATGATTTGCCTTTAAGATTGTAATTCAATTTAGTTATTAGTTTTAGTCGTCGCATGTTATATAAAGAGGAGATTATAGTTGTTAAAGTTGGTTGCGACTATATAACATGTTGGAACGACAATATGGATTGGAAAAGATTTGGAATAGACTTTGCATTGTTGCTTATATTAGTCGAGAATGGCATTGACTATTGGACTGTTTTGTATAAATTGTGGGGTAGAATTTTACACGTCATGTTAAGGCGTGTAATCCCCTTGAATTTCTGAATTGTTGAGCCTTAAATGTGGCATTTGGTTATTGATTTTCGGGCCTTGAAAAAGGTGTAAAAGTATGTAGAAACAAAGGAAGTGCTGTCCGATTTTCCGTAGAATTAAGTGACTTTACACTTAGAATATTCTACGTTTGAAACTAGAAGTTGATAGACGTATTATGGTCATTATAGGTTGACATATTATGTACGGCGTATTCAACTTGGCGAGTGGATTAAGTCGAAGAGGTATGTGGAACTTTTCTTATCTCTTGAGCATGTGTAACTATAAATGTATAGTACGGTGGACGTACGAGATTTAAATGAATTAAATTTCATTTGGTATCCTTGACTTGTTTAAGAATGTCCAAGTTGGTTGAGTTAGAGAATTAACTCACTTGTTTTAAAGGTTAAGATGTCTTAGTTTCTAAAGCATAAAGTTAGTATAACAACTTTACGGGAAGTTAAAAGAATGGTTTATTCTAAAAAGGGTAAACAAAAATTTCTTGACTTGGAAATGTATAGAATACTTGGTTTGGGAAGTATTGATTGCTTGAACTATTCTAAAGTTAAGAAACTTTATTTCTAAAGTTAAGAGACTTGAAGTATTCTGAAAGTTATGAAACTTGGTCTTAAAAGTATAAGTCTCTTGGTTTCAAAAAGAATGTAATTGTCTAAAACATAAAGAATTATAACGGCTTTATGGGAAGTTAGTTATAACGGCTTTATGGAAGGTTAAGAAAGTGTCTACTTGATTTATAGGCATGAGTTGCCTAGGTTGTGAATGTAGAAGTTACTTAGTGTCAAAACCTTGAAATGAATTTCTAAAGGTGTAGTAACTTGTTTTGAAAAGTAGACAAGCCTTGATACTACAAGTGTTAGTATCTTGAGGGGTTTTATATAAAAAGGGTTCTCTTTTTCTAAAGGAACGGAAGTACGTAGTACTTTGGGTTAAATTCCCGGATTTCTAATAACATGTTAGTGCCTTAAGTTAACTAAAATGAGAGTATATGATAATTATGATAAACCGGTAGCGCTTATGTTATGTATGATAAGCCGGTAATGCTTATGTTATGTATGATAGCCGGTTGTGCTTGTGATATATTGTTCATTACGGGGTCATTCCCCGGGTTTGTGGCATTTGCATATTCCGTGGATTTGCTACCCATAATGCGAGGAATACCTCATGCGAGTCCGTAGGGCTTATGCGGGTGAAATAGTCCTATGCGGGCGACCACCCATGGCGAGATTACCTCATGCGGGTCCATACGACCTATGCGGGCGGATACAGTCTATGCGAGGAAATTACCTCATGCGGGTCCATACGGTCTATGCGGGTGAAATAGTCCCAGGAGTAGGATTGCAAAATGATACTACGGGCGGATGGCTCTAGGTTAATCATGAGCTTCCTGTTTTAAAACCGGCAAAGTTTATTCTTCTCCACTCTCATTGTTAGTAAGGCATAGTGTACTGTTAATATGGTTATCATACATGTCCCAAGCTTTATTTTTAGACTATTATGATTTCATTACAAGATTTCGCCACATACTTGGTACCTGTAATCGACCTCCTTCTGGCCGCGTTGCCGCATGTAGAGTTATACTGAGTTGTCGATCCTCACTCTAGGATCACTGCTCACCGCTGAGAAGCTCCATTACTCCGAGGCTTATCTTTGGTCCGCATCCCCGGTATTGTCGGTTGTTGTACATTCGTGGTATGGCGGGCCCCGTCCGTCACGGTTGTTATATAAATTCTAGAGGTCTGTAGTCATATCTTGTGGATTGGGTTGTAAGAACAAGGATGTATATTTTTCTTTCTGGCGTAGCCTTATCGGCCAGCCTTGCTGATATTTACCGCCTAGTATTTTATGAGTTTATGTATGTTCCGCCGCTATTCTCTCGATGTATACTGTAAGGGTGCCTGTAGGGCACGATGTGGGCCCGGCCTGTCATGACAAAAGTGGTATCAGAGGAGTTAATCCTCGGAAAGTGTCTACAGACCGTGTCTAGTAGAGTCTTGATTATCGGTGTGTTGTGCACCACATCTATAATCAGGAGACTGCAGGACATTTAGGATTGGTTTCCATTTTTTCACTCTGAGATCGTGCGATAGAGCTATGTTGTTAGGGTCATCTCTCTCTAACGAGTTATGTTGATTGCAGCTATGAGAAGGGCAGCAGTGACCTAGGAAGGATTATGTGGATTTCGTATCCAGGTTGGTAATACTTGTTGTATAGTTGGTATAATGACGTACATCTATACGGATTTATGTATGAGGGTCAGATGCGTGTTGCCTTAATGATTTTGGATTACCTAGAATTGGTAAGGACTAAATAGATACCGGGAAGGTATGAAACAGTTTAATGAATTCTCATCAAAGTTTTACGTTCTAATTTGAAAAATTAGGAGATGATGAGCCGCATGAAAGGGTAATGAACCCTTAAGAAGTCAGGTTTAATGGACTTAATGGAAGACTATGTTAGTAAATTAAGCTACATAGTATGCTTAAGAAAAATTGTATGTATGAGATCCGTATGAAGTAAGTAATGGTTGTTGTGATCAAGACAACATGATTATGGTATTATGATAAGTTATCAGACCGCCACGGGACTGATAAGGTAGGCTTGGAGCATGGAAATTGCGAGCCTAAGAATATTGATAACCGCCGAGACCTTAGGTATATAAGGCCTTCTCGGGCAATAAGATTTAATTCAGACTAAGGGTAAGAGTTAAGTACGACGGTGGATCGGGTTATGGACCTATTACGGGTCGCCCCGTAACCTAAAATGGATTGGGATCAATTGGTAGTAGTCCCTCTATGTGACAGGGTCACGAGGGTGCAAGGCCCAAGTCTAGTTAATCGTTTTATGGGTTCGTGGACACGTTCCACCGAAACCAGGTTGTGAAAGCCGGAAATGACCTTAAATTGTTCGATGTAAGTAACTCCAAAGATTGGAAGCCAGAATTAGTATGGAAGTTATGTACGTATACCGGTATAAGTTTGGAAATACGGGAAGAGTACAACCAGTAAGAAAGAGAGCAAACAAGTGTAAAAGAATAGAGCCTGAATCCATGAGAACCTTTCGAGGTAGCCACACCAGTGGGTGTTTGGGTTGTAACTGAGCGGGTACATAAGGATAGCCCGGTGATGATATACAATTGACAAACTTGATTTTAGTAAGTCTGTGTGATTTGTCCGGTTGAAGTAAATAAATTGATGTTGAAAGTATGTACTACGTGAATTTAAAGGCTAAGAAACGGAGATAAGAACGTACGATCATTGAAGGATTTTATGTTAAGTGCCCTTGGAGGTGCTTGGAAATCCTCCAAGGATTTTATGTTAAGTGCCTGTGGAAAACCGAAGACATCATTGGTGGTTTTTGAAAATCTTTACGATTATAAGACGACACTTGATGACTAAGACTGTCACGACCAGACCCCGGGCCCGCGACCGGTGCCCTACCTGGGCACCTTTACAGGTATACATTAGAGATAATCAGCGGAACATACATGAAACATATAAAATAAAACAATAGAAGTAAAACAACAGGTTAGCCGATAGGACTACCTTCCTGGACATATATATATACAATCGAAGCAGTTGCCTCCTTTCCTTTACAAACTGACCCACAATATGTGACTACAGACCTCTAAGAGTTTTTAACATAGCAACAGTGGAGGGACAGGGCCCCGCCATACCCCTGAATATACATGAATCTACAACCTCAGGGAAAACCGTACCAAGAGATAAGCCTCCGGAGCAAATGGAGCTTTTTCCCAAAAACTGAACCGAGATCCTAAGAGCAAGGATCACCAACCTGTGTACCTAATACCTGCGGGCATGAACGCAGCCCCCCGAAGGGGGTCAGTACAACAGGTACCGAATATGGAACGGAAGTAAGGTACAACAATTAAAACATATCTGTATAAAAGCATGACAGAGGTAAGTGTAAAAAGGGTACATACCAGATCCTACCATGTCATTACCATCTCGTGAACTTAATCGTACCTTATTATCTTTTCCCATTTTTCAATAAAAGTTATAGTCACTTTCTTACATGCATACTTAGGGAAAATCATCAAGTTCATTACCATATAACTTACTTACCTTGCATAACATAAACCGGCCCTTTATGGAGGGACGCCTATACTGCCCGGCCCAATCTGGGACACGGTAAAGTCACATAGTCTGCCCATAAAGGTATAACGCCCGCCCAACTGGGACGCGGTAGGTCACATAGTGTCACGAATTCGCCTCGGCTCCGGATCGTGCCTTACCCGGGCACCCAAGTAGTCATACATCAGAGAAATCAGCGGAATATAAAAACAAGATATGAAAGAATTGTAAAAGAGTCACATTTTATCTTAGAAAAGGGCTCCTTTCGGCATATATATATATACTAAAATCGCGCTTACATCCCAACTGCATAATAGACTACAGCACTCTAAGGAAGTAAACAACTATGGCGACAGTGGCCCCGCCATACCCCGAATGTACAAAACTATCTACAACAGGAGATCATACCCAAAAGTCGAGCCTCCGAGAAGATGGAGCTCCGACACCAACGCAAAAGATCCTAAGGATGCGGATCTAGCACCGCTTCCTTACTGCGGCATGAACGCAGCCGGGCGAGGTCAAGACAGTACTAAGTATGTGAAATCAGAAATACTTAAATGAAATCATATCATTTTAAAACCAATTTTCCAAACATGCATTTAAACAACCAATGTAACCGCACATAGTGCCACATCATAAACAAGAGCAACAATAGGTAAACTGTAACAGGTCTTTTCTAGGCTGCGAATGATCGAAGCAGGGCCAATCGCCCATAGTATCATTATGCAAGCCTAATCTTGGACTCCCGTAGTCCGCATAGGCCACTCACATAGGCCCGCATGAGGTATAACCCCGCATCGAGGGTAGCTACTCCTCGGTATCGTCCTGGACTCGTAGTCCGCATGTCCACATAGACCGCATGAGGTATAACCCCGCACACTAACCTGGAACTCTCGTAGCTCCGCATAGGTCCCCTGGACCCGCATGAGGTATTCTCGAATCATGGTCCCAGACCGCCTGAGTCTACCCCGCATCGGAGGGCAGCTTAACCTCCGGTATCATGTCAAGAGGTGAGTGATATTATACTAACATAACAACTTATCATTAAACAACATAAGCACAACAAGAATACCCTCTTATACAAACGTTACAAGACACTAACACACATAGCATCATAATATGTCTACTCATCAAACCATTTTTTATTATACTTTCCAGAAATCAATATAAGTCTTTTATAAACACATAAGTAAACTGTTCCTTTTATCTTTCTTAAGTCGTTATACTTAACTTCCCATAAAGCTAGTATAACTCTTAAGCTCCTTGCTTTAAAAAAAAATATTCTTCTTCTTTTCAAAACTGATTTATAATTCTTTTGAAAGACTTCAAGATTTTTATTATTCAGGCTTAAGTCAAAAGACATTGCCGTGAAACTACGTTCAGTTAACACACGTACGTCTACCGTACTATATATATATTTTAAACTATCATGCTCAAGAGTATAGGAAGAATCACATACCTTCTCGACGAAATCCACCTGCCAAGTCGAGTATGTCGCGCGCAGAGTATCAACCTATAATAGTCAAATACGTCTATCAACGTCTAGACTATTCTGAAGGATATTCTAAACAGAGGGTTCTCTATTCTACGGAAAATCGGGCAGCACTTCCCTACCCGGTAAACTATACAAGTCTCATCAGAATACAAATTCATGTAAGTATAGTTCAATCTTCTTAAATCTTCTGATGTGATTATAGTTCAATTCTTTTCTGTAATACCCTTCTAAGTAATTATAGTTCAAGACTCTTCTTTAATATCCTTCTAAGTGTTTTATACTTGTTTCTATACTTCTACAGTATGTATTCTCCAATTACAATAGAAGGATAAGATTATTTACCTCGATAAGCC
Source organism: Przewalskia tangutica (assembly GCA_029844215.1). Classification (NCBI taxonomy): domain Eukaryota; kingdom Viridiplantae; phylum Streptophyta; class Magnoliopsida; order Solanales; family Solanaceae; genus Przewalskia; species Przewalskia tangutica. Next base: position 64,794,702 of record CM056721.1, on the reverse strand, counting down.
CAATATTATCCGAGTTAAAAGTCGATCCTGAGCGAGGTTTAGCTCCTAGTCTGTACGCTCTAATCCGCTCCAAGAAACCCTTAGAAGTTTCTACACAACTTCTACTTCCCACTTCAACCAACTTATGAAGTTTCTCTTAGGGTTTCGTTTAGTGACTATAGGGATACAAGGTAGTATTTCTAGGCTCTACGTATAGAGATAACTTTGGAAATACTATAAGGGATTGGCTAAGGTATTTTGGGGATAGTAACAATACTTGGAGAGTATTTCTACCAAAGGGAGTAGTGTTTCGCTAGGGCTTTCTTTGGGGATGGTGTTTCGGCTAGGGCACTTCAAGAGGGGGGAAAGAAGAGCTTTGGACGAAAGCTTGCTAAGGGGAGGGGGAAGTTTTTCAAGACTTGGAAAATATTTGTGGATGAAGAACTTCTTCAACTTAGGGGGGTATTTATAGGCCAACCAATGGCCAAGATGAAGCCAAGTGCTATGCAAGTGTAGGGTGAGGATTTAGGCAAGTGTCCTTATCCATCTACTACACAAAAATATCCTACCTAACCTTGACTAAAACAAAGCCACAAAATCGTCCAACCCTTGCCCATTGCCGTCATACGGAGGGTGACAAGTGTCACCCTCCCGTTGGTCCAAAATGTTTCGTCTCTCGGAAAAATCCGCAAAAATTAGAAATGACATAGCCGTAATTTTCCCGTCGCAAGTTTTGTAAAACGTTTCGTCGGAAAACGAATCTTTTAATGAGTTGTACACAAATATTTCGTCCAAGGTGTCTAACTAAGGCTAAACTTTTGTATATACGTCCTTACGTACATACTCTGGAAATACGGGGTATAACATTCTCCCCTCCTTAGAAACATTCGTCCCGAATGTTCCTTCCCAAGACAGTTAACGATAAAGTACCTCACAACTTAACAGTTTGCAAGTGCCACACATGGCCACAAAACAACACTTAGGCATATATGACAATGAAAATTTACAAGTAGGAAAGTGAATTACCTGGAGGTGTAGGGAATAGGTGAGGATACTTCTGCCTCATGTCCTCCTCAGCTTCCCACGTCATCTCCTCCCTGTGCTCGTTCCGCCACAAGACTTTGACTGGCCACGCCCTTGGTCCGCAGACGCCTAACTCCGACAATCGATTATCGCTATGGAATCTCTCATACGATAACCCCTGGTCACCGGACATCGTCAATCGGGTGCACTCTAGATGGATCCCCGATACATCTCCTCAAAGATAGAAACATGAAACACGGATGCATCGCCTGTGTCGGACGACAGATTCAACTCATAGGCAACCTTGCCTACCTCGCGACAATCTGATACGCCCAATGTACTGGGCCGAAGTTTCCTTCTTCCCGAATCTCATCACACCTTCATGGGTGACACCTTCAGAAAACCAATCATCAACCTCGAACTCGATGCCGACGGCGATGATCCGCATATGACTTCGCCGACTCGAAGTCGCCAAGAACCGCCTCGGATAAGCTTCACCTTATCCATCGCTGCCGCACCAAATCTGGTCCCACTAATCGCACTCGCCACATCGAACCAGCCTATCGGCGATCTGCACTTCCTCCCATACAAGGCCTCATAAGGCGCCATCTGAATACTGGAGTGGTAGCTATTATTATACGCAAACTCAATTAGAGGCAAATGATCCTCCCAGCTACCCCTGAAGTCAATAACACAGGCTCGCAGCATATCCTCAAGAGTCTGGATAGTGCGCCACCGTCCGTCTGTCAGGACGGAATGCGACTCGTGCTCACTCAAGCCCCTAAACCCTTCCGGAAGGACCTCCACAAGTTAGCCGTAACCGGGCTCCTGCTGCGATATGATCGAAATAGGGACTCCATGCAGTCTGACGATCTCTCGGATGTAAAGTCTGGCATAATCCTCAGCCGAAAAAGTCGTCCTGACGGGAAGAAAGTGGGCTGATTTCGTCAGCCTGTCGACGATAACCCAGATAGAATCATGTCTCCTCTGAGTGCGAGGTAATCCTGTGATAAAGTCCATGTTGATCACCACCCACTTCCAGGTCGGGATCTCTATCGTCTGCAATAATCCACCAGGCCTCTGGTGTTCTATCTTCACCTGCTGACAACACGGGCACTGAGCTACAAACTCTGCAACATCCCTCTTCAAGCCATCCCACCAATACACAGATCTAAGGTCGTGGTACATCTTGGTCGACCCTGGATGGATAGAGTAAAGCGCTACCGCTGTGCTTCCCTAGAACTCTGCTGCAAGTCCTCAAACATCCGAACACACAACTCGCCTCAAACCTTAGCACTCCATCGTGCTACCTCAAAAGGACCCTTCCTCACGTAAGAGTCCGATCACGATACCGAATCAAAACCGATCTCAAATCGTTGCCTCTTCACCTCCTCGACGATGGAAGACTCGGCAACCTCTCGAACTCGAACCCCACTGCTATCAGAACTAATCAAACGGACACCAAGGCTCGCTAACTGATGCAAATCGCGAACCATGCCCCTCATCTCTGGCTGCACATCTGATAGGCTACCCATCGACCTACGACTAAGGGCATCTGCCACAACATTGGCCTTCCCCGGGTGGTACAGGATATCGACGTCATAATCCTTAAGCAACTCTAACCACCGTCTCGCCGTAAAGTTCACTCCTCGCTAAAGATATACCGAGGCTCTTGTGGTCTCAGATAAATATCCACATGAACCCCATACAAATAGTGCCTCGCATCTTCAAAGCGTGAATCACCGCCGCTAACTCCAAATCATGGGTGGGTAGTTCCTCCTATGCTTCTTAAGTCGCCGATGCGTGACGCTATAACCTTACCACCGCATCAACACACATCCGAGCCCGACCGACGATCACAATACACAACATAACCGCTCGACCTCCGAAGAGTAAGAACGGGCGCTGCCGATCCTCCTTCAAGAATCGAAACCCCGCCACAAGCATCACCATCAAACTTAGCCGCCTTCTCGAGTCACCTAGTCAATGGTGCGATATAGAAGCAAACTTCTCCACGAACCGCCGATAATAACTCGCAAGGCCGAAAGCCGCGCACTGTCGGAGTAAGAGGTCAGGCCAAGTCCTGATCGCTTCGATCTTGGCCGTATCACCCGAATGACATCACCCCGACAATATGCCCAAGAAAAGCCACCGTCAACCAAAACTCACATTTGGAAAACTTGGCGTATAATCGCTGGTCTCGAGAACTCTCAAAGATCCTCAAATGCTCCGCGTGCTCCCGCTCGGCGAGAATAAACCAAGATATCATCAATGAACACTATCACAAACGTGTCAAAAATGGTTTGAACACTCGGTTCATCAAATCCATGAATACCACGAGCATTGGTCAACCCAAAAGACATGACCAACTCATAATGCCCGTCATCGTCCGAATGCATCCTGGGACATCCGCCTCTCGACTCGCACTGATGATAGCCCGATCGCAGATCAATCTTGGAGAAACATCTCGCGCCTCGCAATCGTCGAACAAATCATCAATCCCGGGAAGGGGTATTCGTTTAATGGTCACCTTGTTCACCGCTCGTAATCAACACACATGCGCAGGCCCCGCCCTTCTTCTTCACGAACAATACCAGCGCTTCCTGTGGAGAAACACTAGCTCGATGAAGCCGCTTCTCCAAAGAAATCTCGCAATGGTCCTTCAACTCTCTCAACTCGGCGTGCCATTACGTATGGCGGAATGGAAATAGGCCGAGTGTCCGCAGACATCGATACAAAACTCTATCTCCTCTCGTGAGGATACCCGAGGTCGTCTGAAACACATCCGGGAACTCTTCGACTATCGAATCGATCGAAAGTCCGTACCGCACCTCGATGATTTAACACCCGAATGAGATGGTAGATATACCCTTCTCGCACCATCTTCCTAGCCTTGAGGTAGGAAATAAACCTACCCCTCTACGATACAAATGTTCCTCCCACTCAACCACCGGCCTCAGAAACCGAACCGTACTACTCTCTCCCTGCAGTCTACATTGGCGTAGCAAGAAGCTAGCCAATCCATACCCATGATCACATCGAAATCAGTCATGTCCAACTCTATCAAGTCGGCTAGGGTCTGACGACTGCAAATGGTCACTGGACAAGCCCTATATACCCGCCGAGCTACCACCGAATCACCCACTGGCGTAGCTACCTCGAAATGGTCTATGGACTCAGGCTCTATCCCTATCCTACTAGCAATAAGGGGAGATATATAGGACAGAGTAGAACCCGGATCTATCAAGGCATACACATCATAACCAGAAACTGATAAGGTACCTGTGACGACATCAGGTGAGGCCTCCTGATCCTGCCGGCTGGACAAGGCATAAATGCGGTTCTGAGGACCGCTAGAACTGGGACCCGCGCCACGACCTCGTCGCGACTGGCCGTCCATGAGTACCTTTCTCCGGGCGAGTAATCAGAGGAGATGAAGAAGACCCGGCGAAAGAACCTGTAGGCTGACCCCTACCATCTGCGCTGCCCTTGGTCGGACAGTTCCTCGCAAAGTGACCCTGCTGGCCACAACTGTAACAAACTCCCGTAGCAGTACCACAATTCCCGAAGTGGGATCTACCGCATCGGCCACACTGGGGGGTGGTCCCGATCGGCCAAGCACTTCGCCGCTCGACGCTCAAGTCCTCGGCCCCGTCCGCCGAATATCTTCGCCAGGCTGAGGACGGTGCAGGAGTGCTCTGAGCTGGATGTGGTGCAAATCTAGACTGCTGCTGAGGCCGCCCACCACGATAGCTACCAAAAGACCTGCCCCGGTCTTCGCCGCTGTCACAACCCGTCGGCCTCTACGCCTCGCATCCAAGTGCATGAGCTCGCATGCGGTAATATCCATGCTCGTCAAGAGCCACACCCGCACAAGACTCGCCATATAATCATCTAGCCCGTGACGTAGCGATGCACTCGCCCTCCATATCGCTACCAACGCAGGACATATCGAGCCAACGAATCAAACTCAACGTTGTACTCCCTAATCGCGGCGCCCTCTCGCCTCAAAGAATAAGAATTGCCGCGCCCTCCTCATCCGCGGAGGCAAGAAATGAGTGAGAAAGGCCTCCGAGAACTCGTCCCAAGCCGGGACGCGTGCTCTCCCGAGATAACTCCCACGAATCAAACCAATCGATCGCGTATCACGCGACTTATATGAGCCAAGATCACGAACTCGTCTCAAGCCTTGATCACCCGCATGATCCTCTCAGAATCGACGGATGAACTCGCGGATCATCCTCGTGCCTCGACCGTAGAACTCGCGGGCTACAACTCGAAAATCCCGTAGCCTCAAACCGCTCGATCTCGGGTGAACCACGTGCACCGCTGAATGGAATCGCCGCGCACTTATCCTCATGTTCGCCACGATCCCGCCAAGAATCGCCATCTCTTGTACTTAACTCCTTCGCCTGTGCCGTGGGACGAGGCGCGGCATCAGAGTCTCGCTGGGCCGGCGGCGTCGGAACTCGCCGCCTCGTATAGATCGGCACGAGCCCTCGTGACTCGGTGTCCTACTAGCAACTCCTCGGCCGCTTGCCCTTCGGGCGGGTTGCCTTACGTGAGGCATAATCACATAAAAGGAATACGTTAGAGGTCCAACTTATAACACGCCTCTAAGGCACGATCTCAGTGAGAAGAATGGAAACCAATCCTAAATATCCTATAGCCTCCTCGATTATTGGTGCACAACACACCGATAATCAAGACTCTACTAGATACTTCAGAGACACGTTCCGAGGATTAACTTCTCTGATACCACTTTTGTCACGACCCGTTCCTGGGCCCGTGACTGGTGCCTTACCCGGGCACCCAAGTAGTCATACATCAGAGAAATCAGCGGAATATAAAAACAAGATATGAAACAATTGTAAAAGAGACACATTTTATCTGAGAAAAGGGCGCCTTTCGGCATATATATATAAACCAAAATCGCGCTACATCCCAACTGCATAATAGACTACTGCACTTCTGGAAGTAAACAACTATGGCGGGACAGGGCCCCGCCATACCCTGACTGTACAAAACTATCTACAACAGGGAGATCATACCCAAAAGTCGAGCCTCCGGAGAAGATGGAGCTCCTGACACCAACGCAAAAGATCCTAAGGATGCGGATCTAGCACCTGCTTGCCCTTACCTGCGGCATGAACGCAGCCCCCCGAAGGAGGTCAGTACAACAGGTACTAAGTATGTGAAACTGTAAAATACTTAAATGAAATCATATCATTTTAAAACCAATTTTCCAAACATGCACGAAACAACCAATGTAACCGCACATAGTGCCACATCATAAACAAGAGCAACAATAGGTAAACTGTAACAGGTCTTTTCTAGGCTGCGAATGATCGAAGCAGGGCCAATCGCCCATAGTATCATTATGCAAGCCTAATCCTGGACTCCCGTAGTCCGCATAGGCCACTCACATAGGCCCGCATGAGGTATAACCCCGCATCGAGGGTAGCTACTCCTCGGCATCGTCCTGGACTCGTAGTCCGCATGGCCACATAGACCGCATGAGGTATAACCCCGCACACTAACCTGGAACTCTCGTAGCTCCGCATAGGTCCCCTGGACCCGCATGAGGTATTCTCGAATCATGGTCCCAGACCGCCTGAGTCTACCCCGCATCGGAGGGCAGCTTAACCCCCGGTATCATGTCAAGAGGTGAGTGATATTATACTAACATAACAGCTTATCGTTAAACAACATAAGCACAACAAGAATACCCTCTTATACAAACGTTACAAGACACTAACACACATAGCATCATATTATGTCTACTCATCAAACCATTTTTATTATACTTTCCAGAAATCAATATAAGTCTTTTATAAACACATAAGTAAACTGTTCCTTTTATCTTTCTTAAGTCGTTATACTTAACTTCCCATAAAGCTAGTATAACTCTTAAGCTCCTTGCTTTAAAAACAAATATTCTTCTTCTTTTCAAAACTGATTTATAATTCTTTTGAAAGACTTCAAGATTTTTATTATTCAGGCTTAAGTCAAAAGACATTGCCGTGAAACTACGTTCAGTTAACACACGTACGTCTACCGTACTATATATATATTTTAAACTATCATGCTCAAGAGTATAGGAAGAATCACATACCTTCTCGGAGAAATCCACCTGCTAAGTCGACTATGTCGCGCGCAGAGTATCAACCTATAATAGTCAAATACGTCTATCAACGTCTAGACTATTCTGAAGGATATTCTAAATAGAGGGTTCTCTATTCTACGGAAAATCGGGCAGCACTTCCCTACCCAGAACTATACAAGTTCATCAGAATACAAATTCTATGTAAGTACAGTTCAATCTTCTTAAATCTTCTGATGTGATTATAGTTCAATTCTTTTCTGTAATACCCTTCTAAGTAATTATAGTTCAAGACTCTTCTTTAATATCCTTCTAAGTGTTTTATACTTGTTTCTATACTTCTACAGTATGTATTCTCCAATTACAATAGAAGGATAAGATTATTTACCTCGATAAGCCCAATATTATCCGTGTTATAAGTCGATCCTGAGCGAGGTTTAGCTCCTAGTCTGTACGCTCTAATCCGCTCCAAGAAACCCTTAGAAGTTTCTACACAACTTCTACTTTCCACTTCAACCAACTTATGAAGTTTCTCTTAGGGTTTCGTTTAGTGACTATAGGGATACAAGGTAGTATTTCTAGGCTCTACGTATAGAGATAACTTTGGAAATACTATAAGGGATTGGCTAAGGTATTTTGGGGATAGTAACAATACTTGGAGAGTATTTCTACCAAAGGGGGGAGTAGTGTTTCGGCTAGGGCTTTCTTTGAGGGGGGGGGGGGGGGATGGTGTTTCGGCTAGGGCACTTCAAGAGGGGGGAAGAGAAGAGCTTTGGACGAAAGCTTGCGAAGGGGAGGGGGAAGTTTTTCAAGACTTGGAAAATATTTGTGGATGAAGAACTTCTTCAACTTAGGGGGGTATTTATAGGCCAACCAATGGCCAAGATAAAGCCAAGTGCTATGCAAGTGTAGGGTGAGGATTTAGGCAAGTGTCCTTATCCATCTACTACACAAAAATATCCTACCTAACCTTGACTAAAACAAAGCCACAAAATCGTCCAACCCTTGCCCATTGCCGTCCATATGAGGGTGACAAGTGTCACCCTCCCGTTGGTCCAAAATGTTTCGTCTCTCGGAAAAATCCGCAAAAATTAGAAATGACATAGCCATAATTTTCCCGTCGCAAGTTTTGTAAAACGTTTCGTCGGAAAACGATTCTTTTAATGAGTTGTGCACAAATATTTCATCCAAGGTGTCTAACTAAGGCTAAACTTTTGACGCACGCCCCACGCATATACTGAAATACGGGGTATAACATTCTCCCCTCCTTAGAAACATTCGTCCCGAATGTTCCTTCCCAAGACAGTTAACGATAAAGTATCTCACAACTTAACAGTTTGCAAGTGTCACACATGGCCACAAAACAACACTTAGGCATATATGACAATGAAAGTTTACAAGTAGGAAAGTGAATTACCTGGAGGTGTGGGGAATAGGTGAGGATACTTCTGCCTCATGTCCTCCTCAGCTTCCCACGCCATCTCCTCCTCGTGCTCGCCCGCCACAAGACTTTGACTAAGCCACGCCTGGTCCACGACGCCTAACTCGACGATCGATTATCGCTATGGAATCTCTCATACGATAACCCCTGGCCACCGACATCATCAATCGGGTGCACTCTAGATGGATCCCCGATACATCTCTCAAAGATAGAAACATGAAACACGGATGCATCGCCTGTGTCGGACGGCAGATCCAACTCATAGGCAACCTTGCCTACCTCGCGACAACTGATACGCCCAATGTACTGGGCCGAAGTTTCCTTTCTTCCCGAATCTCATCACACCCTTCATGGGTGACACCTTCAGAAAACCCAATCATCAACCTCGAACTCCATGCCGACGACGATGATCTCGTGATATGACTTCGCCGACTCGAGCCGCCAAGAATCGCCTCCTGGATAAGCTTCACCTTATCCATCGCTCGCCGCACCAAATCTGGTCCTACTAATCGCACTCGCCACATCGAACCAGCCTATCGCGATCCGCACTTCCTCCCATACAAGGCCTCATAAGGCGCCATCCGAATACCGGAGTGGTAGCTATTATTATACGCAAACTCAACCAGAGGCAAATGATCCTCCCAATACCTCGGTCAATAACACAGCTCGCAGATATCCTCGAGTCCGGATAGTGCGCCACCGTCCGCCTGCTCGTGGATGGAATGCAGGTGCTCACTGCGCCCTAAACCTTTTCTCGAAGGACCTCCGTGTTAGCCGTAAACCAGGCTCTTCGTGCGATATGATCGAAATAGGGACTCCATGCACCGACGATCTCTGATGTAAAGTCCGCATAATCCTCACCGAAAAGTCGCCCGACGGAAGAAAGTGGGCTGATTTTCGCCACCGTCGACGATAACCCGGATAGAATTATGTCTCTCCGAAAGTGCGAGGTAATCCCGTAATAAAGTCCATGTTGATCACCTCCCACTTCCGTGTCGGGATCTCTATCGTCGCAATAATCCACCGTGCCTCGTGCTCTATCTTCACCGCCGACAACACGGGCACCGAGCTACAAACTCGCAACGCCCCTCTTCAAGCCATCCCACCAATACACGTATCTAAGGTCGTGGTACATCTTGGTCGACTTCGATGGATAGAGTAACGCGCTACCGGTGCTTCCCTAGAACTCCGCCAAGTCCTCAAACATCCGGAACACACAACTCGCCTCAAACCTTAGCACCCCATCAGGTGCTACCTCAAAAGGACCCCTCCCCTCACGAAGAGCCGTATCACGATACCGAATCAAAATCGGATCCTCAAACTGTTGCCTCTTCACCTCCTCGACGATGGAAGAATCGACAACCTCTCGAACTCGAACCCCACTGCTATCAGAACTAATCAAACGGACACCAAGGCTCGCTAACTGATGCAAATCGCGAACCATGCCCCTCCTCTCTGGCTGCACATCTGATAGGCTACCCATCGACCTACGACTAAGGGCATCTTCCACAACATTGGCCTTCCCCGGGTGGTACAGGATATCGACGTCATAATTCTTAAGCAACTCTAACCACCGTCTCTGTCGTAAGTTCAGCTCCCTCTGGTTAAAGATATACTGGAGGCTCTTGTGGTCTGTATAAATATCCACATGAACCCCATACAAATAGTGCCTCCAGATCTTCAAAGCGTGAATCACCACTGCCAACTCCAAATCATGGGTGGGGTAGTTCCTCTCATGCTTCTTAAGCCGGGATGACGCTGACGCTATAACCTTACCCACCGCATCAACACACATCCGAGCCCGACGCCGACGATCACAATACACAACATAACCGTCTCGACCTCCGAAGAGTAAGAACGGGGCGATCGTCGCCTCCTTCAAGAATCGAAACCCCGCCACAAGCATCACCATCAAACTTAGCCGCTTTCGAGTCACCTAGTCAATGGTGCGTAGATAGAAGCAAACTTCTCCACGAACCGCCGATAATAACTCGCAAGGCCCGTGAAAGTCGCGCACTGGCCGAGTAGTAGGTCTAAGCCAAGTCTTGACTGCCTCGATCTTGGCCGTATCCACCCGAATGCCATCAGCCCCGACAATATTCCCAAGAAAAGCCACCGAAGCCAACCAAAACTCACATTTGGAAAACTTGGCGTATAACTGCTGGTCCTGGAGAACTCTCAGCACAGTCCTCAAATGCTCCGCATGCTCTTGCTCTGAGCGAGAATAAATCAAGATATCATCAATGAACACTATCACAAACGTGTCCAAAAATGGTTTGAACACTCGGTTCATCAAATCCATGAATATCGCGGGAGCATTGGTCAACCCAAAAGACATGAACCTGAACTCATAATGCCCGCATCGTCCGAATGCACCCTGGGACATCCGCCTCTCGACTGCACTGATGATAGCCCGATCGCAGATCAATCTTGAGAAACATCTCGCGCCCGCAATCGTCGAACAAATCATCAATCCCGGAAGGGTATCGTTTAATGGTCACCTTGTTCACCACCGTAATCAACACACATGCGCAACGCCCCGCCCTTCTTCTTCACGAACACCGGCGCTCCCTGGAGAAACACTAGGCACGATGAAGCCTTTCTCCAAAGAAATCTCGCACTGGTCCTTCAACTCTCTCAACTCGGCAGTGCCATTCTCGTATGGCGAAATGGAAATAAGCCGAGTGTCCGCAAAGACATCGATACAAAACTCTATCTCCTCTCGTGAGGATACCCGGAGGTCGTCTGAAACACATCGGGAACTCTTCGACTATCGAATGCATCAAAGTCCGTACCGCAGCCTCGATGATTTAACACCCGAATGAGATGGTAGATATACCCTTCGCACCATCTTCCTAGCCTTGAGGTAGGAAATAAACCTACCCTCGGCGATACAAATGTTCCTCCCACTCAACCACCGGCTCCTCAGAAACCGGAACTGCATCACTCTCTCCTCGCAGCCTACATTGGCGTAGCAAGAAGCTAGCCAATCCATACCCATGATCACATCGAAATCGGTCATGTCCAACTCTATCAAGTCGGCTAGGGTCCGACGATCGCAAACGGTCACCGACAAGCCCTATATACCCGCCGAGCTACCACCGAATCACCCATCGCGTAGCTACCTCGAAGTGGTCTATGGACTCGTGCTCTATCCCTATCCTACTAGCAATAAGGGAGATATATAGACAGAGTAGAACCCGGATCTATCAAGGCATACACATCATAACCGAACCGATAAGGTACCGTGACGACATCGGTGAGGCCTCCCGATCCCGCTACCGGACAAGGCATAAATGCGTTCGAGGATCGCTAGAATCGGGACCCGCGCCACGACCGCCACGACTGCTGGTCCATGAGTACCTTCTCCGGGCGAGTAATCGTAGGAGATGAAGAAGACACGCGAAAGAACTCGTATGCCGACCCTACCATTCGCGCCGCTTGGTCAAACAGCTCGCAAAGTGACCTCGCTAGCCACAATCAGAATAAACTCCCGTAGTAGTACCACAATTCCCGGCGGATCTACCGCGACGGACACACCGGCGGGTGGTCCCGATCGCCGCACTTCTGCCGCTCGACGCTCAAGTCCCGGGCCCTGGCCCGCTCGAATATCCTGGCCTTGGCCGAGGACGGTGCAGTAGTGCTCTTAGCTGGCTGTGGTGCAAATCTAGATCGCCGGAGGCCGCCACCACGATAGCTACCAAAAGACCGCTGCCCTTGTCTTCTTCTCGCTGCCGTCACAACCCGTCGGCCTCTACGCTACTCGCATCCGCGCATGAGCTCGCATGCGGTAATCTCCATGCCTGGCTGAAGAGCCACACCCGCACAAGACTCGGCCATATAATCATCTAGCCCGGTGACGTAGCGATGCACCCTGTCCTCCATATCTGCTACAAACGCAGGGACATATCGAGCCAACGAATCAAACTCAACGTTGTACTCCCTAATCGCGCCCTCTCGCCTCAAAGAATGGGAATATGTCGGCCGTGCCTCTCATCTGCGAGGCAAGAAATGAGTGAGAAAGGCCTCCGAGAACTCGTCCCAAGTAGCTGGGGACACGTGCTCTCCCCGAGATAACTCTCACTAATCAAACCAATAGACTGCGGTATCACGCAGCCTATGTGAGCCAAGATCACGGACTGGTCTCAAGCCTTGATCACCCGCATGATCCTCTCAGAATCGACGGATGAACTCCTGCGGATCATCCTCGTGCCTCGACCAGAACTCGCGGCTACAACTCGTAAAATTTCGTAGCCTCAAACTGCTCGATCTCGGGTGAACCATGTGCACCGCTGAATCGAATCGCCGGCCCACTTATCTCATGTTCGCCACGATCTCGCCAAGAATCAAGCATCTCTTGTACCCTAACCTCCGCCTCACCGGGGACGGAGGTGCGGCATCAGAGTCTCTCGCTGGGCCGGCGGTGTCGTGGAACTCGCTGCCTCTCGTATAGATCGGCACGAGCCCTCGTGACTCTCGGTGTCCTACTAGCAACTCCCTCGGCTGCCTTGCCCTTCTGGGCCCGGGTTGCCTTACGTGGAGGCATAACTATTACAGAAAAGGAATACGTTAGAGGGGTCCAACTTATAACACAGCTCTAAGGCACGATCTCAGAGTGAGAAGAATGGAAACCAATCCTAAATATCCTATAGCCTCCTGATTATTGGTGTGGTGCACAACACACCGATAATCAAGACTTACTAGATACGATTCAGACACTTTCCGAGGATTAACTGCTCTGATACCACTTTTGTCACGACCCGTTCCTGGGCCCGTGACTGGTGCCTTACCCGGGCACCCAAGTAGTCATACATCAGAGAAATCAGCGGAATATAAAAACAAGATATGAAACAATTGTAAAAGAGACACATTTTATCTGAGAAAAGGGCGCCTTTCGGCATATATATATAAACTAAAAATCGCGCTTACATCCCAACTGCATAATAGACTACTGCACTTCTGGAAGTAACAACTATGGCGGGACAGGGCCCCGCCATACCCTGACTGTACAAAACTATCTACAACAGGGAGATCATACCCAAAAGTAGAGCCTCCGGAGAAGATGGAGCTCCTGACACCAACGCAAAAGATCCTAAGGATGCGGATCTAGCACCTGCTTGCCTTTACCGCAGATGAACGCAGAAGGAGGTCGATAACAGTACTAAGTATGTGAAATCAGAAATACTTAAATGAAATCATATCATTTTAAAACCAATTTTCCAAACATGCAGAAACAACTAATGTAATCGCACATAGTGCCACATCATAAACAAGAGCAACAATAGGTAAATCGTAATGTGTATTTTCTAGGCTGCGAATGATCGAAGCAGGGCCAATCGCCCATAGTATCATTATGCAAGCCTAATCCTGGACTCCCGTAGTCCGCATAGGCCACTTACATAGGCCCGCATGAGGTATAACCCCGCATCGAGGGTAGCTACTCCTCGGCATCGTCCTGGACTCGTAGTCCGCATGGCCACATGCATCGCATGAGGTATAACCCCGCACACTAACCTCGAACTCTCGAGCTCCACATAGGTCCCCGACCCGCATGAGGTATTCTCAATCATGGTCCTGCATCACCGAGTCTACCCCGCGACGGAGGCGCTTAACCCCCGGTATCATGTCAAGAGGTGAGTGATATTATACTAACATAACAACTTATCGTTAAACAACATAAGCACAACAAGAATACCCTCTTATACAAACGTTACAAGACACTAACACACATAGCATCATATTATGTCTACTCATCAAACTATTTTTTATTATACTTTCCAGAAATCAATATAAGTCTTTTATAAACACATAAGTAAACTGTTCCTTTTATCTTTCTTAAGTCGTTATACTTAACTTCCCATAAAGCTAGTATAACTCTTAAGCTCCTTGCTTTAAAAACAAATATTCTTCTTCTTTTCAAAACTGATTTATAATTCTTTTGAAAGACTTCAAGATTTTTATTATTCAGGCTTAAGTCAAAAGACATTGCCGTGAAACTACATTCGCTAACACACGCACGCTCACCGCACTATATATATTTTAAACTATCATGCTCAAGAGTATAGGAAGAATCACATACCTTCTCGGAGAAATCCACCTGCTAAGTCGACTATGTCGCGCGCAGAGTATCAACCTATAATAGTCAAATACGTCTATCAACGTCTAGACTATTCTGAAGGATATTCTAAACAGAGGGTTCTCTATTCTACGGAAAATCGGGCAGCACTTCCCTACCCGGTAAACTATACAAGTCTACTGTAAATACAGTCCTATGTAAGTACAGTTCAATCTTCTTAAATCTTCTGATGTGATTATAGTTCAATTCTTTTCTGTAATACCCTTCTAAGTAATTATAGTTCAAGACTCTTCTTTAATATCCTTCTAAGTGTTTTATACTTGTTTCTATACTTCTACAGTATGTATTCTCCAATTACAATAGAAGGATAAGATTATTTACCTCGATAAGCCCAATATTATCCGAGTTATAAGTCGATCCTGAGCGAGGTTTAGCTCCTAGTCTGTACGCTCCAATCCGCTCCAAGAAACCCTTAGAAGTTTCTACACAACTTCTGCTTTCCACTTCAACCAATTTATGAAGTTTTTCTTAGGGTTTCGTTTAGTGACTATAGGGATACAAGGTAATATTTCTAGGCTCTACGTATAGAGATAACTTTGGAAATACTATAAGGGATTGGCTAAGGTATTTTGGGGATAGTAACAATACTTGGAGAGTATTTCTACCAAAGGGGGGAGTAGTGTTTCGGCTAGGGCTTTCTTTGAGGGGATGGTGTTTCGGCTAGGCACTTCAAGAGGGGAAGAGACGAGCTTTGGACGAAAGCTTGCGAAGGGGAGGGGGAAGTTTTTCAAGACTTGGAAAATATTTGTGGATGAAGAACTTCTTCAACTTAGGGGGGTATTTATAGGCCAACCAATGGCCAAGATGAAGCCAAGTGCTATGCAAGTGTAGGGTGAGGATTTAGGCAAGTGTCCTTATCCATCTACTACACAAAAATATCCTACCTAACCTTGACTAAAACAAAGCCACAAAATCGCCCAACCCTGCCCATTGCCATCCATACGAGGTGACAAGTGTCACCTCCGTTAATCCAAAATGTTTCGTCTCTCGGAAAAATCCGCAAAAATTAGAAATGACATAGCCGTAATTTTCCCGTCGCAAGTTTTGTAAAACGTTTCGTCGGAAAACGATTCTTTTAATGAGTTGTGCACAAATATTTCATCCAAGGTGTCTAACTAAGGCTAAACTTTATGCGTGCGTCTTACGTGCATACTCAAAATACGGGGTTGTTATACCGTATTTCCCAGTATGTACGAGGACGCACGATAAAAATTTAAGCCTTAAGGTTTGGCAAGGTTTGAAAATTTGGGCACAAGTGCCGAAAGAGTCGTTTTCGACTAAACGCTTTACTAAACTTCATGGCGGGAAAATACGGCTATGTCATTTATAATTTTTATGGATTTTTCCGAGAGACGAACATTTTGGACCAACGGAGGGTGACAAGCGTCACCCTCACATTGGACGTGAGATTGGGCGGTAAGTTGGACGAATTGGGCAATGGGTTAGGTAGGATATTTTGTGCAAGTTGGTGTGGTAGATAGATAAGGTGCACATGGCTTAATCCTAGCCCTACACTTGCCTAACACTTGGATGAATCTTGGCCATTGGTTGGCCATTTCTTGACCTATAAATACCCCCCTTTGTTGATGAAATTCTTCATCCAAAAATCATTTGCTAAGTGTTAAAATCCCCCCCCTCTTTGTGAAAGTTTTCGCCACACACCCTCTCCCCTTTGAGAGCCCTCGGCCAAGAATACACCCCCCCTAGCCTAGTTGTTTTCGTATAATACCCCCCTTTTGTGGTATTGAAATACTCTCCAAGTATTGTTATAATGCCCAAATACTTTAGCCCTTATACCTTGTAGTACTTTCCAAAGTTACCTCTATACGTAGAGTCCGGAAATACTATTATGTTACATCCCGTAAGTTCAGGACATGTATAAGTGAAGGTACGTAAGGAACACAAGACTTGGAAATTTGTACGAAAGGAAGAATTGTTTTTCCGACGGGAAATGTTCCGAACGTCGGAAAGGAAAAATGTTCGTTGTTGAGAATTGGATTCTCAAAATGCATTATTTGAAGAGTATGGAACTTATTATATTTATGGAAATTTATTTTTACGGATTTTGGTCACGTGGGGCCCACCCGAGGAATTTTACGTTTTGTGGGGCCCACGAGGATTACGGAATTTTTATGGACGAATGAGAAGGCGACACGTGGCACCCCCACATGGCTTGGTCGAAATTTATGCAAGGGTAAAATGGTCATTGACCATGGTAGAAGATAAGTCTTCCAAAGCTTGATATTGTTGACAAGTCAACTTGTCCACCTAGGCTTGATCCAAGTGAAACTCATCCTAACCTCACATTTGTTTAAGTCTTAGCCATCCATTGTGTTATAAGTATACTACTAGTAGCAAGACAAGGTCTTGAAGACTTAGAAAAATTTCACAACACTTTGTGCACACACATAAGCTCTCGGCTTTGTCTCAAATCTCACAAGAAATTTTGTAGTTTTGATCCATTAGCCACAATACTTTAACCCAATGTCCCTTAGGGTATTGTAAGGATATCTCAATAGAAAGATTTCGGAAAAAACGTATTTTTACGTTAGTCGCAAGGCGGAAACTAAGGGAGTTCTTCAACTTTGAAGTTGGAACTTGAAGATGGGTTCTTCATAGGCCTCTAAGGAGTGCTTGGAGCGGATTGGAACCTAAGGAAAGGAGCTAAGAATTGCTAAGGCGCGACTTTGGAATCTTGGAAATTTTAAGGGCTTTAAAGGTATATTCTTGTCGTTGTAGCAATTAAGTTTACTTATTGTTGTAGCTATGGTTATTAGCAAGCATGAGATGTATATTATGTAGTTGGATTAGTGTATCGCTATCGAACCCTAACCAAAACTAGCATGTTAGCCTTAAGACTATAATTCAAGTTGATTATTTGTTTAAGTCGTCGCATGTTGTGTAGGAAGGAAATTGTAGTTGTTGAAGTGGTTTATAACTATATAGCATGTTAGACCTAAGAACTTGAAATTGGAAAAGAAGTAATGTGATTGGTTATATGTTGGCCGAGAATGGCTAGTGAAGTATTATACTATTTCGTATGAATTGTGGGGCGGAATTTTACACGTAGTGTAAGGCGTGTAATCCCCTTTGTTTGGATGTTGTTTGGAGCCTTAAATGTGGCTTGTTGGTTATTGTATTCGGCCTTGAAAAAGGTGGCAAAGTGAGTAGAAACAAAGGAAGTGCTGCCCGATTTTCCGTAGAATTAGAGACTTTATACTTAGTATTATTCTACATGAGACTAGAAGTTGATAGCCTTGTTGTGACCATTATAGGTTGACACTTCTACGTGTGTATTCGGCTTAGCTTGTGGATTTAGCCAAAAGGTATGTGAACTATCTCCTCTAGCATGATTCCTTAGAATAAAGAAAGTAAGTTCTACTCCTCGAATGATCCATTCCTTGCTTGTATTTGGATTGCCTAAAATAGAATTT
Source organism: Przewalskia tangutica (assembly GCA_029844215.1). Classification (NCBI taxonomy): domain Eukaryota; kingdom Viridiplantae; phylum Streptophyta; class Magnoliopsida; order Solanales; family Solanaceae; genus Przewalskia; species Przewalskia tangutica. The sequence goes on along the minus strand of CM056721.1, from coordinate 64,776,586 downwards.
GTTCTATGTACTTCCTCGAGTGTACTTTGATGTTTAAATTGTAAGTAGTATAGTCCATTTCCTTAGGAAGTTTGGATTCTTAAAAGTGAAGGTATTTTTCTTAAAGTACATAGAGACTTGAAAAGGAAGAGGTTTCCAAATCTTTTGGCTAGTGCCTTAGTTCTAAAACCTAAAGGTCATTATAATGACTTTAGGGGAGTCAAAGGAGTGATTTACTTATTTGATTTAAAAGAGGAGAAATGACATGATTTAAGAGAAGTAACTTGCGTTAAGGGTGAAGTTACTTGAGGTTTAAAAAGTAGAAGAAAACTTGTTTTCTAACTATTAAGAGACTCAAGTATTTTGAAAGTTAAGAACTTGATTTGTAAGTATGTGATACTTGGTTTTAATAGTATAAGTCTCTTGGTTATCAAGGAATGGATACGTCTAAAACCATAAAGGGTTATAACGCTTTATGGGAAGTTGGTTATAACGGCTTTATGGAAGGTTTAGAAAGTTGTCTATTTTGATTAAATCGGCATAAGTTGCCTAGATTGTGAAAATTTGGAGTTACTTGATTTCAAGCTTTGAAATGAGTTTTCTGAAGTGTAGTAACTTACTTTGAAAAATAGACATGCCTTGATACTACTGTGTTAGTATCTTGGGCTTTACATAGAAAAGTCTTTTATAAAAGAATGTACGTATGTAGTACTTTGGCTTGATAAATTGAGAATTTGTCTAAGTGTGCCTTGATAAGTACTTTGACTTGTTAAAAGAGAATTATTCTATGTATGCCTTGATTTGTACTTTGGCTTGATAAATTGAGAATTTGTCTAAGTGTGCCTTGATAAGTACTTTGACTTGTTAAAAGAGAATTATTCTATGTATGCCTTGATTAGTACTTTGGCTTGATAAATTGAGAATTTGTCTAAGTGCCTTGATAAGTACTTTGACTTGTTAAAAGAGAATTATTCTATGTATGCCTTGATTAGTACTTTGACTTGATAAATTGAGAATTTGTCTAAGTGTGCCTTGATAAGTACTTTGACTTGTTAAAAGAGAATTATTCTATGTATGCCTTGATTAGTACTTTGGCTTGATAAATTGAGAATTTGTCTAAGTGTGCCTTGATAAGTACTTTGACTTGTTAAAAGAGAATTATTCTATGTATGCCTTGATTAGTACTTTGGCTTGATAAATTGAGAATTTGTCTAAGTGTGCCTTGATAAGTACTTTGGCTTGTTAAAGAGAATTATTCTACGTGTGCCTTGGTAAGGACTTTGGCTTGTAATTAAGGATTTGCCTATGTGCGGAAATAGCCTGCCAGGTGCTATTGTTATATCACTGCTTTTGGGTCATTCCCGGGTTGGTGGCATTTGCATAATTTCGTGTATTTGCTACCCACGATGCGCGAATACCTACGCGAGTCCGTAGGCTTATGCGGGTGAAATAGTCCCACGCGGCGTCCAACCTATGCGAGAATACCTCACGCGAGTCCGTAGCGGCTTATGCGGGTGAAATAGTCCTATGCGAGGAATACCTCACGCGGTCCGAAAGGGCTTATGCGGGTGAAATAGTCCCACGCGGCGGTCCAAATTTATGCGAGAATACCTCACGCGTCCACGCGACCTACGCGTGAAATAGTCCCAGAATAGGATTGCTAAATGATACCGCGCGGATGGTCCCGCTGATCATGAGCTTCCTAGTTTATATTGTAAGGATACTATCGCTTACTCTCATTGTTAGTAAGGCACAATGTGTTGTATTTTGATTATCATATATGTCCCAGATTTGTTTGTGTTACCCTATGGTCATGCTTTTACGAGGTGGGATTCCGGCATGGGACCACGAGGTATTGAGGACAGCGTGGGACTTGGTGTTCATGTATCCTTATTGGTGTTATTACATCGGATCGCGGCGAGGAAGGATTCCACGCATGATTGATATTACGGGCGTGAGACCCATGGTTATATTGAGTAATGACTTTGAGGCCCGCGTCCCGACTTGATATGATCGCTATGTGTTATGTATCGTAGGTTGGATATCATACATGTCTCGTGTGTTATTTAGATCGCTATGATTTTATTACGCATTTCATCGCTCACATACTTGGTACATTCTTCAGATCGACCTCCTTCGGGCCGCGTTCACGCCGCAGTTTAGGTACCTTGATTCGGTGATCGGCAGTGTAGGATCCTCGCCGTGGTTTTGGATAAGCTCCTTCTATTCCGAGTTTATCTTTGGTATATGTCCTTCAAGACATGCTTTGTATAGTTTTGGGTACGGCGGGCCTTGTCCCGTCATAGTTCGATTTAACTCCTGTGAGGTCCGTATTCATATGTGGATCGACTCGTATGCGGTGTAGTGTCTTTTGTTTATGTATATATGGCAGCCTTTTCGCTTTGCCTGCATGCACGCTTGTTTAAAAACAAATGAGGTGTTATTTCGCCCGCACTTACTTGTATTGTTAAGGTAAGGTGCCTGTGTAGGCACGATCACGCCCTGTTCGGCCGTGACAGAGTGGTATCGAGCGATCGACCTCGGAATGTCTACTGACCGTGTCTAGTAGAGTCTTGATTATCGGTGTTGCGCGCCACACCCATAAACAGGAGGCTACAGGACATTTAGGAGTTGGTTTCTATTCTTTTCACTCTAAGATCGTGCCATGTAGCCGTGTTAGTAAGAAAATTCCTCTCGACGTATTGTTGTGTTACAAGATGCCTCCCGAGGGCAACAAACCGCCCAGAAAGGCAAAGGAGTAGCAGAAGCTACTAGTTAGACTCAGAGAGTTGATAGGGCTTATGCCCAGGGTACACCGGATGTTGTTCCGCAGTCGGCGAGTTCTTCTGCGCCAGGTTTTGAGGCCCCAACACCAGAGCCTCCAGTTTCTCGGTTAGGAGAAGACTATAGGGTCATGAGTAAAGTCGTTGTGTTATTGACCAAGATAGCGGCTAGCAAATAGAAGTGATAGTACCCCAGAGGTAGGGATACTTTGATTAGTAAGTGAGAAGTAAGAATGTTGACAAGAATGATAGGTGAATTGAGACTATAGTTGTATAAAGTTCACAAGTTGTAATTGCCCCATGACAAAGGTAAGACCAATAGGAAGATCAGACAGAGAAATACTTTGGCTTATGTGACGAACCTCTACTGAATAGGGGATAGGGTAAGAAGTACCTTGAGATAAGAGAAAGATTTATTTCAAACTAAGAATGAGGAGTTAAGTGTGACGGTGAGTTGGGTTATGGACTCATTTCGGGTCAGCCGATAGTATGGAATGGGGTAATGTCAGTTAGAAATGGTCCCGTTATGTGATAGGGTCCCGAGGATGTCGCCCAAGTTTAGTTAATCGTTATGCGAAGTTCGTGGACGTTGCTCCACCGAACTAGGTCGTAAGGACCGAGAAGAGCCTTAACGGAATGTACGTAACAATATGGCCAAGTTTGGATAGTAACTCCAAGGATTGGAGAAACGTAGCAAAATTTGAGATTTTGCACGTGTACTAGATGAGTTTGAAAGTACGAGAAAGTATGACAAGTAAGGAAAGAAAGGAACCTCTAAGGATCCCGTGTTTGGGAAGATTGTAACCTTTGAGTTTGTGAGAAGGGGTAGCGGACGGAAGGTCCATTGATATGTTTACGTATGTAGGCGATGGCCAGGTGTGGCATCGCTACCTTGGAGTATTGGTTGATAGCATAGTATAGAGTTTATGCCGAGTTTGTATGGCTTGACAACCGACTAAGAACATTCGGGGACGAATGTTTCTAAGGAGGGAAGAATGTTACATCCCGTAAGTTCAGGACATGTATAAGTGAAGGTACGTAAGGAACACAAGACTTGGAAATTTGTACGAAAGGAAGAATTGTTTTTCCGACGGGAAATGTTCCAACGCCGGAAAGGAAAAATGTTCGTTGTTGAGAATTGGATTCTCAAAATGCATTATTTGAAGAGTATGGAACTTATTATATTTATGGAAATTTATTTTTACGGATTTTGGTCACGTGGGGCCCACCCGAGGAATTTTACGTTTTGTGGGGCCCACGAGGACTACGGAATTTTTATGGACGAATGAGAAGGCGACACGTGGCACCCCCACATGGCTTGGTCGAAATTTATGCAAGGTAAAATGGTCATTGACCATGGTAGAAGATAAGTCTTCCAAAGCTTGATATTGACAAGTCAACTTGTCCACCTAGGCTTGATCCAAGTGAAACTCATCCTAACCTCACATTTGTTTAAGTCTTAGCCATCCATTGTGTTATAAGTATACTACTAGTAGCAAGACAAGGTCTTGAAGACTTAGAAAAATTTCACAACACTTTGTGCACACACATAAGCTCCTCGCTTTGTCTCAAATCTCACAAGAAATTTTGTAGTTTTGATCCATTAGCCACAATACTTTAACCCAATGTCCCTTAGGGTATTGTAAGGATATCTCAATAGAAAGATTTCGGAAAAAACGTATTTTTACGTTAGTCGCAAGGCGGAAACTAAGGGAGTTCTTCAACTTTGAAGTTGGAACTTGAAGATGGGTTCTTCATAGGCCTCTAAGGAGTGCTTGGAGCGGATTGGAACCTAAGGAAAGGAGCTAAGAATTGCTAAGGCGCGACTTTGGAATCTTGGAAATTTTAAGGGCTTTAAAGGTATATTCTTGTCATTGTAGCAATTAAGTTTACTTATTGTTGTAGCTATGGTTATTAGCAAGCATGAGATGTATATTATGTAGTTGGATTAGTGTATTGGCTATTGGAACCCTACATCCGAAAACTAGCATGTTAGCCTTAAGACTATAATTCAAGTTGATTATTTGTTTAAGTCGTCGCATGTTGTGTAGGAAGGAAATTGTAGTTGTTGAAGTGGTTTATAACTATATAACATGTTATACCTAAGAACTTGAAATTGGAAAAGGATTGGAAAAGAAGTAATGTGATTGGTTATATGTTGGCCGAGAATGGCTAGTGAAGTATTATACTATTTCGTATGAATTGTGGGGCGGAATTTTACACGTAGTGTAAGGCGTGTAATCCCCTTTGTTTGGATGTTGTTTGGAGCCTTAAATGTGGCTTGTTGGTTATTGTATTCGGCCATGAAAAAGGTGGCAAAGTGAGTAGAAACAAAGGAAGTGCTGCCCGATTTTCCGTAGAATTAGAGACTAAATACTTAGTATTATTCTACATAGAGACTAGAAGTTGATAGCCTTGTGACCATTATAGGTTGACACTTCTACGCACGTGTATTCGGCTTAGCTTGTGGATTTAGCCGAAAAGGTATGTGAACTATCTCCTCTTCTAGCATGATTCCTTAGAATAAAGAAAGTAAGTTCTACTCCTTGAATGATCCATTCCTTGCTTGTATTTGGATTGCCTAAAATAGAATTTGTTCTATGTACTTCCTTGAGTGTACTTTGATGTTTAAATTGTAAGTAGTATAATCCATTTCCTTAGGGAAGTTTGGATTCTTAAAAGTGAAGGTATTTTTCTTAAAGTACATAGAGACTTGAAAAGGAAGAGGTTTCCAAATCTTTTGGCTAGTGCCTTAGTTCTAAAACCTAAAGGTCATTATAATGACTTTGTGAGTCAAAGGAGTGATTTACTTATTTGATTTAAAATAGGATAAATGACATGATTTAAGAGAAGTAACTTGCGTTAAGGGTGAAGTTACTTGAGGTTTAAAAAGTAGAAGAAAACTTGTTTTCTAACTATTAAGAGACTTGAAGTATTTTGAAAGTTAAGAACTTGATTTGTAAGTATGTGATACTTGGTTTTAATAGTATAAGTCTCTTGGTTATCAAGGAATGGATACGTCTAAAACCATAAAGGGTTATAACGGCTTTATGGGAAGTTGGTTATAACGGCTTTATGGAAGGTTTAGAAAGTTGTCTATTTTGATTAAATCGGCATAAGTTGCCTAGATTGTGAAAATTTGGAGTTACTTGATTTCAAGCTTTGAAATGAGTTTTCTAAAGTGTAGTAACTTACTTTGAAAAATAGACACGTCTTGATACTACGGGTGTTAGTATCTGTGGGCTTTACATAGAAAGGAGTCTTTTATAAAAGAATGCACGATGTAGTACTTTGGCTTGATAAATTGAGAATTTGTCTAAGTGTGCCTTGATAAGTACTTTGACTTGTTAAAAGAGAATTATTCTATGTATGCCTTGATTTGTACTTTGGCTTGATAAATTGAGAATTTGTCTAAGTGTGCCTTGATAAGTACTTTGACTTGTTAAAAGAGAATTATTCTATGTATGCCTTGATTAGTACTTTGGCTTGATAAATTGAGAATTTGTCTAAGTGTGCCTTGATAAGTACTTTGTCTTGTTAAAATAGAATAATGATATGTATGCCTTGATTAGTCATTTGGCTTGATAAATGGAGAATTTGTCTAAGTGCCTTGATAAGTACTTTGACTTGTTAAAAGAGAATTATTCTATGTATGCCTTGATTAGTACTTTGGCTTGATAAATTGAGAATTTGTCTAAGTGTGCCTTGATAAGTACTTTGACTTGTTAAAAGAGAATTATTCTATGTATGCCTTGATTAGTACTTTGGCTTGATAAATTGAGAATTTGTCTAAGTGTGCCTTGATAAGTACTTTGGCTTGTTAAAGAGAATTATTCTAAGTGTGCCTTGGTAAGGACTTTGGCTTGTAATTAAGGATTTGCCTATGTGTGCGGGAAATAGCCGGTTGTGTGCTATTGTTATATCAGTCGTTTCGGGGTCATTCCCCGGGTTGGTGGCATTTGCATAATTCAGTGGATTTGCTATCCACGATGCGAGGAATACCTCATGCGAGTCCGTAGGCTTATGCGGTGAAATAGTCCCACGCGGCGTCCAAACCTATGCGAGGAATACCTCATGCGAGTCCGTAGGGCTTATGCGCGTGAAATAGTCCTATGCGAGGAATACCTCGCGGTCCGGAAAGGGCTTATGCGGGTGAAATAGTCCCACGCGGCGGTCCAATTTACGCGAGAATACCTCACGCGGGCCCACGCGACCTACGCGGTGAAATAGTCCCGTGAATAGGATTGCTAAATGATACCGCGCGGATGGTCCCGCTTGATCACGAGCTTCCTAGTTTATATTGTAAGGATACTATCGCTTACTCTCATTGTTAGTAAGGCACAATGTGTTGTATTTTGATTATCATATATGTCCCGTGATTTGTTTGTGTTACCCTATGGTCATGCTTTTACGAGGTGGGATTCCGGCATGGGACCACAAGGTATTGAGGACACGTGGGACTTGGTGTTCATGTATCCTTATTGGTGTTATTACATCATGGATCGGCCATGGAGGAAGGATTCCACGCATGATTGATATTACGGGCGTGAGACCCATGGTTATATTTAGTAATGACTTTGGCGGCTGCGTCCCGACTTGATATGACCGCCATGTGTTATGCATCGTAGGTTGGATATCATACATGTCTCCGGTGTTATTTAGATCGCTATGATTTTATTACGCATTTCATCGCTCACATACTTGGTACATTCTTCGCATCGACCTCCTTCGGGCCGCGTTCATGCCGCAGGTTTAGGTACGCAGTTCGGTGATCGGCAGGTGTAGGATCCTGCTCAGGGTTTTGGATAAGCTCCTTCTATTCCGGAGTTTATCTTTGGTATATGTCCTTCAGTACAGGCTTTGTATAGTTTTGGGTACGGCGGGGCCTTGTCCCGTCATAGTTCAGTTTAACTCCTAGAGGTCTGTATTCATATGTGGGATTGGACTCATGTACGGTGTAGTGTCTTTTGTTTATGTATATATGGCAGCCTTGTCGGCTTTGCCCTTGCACGTACGTTTGTTTTAAAAAAAATGAGGTGTTATTTCAGTTCCGCAGCTTACTTGTATTGTTAAGGTAGAAGGGTGCCCAGGTAGGGCACCAGTCACGGGCCCGGGGTTCGGGCTGTGACATATTATACTTTCCCTCAGTCACAAAAACAAAACCCTAAGGAAAACCTTCATAGTCGGTTGAAGTGTTTAGTAGAAGTTGCGTAGAACTTCTAAGGGTTGTTTGGAGCGGATTGGAGCACTCGGAGTAGGAGCTAAACGTTGCTCAGGATCGACGTTAAACTTGGATAATTTTGGGCTCATCGAGGTAAATACTACTGTCCTTCTATTGTAATTGGAAATTACATGTTGTAGGAATATATAGTAGAAGTATACTATATATAGAACTGATCATAATTTTGCGGCAATGTCTTTTGACTTAAGCCTGAATAATAAAGAAGAGAACTGAACTGTAATTACATAGGACTGTATTACAGTAGACTTGTGTATCATTACTGTGAAGTAGCATTGTACACGTCCGGTTAGACGTGTAAACCCCCCCGGTTGGCTTGGTAGCCGGCCTCGTTAGAGGAGGAGATTTACGCTGTTGCGGGGGGGGGGAGGTGCTGCCGAATTTTCTGTAGAATATTCTACCATGAGATCTAGATGTTAATAGGCGCCTTGTGGCCTTTATAGGTTGAAGTACTACGTATGGCGTGATCTACTTGGCTTAAGGAGTAGCCGAAGGTTTGAGGTACTTGGAGCGTTTTGCTATTGGTCGATAATTGTCGCGAGGTATGTGAACCTCTTCCTATCTGTTCTAGCATGATATGTGTATAACTATGTAGTACGGTAGACGTACATGTGTTAAATGTATTTGATTGGTTTAAAACATAAAGTGTTATAACGACTTTATGGGAAGTTGGTTATAACAACTTTATGTAGGTAAGAAATGCTTTGTGGTTTTAAAAGATAACTGATTTGACTTATAACTGACTTGATGTGTGATAATAAAGAACTTGAAATATTTCAAAAGGATCATTTTGAAAGAAGAGTAATACTTGGTTTTGAAAACATAAGAGTTATACTAGCTCTATGGAAAGTTAGGTATAACGTCTTAAGAGAGGTAAAGAGAATGGCTTACTGATTTTTAGAAGTTAAGAGACTTGATCTTAAAAGATAAGAGACTTGACTTAATATGAATGTTTGTGTGAAACCTCATTCGTGAGTAATGAGTACTTGGTTTTTAAAAGGGAATAATGGTTTACTGATTTCGGAAATCAGAATGAGTATCGACAAACCACTGCAGCGTTAATAAAGGTAAATGTATTGAATAATAAGTATTATTAAAACCAGTAGAAACCTCCATCTGCATAGAAGCTAAGATGAGACAAAATGATATTACATTTCCTAGATCATGGCTGCTTAATAAGATTGATTATAAACAAGAATAACCTACTCACATATAAGAGATATGTTTCTCAAATCGTTTAAAGGAGAATTATGTTTTAAAGGATTAAAACTATGAACTACGAAACCTTTTCTGAAATGAGAAACTTGAGCATTTGAAATTAGGCAAACTTGAACGTTTGGAAAATAATGTTGTTACTTGATTTTACAAAGGAAAGCATTTTGGTTTACTTAACAATGTTAGTCACTCAATTTTTATACTACGGGTATCGGGTGACCTTTGTAAAAGAAATGGATCATTAAAAGGAATTTAACGTACGTAGTACTTTAGGGTTAAAACCCGAACTTTGACATAAAATGAAAGTACCTTGAGTTGTGTATAACTTGCCTATGCTTGTTGTTGTGAAACTTGCCTATGCTTGTTGTGGTAGCCTTTGTTGTGCAAATACTGTATTTCTATACCCCCGCGTCTCTCGATGTAGGGTCGGCTGATTTGTTAAGAACGATTCTTCACCGAGTCCCACGATATGGGCCGGGACACGTATTTCATCTGATTCTTCACCGAGTCCCACGATATGGGCCGGGACACGTATTCCATCTGATTATTCACCGAGTCCCACGATATGAGCCGGGACACGTATTTCATCTGATTCTCTACCGAGTCCCACGGGATGGGCCGGGACACGTATTCCACATGATTCTTTACCGAGTCCCATGGTATGGGCCGGGACACGTATTCCACACGATGTATACCTAGACTGCCGGTAGTGAGGAAGGAGTTCCACGGGCATGAGGGATGACTTGAGGGCGTGAGTCCCTGACTTGACATGACTGCTTTTATGTTGTGAACTGTAGTTTGATTATCATACATGTCTCCTGCTTTATATAGACTATTATGATTTCATTACAGTATTTTACAGTTTCACATACTTGGTACTGTTAGATCGACCTCCTTCGAAGGCCGTTCACGCCGCAGTAAGTACATCGGCTGCCGATCCCCGCTTTTAGGATCACCTTTCAGCGTATTGGGAAGCTCCGTTCCTTCGGAGGCTTATCTTTGGTATGTTACCCTGAGTCTGTAGGTTCTTGTACATTCAGGGGTATGGCGGGGCCCTGTCCCGTCATAGTTGTTGTAAAAAAATCTTAGAGGTCTGTAGCATTGTCGCAAGGCGGTTGTAAGGATTAGAATCGCTCAAATGTTTATATATATATATGTTGAAAGGCAACCGTTTTGGTTGGCCTGTTTTCTTTCATCTTGATTCATGTCTATTTATATGTTTAAAGTTTTTATTTCCGCTGGTTTTCTCTGATGTTGTATCACTAGGTGCCCGGTAGGCACGATCACGCCCGGTTCGTCGTGACAAAAGTGGTATCGAGCGATTAATCCTCGGAAAGTGTCTGAACCGTGTCTAGTAGAGTCTTGATTATCGGTGTGTTGTGCACCACATCTATAATCAGGAGGCTATAGGACATTTAGGATTGGTTTCCATTCTTCTCATTTTGAGATCGTGCCTTAGAGCTGTGTGATAAGTTGGACCCTCCGACGTATTCCTTTCCTTTACCGCTATGCCTCGCGTAAGGCAACCCGCCCGTGGCGGCAAGGCAAATGGAGGAGGCGTGAGTAGAGCACGAAGGGTTACCGGGGCAGAGGCCCAGTCGTTACCTGAGATAGTGCTTCAGACGGCGAGTTTTGCGACGCCGCCAGCACCGGCAGAGTTTAGAGTCGCAACAAGGTCGCCGAGACTACAATACTGAGCCTCCAGTCCCCACACCGGAGCGGATGAGACGGGTACAAGGAGAGATGGCCGCCATCGCCGTGGTCGCCGATATGAGAGAGGCCGGACGCAGCAGCCTGTCCAGAGCACCCGTAGTTCACCCCCGAGCGCATAGTTGAGACTACGGGACTTTCCGAGTCAGAGCCCGCCGTGTTCTATGGATCGAGAACCGAGGATGACCTCGGAGTTTATCCGAAGCACAACGGATCACGAGTGATCGAGTCTCGAGGCGTAGTCGGTGGTATTGGTTCGCATCAATCGCGTGATACCGCCGATCGGTTTGATTCGTGGAAGCCCCGGGAGAGCATGCACTTCCAGCGGTTTGGGACGAGTTCGCAAGGGCTTTTCTTGCACATTTCTGCCCCACGGATGGCGAGGGCTCGGCCGGCATTTTTGACGTTGAGGCAGGGCGGGCGGTTAGAGAGTACAATGTGGAGTTCGACTCATTAGCTCGGTATGTCCCAGCCCAGTAGCCGATATGGAGGACAGAGTACACCGCTACGCCACCGGGCTAGATGATTACTTGGCGAGGCTTGTACGGTGTAGCTCTTCACCGCATGTACATTTCCGCATGCAAGCTCATGCACTAGGATGTGAGGCACGGAGAGGTCGACGGAATGACCGAGATCGCGAGAAGAGGCCGGGACAAAGAGGTCCTTTGGTAACTTTCGAGGCGGACCGCCTCGAAGAGCTAGTTATGTACCTCCGCCAAGATGCAGTGGTCCTCCGCGCCTTCAGACGTTCGGCATTCGAGCCGGTCGAGCTCCAGGCTTCGTTCACATATATACCTGGGTTCTAGCCACGTTCGTTTTCTTCATGTGCACAATCGTGGCGCACGCCATCCCGGAATGTCGCTTTTTATCGTGCTTGTTTTTCCCGCGTCCGTGGCCATATGACGAGAAACCGCCTTATAGGAAGGATGCGACAGAATGACTCACTCGGCCTACGGTCGGGCAGTTCATCGCTTATAGCTACGCACTGCAGGCGTGCCTATGATTAGAGTGGAGCGGTAGATTCAGGTATATCCTTAACCCTCTAGAGATTTGTATGCATGATATGATGACCTTATTATTGTGTGCTATGTACGGATAGCGTTATGTTGGTTATGAGTTAGAAAGCATAGCTAGTTGAAAGAATATGTATGGGGGTATGGAAAGTGTGAACCTTAGAATATTTCATGTTGAGACCTTAGATGTAAGGTCATCTTGAATAAAAGATTTTACGGTTAGTCTTTGTTGAAATACTTGGTTTACGTAAATGTGCTGTGGGATAAGTCCATGGGTAGTGTGAAATGGAAGTGGTAGCTTTCATGACCTGTATAGGTAAGATTGTTCCGGATCGGGGAACAAGAGTTTGACGCGATTGTGGGTCGGGTTGAGGACCGTTCGCGGGTCGACCCGCAGCCCGGTTTGGGGTGGGGCTCGAGGTGGTCCCGCCAGTGGTAGGTCACGAGGGCGCCAGACCCAAGTTTAGTTGACCATCGTGTGAGTTCGTGGGTATGTTCGAGCAGAATCGGATCGTGAAGGCCGGGAATGGCCTTAAAGGAATTTGAAGCTAGTGAGATGACCAAGTTTGGAGGTAGTGACTCCAAGGGTTGGAAACAGAAGCTTTGACTGAAGTGTCGAACGTGTACTAGAAAGAGTTCGGGTGTTCGAGAAGGGTGCGACGAGGAAGGAGGGAAGCGAACATGTGTTACGGGAACGGAAGTGATCATTTCTTTTGTGAAGTGAAGATGGAGGGACGTGTCCTTTGGACCAGGAGCGAGAGTTATATTGTTTTATATCTTCGAGGTGATTCCTCGTGGACTTGGGATTACGTATTTTGTGCGTGTGTTATTTTATGGCCAGGTGCGGCATGTTTGGTTTCGTAAGTATAGTAGTGAAGACTATACCGGCACGTGTATGTTTTGAGACTGAGAAGGAACATTCGGGACGAATGTTTCTAAGGGGGGAAGAATGTTATATCCCGTATTTCCAGAGTATGTACGTGAGGACGTACGTATAAAAATTTAAGCATTAAGGTTTGGCAAGGTTCGAAAATTTGGGCACAAGTGCCGAAAAGAGTCGTTTTTCGACGAAACGTTTTACTAAACTTGCGAAGGGAAAAATACGGCTATGTCATTTATAATTTTTGCGGATTTTCCGAGAGACGAAACATTTTGGACCAACGGGAGGGTGACAAGTGTCACCCTCACATTGGACGTGAGATTGGGCGGTAAGTTGGACGAATTGGGCAATGGGTTAGGTAGGATATTTTGTGCAAGTTGGTGTGGTAGATAGATAAGGTGCACATGGCTTAATCCTAGCCCTACACTTGCCTAACACTTGGATGAATCTTGGCCATTGGTTGGCCATTTCTTGACCTATAAATACCCCCCTTTGTTGATGAAATTCTTCATCCAAAAATCATTTGCTAAGTGTTAAAATCCCCCCCCTCTTTGTGAAAGTTTTCGTCCGCCACACCCCCCTCCCTCTTTGAGAGCCCTCGGCCAAGAATACACCCCCCTAGCCTAGTTGTTTTCGTATAATACCCCCCTTTTGTGGTATTGAAATACTCTCCAAGTATTGTTATAATGCCCAAATACTTTAGCCCTTATACCTTGTAGTACTTTCCAAAGTTACCTCAATACGTAGAGTCTGGAAATACTATTATACTTTCCCTCAGTCACAAAAACAAAACCCTAAGGAAAACCTTCATAGTCGGTTGAAGTGTTTAGTAGAAGTTGCGTAGAACTTCTAAGGGTTGTTTGGAGCGGATTGGAGCACTCGGAGTAGGAGCTAAACGTTGCTCAGGATCGACGTTAAACTTGGATAATTTTGGGCTCATCGAGGTAAATACTACTGTCCTTCTATTGTAATTGGAAATTACATGTTGTAGGAATATATAGTAGAAGTATACTATATATAGAACTGATCATAATTTTGCGGCAATATCTTTGGCTAAAGCCTGAATAATAAAGAAGAGAATCGAATCAGAATTACATAGGACGTATCAGACATGAGACTTGTGTAGCATTCGTGAAGTAGCATTGTACACGCCCGGTTAAACTTCCCTGGTTGGCTTGGTAGCTCGTTAGAGGAGGAGATTTACGCTGTTGGGGGAGAGTCGCGAATTTTCTCAGAGAATATTCTACGATGAGATCTAGATGTTAATAGGCGCCTTGTGGCCTTTATAGGTGAAGTACTACGATGGCGTGATCTACTTGGCTTAAGGAGTAGCGGTTTGAGGTACTTGGAGCGCTTTGCTATCGGGTCGATAATCGTCGCGAGGTATGTGAACCTCTTCCTATCTGTTCTAGCATGATATGTGTATAACTATGTAGTACGGTAGACGTACATGTGTTAAATGTATTTGATTGGTTTAAAACATAAAGTGTTATAACGGCTTTATGGGAAGTTGGTTATAACAACTTTATGTAGGTAAGAAATGCTTTGTGGTTTTAAAAGATAACTGATTTGACTTATAACTGACTTGATGTGTGATAATAAAGAACTTGAAATATTTCAAAAGGATCATTTTGAAAGAAGAGTAATACTTGGTTTTGAAAACATAAGAGTTATACTAGCTCTATGGAAAGTTAGGTATAACGTCTTAAGAGAGGTAAAGAGAATGGCTTACTGATTTTTAGAAGTTAAGAGACTTGATCTTAAAAGATAAGAGACTTGACTTAATATGGATGTTTGTGTGAAACCTCATTCGTGAGTAATGAGTACTTGGTTTTTAAAAGGGAATAATGTTTTACTGATTTCGGAAATCAGAATGAGTATCGACAAACCACTGCAGCGTTAATAAATGTAAATGTATTGAATAATAAGTATTATTTAAACCAGTAGAAACCTCCATCTGCATAGAAGCTAAGATAAGACAAAATGATATTACATTTCCTAGATCATGGCTGCTTAATAAGATTGATTATAAACAAGAATAACCTACTCACATATAAGAGATATGTTTCTCAAATCGTTTAAAGGAGAATTATGTTTTAAAGGATTAAAACTATGAACTACGAAACCTTTTCTGAAATGAGAAACTTGAGCATTTTAAATTAGGCAAACTTGAACGTTTGGAAAATAATGTTGTTACTTGATTTTACAAAGGAAAGCATTTTGGTTTACTTAACAATGTTAGTCACTCAATTTTTATACTACGGGTATCGGGTGACCTTTGTAAAAGAAATGGATCATTAAAAGGAATTTAACGTACGTAGTACTTTAGGGTTAAAACCCGGACTTTGACATAAAATGAAAGTACCTTGAGTTGTGTATAACTTGCCTATGCTTGTTGTTGTGAAACTTGCCTATGCTTGTTGTGGTAGCCTTTGTTGTGCAAATACTGTATTTCTATACCCCCGCGTCTCTCGATGGAGGGCCGGCTGATTTGTTAAGAATGATTCTTCACCGAGTCCCACGATATGGGTCGGGACACGTATTTCATCTGATTCTTCACCGAGTCCCACGATATGGGCCGGGACACGTATTCCATCTGATTATTCACCGAGTCCCACGATATGGGCCGGGACACGTATTTCATCTGATTCTCTACCGAGTCCCACGGGATGGGCCGGGACACGTATTCCACATGATTCTTTACCGAGTCCCATGGTATGGGCCGGGACACGTATTCCACACGATGTATACCTAGACTGCCGGCAGTGAGGAAGGAGTTCCACGGGCATGAGGGATAACTTGAGGGCGTGAGTCCCTGACTTGACATGACTGCTTTTATGTTGTGAACTGTAGTTTGATTATCATACATGTCTCCTGCTTTATATAGACTATTATGATTTCATTACAGTATTTTACAGTTTCACATACTTGGTACCTGTTGTACTGACCTCCTTCGGGCCGTTCACGCCGCAGTAAGTACATCTACCGTCGATCCCCGCTTTTAGGATCACCTTTTAGCGTATTGGGAAGCTCCGTTCCTTCGGAGGCTTATCTTTGGTATGTTACCCTGAGTCTGTAGGTTCTTGTACATTCAGGGGTATGGCGGGGCCCTGTCCCATCATAGTTGTTGTAAAAAAATCTTAGAGGTCTGTAGCATTGTCGTGGGCAGGGTTGTAAGGATTGTAACTGTTCAAATGTTTATATATATATATGTTGAAAGGCAACCGTTTTGGTTGGCCTGTTTTCTTTCATCTTGATCCATGTCTATTTATATGTTTAAAGTTTTTATTTCCGCTGGTTTTCTCTGATGTTGTATCACTAGGGTGCCCGGGGTAAGGCACCAGTCACGGGCCCGGGTTCGGGTCGTGACAGGGGTATAACACATAGTCTGCCTATAAAGGTATACTGCCCGGCCCAATCTGGGACGCGGTAAGGTCACATAGTCTGCCCATAAAGGTATACTGCCCGGCCCAATCTGGGACGCGGTAAGGTCATGTAGTCTGCCCATAAAGGTATACTGCCCGGCCCAATCTGGGACGCGGTAAGGTCACATAGTCTGCCCATAAAGGTATACTGCCCGACCCAATCTGGGACGCGGTAAGGTCATGTAGTCTGCCCATAAAGATATACTGCCCGGCCCAATCTGGGACGCAGTAAGGTCACATAGTCTGCCCATAAAGGTATACTGCCCGGCCCAATCTGGGACGCGGTAAGGTCACATAGTCTGCCCATAAAGGTATACTTCCCGGCCCAATCTGGGACGCGGTAAAGTCATGTAGTCTGCCCATAAATGTATAACGCCGCCAACTGGGACGCGTAAGGTCACATAGTCTGCCCATAAGGTATACCGCCGCCCAACTGGGACGCAGTAAAGTCATATAAAATCCGGAATTTAACCCAAACAGACACGACCTCTACTCCTTTTAGAAAGACTCTTTTTCAAATAAAACTTCCAAGATACTAACAACCGTAGTATCAAGTCATATCTACTTTCCAAGACAAGTCACAATACCTTTTTAGAAATACATTTACCGGCTTCTAAATCAAGTGACTTCTTTCTTAAAACCTTAAGCAATTGGTACCTTTAAAACAATTTTCCCTTCTTTATTTCAAATTATTTCTTTGCTTACATTACTGAAGAAAACCATTCTTTTAATCTTCCATAAAGTTGTTATAACCAACTTCCCATAAAGCCGTTATAACTCTTTATGTCTTAGGCAAATTCATTCCTTTTATAACCAAGAGACTTATACTTTCAAATCAAATCACATAGCTTTCAAAATACTTCAAGTCTCTTAACTTTTAAGAAAACAAGTTTCTTAACTTTAGAAATCAAGTCTTTCCAAATCGAGTATTCTATACTTGTAAATCAATTCCTTTCTTCCTTTAAGAATCAAGTCCCATTGCTTGAAAAATAAAGTCTCTTAACTTTTAAGAATTTGAGATCCATAGCCTTAAAACTTCATACGTAAATTCTTATAAGTTAAGTAACATATAGTTTGGTGCGTTGTGAATAAGTTATACTTATTTATAACGATCTTATTCAAGTAGCCATGATCTAGAAAATGTAATACAATTTTGTCTTATCTTAGTTTCTATGCAGATGGAGGATTATACTCATTTTAACATAATTGATTGTCATTACATTTTCCTTTATTAACGCTGCAGTGGCTTGTTCGATACTTATTCTCATTTGTGCCGTAACTTAGCCGAGTCAACTTGGCTCCAAATACCTCCTAACGACTCTTACCAACATCCCCCATAAGACTTGGTAAGAACTTAGGATAACCTAGATATAACCTTTACATAGAGTAAATCACATACATACCTCTTAACTTCTAAGAGTAGAAGGGAACATGAAATATTACTACATGTATATTCCATACATAGAATCATGCCAAAAGAAGGAAGAGGTTCACATACCTCGCGACGATTATCGACAAGTAGCAAAATGCTCCAAAGTACTTCCACCTTGATAGCTATTCCATCCTTCAAGTAGAATATGCTATACTTAGTACTTAAACCTATAATGGTCATAATACGTCCATTAACTTCTTACTTTAGACGTAGAATATTATAAGTGCAAAGTCACTAAATTCTACGGAAAATCGGACAGCACTTCCTTTGTTTCTACATACTTTGCCACCTTTTTCAAGGCCGAATTCAATAACCAAACACGCCACATTTAAGGCCCAACAATGCAATTAACAATAGAGGATTACACGCCTACTAGACGTGTAAATTCCGCCCCACAATTGATGTCAAACTAATACAACTACAAGTGTAAATCCGGCAACTTGAGATACAATCAACATCAATTCTTATCCAATTTCCTTTTCAATCCAAGTTGTTAGCATAACATGATATCAAGTCGCAATCGATTATAAGTACTATAATCTTCAAGTAAGTAACATGAGACGATTCTAATTAACGACCAAATTGGAATCCAACTTCAAATGGCTTATATGACATTTCGGTTTTTAGGCTACAACAATCCATAACACTTATAAAACTTCAACACATATACTTCATGCTAGCAAACATGTAAGGCTAACAACAATATATAGTCTTGTAACACTTAAGAGACAAGATTATTACCTCAATGATTCTTAGTCCAACTTCAAATCCAAAGTCGCTCCTTAGCACTTAGAACCTCTTCTTGACACATCAATCCACCACTTGAGACCCTTAGAATATCACAAACCACTTCCCTTAAATCTTCCAACCAAAACCTAGAAAAGCAACTAGGTTTTCATCTTGCGACTAATACGAAAACTATCTTTTTTCCGGGATTTTTCTATTGAGATACCCTTACAATACACTTAGGAACCTTGGTTTAAAGTGTGGAGCTTATTGGACAACAAACAAATTTTTTTTTCTTTTTCTTCTTGTTGAACCCGAGAGCACAAGCTCTTGTTCATCCAATTTTCTTGAAAATTTGGCTAAGTGTGGAACTTGTCTCACTACTAGTACTACTATATAGTAACATGGAGGGTTGATATTAGCACCAATGTGTGGTTTGGATGAAGTTCTTTTAAATATCAACTAAGTGGCCCCATTGACTAAGTCAAATATATCAAGCTCACTACTTGCAAGACTTGGTCTTCTAAACAATGGTCAAATGACCCTTTTGCCCATGTAATTTTCGTCCAAGACAATATAAGGGGGGTGACACGTGTCGCCCTCCCATTCGTCACAATATTACGTTTTCCGAAATTTCCATAATTCCGATAAATTTTTACAAGTCTCTAATCTTGACATTTGGGATTCTCACGCACGTTCTTAAAACATGTCCTGTAAATACGGGGTGTAACATTCTTCTCCCCTTAGAAACATTCGTCCCCGAATGTTCTTTCGGAGTCAAACTTATACCTAGCGACATAGTTTCCTTTTATCACCCCGACATATCAATAATGCCACACATGGCCCTAATACATCGCACACGCATATCCGTCCATCATAAGTCCAAAAGAGATTATCTTTTCATACTTCCAACTCCTTCTAGCATATACATAATCTCAATATAATCTGTTCATGACACTTAAACATACCACAACTTTATCATGCATACAAGTTTCTAAAGGGCCAAAGACATACCTGAAATCATATAGGAGGTTCAAAGGACCGCTAAAACTGGGAACTCCCACCACGACCTCTGCTACGGCCTGTCGGTGCATGAACCTCCTGCCTAGCTATTGAAGGAGAAGAACCCACAAATGATCCAGTAGACCGTGTTGTCCCACCAGGACCCCCTATATAAGAAAACTCTCTTAACATATGGCCCAGATGACCACAAGAAAAACAAGCACCCGTACCGGCGCGACATACCCCAGAATGGAACCTACCACACTGGGCGCATTGAGGCAAAGGTGGCCTCGATCGACCGAACCCCATCTCCCCGAGACTACGAGCTCTAGAGACTGACCGACTGCATTCCCGGTTGTAAAACCCCGCCAAAAATCAGAGGAGCACTCGGTGCTGGCTGCAATGTAGACCTAGTGTTGGCCGCCGAGGCCGCCCACCTAAAATCGCCCGAGACCTGCTGCCCCGCCTCTTGGGCTGGCCTGAGTCAACCTGATCCTCCATCTCTCTATCCTCTATCCCCTGCGCATACGCCTGCATCCTGGCAATATCCATACCTGGCTAAAGGGCCACCCCCAAGCATGCAGTAATCATATGACGGTCTAGCCCCATCACATAATGATGAACTCTATCCGCCATGTCAGCTATAATGGTGTGCGCATACCTGGCCAAGGAGTCAAACTCCAGGCTGTACTCTCTGATAGTCCTTCCATTCTGTCTCAATGACAAGAATCTATCAACATGGGCTCTCCTCATTTCAGGAGGCAAAAAGTGATTAAGAAAAGCCTCCGTGAACTCATCCCGGACTGCTGGACGAGCACCCACACCTCTCGACAACTCCCAAGACTCAAACCAGTTCAACGCAATATCGCGTAACCGGTAAGAGGCTAGAATAATTGACTCTGTCTCCGAGGCCCTAAGCACCTGCATAGTCCACTGTAACTGCCGAATAAACTCCTGCGGATCCTCCTCAGACCTCGAACCATAAAACTCGGGTGGACTACAACCTAGAAAATCCCGAATTCTCAAACTGTCGGCTCTAGGGTTAGCTACTCGCCTCGTCGCCGCCTCTACCACTATGCAAGTCAATAGCCCGACCGCTCTCCATAATCTCTAAACTCGCCCTGGCCGGGAACTGAGGCTGCACGAACCTCTGAGCTACCGCCGCCTTGCCTTCTAATACTGCCGGCGTAGCTGAACTCGCCGATTCGCCTACTACCTCAGGCATAGTCTGTGCCCGAGTCCCGTAATTCTTCACAGACTACTAGCGCCTCCTCGCCACGCTTTGCCCTTCTGGCCCCGGTCGCTTCCGCGAGGCATAATCGTACATAAGAAGGGGTCGAGAGGATTCAACCTACTATGACTCTCATCGCACGATCTCAAAGAGAGAAGAATGGAAACCAATCCTAAATGTCCTGCAGCCTCCGATTATAGATGTGGTGCACAACACACCGATAATCAAGACTCTACTAGACACGGTCTCAGACACTTTCCGAGGACTAATCGCTCGATACTACTTTTGTCACGATTCGACACCAAGCTCGCGATCGTGCCCTACCAGGCACCTTTACAGTATACATCGAGATAATCACGAACATACATGAAACTTATAAAATAAAACAACATAAGTAAAACAACAGGTTAGCCGATAGGGCTACCTTCCTGGACATATATATATACAACCGAAGCAGTTGCCTCCTTTCCTTTACAAACTGACCCACAATATGTGACTACAGACCTCTAAGAGTTTTTAACATAGCAACAGTGGTGGGACAGGGCCCCGTCATACCCCTGAATATACATGAATCTACAACCTCAGAGAAAACCGTACCAAGAGATAAGCCTCCGGAGCAAATGGAGCTTTTTCCCAAAAACTGAACCGAGATCCTAAGAGCAAGGACCACCAACCTGTGTACCTAATACCTGCGGGCATGAACGCAGCCCCAAGGGGTCGATAACAAAAATTTAATATGGAACTAAGTAAGGTACAACAATTAAAACATATCTGTATAAAAGCATGACAGAGGTAAGTGTAAAAAAAAGTAAATACCTGAACCTACCATGTCATTACCATCTCGTGAACTTAATCGTACCTTATTATCTTTTCCCATTTTTCAATAAAAGTTATAGTCACTTTCTTACATGCATACTTAGGGAAAATCATCAAGTTCATTACCATATAACTTACTTACCTTGCATAACATAAACCGACCCTTTATGGAGGGACGCCTATACTGCCCGGCCCAATCTGGAACGCGGTAAAGTCACATAGTCTGCCCATAAAGGTATACTGCCCGGCCCAATCTGGGACGAGGTAAGGTCACATAGTCTGCCCATAAAAGTATACTGCCCGGCCCAATCTGGGACGCGGTAAGGTCACATAGTCTGCCCATAAAGGTATACTGTCCGGCCCAATCTGGGACGCGGTAAGGTCACATAGTCTGCCCATAAAGGTATACCGTCCGCCCAACTGGGACGACGCGGTAAGGTCACATAGTTCGCCCATAAAGGTATACTTCCCGCCAATCGGGGACGCGTAAGGTCATGTTTCGCCCATAAAGGTATAACGCCCGCCTACCCGACGTGGTAAGGTCACATAGTCTGCCCATAAAGGTATACTGCCCGGCCCAATCTGGGACGCGGTAAGGTCATGTAGTCTGCCCATAAAGGTATACTGCCCGGCCCAATCTGGGACGCGGTAATGTCACATAGTCTTCCCATAAAGGTGTACTGCCCGGCCCAATCTGGGACGCGATAAGGTCATGTAGTCTGCCCATAAAGGTATACTGCCCGGCCTAATCTGGGACGCGGTAAGGTCACATAGTCTGCCTATAAAGGTATACTGCCCGGCCCAATCTGGGACGCGGTAAAGTCATATTAAATCCGGGAATTTAACCCAGCGTACTACGCACCTCTACTCCTTTTAGAAAAACTCTTTTTCAAATAAAACTTCCAAGATACTAACAACCGTAGTATCAAGTCATATCTACTTTTCAAGACAAGTCACAATACCTTTTTAGAAATACATTTACCGGCTTCTAAATCAAGTGACTTCTTTCTTAAAAACCTTAAGCAATTGGTACCTTTAAAACAATTTGCCCTTCTTTATTTCAAATCATTTCTTTGCTTACATTACTGAAGAAAACCATTCTTTTAATCTTCCATAAAGTTGTTATAACCAACTTCCCATAAAGCCGTTATAACTCTTTATGTCTTAGACAAATTCATTCCTTTTTTAACCAAGAAACTTATACTTTCAAATCAAATCACATAGCTTTCAAAATACTTCAAGTCTCTTAACTTTTAAGAAAACAAGTTTCTTAACTTTAGAAATCAAGTCTTTCCAAATCGAGTATTCTATACTTGTAAATCAATTCCTTTCTTCCTTTAAGAATCAAGTCCCATAGCTTGAAAAATAAAGTCTCTTAACTTTTAAGAATTTGAGATCCATAGCCTTAAAACTTCATACGTAAATTCTTATAAGTTAAGTAACATATACTTTGGTGCGTTGTGAATAAGTTATACTTATTTATAACGATCTTATTCAAGTAGCCATGATCTAGAAAATGTAATACAATTTTGTCTTATCTTAGTTTCTATGCAGATGGAGGATTCTACTCATTTTAACATAATTGATTGTCATTACATTTTCCTTTATTAACGCTGCAGTGGCTTGTTCGATACTTATTCTCATTTGTGTCGTAACTTAGCCGAGTCAACTTGGCTCCAAATACCTCCTAACGACTCTTACCAACATCCCCATAAGACTTGGTAAGAACTTAGGATAACCTTTACATAGAGTAAATCACATACATACCTCTTAACTTCTAAGAGTAGAAGGGAACATGAAATATTACTACATGTATATTCCATACATAGAATCATGCCAAAAGAAGGAAGAGGTTCACATACCTCGCGACGATTATCGACAAGTAGCAAAATGCTCCAAAGTACTTCCACCTTGATAGCTATTCCATCCTTCAAGTAGAATATGCTATACTTAGTACTTCAACCTATAATGGCCATAATACGTCCATTAACTTCTTACTTTAGACGTAGAATATTATAAGTGCAAAGTCACTAAATTCTACGGAAAATCGGACAACACTTCCTTTGTTTCTACATACTTTGCCACCTTTTTCAAGGCCGAATTCAATAAACAAACACGCCACATTTAAGGCCCAACAATGCAATTAACAATAGGGGATTACACGCCTACTAGACGTGTAAAATTCCGCCCCACAATTGATGTCAAACTAATACAACTACAAGTGTAAATCCGGCAACTTGAGATACAATCAACATCAATTCTTATCCAATTTCCTTTTCAATCCAAGTTCTTAGCATAACATGATATCAAGTCGCAATCGATTATAACTACTATAATCTTCAAGTAAGTAACATGCGACGATTCTAATTAACGACCAAATTGGAATCCAACTTCAAATGGCTTATATGACATTTCGGTTTTGTTATACCCCCGTATTTCCAGAGTATGTACGTGAGGGCGTACGTATAAAATTTAAGCCTTAAAGTTGGCATAGGTTCGAAATTTGGGCACAAGTGCCGAAAAGAATCGTTTTTCGACGAAACGTTTTACTAAACTTGCGAAGGGAAAATTCCGGCTATGTCATTTATAATTTTTGCGGATTTTTCCGAGAGACGAAACATTTTGGACCAACGGGAGGGTGACATGTGTCACCCTCACATTGGAAGCTTTAGTGGGCAGTAATGGACGATTGGGACTTTGGGGTTGGTAGGATATTTTGTGCAAGTTGTTGTGGTAGATGGATAAGGTACACATGGTTAAAATCTAGCCCTACACTTGCCTTACACTTGGATGGATCTTGGCCATTGGTTGGCCATTTCTTGACCTATAAATACCCCTCTAAGTTGAAGACTTTCTTCATCCAAAACTTGAGCAATCTTTCTAAGTCTTGAAATCCTCCCTCCCCTCTTGAGTAGTTCGTCCAGCACCCCCTCTTTGAGAAGCCTTGGCCGAGAGCCTCCCCTCCCTTTAGTGTCTAGCCAGGGTACCCCCTCCTAGCCTAGTTGTTTTCATATAATACCCCCCCTTTGTGGTATAGAAATACTCTCCAAGTATTGTTATAATGCCCTAAATACTTTAGCCCAAATACCTTATAGTACTTTCCAAAGTTACCTCTATACGAAGCCCGGAAAATACTATTATACTTCCTTTAGCCACAAAAACGAAACCCTAAGAAAAACCTTCATAGTCGGTTGAAGTGTTAAGTAGAAGTTGCGTAGAACTTCTAAGGGTTGTTTGGAGCGGATTGGAGCACTCGGAGTAGGAGCTAAACGTTGCTCAGGAGCGACATTAAACTTGGATAATTTTGGGCTCATCGAGGTAAATACTACTGTCCTTCTATTGTAATTGGGAATTACATACTGTAGTAGTATAGAAATGAATATAAGATTCATAGAAGAGATTTGAACTGTAATAGAAGGATATTACAGAATAGACTTGAACTGAAATCGCATCAGAAGAATATTTAAGTAGAAGATTAAACTGTACTTACATAGGACCGTATTTACAGTAGACTGATAGCCTTTATTGGTTGAATGTTCTGCGAGTAGCATGAACTACTTGGAAGGTGGACAAGGCTAGCCGGGTTATAGCCGTGGAGCGTTTTGCTTATAGTCGATAATCGTCGCGAGGTATGTGATTCTTCCTATACTCTTGAGCATGATATTTTGAAGTATATATATATAGTACGGTAGACGTGCGTGTGTTATCTGAACGTAGTTATCGGCAATGTCTTTTGACTTAAGCCTGAATAAAAGAATCTTGAAGTATATATATATATAGTACGGTAGACGTACGTGTGTTATCTGAACGTAGTTGTACGGCAATGTCTTTTGACTTAAGCCTGAATAATAAGAACCTTGAATGTAATTCAAACGAATTAAGAAACCTTTTTGGAAAGAAGAGTAATACTTGGTTTTGAAAACATAAGAGTTATACTAGCTTTATGGGAAGTTAGGTATAACGTCTTAAGAGAGATAAAAAGAATGGTTTACTGATTTTTAGAAGTTAAGAGACTTAATCTTAAAAGATAAGAGACTTGACTTAATTGTATTGATATGAATTTTGTTAAAAGTGTGAAACCTCATTCGTGAGTAATGAGTACTTGGTTTTAAAAGGAATAATGTTTTACTGATTTCGGAAATCAGAATGAGTATCGACAAACCACTGCAACGTTAATAAAGGAAAATGTATTGAATAATGAAGTATTGTATTAAAAACAGTAGAAACCTCCATCTGCATAGAAACTAAGATGAGACAAAATGATATTACATTTTCTAGATCATGGCTGCTTTAATAAATGGTTATAAACAAGAATAAACTGCTCACACCTATGGCATATGTTATTCAATTGTTTTAAAAGAGATTAAGACATTGAGCTATGAACTTTTCTAATATTGTTATACCCCGTATTTCCAGAGTATGTACGTGAGGGCGTACGTATAAAAGTTTAAGCCTTAAGTTAGGCAAGGACCGAAAATTTTGTGCACAACACACGAAAAGAATCGTTTTCCGACGAAACGTTTTCCAAACTTTGCGAAGGGAAAAATACGGCTATGTCATTTATATTTTTTACGGATTTTTCCGAGAGATGAAATATTTTGGATCAACGAGAGGGTGACACTTGTCCCTCAAGTGGACGGCATTGGGAGGGCTTTCCTTGCACGTTTTTTGTGCTTTCTTTTGGTCAAGGGTTAGGTAGGATATTTTGTGTAGTAGATGGATAAGGACACATGGATAAATCCTCACCCTACACTTGCACCCCACTTGTCTTGATCTTGGCCATTGGTTGGCCTATAAATACCCCCTTAGTTGATGAACTTCTTCATCCACAAAATGTTTTCTAAGTCTTGAAATCCCTTCCCCCCCTCTCTTGAGAGCTCTAGCCGAGAGCACCTCCTTCCCCCCCCCCCCTTCCTAGTTAAGCTAGCCGAAACCCCTCCCCCTTTGTGAGCCTTGGCCGAAACCTACCCCCCTCCTAGTAGTGTTGTTCTCGTAAATACCCCCCCTTTTGGTAGAAAAATACTCTCCAAGTATTGTTACTATTCCCAAATACCTTGGCCCTAATACCTTGTAGTATTCCAAGGTTACACCTATACTAAAAGCCCAGAAATACTATTATACTTCCTTTAGCCACAAAACGAAACCCTAAGGAAAATCTTCATAGTCGGTTGAAGTGTTAAGTAGAAGTTGTGTAGAACTTCTAAGGGTTTCTGGGAGCGAATTGGAGCGTTCAGAATAAGAGCTAAACGCTGCTCAGGATCGACATTAAACTTGGATAATTTTGGGCTTATCGAGGTAAATACTACTGACCTTCTATTGTAATTGGAAATTACCTAATGTAGTTGTATAGAAATGAATATAAGATTCATAGAAGAGAATTGAAATGTAATAGAAGGATATTACAGAAAAGACTTGAACTGAAATCGCATCAGAAGAATTTTAAGAAGAAGATTAAATCAGACTTACATAGACTGTATTTACTGATGAACTTGTGTAGCATAACGGGTAGGGAAGTGCTGCCCGACTTTCCGTAGAATAGAGAACCTACTGCTTAGAATATTCTACAGAGTAGTCTAGACGTTGATAGACGTGTATAACCTTTATAGGTTGATTGTTCTGCGAGTAGCATGTACTACTTGAAAGGTGGACAAGGCTAGCCGGGTTATAGCCGTGGAGCATTTTGCTAATAGTCGATAATCGTCGCGAGGTATGTGATTCTTCCTATCCTCTTGAGCATGATATTTTAAAAGAATATATATATAGTACGGTAGACGTACGTGTGTTAACTGAACGTAGTTTTACGGCAATGTCTTTTGACTTAAGCCTAAATAATAAGAATCTTGAAGTATTTCAAAAAATTAAGAAACCTTTTTGAAAGAGGAATAATATTTTACTGATTTCGGAAATCAGAATAAGTATCGAACAAACCACTGCAGCGTTAATAAGGGAAATGTTTTGACTAATTAAGTATTATTAAAACCAGTAGAAACCTCCATCTGCATAGAAGCTAAGATGAGACAAAATGATATTACATTTCCTAGATCATGGCTGCATTAATAATATTGTTATGAACAAGAATAACCTACTCACACATAAGGCATATGTTTCTCAAATGGTTTTAAAAGAGAATTATATTATTAAGTGATTAAGACTACGAACTACGAAACCTTTCGAAAATGAGAAACTTGAGTATTTGAAATTAGGCAAACTTGAACGTTTGGAAAATAATGTTGTTAATTGATTTTACAAAAGGAAGTGTTTTGGTTTACTTAAAAAGATAGTCACTCTATTTTAATACTACGGGTATTGTGTGACTTTTGTGAAAGAAACAGATCTTTTAAGGAGTTAATGTATGAAGTACTTTGGGGATAAAAACCCGAAATTGTTAACATAAAGTAGAAAGTACCTTGTGTGAATAACTTGATTGTATTGGTTTGTGATAGCCTTGTAATACTTTCTTGTTGATTTGATAAGTAAACATGTTAGGATGCTACGTGTGTTAGTATCTGGTGATGTTTGTGTAAAGGGGTTTCCCTTGTTGTGCTTATGTTGTTTAACGATAAGCTGTTATGTTATTATATCACATACCCCCTTGACTTGTTATACCGAGGGCTTGCCACCCTTGATGCGGGTCTATACGGCCTATGCGGTCTATGTGACTATGTGGAGCAGCGGTATGCTCCAGGATTGATCATTCCGGGTGTTTATCCCGATGCGGGGGATGCCCTATGCGGTCTGTGTGACTATGCGGTCTATTGAGACTATGCGGACTGCGCGAGTCCAGGAGGGTACCGGGGTTAGCTACCCCCGATGCGAGGAATACCTCATGCGGGTCTATGTGTGACCTATGCGGACTGCGGAAGTCCAGATTAGGCACGCATAATGATACTATGGGCGATTGGCCTTGCTTCGATCATTCGCGGCCTAGAAAAGACACATTACGATTTATCTACCTTGCTCTTGTTTATGTTGTGGCACTATGTGCAGTTGAACTGGTTGTATTTGCAAATGGTTTTAAATACTTTAATTTTACTTGATTTTACGATTTCACATACTTGGTACTGTTGTATCGACTTCTTCGGGCTGCGTCATGCCGCAGTAGAAGTACACCGCCGTCGATCCTCGCTCATGTGGTCACGTTCAGCGTTTGGGAAGCTCCGTTTCTCGAGGCTTATCGGTGGTATAGTCCTGTAGTCAGAGGTACTTACATTCGGGGTATGGAGGGCCCTGTCCCGCCATTGTTGTTACATCATTCTTAGGTCCAGTAGTACTGCGCGGTGGTTTGTAAAAGGGGATGAATCGCTCAAGTTTATATATACATATGCCGAAAGCGCCTTTTCTCCGATAAACTGCTTTTATTTCATGTCTTGTTTTATATTCCGCCGATTACTGATGTATGTCTACTGGGTGCCCGGTAAGGCACGATCCACGCCCGGTTCGGTCGTGACAAAAGTGGTATCGAGCGATTAATCCTCGAAAAGTGTCTACGCATCGTATCTAGTAGAGTCTTGATTATCGGTGTGTTGTGCACCACACCAATAATCGTGAGGCTATAGGATATTTAGGATTGGTTTCCATTCTTCTCACTCGAGATCGTGCCTTAGAGTTGTGTTATAAGTTGGACCTCTAACGTATTTCTTTCCTTACCGTTATGCCTCGCGTAAGGCAACCCCGCCCGGCGGCAAGGCAGCCGAGGGAGCTGCGAGCAGAGTACAGAGGGTTACGAGGGCACAGGCCCAATCATCACCTGGGGTGGTGCTTCATTCGGGGAGTTCTGCGACGTCACCAGCCCCAGCAGAGTTTAGCACAGCGGCAGCAGTTCCTACTGCGACCATAATATTTGAACCTTCAGTTCCACGACCGGGAACAGAGAATATAGATTGCAAAGAAACGACCCTGTTACTAGCTAGGGATTTGGCTACCAGAGAGTTATGATGTACCGATTAATCACAGGTCTTGATGACTATTTAAGAAAGGGTTGTGCAAGAGTAGCTCTTCGGTCAGGCTTGAGCATGGCCTGTGTACGGGCTTATGCGCAGCATGCCGAGAAACGTAGAGATCGACGGATTAACCAAGATCAGCAGAAGAGGGCCAGATCGGCAGGGTCCTTTTGTAACTTTCGAGGCGAATCGCCTCAGCAGCAGACTGGTTATGCGCCTCCACCAGTGCAGGGTGGTTTCTCCACAGGGTTCAGGACGTTCGGATTATGCAGGAGTTGGTCAAGGCTCCAGGGCTTCTGGTGCACAGATACACGTAGGTCCAGCCGGATTCGCTTTTTCCCGGTGTTCACAGCGATGTGCGTTATCCCGGGGAATGTCATCTTTTGTTGATGCTTGTTTTACCTGCGGCCGTCAGGGCCATGTGTCGAAAGGGTGTCCTAGTAGGAGGGATGCAAGTAGGAAGACTCAGCCTACCAGATCAATTGCGGATTCAGTAGTTCGGAGAGGAAGGGGTGTTAGCCAGAGGAGGCCACCCCCACCTCGGTGTGGCCGTAGTGGTAAGTGTCATTGTGGAGAGCGTCGTACTTCTTCGGCAGCTTGTTTTACTTGCGGCCAGCAGGGCCATTTTGCGAGAAATTTGTCCGACCAGAGGTGGCGCGGATATAGAGACTCAGCCTTCAGGATCAGTGGCTAGTTCGTCACCTTCCTTAGCTATGCCCAACAAAGGTGATTGATTAAAACGACTAAGGGTAGTAAAGCAGTAGATACAGGTATATCTTTAACCCTCTAGAGATTAGTATGTGTGATAAGATAAGTGTATCTTAAGTGTTATGTTAGGAATCATGGTTGGTTAAAAGGTAAGATTGGGGATAAGGGAAAGTGTGAGCCTTAGAGTTTTATACGTAGAGACCTTAGAGGCAAGGCCATCTCGAGTAAAAGATGTATTTTTAGGTTTGACCCTTATCAGAGTGCTTAGTACACGTGAGATATGTTTGTGTGATAAATCCCTGAGTGGTATGAAATGAAAGAGGGTAGTTGAGCTAAGAAGACCACTAGGTTTTTCGTGACTTGATTAGTGAGATTGTTCCGGATCGGGGAACAAGAGTTTTTGCGCGATAGCGGGTCGGGTTGAGGACCAATCGCGGGTCAACCCGCGGCCTGTATTGTGGTGGGGTCAGTTCGTGGTGGTCCCGCTATGTGTCAGGATCACGAGGGTGTCAGGCCCAAGTTTAGTTAACCAGCGTACGAGTTCGTGGATACGTTCGACCAGTGGTCGGGCCGATGAGGTCAACCCATCTTGTCTTTCAGTCAGGATCGTTTACCCGGCAGAGGGTTAAGCGAGATATTACATCAGGAAGGTTGTAAGGCTGCACGAGGTGCCTACTTTCACCTTATGACAGGCAGTGAAGCCCAGGTTGTGGCTATTTCATTTTCTGGAAGTTTTACCAGGCAGGGTTAGGAACTCAGGTGAGTCTCAAGACGCGTTCGCCTCGCCAGTGTTTGGATTTCAGGGGTAGCTGTGAGGATGGTTGCCTCCTGTTGAGGGAGTGTTTTAATAGCTACCATTTCAGTATTCGAATGTCGCTCTATGACGCCTTGTAAGGGCGGAAGTGTAAGTTGCCGGTCGATTGGTTCGAGGTTGGCAAGGTTCAGATAGTTGGTTCATACTTATTTCGGCAGGATGTGGATAGGGTGAAGCTTATCCAGAAGAGGTTATTGGCAGCTCAGAGTCAACAGAAGTCGTGCGGATAATCGGCGACGACGCTTGGAGTTCAGGTTGACGGTGGGTCTTCTTGAAGGTACCACCCCGGAAAGGGTGTGACGAGTTTTGGAAAACAGAGGAAACTTAGCCCGAGTTACTTTGGGCCTTTTCAGGTTATGTGAAGAATAGGCCAGGTTGCCTATAAGTTGGCATTGCCATCCGACGTAGGGAGCAGTACGTCCGGTCTTGCATGTTGCTATGTTCTAAGAGTATCGAGATCCATCCAGTATTCTCGCTAATGATGACCAAGTTGGAGGTAGTAACCCAGAGTTTTGGAAACTGAAGCAGTAGCAGGAATGTGGTAAGTTATGAGAAAGAGTTCGAGTGTACGAGAAGGGTACGACGAGTAAGGGAAGAAGCGAGCATGTGTTAAGAACGTAGATGTGATCTTTTCTTTTGTAAAGTGAAGGTGCGAAGGGAGTATCTTTTAGCCCTTGGGTGGGAGTTTTTGTAATGATAGAGGTGATTCCTCGTGGACTTGGATGTAAGTATTTGCGCGGTGTTTTTACGTGGCCGTGTGGCATTTGCAAACCGTTAAGCTATGAGGAACTTGATCGTTATCTGCTGAGAAGGAACATTCGGACGAATGTTTCGGCGAGGAGAATGTTATACCCCAGTATTTCCAGTATGTACGTGAGGGCGTACGTATAAAAGTTTAAGCCTTAAGTTAGGCAAGGACCGAAAATTTTGTGCACAACACACGAAAAGAATCGTTTTCCGACGAAACGTTTTCCAAACTTTGCGAAGGGAAAAATACGGCTATGTCATTTATATTTTTTGCGGATTTTTCCGAGAGATGAAATATTTTGGACCAACGAGAGGGTGACACTTGTCCCTCAAGTGGACGGCATTGGGAGGGCTTTCCTTGCACGTTTTTTTGTGCTTTCTTTTGGTCAAGGGTTAGGTAGGATATTTTGTGTAGTAGATAGATAAGGACACATGGATAAATCCTCACCCTACACTTGCACCCCACTTGTCTTGATCTTGGCCATTGGTTGGCCTATAAATACCCCCTTAGTTGATGAACTTCTTCATCCACAAAATGTTTTCTAAGTCTTGAAATCCCTTCCCCCCCTCTCTTGAGAGCTCTAGCCGAGAGCACCTCCTTCCCCTTCCTAGTTAAGCTAGCCAAACCCTCCCCTTTGTGAGCCTTGGCAGAAACCTACCCCTCCTAGTAGTGTTGTTCTCAAATACCCCCTTTGGTAGAAAAATACTCTCCAAGTATTGTTACTATTCCCAAATACTGGCCCTAATACCTTGCAGTATTCCAAGGTTACACCTATACTAAAAGCCCAGAAATACTATTATACTTCCTTTAGCCACAAAACGAAACCCTAAGGAAAATCTTCATAGTCGGTTGAAGTGTTAAGTAGAAGTTGTGTAGAACTTCTAAGGGTTTCTGGAGCGAATTGAGCGTTCAGAATAAGAGCTAAACGCTGCTCAGGATCGACATTAAACTTGGATAATTTTGGGCTTATCGAGGTAAATACTACTGACCTTCTATTGTAATTGGAAATTACCTAATGTAGTTGTATAGAAATGAATATAAGATTCATAGAAGAGAATTGAAATGTAATAGAAGGATATTACAGAAAAGACTTGAACTGAAATCGCATCAGAAGAATTTTAAGAAGAAGATTAAAGCAGATTTACATAGAATTTGTATTTACAGTAGACTTGTGTAGCATAACGGGTAGGGAAGTGCTGCCCGACTTTCCGTAGAATAGAGAACCTACTGCTTAGAATATTCTACAGAGTAGTCTAGACGTTGATAGACGTGTATAACCTTTATAGGTTGATTGTTCTGCGAGTAGCATGTACTACTTGAAAGGTGGACAAGGCTAGCCGGGTTATAGCCGTGGAGCGTTTTGCTAATAGTCGATAATCGTCGCGAGGTATGTGATTCTTCCTATCCTCTTGAGCATGATATTTTAAAAGAATATATATATAGTACGGTAGACGTACGTGTGTTAACTGAACGTAGTTTTACGGCAATGTCTTTTGACTTAAGCCTGAATAATAAGAATCTTGAAGTATTTCAAAAAATTAAGAAACCTTTTTGAAAGAGGAATAATGTTTTACTGATTTCGGAAATCAGAATAAGTATCGAACAAACCACTGCAGTGTTAATAAGGGAAATGTTTTGACTAATTAAGTATTATTAAAACCAGTAGAAACCTCCATCTGCATAGAAGCTAAGATGAGACAAAATGATATTACATTTCCTAGATCATGGCTGCATTAATAATATTGTTATGAACAAGAATAACCTACTCACACATAAGGCATATGTTTCTCAAATGGTTTTAAAAGAGAATTATATTATTAAGTGATTAAGACTACGAACTACGAAACCTTTCGAAAATGAGAAACTTGAGTATTTGAAATTAGGCAAACTTGAACGTTTGGAAAATAATGTTGTTAATTGATTTTACAAAAGGAAGTGTTTTGGTTTACTTAAAAAGATAGTCACTCTATTTTAATACTACGGGTATTGTGTGACTTTTGTGAAAGAAACGGATCTTTAAAGAGTTAATGTATGAAGTACTTTGGGGATAAAACCCAAATTGTTAACATAAAGTAGAAAGTACCTTGTGTGAATAACTTGATTGTATTGGTTTGTGATAGCCTTGTAATACTTTCTTGTTGATTTGATAAGTAAACATGTTAGGATGCTACGTGTGTTAGTATCCGTGATGTTTGTGTAAAGGGTTTCCTTGTTGTGCTTATGTTGTTTAACGATAAGTTTGTTATGTTATTATATCACATACCCTTGACTTGTTATACCGGGGCTTGCCACCCTTGATGCGGTCTATACGCCTATGCGGTCTATGTGACTATGCGGAGCGGCGGTATGCTCGAGATTGATCATTCCGTGTTTATCCCGACGCGGGATGCCCTATGCGGTCTGTGTGACTATGCGGTCTATTGAGACTATGCGGACTGCGGGAGTCCAGGAGGGTACCGGGGTTAGCTACCCCCGATGCGAGGAATACCTTATGCGGGTCTGTGTGTGACCTATGCGGGCTGCGGGAAGTCCAGGATTAGGCACGCATAATGATACTATGGGCGATTGGCCTTGCTTCGAGCATTCGCGGCCTAGAAAAGACTCACATGCTTTATCTACCTTGCTCTTGTTTATGTTGGCACTATGTGCGATTGAACTGGTTGTATTTGCAAATGGTTTTAAATACTTTAATTTTACTTGATTTACGCTTCACATACTTGGTACTGTTAGATCGACTTCTTCGGGGCCGTTCATGCCTCGTAGAAGTACACCATCGTCGATCCTCGCCATAGGTCAGTTCAGCGTTGGGAAGCTCCGTTTCTCGGAGGCTTATCGATGTATAGTCCCCTGTAGTTGTAGGTACTTACATTCAGGGGTATGGCGGGGCCCTGTCCCGCCATTGTTGTTACATCATTCTTAGAGGTCTGTAGTACTGTTGTGGGCAGGGTTTGTAAAAGGGGATGTAACTGTTCAAGTTTATATATACATATGCCGAAAGGCAGCTTTTCTCTGATAAACTGTTTTTATTTCATGTCTTGTTTTATATTCCGCTGATTACTCTGATGTATGTCTACTTGGGTGCCCGGGGTAAGGCACCAGTCACGGGCCCGGGTTCGGGTCGTGACAAATATAAAGAGACCTGAGTAAATTGAAATTAGGCAAACTGGAACTCTAGGGAAAAGAAGACATTCTTTTGTCTTAAATTGGTTTAAAACATAAAGTGTTATAACAGCTTTATGGGAAGTTAGTTATAACGACTTTATGAAAACAAAAGAAGGGTTTTCGTCATTGGTTTTAATGTGGTAACTTTTTTTTTTTAGGTAAATGCAAATATTATTACTAATAACGAAAATAAGGATGGCTACAATCAGTCATTGAGGGTTCTCAATCCTCAACGTTAAGCAAACAAGAAATGGGGGAGGGGAGCATTGGTCACTCAAAGGTGCCATTACAAGCGGGGATGAGATCATAAAAGATTTAAGTCCTTTTGGTTCTAGACAAGGACTTGTAAAGATTCCTGCCTAAGTTTCCTATGTTGAATTAAAACTCCTTGCACGTTTAGTACGTGCATTAGATGCATTTGTTGGGGAATTCAAGAGTAGTGCACTATTGGAAAAGGTTGCCATAAATGGCTCAAGTCTTTTGGCAATAAATGCTCCATTGGCCGAGATCAAATGAGAGTTCTTAGGCGAATTGGAAAGGAGTGACCCTTCGATTTCCACATAAGTTGATCTTCCAAGACTTGATTGAAGAGAAGTCCCTTCGAATTCCGTAGCCATCAACTTTCCAAGTCTCTTTTGACGAGTTGCCCCTATGGTTTCCGCAACATTTGAATTCGTTAGGATAGGTGACTCTTCGGTTCTCACCCTTATCAATTTTCGAGGCCCCATTGAATGAGATGTTTCCTTGGTTCTTTCAGCCACTAAATGCCCCAAATTACCAAGTCTCGTTAGTAGGGTAGGTTGTTCGACTTCCACACGTTTTGAACTACCAAGAACTATGGGAAATGAACCAACATCGGGCTCTACAATCTTTAACCGAAGACTCTTAGGTTGTAGCCAAGACCCACGACCACCTGCGTGACCAATCAGCAGCCCATGACTACCCATCTGACCCTCCTTCGACCCGTAACCATCCTCTTGATCCTCCATCAACCGAAGCCCACCCATGCGACCCGTCATTCCCTCGAGAAGGGGTGGGGTTTCGGAAACCGCAACAATTGCATTCTCAATGTCCTTGGGAAAAGAAGTCCCAACGGCTTCACCAACCTTTGACTGATGCCTCGTGGACATGAACACTGACCCATGACCACCGACCCGACCCGCCATCGACCCTGGATCAACCACATGACCCGTACCATCTCTGACCTCCATGTTGTCATTCGGAAAACAACTATAAGCCGCACCATTATCCTTCATAAGATTACCCTCTATACCGTGACCCATGGATTCCATCCACAACCCAAGACCACTATCACGACCCTCTTGCAACCCGGGACCCCCCACCATACCCACCTTTGACCCGGGATCTCTATCAAGATCCGTAGACCATCCAGTGTCAAAAGTTGTTTGAAGAGTAGACCCTTCGAATTCCGTAGCCATCAAGTTTCCAAACCTCTTTTGACGAGCTTCCCCTTTGGTTTCCGTAACCTTTGAATTCATTAGAAGAGATGCCTCTTCGGATCCCACCCTTTTAAGTTTTCGATGTCCCATTGAATGAGATGTTTCCTTGGTTTTCTTAGCAATTAAATTCCCCAATTTACTAAGTCTCGTTTGAAGGGAAGATTGTTCGACTTCCGCATCCATTGAATGCAACAAATTCCTAGACCTCTTTTGGATAAGAAACCCCTCGGCTTCCAAAACCTTAGCGTTTCCAAGGCCAATTGGAAAAGAAACATTGTCGAACTCAACAACCAAATGCTGGTGACCCATGGACTTCCCCCAAGACCCATGCCCACCCACCTGACCCGCAATCAACCCGTGACCAACCTCGAGACCCGTTGTCACCTTGGCATCCAAAGTGGCCGCCGGAAAAGTCTCTTTGTACTCAGAAGCCAAGGGTCGGAGACCCAAGGGTTCAAACCACAAGTTCTGAACATCAACACCACCCTCCTGCAACCCGGATCCACCCTCCATACCCACTTTCGACCCGGGATCCCTATCAAGATCCGCAAACTCCCCAGAGTCAGGAGTGCCTACCGGAATCGCAACCGCCATTCCGACGTCCAAGGTGCCTGCCGGAAGGTTGGGAGAATCAAAGAGCTGAATCCTCAACCCAAGACCTCCATCATGACCCTCTTGCACACCAAGATCACCCTCCTGTCCTGCTAACAACCCTGCATCACCCGCCTGTCCCGAAAACTCCACAATATTCCGAGAAGCAAACTGGCCACCGCCAGAGGCTGCCCCCCCCGGAAATGCAAACTTCAAATTCATATCTTGAATCTTGTAATCTTGAACAATCAACATAATCTCTTTCATTCTTTTTTTGAAATCTTTGTATTTTTTCTCATGGCTAGAAGGAAGATAATGCAAGTCTTGAATAATCTTTAATCAAGTTGAAGTATCTTCGTAACAATCTATGGACAAGTTGATAAACTCGAACAATCTTTCCACAATTTTCAAAAAATCTTCGAACAAGATGTAAAATTTCCGTAATAAACTCAACAACTTCGTATCAAATTCAAGTAAGATGAACAGACGAACAATCTCATGAAATCAAAGATGAAATCAGATTTAAGGAGTATGAAATCGAAGATGAAATCATAAGAATGAGGCGGATTGCGAAGAGCGACTAGGGAGAAATGTTGAGAGCATTTTCGCCTAGTGAGAGAAACTTCTCTCTAACTCTTTAATGTGGTAACTTGACTTTAAAAAGAGAAGTGTTTTGGTCCAAAAAGAAGGCATGGTATTGCCTTAATTTGGTTTTAAAAAGGAAAGTATGAAAGTTGTTTTGGTTTACTTAAAAGATCTAAGCCACTCTATTTTTATACTACGGGTATCGGGTGACTTTTATAAAAGGAATGGATCTCTTAAAAGGAATTTAACGTACGTAGTACTTTAGGGTTAAAACCCGGACTTTGTCATAAAATGAAAGTACTTTAAGTTGTGTGTAACTTGCCTATGTTTGCGTGTGATAGACTTGTTGTGCAAGGAATGTATTTCACTCGACTACCGCGTTCATGGGATGAACCGGGAATGTATTTCACTCGACTACCGCGTTCATGGGATGAACCGGGAATGTATTTCACTCGACTACCGCGTTCATGGGATGAACCGAGAATGTATTTCACTCGACTACCGCGTTCATGGGATGAACCGGGAATGTATTTCACTCGACTACCGCGTTCATGGGATGAACCGGGAATATATTTCACTCGACTACCGCGTTCATGGGATCAACCGGGAATGTATTTCACTCGACTACCGCGTTCATAGGATGAACCGGGAATGTATTTCACTCGACTACCGCGTTCATGGGATGAACCGGGAATGTATTTCACTCGACTACCGTTCATAGGATGAACCGAATGTATTTCACTCGACTACCGGCCCACGGGATGGACCGGGAATGTATTCCATCCGACTACCGAGTTCATGAGATGAACCGGGAATGTATTCCACACGTTTCTATACTGGGTCCATGAGATGGGCCGAGACATGTTAGACGTATCACATGAATTGTACCTAGACTGCCGGCAGTGAGGAAGGAGTTCCACGGGCATGAGGGATGACTTTGAGGGCGTGAGTCCCTGACTTGACATGACTGCTTTTATGTTGTGAACTATAGTTTGGTTATCATACATGTCTCCTGCTTTATATAGACTATTATGATTTCATTTACGATGTTTACGATTCACATACTGTACTGTTATCTTGACCTCCTTCGGGGCCGTTCATGCCGCAGGTAGAAGTACATCTGTTGTCGATCCCCGCTTTTAGGATAACATTTCAGCGTATTTGGAAGCTCCTCTTCCTGAGGCTTATCTTTGGTATGTTACCCTGAGTCTGTAGGTTCTTGTACATTCAGGGGTATGGCGGGGCCCTGTCCCGTCATAGTTGTTGTAAAAAATCTTAGAGGTCTGTAGCACTGTTGTGGGCAGGGTTGTAAGGATTGTAACGTTCAAATGTTTATATATATATATGTCGAAAGGCAACCGTTTTGGTTGGCCTGTTTTCTTTCATCTTGATCCATATCTATTTATATGTTTAAAGTTTTTATTTCCGCTAGTTTTCTCTGATGTTGTATCACTAGGGTGCCCGGGGTAAGGCACGACCACGCCCGTTCGGTCGTGACAAAAGTGGTATCGAGCGATTAATCCTCGGAAAGTGTCTACGCATCGTGTCTAGTAGAGTCTTGATTATC
This sequence comes from Przewalskia tangutica, assembly GCA_029844215.1. Classification (NCBI taxonomy): domain Eukaryota; kingdom Viridiplantae; phylum Streptophyta; class Magnoliopsida; order Solanales; family Solanaceae; genus Przewalskia; species Przewalskia tangutica. The sequence goes on along the minus strand of CM056721.1, from coordinate 64,737,560 downwards.
GGTGTGTTGTGCACCACATCTATAATCGTGAGGCTATAGGACATTTAGGATTGGTTTCCATTCTGCTCATTACGAGATCGTGCCTTAGAGTCGTGTGATAAGTTGGACCCTCCGACGTATTCCTTTCCTTTACCGATTATGCCTCCGCAGGCAACCCAGCCCAGATGGGCAAGGCAATGAGGGTGCCTTAGTGAGATACTGAGGAGTACGAGGGCGCAGCCCGGTCAAGACTGAGACAGTGCTTCCGACGGGCGAGTTTCGACGCCGCCAAAGACCAAAGAGTTTAGAGCCGCAATGCTGGGCTGAGACTACAAGACTGAGCCTCCACCCCACACTGGAGCGGATGAGATGGGTACAAGGAGATGGCGCCATCGCCGTGGTCGTGGGCCGATATGAGGATAGGTTGATGCAGCAGCCTCGGGCCCCAGTAGCACCGTAGTTCACCCCGAGCGCATTTGAGACTACGGATTTTCCGAGATGTAACCCGCCGTAGTTTTATGGGTCGAGGCACGAGGATGATCCGCAGGAGTTCATCCGGCGATTCAGCCGATCATGAGAGTGATCAAGGCATCGGAGACCGAGTCGGTGGTCCTAGGTTCGCATCGGCCGCGTGATACCGCGGCCGATCGGTTTGATTCGCGAGCTGTCCCGGGAGAGAATACACTTCCGCCTATATGGGACGAGTTCTCAAAGGCATTTCTTGCACACTTCTTGCCCACGCATGAGGAGGGCTCGGGCCGGCAGATTTTTGACGTTGAGGCGGGGCGGGCGACGGTTAGAGAGTACAATGTGGAGTTCGACTCATTAGCTCGGTATATCCCCGCCAGAGTAGCCGATATGGAGGATGAGTACACCGCTACGCCACCGCTAGATGATTACTTGGCGAGGCTTATGCAGGTGTAGCTCTTCAGCCGGGCATGGACATTGCCCGCATGCAAGCTCATGCACTAGGATGTGAGGCACAGAGAGATCGACGGAATGACCGAGATCAGCAGAAGAGGGCCAGGTCAGCAGGGTCCTTTGGTAACTTTCGAGGCGGACCGCCAAGCAAGTTAGTTATGTACCTCCGCCAAGATGCAGTGGTCCTCCGCGCCTTCGTGGCGTTCGGGGTATTCGGAGCCGGTCGAGCTCGGGCTTAGTTCACGGTATACATGAGTTCTAGCCGCAGGATTCATGTCCCCTCAGTGTGCGATGTGGCGACGTCATCCCGGGAATGTCGCTTTTTATCGGGTGCTTGTTTCACTGCGCCGTCGGGGCCATGTGACGAGAGAGATCAGGCTTATAGAGGGGTACCGCAGCGGCGCAGCCACCGGATCGATGGCGTGTTCATCGCCTTCATACGCATGCCTGCAGGCGTGCCTATGATTAGAGTGAAGCGGTAGATACAGGTATATCCTTAACCCTCTAGAGACTTGTATGTATTGATGTTGTGATGATGTGTTTAGTGTTATGTTCGGATAGCTTTGTGCTAAAATGTGATTTAGAACATGGTTAGTGAAAAAGGGTAAGCCTGGGGGTGAGAAAATGATGAACCTTAGAATATTACAGTTGAGACCTTAGATGTAAGGCCGTCTTGGGTACAAGACCTTGCGGGTGATCTTTGTCAGAATGTATATGTATACGTGGAGTAATGGTGGGAAATTTCCTTGGGTAGTGTAAATGGAAGTGGTAGCTCTCATGACCTGTATAGGTAAGATTGTTCCGGATCGGGAGACAAGAGCTTGATGCGTTAAGTAGGTCGGGTTGGGGCCATGTTGAGGGCCAACCCGCGACCTGTTTCGAGGTGGGGTCAGCTCTGGGTGGTCCCTCCAGGTGGTAGGGTCACGAGGATGCTAGGCCCAAGTTTAGATGACCATCGTATGAGTTCGTGGATGTGTTCGACCAGAAGCGGATCGTGAAGGCCGGGAATGGTCTTAAGAGAGATTGAGGCTAGTAAGATGACCAGTTGGAGGTAGTGACTCCAATGTTTTGGGAACTGAAGCGATGACTGAAGTGTGGTACGTATACTAGAAGAGTTCAAGTGTTCGAGAAGGGCACGACGAGTAAGGAAGGAAGAGAACGTGTGTTACTTTGTGGCCATGTGTGGCATTGGAAACTTGTTAAAGTTAAGAAGAACTTTATCGTTATCCGTCTTGAGAAGGAACATTCGGGACGAATGTTTCTAAGGAGGGGAGAATGTTATACCCCGTATTTCCAGAGTATGTACGTGAGGGCGTACGTATAAAATTTAAGCCTTAAAGTTGGCATAGGTTCGAAATTTGGGCACAAGTGCCGAAAAGAATCGTTTTTCGACGAAACGTTTTACTAAACTTGCGAAGGGAAAATTCCGGCTATGTCATTTATAATTTTTGCGGATTTTTCCGAGAGACGAAACATTTTGGACCAACGGGAGGGTGACATGTGTCACCCTCACATTGGAAGCTTTAGTGGGCGGTAATGGACGATTGGGACTTTGGGGTTGGTAGGATATTTTGTGCAAGTTGTTGTGGTAGATGGATAAGGTACACATGGTTAAAATCTAGCCCTACACTTGCCTTACACTTGGATGGATCTTGGCCATTGGTTGGCCATTTCTTGACCTATAAATACCCCTCTAAGTTGAAGACTTTCTTCATCCAAAACTTGAGCAATCTTTCTAAGTCTTGAAATACTCCCTCCCCTCTTGAGTAGTCCCCCTCCCCCTTTGTAGTGTCTAGCCGAGGGGTACCCCCCCTCCCCTAGCCTAGTTGTTTTCATATAATACCCCTCCCTTGTGGTATAGAAATAATCTCCAAGTATTGTTATAATGCCCTAAATACTTTAGCCCAAATACCTTATAGTACTTTCCAAAGTTACCTCTATACGAAGCCCGGAAAATACTATTATACTTCCTTTAGCCACAAAAACGAAACCCTAAGAAAAACCTTCATAGTCGGTTGAAGTGTTAAGTAGAAGTTGCGTAGAACTTCTAAGGGTTGTTTGGAGCGGATTGGAGCACTCGGAGTAGGAGCTAAACGTTGCTCAGGAGCGACATTAAACTTGGATAATTTTGGGCTCATCGAGGTAAATACTACTGTCCTTCTATTGTAATTGGGAATTACATACTGTAGTAGTATAGAAATGAATATAAGATTCATAGAAGAGATTTGAACTGTAATAGAAGGATATTACATAATAGACTTGAACTGAAATCGCATCAGAAGAATATTTAAGTAGAAGATTAAACTGTACTTACATAGGACCATATTTACAGTAGACTAATAGCCTTTATTGGTTGAATGTTCTGCGAGTAGCATGAACTACTTGGAAGGTGGACAAGGCTAGCCGGGTTATAGCCGTGGAGCGTTTTGCTTATAGTCGATAATCGTCGCGAGGTATGTGATTCTTCCTATACTCTTGAGCATGATATTTTGAAGTATATATATATATATAGTACGGTAGACGTACGTGTGTTATCTGAACGTAGTTATCGGCAATGTCTTTTGACTTAAGCCTGAATAAAAGAATCTTGAAGTATATATATATATAGTACGGTAGACGTACGTGTGTTATCTGAACGTAGTTGTACGGCAATGTCTTTTGACTTAAGCCTGAATAATAAGAACCTTGAATGTAATTCAAACGAATTAAGAAACCTTTTTGGAAAGAAGAGTAATACTTGGTTTTGAAAACATAAGAGTTATACTAGCTTTATGGGAAGTTAGGTATAACGTCTTAAGAGAGATAAAAAGAATGGTTTACTGATTTTTAGAAGTTAAGAGACTTAATCTTAAAAGATAAGAGACTTGACTTAATTGTATTGATATGAATTTTGTTAAAAGTGTGAAACCTCATTCGTGAGTAATGAGTACTTGGTTTTAAAAGGAATAATGTTTTACTGATTTCGGAAATCATAATGAGTATCGACAAGCCACTGCAGCGTTAATAAAGGAAAATGTATTGAATAATGAAGTATTGTATTAAAAACAGTAGAAACCTCCATCTGCATAGAAACTAAGATGAGACAAAATGATATTACATTTTCTAGATCATGGCTGCTTTAATAAATGGTTATAAACAAGAATAAACTGCTCACACCTATGGCATATGTTATTCAATTGTTTTAAAAGAGATTAAGACATTGAGCTATGAACTTTTCTAATATAAAGAGACCTGAGTAAATTGAAATTAGGCAAACTGGAACTCTAGGGAAAAGAAGGCATTCTTTTGTCTTAAATTGGTTTAAAACATAAAGTGTTATAACAGCTTTATGGGAAGTTAGTTATAACGACTTTATGAAAACAAAAGAAGGGTTTTCGTCATTGGTTTTAATGTGGTAACTTGACTTTAAAAAGAGAAGTGTTTTGGTCCAAAAAGAAGGCATGGTATTGCCTTAATTTGGTTTTAAAAAGGAAAGTATGAAAGTTGTTTTGGTTTACTTAAAAGATCTAAGTCACTCTATTTTTATACTACGGGTATCGGGTGACTTTTATAAAAGGAATGGATCTCTTAAAAGGAATTTAACGTACGTAGTACTTTAGGGTTAAAACCCGGACTTTGTCATAAAATGAAAGTACTTTAAGTTGTGTGTAACTTGCCTATGTTTGCGTGTGATAGACTTGTTGTGCAAGGAATGTATTTCACTCGACTACCGCGTTCATGGGATGAACCGGGAATGTATTTCACTCGACTACCGCGTTCATGGGATGAACCGGGAATGTATTTCACTCGACTACCGCGTTCATGGGATGAACCGGGAATGTATTTCACTCGACTACCGCGTCATGGATGAACCGAATGTATTTCACTCGACATCGCTCATCGGATGAACCGGGAATGTATTTCACTCGACTACCGCGTTCATAGGATGAACCGGGAATGTATTTCACTCGACTACCACGTTCATGGGATGAAACGGGAATGTATTTCACTCGACTACCGCGTTCATGGGATGAACTGGGAATGTATTTCACTCGACTACCGCGTCCACGGGATGGACCGGGAATGTATTCCATCCGACTACAGAGTTCATGAGATGAACCGAATGTATTCCACACGCTTATACCGGGTCCATGATGGGCCGAGACATGTTAGACGTATCACATGAATTGTACCTAGATCGCCGGTGAGGAAGGAGTTCCACGCACGGAGGATGACTTTGAGGGCGTGAGTCCCTGACTTGACATGACTGCTTTTATGTTGTGAACTATAGTTTGGTTATCATACATGTCTCCTGCTTTATATAGACTATTATGATTTCATTTACGCTTTCACATACTTGGTACTGTTAGATCGACCTCCTTCGGGGCCGTTCATGCCGCAGGTAAGTACATCATTGTCGATCCCCGCTTTAGGATCACCTTTCAGCAGATTGGGAAGCTCCGTTCCTTTCGAGGCTTATCTTTGGTATGTTACCCGAGTCCAGAGGTTCTTGTACATTCTGTGGTATGGCGGGCCCCGTCCCGTCATAGTTGTTGTAAAACCTTGTGAGGTCCTTAGTTGTGGCGGTGGTTGTAAGGATTGTAACTGTTCAAATGTTTATATATATATATGTCGAAAGGCAACCGTTTTGGTTGGCCTGTTTTCTTTCATCTTGATCCATATCTATTTATATGTTTAAAGTTTTTATTTCCGCTGGTTTTCTCTGATGTTGTATCACTAGGGTGCCCGGGGTAAGGCACCAGTCACGAGCCCGGGTTCGGGTCGTGACAGGTTTTTAGGCTACAACAATTGTTATACCCCGTATTTCCAGAGTATGTACGTAAGGGAATACGTACAAAAAGTTTGGCTATAAAGTTTGCCTTGGACGTTTTTTTTGTACACAACACGCTTAAAGAATCGTTTTCCGACGAAACGTTTCCACAGCTTTCGTAGGGAAAATTCCGGCTATGCCATTTCTAATTTTTGCGGATTTTTCCGAGAGACGAAACATTTTGGACCAACGGGAGGGCAACACTTGGCACCCTCCCATTGGTGGACTTGAATCGTCCATGGACGAAATTGGAGAGCCAAGGCACGTTTTTTGTGCCTTGTGCACAAGTCAAGGGTTGGTAGGATATTTGTGTTTAGTTAATCCTCACCCTACACTTGCCTTGCACTTGTCTTCATCTTGGCCATTGGTTGGCCAAGGCTTGAGCTATAAATACCCCCTTAGAGATGAAGAGTTATTCATCCACAAAGTTATCTTCCAAGTCTAAAAATCCTCTCCTCTCCCTTAAGCTTTTAGTCCAACACCTCTTCCCTCCCCTTGTGTAGTGTGGCCGAGAGCCTACCCTCCTAGCCTAGCCGAAATCTACCCCTCTCCTTGGTAGAAAAGTTACCTTCTTGTATCGTTATAATGCCCAAAATACCCTAGCCCAAATACCTTAGTACTTAGTAGAAGTTGTGAAGAACTAAGGTTCTTGGAGCATACAACTTCTGAGCAAAACCTTGCTCGGTAGCGACTTTTCTAGGATATTATTGGGCTTACGAGGTAATAATCCTAACCCTCTTTTGAATTAGAGAATACTTCATCGTTATAGTATAAGAATAAGTATAAATACTTAGAAGAATATCACAGAATAGAATTGGTATTACCACGATGAAGGGTTTGAAAGAAGAATAATCAAACTGTACTTACATAGAATTTGCTTTCACGATGAACTTATATAGCTCACCGGGTAGGGAGGTGCTGCCCAACTTTCCATAGAATTGTGAACCCTCTGTTTAGAATGACCTTCAGAGTAGTCCTTGATAGATATCTGTGACTATTATAGGCTGACTCTCTGCGCGCGACATATTCAACTTGGCAGGTGGTTTTCGCTGAGAAGGTATGTGATTCTTCCTAAAGCATGATATTTTACAATATATATAGTACGGTAGACGTACATATGTTAACTAAAATATAACTACGGCAATGTCTTTGACTTAAGCCTGAATAACACTTATGGCAATGCCTCACGGCTTAAGCCCGAATAACACTTACGGCAATGCCTCACGGCTTAAGCCTGAATAATAAAGATCTGAAAGCATTTTTAAAGAATACTGAATCTTTTTTTAACAGAAGAAGACTAATTGGTTTTTAAACAAAAGCTTAAGAGTTATACTAACCTTATGGGAGGTTAAGTATAACCACTTAAGATTGATAAAAGAAACAGTTTGCCTATGTGTTTATAACAGACTTATATTGAATTGTGAAAAGAATAATAAGATGGTTTGATAGTAGACATGATATGATGCTATGTGTGTTAGTGTCTTGTAACGTTTGTGAAAAAAAAGAGTATGCTTGTTGTGATTATGTTGTTTAAAGATAAGCTGTTATGTTAGTATACTATCACTCACCTCATGAGATGATCTGGGGTTGCGCCTCCGTCACGGGGTAGACTCGGTGATGCAGGACCATGATTCGAGAATACCTCATGCGGGTCGGGGGCCTATGCGGAGCTACGAGTTCGTGTTAGTATGCGGGGTTATACCTCACGCGGTCTATGTGGCCATGCGGACAACGAGTCGGGGCGATGCGAGGAGTAGCTACCCTCGATGCGGGGTTATACCTCATGCGGGCCCACGTGAGTGGCCTATGCGGACTCGAGTCGAGTTAGGCTGCGAGAATGATGATATGGGCGAGTGGCCTGTTTGATCATTCGCAGCCTAGACAAGACCTATTACGATTACTATTGTTGCTCTTGTTTGTGATGTGGCACTACGTGCGGTTTCCTTGGTTGTTTCACACATATTTGTAAACCGGTTTTAAAAATGATATGTTTTCATTTAAGTACTTTCTGATTTCGCATACTTAGTACTGTTGTCTCGACCTCCTCGGGGCTGCGTTCATGCCGCAGTAAGGAAATCAGTGCTAGATCCGCATCCTTAGGATCTACGTTGGTGTCGGAGCTCCATCTCTTCCGAGGCTCTACTTTTGGTATGATCTCCCGTTGTAGATAGTTTTGTCTGATCGAGGGTATGGCGGGCCTGTCGCCATAGTTGTATATTTCCTTAGAAGTGCAGTAGTCATGTTATGCGATGTCGGATGTAATCGCTAAACCATGATTATATATATATATCTTTGAAAAGCGATGTTTTCTCGCATAAACCGTGGTCTTATTTTATAAAGCTGTTTCATGTCTTGCTTTATATTTCCGATTACTCGATGTATGACTACTTGGGTGCCGGTAAGGCACGATCCACGGGCCGAACGGTCGTGACAAAAGTGGTATCGAGCGATTAATCCTCGGAAAGTGTCTCTGACCGTATCTAGTAGAGTCTTGATTATCGGTGTGTTGTGCACCACGCCAATAATCGTGAGGCTATAGGATATTTAGGATTGGTTTCCATTCTTCTCATTCGAGATCGTGCTTTAGAGGTGTTATAGGTTGGACCCTCTAACGTATTCCTTTCTATGTGATTATGCCTCCACGTAAGGCAACCCGGCCTGGCAAAGCGGCCAGGAGTCGCTAGCAGACACCCAGTCACGAGGCTCGTGCCCGATCTATACGAGACGGCGAGTTCTATGACGCCGCCACGGCCAGCGGCGACCACAGCACCCACCTCGTCCCACGGCTGGGCGGAGAGTTAGGGTACAAGAGATGGCCCGACTTTTGGCTAAAGTTGTGGCCCGATCTGAGAGAGGCTGAATCTGGCGGATTCAGTTCAGCTCGGCTCGGTCGTGCACCGTTGTTCACCCGAGGCGAGAGAGTTTGAGGCTACGAGACTTCTTGAGTTGTAGCCGCGGAGTTTTATGGGTCGAGGCCGAGGATGATCCGCGGAGTTCATCCGTCGGCTTCGAGGATTTTGAGAGTGATCGGCGTCGGAGACCGAGTCCGTGATCTTTGGTTCACATAGGTGCGTGATACCGCGATCGATTGGTTGATTCATGGGAGTTATCCGGGAGAGCACGCGTCCCCACATAATTGGGATGAGTTCTCACAGGCTTTCCTCACTCACTTCTTTACTCCACAGATGAGGAGGCGCGGGTGATAGATTTTTCTTGCCGAGGCGAGAGAGGACGACCTTGTCGGGAGTACAATGTCGAGTTTGATTCATTGGCTCGATATGTCCCAAAGATTGGTAGCAGATATGGAGGATAGGGTGCACCGCTATGTCACCGGCTAGACGACTATATGGCGAAGTCTTGTGCGGGGTTTCTCTCCACCGGTATGGACATTACCGCACGCGAGCTCACGCCTGACGATGCGAGGCGCAGAGGTCGACGAGTGGGCGACGGCAGCCAGAAGAAGGCCGGGGCGGGAGGGTCTTACGGTGGTTATCGTGGTGGCGGCCTCGGCAGCGATCTAGATTCGCACCACGGCCGGCTCGAGCACTCGCACCGTCCTCGGCCTGGCCGAGTTTTCGAGGCGGGCCAGTGGCTTGACGCGTCGAGTAGCGAAGTGCGGCGATCGACCACCCGGTGTGGCGATGCGGTGGATCCCATTACGGAAGTGTGGTACTACTTTTGGAGCTTGTTACGATTGTGGCGGCGAGGTCACTTTGCGGGCCGTCCGGCCGGCGTGGCGGTGGTAGGCTCACCACGAGTTCATTGCCGCTTCATCATCTCCTACGATTACTCGCCGGAGGCGGGTGCTCGTGGGTCAGCGGTCGCGTGGCTCGGGTCCCAGTTCTAGCGGTCCTTAGAACCGCATTTATGCTTTGTCCAGCCGACAGGATCAGGAGGCCTCACCTAATGTCGTCACAGGTACCTTATCAGTTTCTGGGTTTGATGTTTATGCCTTGATAGATCCGGGTTATACTCTGTCCTATATCTCCCTTGTTGCTAGTAGGATGAGGATAGAGCACGAGTCCATAGACCTTTCGAGGTAGCTACGCGATGGGTGATTCGGTGGTAGCTCGGCGGGTATATAGGGCTTGTCTGTGACCATTCTGATCGTCGGACCGCCGACTTGATAGAGTTGGAGATGATTGACGACGTGATTATGGGGATGGATTGGCTAGCTTCTTGCTATGCCAATGTAGAAGCAGAGAGAGAGTAGTGCAGTTCGGTTCACGAGGAGCCGGTTGTTGAGTGGGAGGAGCACGGTATCGCCGGGGTAGGTTTATTTCCTACCTCAAGGCTAGGAAGATGGTGCGAAGGGTATATCTACCATCTAGTTTGAGTGTTTGATAACGAGGTCGCGGTGCAGATTTTCACCGCCTCCGTAGTCACGAGTTCCCGCACGTGTTCCCGCATGACCTCGGTATCCTCCCGAGAGGAGATCGAGTTTTGTATTGACATATTGCGGATACTCGGCCTATTTCCATTCCGCCATACGTAATGGCACTGCCGAGTTGAGAGAGTCAAGGACCAGGTGAGGATTTCTTTGGAGAAAGGGCTTCATTAGGCCAGTGTTTCCCCACAGAAGTATTGTTCGTGAAGAAGAAGGGCGGGACGCCGCGCATGTGTGTTGATTACAAAGTGAACAAGGTGACCATTAAACAGATACCCTTCCCGTGATTGATGATTTGTTCGACCGATTGCGAGCGCGAGATGTTTCTCCAAGATTGATCTGCGTTCGCTATCATCGTTCGTGTCGAGAGAGGTGGATGTCCCTAGGATCGCATTCGGACGTGCAGGCATTATGAGTTCGTGGTCATGTCTTTTGGGTTGACCAATGCTCGCGGTATTCATGGATTTGATGAACCGAGTGTTCAAACCATTTTGGACACGCTTGTGATAGTGTTCATTGATGATATCTTGGTTTATTCGCGCCAGAGCGCGAGCACGCGGAGCATTTGAGGCCGTCTTGTGATTCTCGAGATCAGCGGTTATGCGCCAAGTTTTCCAAATGTGAGTTTTGGTTGACTTTAGTGGCGTTTCTTGGGCATATTGTGGCCGATGGCATTCGAGTGGATACGCCAAGATCGGCGATCGTGACTTGGCCTGCACCTACTACTCCGGCTGAGGTTCGCGATTTTACGGGCCTTGCAGTTATTATCGGCGGTTCGTGGAGAAGTTTGCTTTATCTTCGCACCATTGACTAGGTGACTCGAGCGGCCAAGTTTGATGGATCGATGCTTGTGGCGGGGTTTCGATTCTTGAAAGAGAGACCGGCATCGCCCGTTCTTACTCTTCCGCAGGTCCGGATGGTTATGTCGTGTATTGTGATCGTCGGGCATCGGGTTGGGATGTGTGTTGATGCGGCATGGCGGGGTTATAGCATATGCATCCCGACGGTGAAGAAACACGGAGGAACTACCCCACCCATGATTTGGAGTTGGCGGTAGTGATTCACGCTTTGAAGATCTGGAGGCACTATTTGTATGGGGTTCACGTGGATATTTATACGCACCACAAGTGCCTCGGTATATCTTCACGCAGGAGCTGAACTTACGGCGAGACGGTGGTTAGAGTTGCTTAAGGATTACGATGTTGATATCCTGTACCACCCGGGAAGGCAATGTTGTGGCGTATGCTCTTAGTCGTAGGTCGATGGGAGCCTATCGGATGTGCAACTAGAGAGGAGGACATGGTTCGTGATTTGCATCGCTTAGCGAGCCTTGGTGTCCGCTTGATTGATTCCGATAGCGGTGGGGTTAGAGTTCGTGAGGTTGCCGAGTCTTCCATCGCCGAGAGGTGAAGAGGCAATTCGAGGATCCGCTTTGATTCGATATCGTGATACTCTTCGTGAGGGCAAGGGTCCTTTTGAGGTAGCTTTGATGGGGTGCTAAGGTTTGAGGCGGTGTGTGTTCGGATGTTTCAGACTTCTGCAGAGTTCTTGGGAAGCACACAGCGCGTTACTCTATCCATCGGTCGACCAAGATGTACCACGACCTTAGATCTGTATTGGTGGGATGGCTTGAAGAGGGCGTTGCGAGTTCGTAGCTCGGTGCCGTGTTGTCGCCAGTAAAGGTAGAGCACGCAGGCCTGGTGGTTTGTTACAGGCGATAGAGATCCCGACCTGGAAGTGGGAGGTAATCAACATGGACTTCATCACAGGATTACCTCGCACTCAGAGGAGACATGATTCTATATGGGTTATCGTCGACAGGCTGACGAAATCAGCCCACTTTCTTCCCGTCAGGACGACTTTTTCACCGAGGATTATGCGGACTTTACATCCGAGAGATCGTCGATCGCATGGAGTCCCTACTTCGATCATATCGCATGGGAGCCCGGTTCTGGCTAACTTCGGAGGTCCTTCGAGGGGTTTAGGGACGCAGTGAGCCCGAGTCGCATTTCATCCACAGAGCAGACGGACAGAGCGCACTATCCGCACTCTTGAGGATATCCGCGAGCCTGTGTTATTGACTTCAGTGGTAGTTGGGAGGATCATTTGCCTCTAGTTGAGTTCGCGTATAATAATAGCTACCACTCCAGCATTCAGATGGCGCCTTATGAGGCCTTGTATGGGAGGAAGTGCAGATCGCCTATAGGTTGGTTCGATGTGGGCGAGGGACAGCTAGTGGGACCAGATTTGGTACAGCAGGCAGTGGATAAGGTGAAGCTTATCCGAGAGCGGCTATTGACAGCTCAGAGTCGACAGAAGTCGTATGCAGATCATCGTCGTCGGCATCTGGAGTTCGCAGTAGATGATTGGGTTTTCCTAAAGGTGTCACCCATGAAGGGTGTGATGAGATTCGGGAAGAAGGGGAAACTCAGCCCAAGGTACATTGGGCCGTTTCAGATTGTCCGCAGGGTAGGCAAGGTTGCCTACGAGTTGGATCTGCCGTCCGATCTGGAGGCAGTGCATCCGGTGTTTCACGTATCTATGCTGAGAAGATGTATCGGGGATCCATCTAGGGTACACCCGATTGACGATGTCCAGGTGACCGAGGGGTTATCGTATGAGGAGATTCCCATAGCGATAGTCGATCGTCAGGTTAGGCGTCTGCGGACGAAGGACGTGGCTTCCGTCAAAGTCTTGTGGCGGAACGAGCTCAGGGAGGAGATGACGTGGGAAGCCGAGGAGGACATGAGGCAGAAGTATCCTCACCTATTCCCCACACCTCCAGGTAATTCACTTTCCTACTTGTAAATTTCCATTATCATTTATGCCTAAGTGTTGTTGTTTGTGGCGCGTGTGGCATTTGCTAACTGTTTAAGCTTCTTCGATAATCGTTTGAGAAGGAACATTCGGGACGAATGTTTCTAAGGAGGAGAATGTTATACCCGTATTTCCAGTATGCGTAAGGGAATACGTGAAAAAGTTTGGCTTTAAAGTTAGCCTTCGACGCTTTTTTTGTACACAACTCGCTTAAAGAATCGTTTTTCCGACGAAACGTTTCCACGACTTTCGTAGGGAAAATTCCGCTATGCCATTTCTAATTTTTGCGGATTTTTCCGAGAGCGAAACATTTTGGACCAACGGGAGGGCAACACTTGGCACCCTCCCATTGGTGGACTTGAATCGCCCATGGGACGAAATCGAGAGCCAAGGCACGTTTTTGTTATACCCGTATTTCCGGAGTATATGCGTGAGGCGTGCGATACAATTTGAGCCTTAAAGTAGGCATAGATTCGAAATTTGTACACAACACCCGGTTAGAGTCGTTTTTCGACCAAACTGTTCCACAGCTTTCGGAGGGAAAATTCCGGCGATGTCATTTATAATTTTTTTGCGGATTTTTCCGAGAGACGTAACATTTTGGATCAACGGAGGGTGACATGTGTCACCCTCACATTGGAAGAGGTTGACGGCAATTGGCCATTCTTGGCACGCTTTTGTTGCCCAATTTTGGTCAGCGGTTAGGTAGGATATTTTTGTGTAGATGGATAAGGTTGCATACGGCTTAATCTTGGCCTTACACTTGCCTTGCACTTGGCACCATCTTGGCCATTGGTTGGCCTTCACTTGACCTATAAATACCCCTTAGTTGATGAACTTTCTTCATCCAAAAATTGAGCAATCTACCTAAGTCTCAAAATACTCCCTCCTCTTGTAGTTCTCGCCCAAAGCCTCCCCTCCTCCTAGTGGCCTTTGGCCGAGAGTTTCCTCCCTTTGTAGCAGTGGGGTACCCCCTAGCCTAGTTGTCTCGTATAAATACCCCTTGTAGTGGTATAGAAATACTCTCCTAGTATTGTTATATTGTCCAAATACCTTGGCCCAAATACCTTGTAGTATTCCCAAGGTTACACTTATACTAGCCCGTAAAATACCATTATACTTTCCTCGATCGCTAAAACGAAACCCTAAGTAAATCTTCACCCGTAGTTGAAGTTATAAGTAGAAGTTGGTTAGAACTTCTGGGTTGTTTGGAGCGGATTGGAGCACTCGGAGTAGGAGCTAAACCTTGCTCAGGATCGACATATAAACTCGGATAATTTTGGGCTTATCGAGGTAAACATTCTTGACCTTCTGTTGTAATTGGAAATTACATGTTGTAGGAGTATATAGTTAAAGTATACTATATATAGAATTGAACATAGGCGTGCGGCAATGTCTTTGACTTAAGCCCGAATAATACTTACGGAATGTCTTGCGACTTAAGCCCAATTTAAATAAGAGAATCGAATCAGAATTACATAGACTGTATTACAAGAGACTTGTGTAGTATTCTCGTGAGTAAATTGTACACGCCCGGTTAGACGTGCAAACCCTCGTTGGCTTCGTAGCCTCGGTAAAGGAGGAGATTAACGCTGCATGTGGAGGTCCGAATTTTCGTAGAATATGGAACGATGTTAATGCGCGCCTTGTGGCCTTATAGGTTGAAGTACTACGTGTGGTGCGATCTACGTGGCTTAAGGAGTAGCCGACGGTTTGAAGTACTTGGAGCGCTTTGCTATTAGTCGACTCGTCGCGAGGTATGTGAACCTCTTCCTATCTCTTCTAGCATGATATGTGTGAACTATGTAGTACGGTAGACGCATACGTGTTAATCGTGTTTGATTGTTCTTAAAACATAAAGTGTTATAACGGCTTTATGGGAAGTCAGTTATAACAAACTTTATGTAGGTAAGAAAATACTTGTGGTTTTAAAAGGTAATCGATGTGAATTATAATCGCTAGTTATAATAAAGAACTTGATGTATTTCAAAAGATTTATAAATCGTTTTGAAGGGAGAGTAACACTTGGTTTTAAAGGTTTTAAAAAGAGTTATACTAGCTTTATGGGAGTTAGGTATAATGTCTTAAGAGAGGTAAAGAAAATGGTTTATCATGTTAGAAGTTAAGAGACTTGATCTTATAAGATAAGAGACTTAACTTATTGTTTAATGTGAATGTTTGTGAAACCTCATTCGTGAGTAATGAGTACTTGGTTTTATTTAAAGGGATAATGTTTTACCGATTTCGAAATCGAATGTGTATCGACAGCACCACCGCAACAGTAATAAAGGAAAATGTATTAAATAATGATGTATCGTATTAAAACCAAGTAGAAACCTCCATCCGCATGTAAGCTAAGATGAGACAAAATGATATTACATATCCTAGATCATGGTCGCTTAATAAGATCGATTATAAACCGTAATAACCTACTCACATATAAGGCATATGTTTCTCAAATCATTAAAGGAGAATTATGTTTTAAAGGATTAAAACTATGAACTAAGAGACCTTTTCTAAAAATGAGAAACTTGTGCATTTGAAATTAGGCAAACTTGAACGCTTGGAAAATAAGGTTGTTACTTGATTTTTACAAAGGAAAGCATTTTGTTTACTTAACAATGTTCGTCACTCTATTTTTTTATACTACGGACATCGGGTGACTTTTATAAGAGGAATGGATCTCTTTAAAAGGAATTTAACGACGTAGTACTTTAGGTTAAAAACCCGACTTTGGCATAAAATGAAAGTAGCTTGTGTTGTGTAACTTGCCTATACCGGTTGTTGTGTAACTTGCCTATGCTCGTGTGTAACTTGCCTATACCGTTGTTGTGTAACTTGCCTATGCTTGTTGTCACGTAACTTGCTTATGCTTGTGATGATAGCCTTGGTCAGGCAAGAATTGTTATTTTTATGGACTAGCTCTCCATGAGGTTTCTTCGCTCTCGCCTTGGTCCCCGTGGTGGCTCAGATTTGCCCTGCCTCATGACCGATTCGCTTGGTACCCTGAGTCATCCCCTGACTTGCCCTGCTCACAGTAGTGACGAAGTCTCGTGATACGGCCTTCGTCCTCGTGGTCACCAGACTTGCCCCGGCCACGTGACCGCCTTGGTATCCTGTAGTCGGCTCGCACTTGCCCCGTGACGGCCGTGTTTTGCTGCATTATATTATTGGTACGGTCGGATCTGGTAGTTATACTTGTCCTATACGGTTTTATGACACGTGGGACTCGTGTTCATGTATACTCCTTGGTATTGTCATATCATAAACCGCCGAAGTGAGAAAGAAATTCCACGGGCACGAGTGATAATTTGGAGGGCGTGAGTCCCTGACTTGATGTAACTAGTTATATGTTATGTACTGTAGCTTGGTCATCATACATGTCTCCTTCTTTATATAGACTATTATGATTTCATTTACAGTATTTACAGTTTCACATACTTGGTACCTGTTAGATCGACTCCTTCGGGCCGCTCATGCCGCAGTAAGTACATCGTCGCCGATCCCCGCCTAGGATCACCTTTCAACGCATCGAAGCTCTGCTCCTTCGAGGCTTATCTTTTGTATGTGTTCCCGAGTTGTAGGTTCTGTACATTCTGTGGTATGGCGGGCCCCGTCCGCCATAGTTGTTGTAAATCTTAGAGGTCCAGAGTAATCGCAGGTGGTTTTGAAAAAGGATTAAACTGCTCGCTTGAAAGAGTTGTTTATATATATTTTATGGAAGGTAAACGATTGGTTTGCCTGTTTTATTATCTTGTCTCATGTTCATGTTTAAGTTTTTATTTCCGCTGGTTTTCTCTGATGTAGTATCACTAGGGTGCCCGGGGTCAGGCACCAGTCACGGGCCCGGGATCGGGTCGTGACCAAAGTGGTATCGAGCGCTTAGTCCTCTGAAAGTGTCTACGCATCGTGTCTAGTAGTAGTCTTGATTATCGGTGTGTTGTGCACCACATCTATAATCGTGAGGTCGCACGACATTTAGGTTGGTTTCCATTCTTCTCATTCTCGAGATCGTGCCTGTAGCCGTGTAATAAGATCGACCCTCCGACATACTTCGCTTTACCGCTTATGCCTCCGCAGGCAACCCGGCCCGTGGCGGCAAGGCAGCAGAGGAGTCGCGAGTAGAGCAATGGCAGAGACCACAAGACTGAGCCTCCACCCGCACCGAGCAGGAGATGAGTTACAAGGAGCTGGCCCGATTAACGGCCGTGGTCAGGCCGACTGAGGATAGGCCGACGCAGCAGCCCAAAGAGCACCAGTGGTTCACCCTAGATCGATAGTTCGAGGCTACGGATTTTCTCGAGTCAGAGCCGCCAGAGTTTTATGGGTCGAGGCCCGAGGATGATCCGCAGGAGTTCATCCGACGCTACAATGATCGTGAGAGTGATCAAGGCATCGGAGACCGAGTCGGTGGTCCTAGGTTCGCATCGGCCGCGTGATACCGCAATGATCGTTTGATTCGCGAGCTGTCCCGGGAGAGCATGCACTTCCACTTTATGGGACGAAGTTCTCGTGAGGCCTTTCTTGCACATTTCTTGCCTCCACAGATGAGAGGGCTCGCCGACAAATTTTTGGTGCGCGTAATCCGCGCGGTTCGGAGTACAATGTGGAGTTCGACTCATCGCCCTGCACGCCTCGCTGGTAGCTAGTATGGAGGATCGAGTGCACCGATTTGTTACAGTGGCTCGATGATCACCTAGCCGAGAGTTGTTCGGTGTAGCTCTTCACCGGCACGACATTGCTCGCACGCAGCTTACGACCGATGCGAGGAGAGGATAAATCGACTGAATGACCGTGGTCGCCAGAAGAGGCTGAGCAGCAGGTCCTTTGGTGACTTTCGAGGCGGACCGCCAAAGAAGAAAGCCGCTTATGCGCCCACCAAGACAGAGTGGTACTCCACGCCGGGACCTTCGAGATATTCGAGAGCAGTCGTGGCTCCTGTGTTTCAGATTTTCGGGGAGCAGAATGCTCGCCGGATGAGGTTGCCCTTGTCTCAGTGTGGCCGCCAGGAAAGCTTCATAAAGGAGAGTGTCGTACTAACTCTGGGATTGTTATTTTGCGCCAACAGGCCATCCGCAAGAGATCGTCCGACGGGTAGCACCGGCAGGATAGCATGGACTACTAGAGCAGCCATGTTCTTCACCTTCCATAGCCAGCAGATGTTCAGACACCTACAGCCCCTACAGAGGTCGCGCGAAGTTCCTAGCTTTAGCGGTCCTTTGAACCGCCTATTTTCGTGTATATCCTTAACCTCTGAGTTTTGTATGTATTGATGTTATGATGATGTGTTTAGTGTTATGTTCGATAGCCTTGTGCTAAAATGTGATTTAGAAACCCGTTGGTAAAAGGGTAAGCCTGGGCATGGAAAGTGTGAACTTTAGAATATTTCATGTTGAGACCTTAGATGTAAGGTCGCCTTGAGTACCAGATTTTGCAAGTGATCCTTGTCGAATACATTTTATGCCTAGAATGTGTTGTGTGATAATTTCTCGAGTAGTGTTAAATGGAAGTGGTAGCTCCATGACCGTTGAGGTAAGATTGTTCCGCCTCGGGAACAAGAGCGTGATGCGTTAGTGGATCGGGTCAGCTACGATGAGGGCCAACCCGCGCCGTTTCAAAGTGGGTCACCGGTGGTCCCGCCAGTGGTAGGTCACGAGGTGCTAGGCCCGTGTTTAGATGACCATCGATGAGTTCGTGGGTATGTTCGACCAGAATCGTTCGAGAAGGCCGGAATGGCCTTAGTAAAGAAGTGAAGCTAGTAAGATGACCAAGTTGGAGGTAGTGGCTCCAAGGGTTGGAAATGAAGCGTTGACTAAAGTGTGGTACGATACTGTAAGAGTTCGTGTTCGAGAAGAGTACGACGAGTAAGGGTAAAGGCGAGCATGTATTGCGAGCATAGATATGATCATTTCTTGTGACGGGAGAAGGTGCGAAGGATGTATATTTTAGACCTCGTGAATCGTGACGATCCGGCACCATTTGTTGGGTCGCCGAGTGACACTAGAACCTCGCGCAAGGTGACAAAAGTTTGTGATGTTAGAGGTTTCCTCGTGGACTTGGATGTAAGTATTTACGCGGGTGTTTCGTGGCGGTTGTGGCGTTGGCAACTTTTTAGAAGAACTCTATCGTTATCTGTCTCGAGAAGGAACATTCGACGAATGTTTCTACGAGGGGAGAATGTTATACCCGTATTTCCAGAGTATGTGCGTGAGGGCGACGATACAATTTGAGCCTTAAAGTAGGCATAGATTCGAAATTTGTACACAACACCTGCTAGAGTCGTTGACGAAACGCTTCATTACTTTCGTAGGGAAAATTCCGCTATGTCATTTATAATTTTTGCGGATTTTTCCGAGACGTAACATTTTGGACCAACGAGGGTGACATGTGTCACCCTCACATTGGAAGAGGTTGGACGGCAATTGGCCATTCTTGGCACGTTTTTGTTGCCCAATTTTGGTCAAGGGTTAGGTAGGATATTTTTGTGTAGATGGATAAGGTTGCACATGGCTTAATCTTGGCCTTACACTTGCCTTGCACATGGCACCATCTTCGCCATTGGTTGGCCTTCACTTGACCTATAAATACCCCCTTAGTTGATGAACTTTCTTCATCCAAAATTGAGCAATCTACCTAAGTCTCAAAATACTCCTCCCTCTTGTAGTTCTCGCCCAAAGCCTCTCCTCCTCCTAGTGGCCTTTGGCCGAGAGTTTCCTCCCCTGTAGTGGTTAGCCAGTGGGTACCCCCTAGCCTAGTTGTCTCGTATAAATACCCCTTGTAGTGGTATAGAAATACTCTCCTAGTATTGTTATATTGTCCAAATACCTTGGCCCAAATACCTTGTAGTATTCCCAAGGTTACACTTATACTAGCCCGTAAAATACCATTATACTTTCCTCACGCTAAAACGAAACCCTAAGTAAATCTTCACCCGTAGTTGAAGTTATAAGTAGAAGTTGGTTAGAACTTCTAAGGGTTGTTTGGAGCGGATCGAGCACTGAGTAGGAGCTAAACCTTGCTCAGATCGACATATAAACTCGGATAATTTTGGGCTTATCGAGGTAAACATTCTTGACCTTCATTGTAATTGGAAATTACATGTTGTAGGAGTATATAGTTAAAGTATACTATATATAGAATTGAACATAGTAATGCGGCAATGTCTTTTGACTTAAGCTCGAATAATACTTACTGCAATGTCTTGCGACTTAAGCCCGAATTTAAATAAGAGAATCGAATCAGAATTACATAGATCAGACATTACAAGAGACTTGTGTAGTATTCTGTGAGTAAATTGTACACGTCCGGTTAGACGTGCAAACCCCCCCCCCGGGTTGGCTTGGTAGCCGCCTCGAAAGCGAGGAGATTAACGCCGCGGGGAGGTCTCGAATTTTCTAGAATATGGAACGATGTTAATAAGCGCCGTGGCCTTATAGGTGAAGTACTACGCAGGTGCGATCTACGTGGCTTAAGGAGTAGCCGACGGTTTGAAGTACTTGGAGCGCTTTGCTATTAGTCGGCACTCGTCGCGAGGTATGTGAACCTCTTCCTATCTCTTCTAGCATGATGTGTGAACTATGTAGTATGGTAGACGCGTACGTGTTAATCGTGTTTGATTGTTTAAAACATAAAGTGTTATAACGGCTTTATGGGAAGTTGGTTATAACAGCTTTATGTAGGTAAGAAAATACTTTGTGGTTTTAAAAGGTAACTGATGTGAATTATAACTGGCTAGTTATAATAAAGAACTTGATGTATTTCAAAAGATTTATAAATCGTTTTGAAGGGAGAGTAACACTTGGTTTTAAAGGTTTTAAAAAGAGTTATACTAGCTTTATGGGGAGTTAGGTATAATGTCTTAAGAGAGGTAAAGAAAATGGTTTACTGATGTTAGAAGTTAAGAGACTTGATCTTATAAGATAAGAGACTTAACTTATTGTTTAATGTGAATGTTTGTGTGAAACCTCATTCGTGAGTAATGAGTACTTGGTTTTATTTAAAGGGATAATGTTTTACTGATTTCGGAAATCAGAATGTGTATCGACAGACCACTGCAGCGTAATAAAGGAAAATGTATTAAATAATGATGTATCGTATTAAAACCAGTAGAAACCTCCATCTGCATAGAAGCTAAGATGAGACAAAATGATATTACATATCCTAGATCATGGCTGCTTAATAAGATCGATTATAAACCAGAATAACCTACTCACATATAAGGCATATGTTTCTCAAATCATTAAAGGAGAATTATGTTTTAAAGGATTAAAACTATGAACTAAGAGACCTTTTCTAAAAATGAGAAACTTGTGCATTTGAAATTAGGCAAACTTGAACGTTTGGAAAATAAGGTTGTTACTTGATTTTTACAAAGGAAAGCATTTTGTTTACTTAACAATGTTCGTCACTCTATTTTTTTATACTACGGACATCGGGTGACTTTTATAAGAGGAATGGATCTCTTTAAAAGGAATTTAACGTACGTAGTACTTTAGGGTTAAAAACCCGGACTTTGGCATAAAATGAAAGTAGCTTGTGTTGTGTAACTTGCCTATACTGGTTGTTGTGTAACTTGCCTATGCTCGTGTTGTGTAACTTGCCTATACTGGTTGTTGTGTAACTTGCCTATGCTTGTTGTTGCGTAACTTGCTTATGCTTGTGATGATAGCCTTGGTTGTGCAAGAATTGTTATTTTATGGACTAGCTCTCCATGAGGTTTCTTCGTTCGCCTTGGTCCCTGGTGGTCGGCTCTCGTACTTGCCCCGTCTCATGACTGATTCGGCCTTGGTACCCGGTAGTCAGCCCTCGCACTTGCCCCGTTCAGTGTAGTGACGAAGTCTCGTGATACGGCCTTGGTCCCTGGTGGTCAGCCCAGATTGCCCCGCCACCACGTGACCGCCTGGTATCCGGAGTCGGCTCGCACTTGCCCCGTGACGGCCGTGTTTTTGTTGCATTATATTATTGGTACGGTCGGATCTGGTAGTTATACTTGTCCTATACGGTTTTTATGACACGTGGGACTCGTGTTCATGTATACTCCTTGGTATTGTCATATCATAAACCGCCAAGCTGAGGAAGAAATTCCACGCACGAGTGATAATTGGAGGCGTGAGTCCACGACTGATGTAACTAGTTATATGTTATGTATCGTAGCTTGGTCATCATACATGTCTCCTTCTTTATATAGACTATTATGATTTCATTTACGATTTACGATTTCACATACTTGGTACTGTTGCATCGACCTCTTCGGGGCTGCGTTCATGCCGCAGTAAGTACATCGTCGCCGATCCCCGCTCTAGGATCACCTTCAGCATTGGGAAGCTCCGTTCCTTCTGAGGCTTATCTTTTGTATGTGTTCCCCGAGTTGTAGGTTCTGTACATTCGTGGTATGGCGGGCCCCGTCCCGTCATAGTTGTTGTAAATCTTAGAGGTCCAGAGTAATCGCAAGTGTGGTTTTGAAAAAGGATTAAACTGCTCGTTTTGAAAGAGTTGTTTATATATATTTTATTGGAAGGTAACCGCTTGGTTGGCCTGTTTTATTATCTTGTCTCATGTTCATGTTTAAGTTTTTATTTCACGGTTTTCTCTCGATGTAGTATCACTAGGGTGCCCGGTAGGCACTACCACGCCCGGATCGGTCGTGACATTTTGTGTGCCTTGTGCACAAGTCAAGGGTTGGTAGGATATTTGTGTTTAGTTAATCCTCACCCTACACTTGCCCTGCACTTGTCTTCATCTTGGCCATTGGTTGGCCAAGGCTTGAGCTATAAATACCCCTTAGAGATGAAGAGTTATTCATCCACAAAGTTATCTTCCAAGTCTAAAAATCCTCCTCTCCCTTAAGCTTTTCGTCCAACACCTCTTCCCTCCCTCAGGTAGTGTGGCCGAGAGCCTACCCCCTAGCCTAGCCGAAATCTACCCCTCCCTTGGTAGAAAAGTTACCTTCTTGTATCGTTATAATGCCCAAAATACCCTAGCCCAAATACCTTAGTACTTAGTAGAAGTTGTGAAGAACTTCTAAGGTTCTGAGCATACAACTTGTGAGCAAAACCTTGCTCAGCGCGACTTTTCTAGGATATTATTGGGCTTACCGAGGTAATAATCCTAACCCTCTTTTGAATTAGAGAATACTTACTGTTATAGTATAAGAATAAGTATAAATACTTAGAAGAATATCACGTAATAGAATTGAATCATACCACAAAGAAGGGTTTGAAAGAAGAATAATCAAATCAGATTTACATAGGACTGTTTTCAATGAGACTTATATAGCTCACCGGGTAGGGAGGTGCTGCCCAACTTTCCATAGAATTGTGAACCCTCTGTTTAGAATGACCTTCAGAGTAGTCCTTGATAGATATCTGTGACTATTATAGGCTGACTCTCTGCGCGCGACATATTCAACTTGGCAGGTGGTTTTCGCTGAGAAGGTATGTGATTCTTCCTAAAGCATGATATTTTACAATATATATAGTACGGTAGACGTACATATGTTAACTAAAATATAACTACGTCAATGTCTTTGACTTAAGCCTGAATAACACTTATGGCAATGCCTCACGGCTTAAGCCCGAATAACACTTACGGCAATGCCTCACGGCTTAAGCCTGAATAATAAAGATCTGAAAGCATTTTTAAAGAATACTGAATCTTTTTTAACAGAAGAAGACTAATTGGTTTTTTAAACAAAAGCTTAAGAGTTATACTAACCTTATGGGAGGTTAAGTATAACCACTTAAGATTGATAAAAGAAACAGTTTGCCTATGTGTTTATAACAGACTTATATTGAATTGTGAAAAGAATAATAAGATGGTTTGATAGTAGACATGATATGATGCTATGTGTGTTAGTGTCTTGTAACGTTTGTGAAAAAGAGTATGCTTGTTGTGATTATGTTGTTTAAAGATAAGCTGTTATGTTAGTATACTATCACTCACCTCTTGAGATGATACCGGGTTAAGTCGCCTCCGACGCGGGTAGACTCGGCGATGCGAGACCATGATTCGAGAATACCTCATGCGGGTCCAGGGGGCCTATGCGAGCTACGAGAGTTCCGTGTTAGTATGCGGGTTATACCTGCGCGTCTATGTGGCCATGCGACAACGAGTCCGCGATTTACGCCGAGGAGTAGCACCCTCGACGCGGGTTATACCTCACGCGCCCACGTGAGTGGCCTATGCGGACTCGAGTTCAGATTAGGCTTGCGGAATGATGATACGGGCGAGTGGCCCTGCTTTCGATCATTCGCAGCCTAGACAAGACCTATTACGATTACCTATTGTTGCTCTTGTTTGTGATGTGGCACTACGCGTGCTTCTCGTTGTTTACACATATTTGTAAACCGGTTTTAAAATGATATGTTTTCATTTAAGTACTTTACGCTTCGCATACTTAGTACTGTTGTATCGACTCTCCTTCGGGCTGCGTTCATGCCGCAGTAAGGGCAAGGTGTGCTAGATCCGCATCCTTAGGATCTCTACGTTGGTGTCGGGAGCTCCATCTCTTCCGAGGCTCTACTTTTGGTATGATCTCCCGTTGTAGATAGTTTTGTCTGATCGAGGTATGGCGGGCCCTGTCCCGCCATAGTTGTATATTTCCTTAGAGGTCTGTAGTCATGTTGTACAGTGTCGGATGTAACTGCTAAACCATGATTATATATATATATGCCGAAAGGCGATGTTTTCTCGCATAAACTGTGTCTTATTTTATAAACTGTTTCATGTCTTGCTTTATATTTCCGCTGATTACTCTGATGTATGACTACTTGGGTGCCCCGGTAAGGCACCAGTCACGGGCCCCGGAACGGGTCGTGACAACAATCCATAACACTTATAAAACTTCAACACATATACTTCATGCTAGCAAACATGTAAGGCTAACAACAATATATAGTCTTGTAACACTTAAGAGACAAGATTATTACCTCAACGATTCTTAGTCCAACTTCAAATCCAAAGTCGCTCCTTAGCACTTAGAACCTCTTCTTGACACTTCAATCCACCACTTGAGACCCTTAGAATATCACAAACCACTTCCCTTAAATCTTCCAACCAAAACTTAGAAAAGCAACTAGGTTTTCATCTTGCGACTAATACGAAAACTATCTTTTTCCGGGATTTTTCTATTGAGATACCCTTACAATACACTTAGGAACCTTGGTTTAAAGTGTGGAGCTTATTGGACAACAAACAATTTTTTTTTTCTTTTTCTTCTTGTTGAACCCGAGAGCACAAGCTCTTGTTCATCCAATTTTCTTGAAAATTTGGCTAAGTGTGGAACTTGTCTCACTACTAGTACTACTATATAGTAACATGGAGGGTTGAGATTAGCACCAATGTGTGGTTTGGATGAAGTTCTTTTAAATATCAACTAAGTGGCCCCATTGACTAAGTCAAATATATCAAGCTCACTACTTGCAAGACTTGGTCTTCTAAACAATGGTCAAATGACCCTTTTGCCCATGTAATTTTCGTCCAAGACAATATAAGGGGGGTGACACGTGTCGCCCTCCCATTCATCACAATATTACGTTTTCCGAAATTTCCATAATTCCGATAAATTTTTACAAGTCTCTAATCTTGACATTTGGGATTCTCACGTACGTTCTTAAAACATGTCCTGTAAATATGGGGTGTAATAAAGACTATAAAAGGGAGGTAAGCTCTCTCCCCCACATAACAGGATAGTTGTACATATTATTGAGGGTTATGCGTACCCATATTATTAGGCGATGGATATGAGACTGGTAAAGTCTTCAGTTTCGTCATACAATAGGTTACAATTTTAGATAACCGTGGGAAAAGTATTATGTTGGGGTAATTGAGAACGACATTAGGAGATGGTCGAGGATATGTCTTAAGGATATTAATGCTGGTAATAAGCATAAATGGAAATGTATGACCCAGGAGCGAGGTAGAAATATTTCGGGTTAGTAAGTTGTATGATGAAGGGTTATGAACAGAATAATAAGGAAAATGCAATTACAGTTATGAAGGTTTCCCAAGGCATAATTACCCAGACTAGTGCAAAGACCATTAGAAATGATGGGCAGTTAGGAAAGGTGGCAAGCCTGTATGACGGGCCAGACCGTATATATACGGGGAGGTAAGAGACCCCAGGGCAACTTGAAAGGAAAAAATAAAGGTAAAACGAGTTGACACTCGAACTATAAGAAATCTTGGCAAGCCATTGGATTATGTAATACCCTGAATTGAGGTTGAACACATGACTATAAGCTCTATGAGCTGGAAGAGAATAATAGGATTACTACTTGACAAGATCAAGGAAGTCCCCCACTAAATTGTGATTGGTAGGAAGTCTTAGCCATGAGACAAGCAAATGAGTTGAATCTACGTATAGTGACCTAGTTTGGTTGCAACAGAGAGATGGAAATAGGAATCATAATTGGGATTATATCCCCGAATATTTCGGAAGTATGAGACATGCTTCCAGTTATGGGAAGATAAGCTGACTACGACTACAGTTCTAACCCCTCATGAGGCCTGAAGGACTAGAGGGTTAGGTTATTATGGTAACACTTTGAGTGTTTGGCTGGGTTGTGTGCGGATGCAATGCGATAAGGTAACAACCTATATTTTTCTCGGCAGCTATGGGAACACGATAGTGGAGCTCAGATTCGAGAGGTTTCCGAGTCTTCCCTCGTTGAGGAGGTGAAGAGGCGACAGTATAAGGATCCCGTTCTAGTGCGGAAACTGAGATACGACTCTCTAAGAAGAGAATGACCCGTTTGGGTAGCACCGGATAGGGTTCTGTGATATGAGGATAGATTGGGTATGCCCAATACTGCAGGACTTGTCAGCAGATTTTAGGGGAGGCACGCAGTGCTTATTGCTCTATTTGTTCGGGGTCGACCAAGTTGTGTCGCGACCTCAGATGTATGTATTGGTAAGATGGCTTGAAGAGGGACATAACATAGTTTGTTGCTTAGTGTCCGAATTAGTAGCAGGTCAGGGTTGAGCACCAGAAACCCAGTGGGCTATTACAGACGATTGAGATCCCGACTTAGAAATGAGAGGTGATTGATATGGATTTTGTTACAGGGTTGCATCATACTCGGAGGAAGTGCGACTCCCTGAGGGTCATAGTAAGCAGGCTGACGAAATCAGCCCATGTTCTTCCAGTCAGGACCATTCACTCGGCTGAGGATTACGATAGATTATATATATCAGGAAGAGTATGAGACTGCACGGGGTTCCTATATTTATGATGTCAGACGGATGAGCTCAGTTTACGGATAATTTCTGGAGGTTTTCCAGAAGGGATTAGGGACACAGGTGAGTCTCAGTGTTGCATTTCACCCTCAGGCCGACAGACAGGCAGAGCGTACTCTCCAGGAACTTGAAGATGGGTTACGGGCCTGTTTTCTTGATTTCAGAGAGAGCTAAGAGGATTAATTGCCTATTGTTGAGTTTGCGTATAACAAAAGCTACCATTCCAGTATTCAGATGGCCCTGTATGAGGCCTTGTATGAAAGAAAGTGTAGATCACCGGTTAGTTGGTTCGACGTAGGCGAGGTTCAGTTAATTGGCTCAGACTTGATTCAGCGGGCTGTGGATATGGCGAAGCTTATCCAAGAAAGATTATTAGCAAGCTCAGAGTCGATAGAAGCTTTATGCAGATAACCGACGTCGACACTTGGAGTTCAGGTCGACGTTTTGGCATAAGTATTGTTATGTGGCCATGTGTGGCAAGTGTGATTATGTTGGGGGTAGTCAAGGGACTATGCCAATATCCGTTTAGATGGAACCTCTAAGGAACATTCGGGGACGAATGTTTCCAAGGAGGGGAGAATGTTACACCCCGAAATTCCAGGACATGTATATGAGAATAGACGGGGGAATACAAGACTTAAAATTTGAACGTAAGAAAGAGTTGTAAATTCTAAGGAAAATCTTCCGAACTTCGGGAAGGAAAATTGTTCGTTAATGGGAATTGGGTTCCCTAATTTGTTGTTTAAGGATTTTAAGAGTTTATCGGAACTATGGAAGTTTATTTACAAAGTTGGATACGTGTGGCCCACCCGATAAATTTTACGTTTTTGTGGGGCACACGAGGTTTCCGATATTTTGACCAATTATGGAATGTCGGAAAATGAAACTTTATGGATGAATGGGAGGGTGACACGTGTTACCCCCCACTCTATTGGGCTTGGACGAATTGGATAAGGCCCAACTTATCAAGTCTTGCAATGCCAAGGCTTGACATTGTTGACCAAGTCAAGAAGCCCACTTAAGTCTTGATATTTAAAGTTCCCTCATCCTATCCCCACAAGTGTCTTGATATCAACCCTCCATTCTATTATATAGTCATTCCTTGTTGCAAGACTAGTCTCAAACACTTAGAAAAAGAATTAGAAACTTGAGAGGATGAGAGGGTGCTCTCGGCTTTGAGCCTCTTTTGGAAGAATTTTTTTTCTTTTGTGGTTCAATAATCCCAATACTTTAACCCAAGGTTCCTAGGGGTATTGTAAGGATATCTCAATAGAAAGATCCCGGAAAAACGACGTTTTCACGTTAGTCGCAAGGCGAAAACCTAAGGTGTTCTTCAACTTTGAAGTTGGAGATTGAAGAGAAGTTGGTTATGAGCTTCTAAGGAGTGCTTGGAGCGGATTGGAACATAAGAAGAGGAGCTAAAAGTTTCTAAGGATCGACTTGACGTCTTGGATAATATTTGGGCTTATTTGAGGTATAAATCTTCATCTTGCTATTGTAATTGAAGATTCCATGTTATGATAAGTTAGAAATGATCATGTGATATGTATTATGAAGATTGATAAGTGTTATGGAATTTTGGAAGCCTAAAATCCGAAACTAGCATGATTTGCCTTTAAGATTGTAATTCAATTTAGTTATTAGTTTTAGTCGTCGCATGTTATATAAAGAGGAGATTATAGTTGTTAAAGTTGGTTGCGACTATATAACATGTTGGAACGACAATATGGATTGTAAAAGATTTGGAATAGACTTTGCATTGTTGCTTATATTAGCCGAGAATGGCATTGACTATTAGACTGTTTTGTATAAATTGTGGGGCAGAATTTTACACGTCCTGTTAAGGCGTGTAATCCCCTTGAATTGCTGAATTGTTGAGACTTAAATGTGGCATTTGGTTATTGATTTTTGGGCCTTGAAAAAGGTGGAAAAGTATGTAGAAATAAAGGAAGTGCTGTCCGATTTTCCGTAGAATTAAGTGACTTTACATTTAAAATATTCTACGTTTGAAACTAGAAGTTGATAGACGTATTATGATCATTATAGGTTGACATACTACGTACGTCGTATTATACTTGGCGAGTGGATTAAGTCGAAGAGGTATGTGGAACTTTTCTTATCTCTTGAGCATGTGTAACTATAAATGTATAGTACGGTGGACGTACGAGATTTAAATGAATTAAATTTCATTTGGTATCCTTGACTTGTTTAAGAATGTCCAAGTTGGTTGAGTTAGAGAATTAACTCACTTGTTTTAAAGGTTAAGATGTCTTAGTTTCTAAAGCATAAAGTTAGTATAACAACTTTACGGGAAGTTAAAAGAATGGTTTATTCTAAAAAGGGTAAACAAAGATTTCTTGACTTGGAAATGTATAGAATACTTGGTTTGGGAAGTATTGATTACTTGAACTATTCTAAAGTTAAGAAACTTTATTTCTAAAGTTAAGAGACTTGAAGTATTCTGAAAGTTATGAAACTTGGTCTTAAAAGTATAAGTCTCTTGTTTAAAAAAAAATGTAATTGTCTAAAACATAAAGAATTATAACGGCTTTATGGGAAGTTAGTTATAACGGCTTTATGGAAGGTTAAGAAAGTGTCTACTTGATTTATAGGCATGAGTTGCCTAGGTTGTTAATGTAGAAGTTACTTAGTGTCAAAACCTTGAAATGAATTTCTAAAGGTATAGTAACTTGTTTTGAAAAGTAGACAAACGTTGATACTACGGGTGTTAGTATCTTGAGGGTTTTTATATAAAAAGGGTTCTCTTTTTCTAAAGGAACGGAAGTACGTAGTACTTTGGGTTAAATTCCCGGATTTCTAATAACATGTTAATGCCTTAAGTTAACTAAAATGAGAGTATATGATAATTATGATAAGCCGGTAGCGCTTATGTTATGTATGATAAGCCGGTAGTGCTTATGTTATGTATGATAGCCGGTTGTGCTAGTGATATATTAGTTATACCCCGTATTTCCAGAGTATGTACGTGTGGGCGTACGTAGAAAAGTTTGAGCCTTAAAGTTAGGCAAGGACGAAATTTTGTGCACAACCCCCGTAAAGAATCGTTTTTCGACGAAACGTTTTACAGAACTTGCGAAGGGAAAATTCCGGCTATGTCATTTATAATTTTTGCGGATTTTTCCGAGAGATGAAATATTTTGGACCAACGAGAGGGCGACACTTGTCACCCTCAAGTGGACGGTTTTCCTTGGCCGATTGGTGCCCATTTTCGTGGCATGTTTCATGGCCTAATTCAAGGGTCAATGTTTGTGAGGGATTTGTGGAGTAGGGTTAGGGTGCACTTGGCTTGATCTTGACCCTCCACTTGCCCCCCACTTGGCTTGATCTTGGCCCTTGGTTGTCCTATAAATACCCCTCCCTTGTTGAAGACTTCTTCATCCACAAATGTGTTCTAAGTCTTAAAATCTTCCCCCCCTCTTCTTGTTGCTTTCGTCCAAGAGCCTTCCCCCTCCCCCTTTGTAAGGCCTTGTGGCCGAGAGGGTACCCCCCCCTTCCTAGTGGTGCTAAGCCGAGAGGTACCCCCCCCCCCCTTGCCTAGTTGTTCTCGTAAAATACACCCCCCCCACTTGGTAGAAAAGTATTCTCCAAGTATTGTTATTATCCCCAAAATACCCTAGCCGTATACCTTGTAGTATTCCAAAAGTTACCTCTATACGTAGAGCCCGGAAATACTACCTTTTATCCTTTTAGTCTCAAACCAATACCCTAAGGAAAATCTTCATAGCGAGTTGAAGTATTAAGTAGAAGTTGCGTAGAACTTCTAAGGGTTGTTTGGAGCGGGTTGGAACGCCCGGAGTTGGAGCTAAACGTTGCTCAGAATCGACATTTAAACTTGGATAATTTTGGGCTTATCGAGGTAAATACTCATGACCTTCTTTTGTAATTAAGTTTGCATACTGTTTAAGTATAAGAATTAAGTATAAGTTATATACCAGGAAGGTATATAAGAAGGGATTTGTACTGTACTTACATAGGACTGTTTTTACATTAGACTTGTGTAGTATTGCTGTGAAGTAAAGTTGTACACGTCCGGTTAGACGTGTAAACCCCCCCTGGTTGGCTTGGTAGCCGGCCTCGATAGACGAGGAGATTTACGCGGTTGCGGGGGGGAGGTGCTGCCGAATTTTCTGTAGAATATGGAACCGTGTGTTTTAGAAGTTAATAGACGTTTGTGGCCTATATAGGTGGAAGTACTACGAGTAGCGTATTCTACTCGAAGGGTGGAAAAGGCTAACAGGACTACAGTTCTTTGGAGCTTTTTGCTAATAGTCGATAAATCGTCGCGAGGTATGTGATTCTTCCTATACTCTTGAGCATGATATTTTAAAGGAATATATATAGTACCAGACGACGTGTGTTAACTGAACGTAGTTTTACGGCAATGTCTTTTGACTTAAGCCTGAATAATAAGAATCTTGAAGTATTTCAAAAGATTAAGAACCGTTTTTGAAAGAAGAGTAATACTTGGTTTTGAAAGTTTAAGAGTTATACTAGCTTTATGGGAAGTTAGGTATAACGACTTAAGAAGATAAAAGAATGGTTTTTGATTTTAGAAGTTAAGAGACTTAATCTTAAAAGATAAGAGACTTGACTTAATTGAATTGATGTGAAAGTTGTTAAGAGGTGTGAAACCTCATTCGTAAGTAATGAGTACTTGGTTTTTAAAGAATAATGTTTTACTGATTTTGGAAATGAGAATAAGTAAGGAACTTGATTTCTAAAAGAGACTTGAGGAAATTGAAGAGTTTTCGGTTTAAAAGAAGGCATTGTTTTGTCTTAAATTGGTTTAAAACATAAAGTGTTATAACAACTTTATGGGAAGTTAGTTATAACGACTTTATGAAAACAAAGGAATGGTTTTATCATTGGTTTTAAAGTGGTAACTTGACTTTAAAAGGAGAAGTGTTTTTGGTCTAAAAAGAAGGCATGGTATTGCCTTAATTTGATTTTAAAAGGAAAGTACGGAAGTTGTTTGGTTTACTTAAAAGATGTTAGTCACCCTATACTGCGGGTATCGGGTGACCTTTGTAAAAGAAATGGATCCTTTAAAAAGAGTTTAACATACGTAGTACTTTGGGGTTAAAACCTGGACCTTGGCATAAAATAAAAAGTACCTTGAGTTGTGTGTAACTTTCCTATGTTTGTGTATGATAGCCTTGTTGTGCAAAGTGTTGTATTCTTATGTTACCGCGTCTCTCGAATGGAGGGCCGGTCGTGTTATTCTTGATCATTTTGGACATACTGACAAGATGGGTGGCCCACGGGTATGCTTCCACTATGATAGTCCATGGGCATACTGACTCGATGGATGGTCCACGTATGCGCCATGATGAGGGTTCGCTTCCTGTTGATAGTGTTATTCCATGGACTAGCTCTCCATGAGGTTTTTACTGATCGGCCTTGGTATCTGGTGGTCGGCTTCAGACTTGCCCCGTCTCGTAGCTGATTCGCCTTGGTACACAGTAGTTAGCCCTCGCGACTTGCCCCATTCGATGTAGTGACGAAGTCTCGTGATCTGACCTTGGTACCAGTAGTTAGCCCTCGTGATTGCCCCGCCACCACGTGACACGCCTTGGTATCCGTAGTCGGCTTCGTACTTGCCCCGTATCAACTTCGTGGTTTGGTTGTATAGTATTGTTAGTACGGACTTGGTGTTCATGTGTACTCGTGGTGTTATTATATCAAAGACCGCCAGCGATGTGAAGGTATTCCACGCATGATTAATGTTGGGCGTGAGACCCATAGTTATATTTGAGTGATGACTCGGTGGCGTGAGTCCACGACTTACATGATCGCTTATTTATCGTGAATCGTAGTTGGTTATCATACATGTCTCTCGCTTTTTATAGATCGCTATGATTTCATTTACGATATTTCGCCATATACTTGGTACATGTTGTACTGACCTCCTTCGGGGGGCTGCGTTCATGCCGCAGGTAGATGTACACCGGTTGTTGATCCTCGCTCTTAGGATCACAGTTCAGCGTTGGGAAGCTCCGTTTCTCCGGAGGCTTATCTTTGGTATGTTACCCTGAGTTGTAGGTTCTTGTACATTCAGGGGTATGGCGGGGCCCTGTCCCATCATGTTGTATAAAAACTCTTAGAGGTCTGTAAATGTAGTGCGGTGGTTTGTAAAAAGGATTAAGCTGTTCGGTTTGAAAGAGTTGTATATATTTTATTGGAAGGTAACCGTTTGGTTGGCCTGTTTTATTATCTTATCTCTTGTTTCATGTTTAATTTTTATTTTCCGCTGATTTTCTCTGATGTTGTATCACTAGGGTGCCCGGGGTAAGGCACCAGTCACGGGCCCGGGATCGGGTCGTGACAAAAGTGGTATCAGAGCAGTTAATCCTCGGAAAGTATCTACAGACCGTGTCTAGTAGAGTCTTGATTATCGGTGTGTTGTGCACCACATCTATAATCAGGAGGCTGCAGGACATTTAGGATTGGTTCCCATTCTTCTCATTCTGAGATCGTGCCTTAGAGCTGTGTTGTAAGTTGGACCCCTCTGACGTATCTCGCTTACCGATTATGCCTCGCGCCAGCAACCCGCCCAGATGGGCAAGGCGGTAGGAGCTGCTAGTGAGATACTGAGGAGTACGAGCGCGCAGCCGACAAGACTGAGCCTCCAGTCCCACACCGGAGCAGAGGAGATGGGTTACAAAGAGATGGCGCCATCGCCGTGATCGTGGCTGCATACGAGGATAGGGCCGACGCAGCGGCCCAAAGAGCACCCGTGGTTCACCCGAGATCGGATAGTTTGAGGCTACGGACTTTACGAGTCAGAGCCCGCGAGTTCTACGGTCGAGGCACGAGGATGATCCGCAGGAGTTCATCCGAAGCGATTCTGGATCATGAGAGTGATCAAGGCTTCGAGACCGAGTCGATGGTCTTGGTTCGCGTCGGGCTGCGTGATACCGCAATGATCCGGTTTGATTCGCGAGCTGTCCCGGGAGAGCATGCACTTCCACCGTTTGGAACGAAGTTTAGAGGCATTTCTTGCACATTTCTTACCTCCACAGCGGCGAGGGCTCGGGCCGACGAGTTTTGGTGTTGAGGCAGCGGGCGACGGTTCGGGAGTACAATGTGGAGTTCGACTCATTGGCTCGCATGTACCGCGTTAGTAGCGATATGGAGGGCGAGTGCACCGCCACGCCACCGCTCGATGACTACTTGGCGAGGCTTGTTGGTGTAGCTCTTCACCGCATGGACATTGCCCGCACGCAGCTTATGCACTTGGATGTGAGAGCGGAGAGGTCGACGGAATGACCAAGATCGCGAAGAGGCCGAACAGCGAGGTCCTTTGATAACTTTCGAGGCGGACCGCCTCAGCAGTGATCGGTTATGTACCTCCGCCCGATGCAGTGGTCCTCCACGCCTTCGGGACGCCGGGATATTCGGGAGCGGTCGTGGCTCCTGTGTTTCAGATTTTCGAGAGTAGGAGTGCTCGCCGGATGAGGTCGCCCTTGTCTCGGTGTGGCGTTGGAAAACTTCATAAGGGAGAGTGTCGTACTAACTTGGGAGATTGTTATTCTTGCGCCAACAGGCCATCTGGCGAGAGATCGTCCGACTGTGGTAGCACTGGTAGGATATCACGACTACGAGATCGGGCCATGGTTCTTCACCTTCCATAGCTAGGCAGGATGTTCATACACCGGCAGGCCACGGCAGAGGTCGCGGTGGAAGTTCCCAGTTTTAGCGGTCCTTTGAACCACATATCTTTTCAGGTATATCCTTAACCCTCTAGAGTTTTGCATGCGTGTTACGATGATTGTATGTTGAGTGCTATG
The DNA here is from genome assembly GCA_029844215.1 of Przewalskia tangutica. NCBI lineage: Eukaryota > Viridiplantae > Streptophyta > Magnoliopsida > Solanales > Solanaceae > Przewalskia > Przewalskia tangutica. Next base: position 64,702,600 of record CM056721.1, on the reverse strand, counting down.
TACAGATAGCTTTGTGTGTATTGTGGTTTAGAGACATGGATAGTTGAAAGAATAAGTGTGGGGACAGGGAAGGTATGAACCTTAGAATATTACACGTTGAGACCTTAGATGTAAGGCCGCCTTGAATAAAAGATTTTACGGTTAGTCTTTGTAAAAATACTTGGTTTGCGTATAAATGTATTGTGGGATAATTCCGTGAGTTGTGTAAAATGAAAGTGGTAACTTTCCTGATGTGAATTAGTAAGATTATTCCGTATCGAGGAGCAAGAGTTGGCGCGACGGAGGGTCGGGTTGAGGGCGTATTGCGGGTCAACCCGTAGTCCGATTGGAGTGGTCGGTTTAGGTGGTCAGCGGATGGTAGGGTCACGGTGCTAGCCCAGTTTAGATGACCATCGTATGAGTTCGTGGATATGTTCGACGGAATCGATCGTGAAGGCGGGAACGGCCTTAAAGGAGATTGAGGTTAGTAAGATGACCAAGTTTGGAGGTAGTGACTCGGAGATTTTGGAAGCGATAATGTGGAAGTATGGTACGTATACTAGAAGAGTTCAAGTGTTCGAGAAGAGTACGACTAGTAAGGGAAGAAGCGAGCATGTGTTAAGAGCATAGAAGTGATAATTTTGTTGTAAAGTGAAGATGCGAAGGGAGTATCCTTTAGAACAGGGTGGAAGCTTTTGTTATGTTAGAGGTGATTCCTCGTAGACTTGGAATAAGTATTGGAGCGTGTGTTATTTGTGGCCATGTGTGGCATTGGCAACATGTTTAAGTTAAGAAGGAACTTTATCGTTATCCGTCTTGAGAAGGAACATTCGGGACGAATGTTTCTAAGGAGGGGAGAATGTTATACCCCGTATTTCCAGAGTATGTAATGGCGTGCGTAGAAAAGTTTGAGCCTTAAAGTTAGGCAAGGGCGAAATTTTGTGCACAACCCCAGAAGAATCGTTTTTGATGAACGCTTTACGAGAACTTGCGAAGGAAAATTCGGCTATGTCATTTATAATTTTTGCGGATTTTTCCGAGTGATGAAATATTTTGGACCAACGAGGCGGCCACTTGTCACCCTGCCGACGGTTTTCTGGCCGATTGGTGCCCATTTTCGTGGCATGTTTCATGGCCTAATTCAAGGGTCAATGTTTGTGAGGGATTTGTGGAGTAGGGTTAGGGTGTACTTGGCTTGATCTTGACCCTCCACTTGCCCCCCCACTTGGCTTGATCTTGGCCTTTGGTTGTCCTATAAATACCCCTCCCTTGTTGAAGACTTCTTCATCCACTAATGTGTTCTAAGTCTTAAAATCTCCCCCTTCTTGTTGCTCTCGTCCAAGAGCCTTCCTCCTGTAAGGCGCCTCAGGGCAGAGGTACCCCCTTCCTAGTGGTGCTAAGCGCAGTACCCCTTGCCTAGTTGTTACTTGTGTAGTATTCTTTGTGAAGTAAAGTTGTACACGTCCGTTAGACGTAAACCCCCACGGTTGGCTTGGTAGCCTCGATAAACGAGGAGATTACGTCATGCGGGGAGTCTGCCGAATTTTCTGTAGAATATGGAACCGTGTGTTTTAGAAGTTAATAGACGTTTGTGGCCTATATAGGTGGAAGTACTACGAGTAGCGTATTCTACTCGAAGGGTGGAAAAGGCTAACAGGACTACAGTTCTTTGGAGCTTTTTGCTAATAGTCGATAAATCGTCGCGAGGTATGTGATTCTTCCTATACTCTTGAGCATGATATTTTAAAGGAATATATATAGTACGGTAGACGTACGTGTGTTAACTGAACGTAGTTTTACGGCAATGTCTTTTGACTTAAGCCTGAATAATAAGAATCTTGAAGTATTTCAAAAGATTAAGAACCGTTTTTGAAAGAAGAGTAATACTTGGTTTTGAAAGTTTAAGAGTTATACTAGCTTTATGGGAAGTTAGGTATAATGACTTAAGAAGATAAAAGAATGGTTTTTGATTTTAGAAGTTAAGAGACTTAATCTTAAAAGATAAGAGACTTGACTTAATTGAATTGATGTGAAAGTTGTTAAGAGGTGTGAAACCTCATTCGTAAGTAATGAGTACTTGGTTTTTAAAGAATAATGTTTTACTGATTTTGGAAATGAGAATAAGTAAGAAACTTGATTTCTAAAAGAGACTTGAGGAAATTGAAGAGTTTTCGGTTTAAAAGAAGGCATTGTTTTGTCTTAAATTGGTTTAAAACATAAAGTGTTATAACAGCTTCATGGGAAGTTAGTTATAACGACTTTATGAAAACAAAGGAATGGTTTTATCATTGGTTTTAAAGTGGTAACTTGACTTTAAAAGGAGAAGTGTTTTTGGTCTAAAAAGAAGGCATGGTACTGCCTTAATTTGATTTTAAAAGGAAAGTACGGAAGTTGTTTGGTTTACTTAAAAGATGTTAGTCACCCTATACTGCGGGTATCGGGTGACCTTTGTAAAAGAAATGGATCCTTTAAAAAGAGTTTAACATACGTAGTACTTTGGGGTTAAAACCTGGACCTTGGCATAAAATAAAAAGTACCTTGAGTTGTGTGTAACTTTCCTATGTTTGTGTATGATAGCCTTGTTGTGCAAAGTGTTGTATTCTTATGTTACCGCGTCTCTCGATTGGAGGGCCGGTCGTGTTATTCTTGATCATTTTGGACATACTGACACGATGGGTGGCCCACGGGTATGCTTCCACTATGATAGTCCATGGGCATACTGACTCGATGGATGGTCCACGTATGCGCCATGATGAGGGTTCGTTCCTGTTGATAGTGTTATTCCATGGACTAGCTCTCCGTGAGGTTTTTACCGATCGCCTTGGTATCCGTGGTCGGCCAGATTTGCCCGCCTCGTGGTGATTCGGCCTGTACCGGTGGTTAGCCCTCGCACTTGCCCGCTCAAGATAGTGACGAAGTCTCGTGATACGCTTAGTACACAGTAGTTAGCCCTCGTGCTTGCCGGTCAGCTACGTGACACGCCTTGGTATCCGTAGTCGGCCGTACTTGCCCGTGACGCTTTCGTGGTTTGGTTGTATAGTATTGTTAGTACGCACTTGGTGTTCATGTGTACTGTGGTGTTATTATATCAAAGACGCCAGGTGATGAAGGTATTCCACGGGCATGATTGATGTTGCGGGCGTGAGACCCATAGTTATATTTGAGTGATGACTCTGAGGACGTGAGTCCCTGACTTACATGACTGCTTATTTATCGTGAACTGTAGTTTGGTTATCATACATGTCTCCTGCTTTTTTTTATAGACTGCTATGATTTCATTTACAATATTTTCAGTTTCATATACTTGGTACCTGTTGTACTGACCTCCTTCGGGGCGCTGCGTTCATGCCGCAGGTAGAGGTACACCGGTTGTTGATCCTCGCTCTTAGGATCACAATTCAGCGTTGGGAAGCTCCGTTTCTCCGGAGGCTTATCTTTGGTATGTTACCCTGAGTTGTAGGTTCTTGTACATTCAGGGGTATGGCGGGACCCTTGTTATACCCCGTAGTTCCAGGGTATGTATGTGGGGACATACGTGCGAGAATACGACAGAAATTTTGTAAAGAAAGAAAGATGGGATTTTTCGACGGAAAAGTTTCCGGTTTTTGTGAAGAAAAAGGTTCGTTAATGGGAATTGGATTCCCAGATTTGGTATTTGGACTTCTTGGAATATATTAGAATTATGAGATTTTATTTCCGGAAATGGTCATGGGGCCCACGGAGAAATTTACTGGTTTTGGGCCCGCTTTGTTTTTGAGATTTTCGATATTTTGGAGATTTCTAAGACGAAATATTTTGGATCGAATCGGGGCGACACGTGTCACCCCTGTGGCCAGCTGGCCGAATGGTGTGAAGTGGCTAGCCACTTGTCACCTACTCCTCGCCGATTGGCCCTCACACTTGGCATAGTTTCGGTTGGCCATGTGGTGTGGTGGGACCCACACACACATGGCCCAATCTTGACCACACACCTTGCTTGATCTTGACCCTTGAACCCTCTATATATACCCTCTATACATGTTGTAGTATTATGTAGTTGAGTATACTATATATAGAATGAGTATTGAAAAGAATTGATCAGAAGTTACATAGAATTTGTATTCTGATCGTTGTATTATTGTGGAGTAGATTTGTACACGCCCGGTTAGGCGTGTAATCCTCGAGAGTTGTTGGCACAGTAGCGGCCCGATAGGGAGAGATTTATGTGATAGCGGGGAGGTCGCCGAATTTTACGTAGAATAAGGAATCTTGTATTTAGAATATTCTACGAAGAGAGCTAGAAGTTGATAGATGTATTGTGGTTATTATAGGTGGATCTTCTACGCGCGGCATACTTGACTTGGCTTGTGGTTTAAGCTAAAAAGGTATGTGATTCTTCCTATACTCTTGAGCATGATTGTTGTGAACTATATAGTACGGTAGACGTACGTATGTGAAATGAATTTTGTTTGTTTAAAACATAAAGTGTTATAATGGCTTTATGGGAAGTTAGTTATAACGACTTTATGAAGATAAAAGAAAGATTTGGTTTTGACAGTAAAACGACTTGATTTTGAAAGTTTAGAGACTTGATCTTGAAAGATAAGAGACTTGACTTATAACGACTTGTTTTCGGAAAAGGAGAAGTAACTTGATTTAAGTATAGGTTACTTGTTTTGAAAAGAGTAAGTTAATTGGGTTTTAAAAGAGTATACTTGATGTTGTTCTAAAAGAAAAGCACTTGGTTTAAAAAGTATAGAGTACTTGATTTTAAAAGCCTTGTAAAGATTTTTACGAAGGTGAAGTAATTTGGTTTTAAAAGAAAAACGTGTTTTCTTTATATACTACGAGTATTAGTATCACGTATGGCTTTTACGTAGAAAGAGGTCTTTTGAAAGAATGAAAGTATGTAGTATTTTGGGTTTGAAACCCGGATTGTTGATTAAAATGAATGTATGTTGAACTTGCCTATGCTTGTTGTGATAGTCTTTGATGTGCAAGTGTTTTGTTGATATGCTGTCGTGACTCTCTGGGAGGGCCGGCTATCTGATTGATTGATTGGACATACTGACGTTGGGTGGTCCACGGTATCGTCCACTTTGAGTATTGATCGTTGTTTCGCATCGTCGTGACTCTGAGGGCCGGCTATCCGATTTATTTCCTTTGGACATCGCCGACGCGATGGATGTTCCACGCATGCGCCCGCAGGATGGTTTCATGGCCATGACTTCCGAGGTGAGACGCCGGCACGCGGTCATTGTGAGGTTCAGTTGTTAGTCCACGGACCGCTAATCCATGAAGCTTGCGCGGTGACGAACAATCACGGGCTTGATTCGCATACGTGGTTACTGTGCACACTTTAGATACTGTCTCCGGTCATTTCTCGTATCGGCAGTCGGGTAGATAGCTTCGAGATACTTGCCTCGGTCATATCTCGTGAGACGGTTGGCTAGTGCGTTAGCTTTGGTACTTGCCTCGCCGCGCGTGGCTAGCTTTTGATCTCGTAATTAGTTTCGCACTTGCCCGTAAAGTTTTATGACTAGCTTGGAACCGTATGGCGATTCTACTTGGCCCGACGGTTTGACGACGCAGCAGATCTAGTGTTCGAGTTCACATACGGGTGTTGGTTTACATCATGTATCGCCGGAATGAGAATGAGTCCCACGCACGAGTGATATTATGGCGTGAGACCCATAGTTATGAGTGATTATTCGGGATACGCGCCCCCTTACTTGACATAATCTTGCTACTTATTTCAAATGGTTTTATAAAATGATGAAATGTGATTTCATTATATTTTCGATTTCACATACTTGGTACTGTTATCGACCTCCTTGAGGCTGCGTTCATGCCGCAGTAGAGGTACACCGATTGTTGATCCTCGCTCTTAGGATCGCAGTCGTTTGGGAAGCTCCGTTTCTCGAGGCTTATCTTTTGGTATAGTCCTGTCATTGTAGGTACTTGTACATTCGGGGTATGGCGGGCCCCGTCCGTCATGGTTGTTGTTACATTCTTAGAGGTGCAGCATCTTTGTGGGCGGGGTTTGTAAAGGATTGTAACTGTTCGGATATGTATATATACATGAAGGCGACCGTTTTGGTTGGCCTATTTTCTTATGATGTATCTTGTTTCCTGTTTAAGTTTTTATTTCCGCTGATTTTCTCTGATGTTGTATCACTAGGGTGTCCGGGGTAGGGCACCAGTCACGGGCCCGGGTTTGGGTCGTGACAAAAGTGGTATCAGAGCAGTTAGTCCTCGAAAAGTGTCTACAGACCGTGTCTAGTAGAGTCTTGATTATCGGTGTGTTGTGCACCACATCTATAATCAGGAGGCTGCAGGACATTTAGGATTGGTTTCCATTCTTCTCACTCTGAGATCGTGCCTTAGAGTTGTGTTGTAAGTTGGACTCCTTCTGACGTATTCTTTTCTGCCAGTTATGCCTCCACGTAAGGCAACCAGAGCCCAGAAGGGCTAGGCAGCAGAGGGAGCTGCTAGTAGGATACAAAGGAGTACGAGGGCGCAGCCCGTCATTACTGAATAGTGCTTGAGACGGCCCGAGTTTTGTAGCGCCGCCAGCGAGTTTAGAGTCGCAGCATGGTCGCAGAGACCACTTCGCACTGAGCCTCACCCCACACCGAAAGCGGAGATGGGTTACAAGGAGATGGCCCGATTACTAGCCGTGATCGCGCGGCATACGAGATAGGCCGGACGCGATTCCATTCCGTAGCCGTAGTTCACCCCGGTCGGATAGTTTGAGGCTACGGATTTTCTCGAGTCAGAGCCCGCGAGTTCTATGGGTCGAGGCACGAGGATGATCCGCAGGAGTTCATCCGTCGATTCTGAGGATCATGCGAGTGATCAAGGCTTCGAGACCGAGTCCGTGATCTTGATTCGCATCGGCCGCGTGATACCGCAATGATCGTTTGATTCGCGAGCTGTCCGGGGAGCATGTGCCTCCGGTGTTTGGGACGAGTTCTCGGAGGCATTTCGGCCATTTCTTGCCTCCGCGATGAGGAGGGCACGCCGGCGTGTTTCGATCTTTGAGACGGGAGGACGCACAGTTCGGGAGTACAACGTAGAGTTCGACTCGTTGGCTCGATATGTCCCTGCGTTAGTAGCTAATATGGAGGACAGAGTTCACCGCTACGTCACGAGGCTTGACTACTTGGCGTAGTCTTGTTCGGTGTATCGCTCACCGGCATGGGACATTGCCCGCATGCAGGCTCATGCACTAGGGTGTGAGGCACGGAGAGACCGACGGATTGACCAATACCAGCAGAAGAAGGCCAGGACGGCAGGGTCCTTTGGCAACTTTCAAGGCGGACCGCCGCAGCAGCAGACTAGTTATGCACCTCCGCCAAGCAGTGGTCCTCAGAGTCTTGAGCGGTCGTGGCTCCCGGGGTTCAGTTTTCGAAGCGGAGTGTTGGCCGGATGAAGCCACCCCAACCTCGGTGTGGCCAGTGTGGTAAAACCCATGCGGGGGAGTGTCGCGGTATTCGTGAGAGTTTGTTTTACATGCGGCCAGGCCATTTAGCGAAGAGTTGTCCACCGCAGGTAGCGCGGATGTTGAGACTCGGCCTTCGGGATCTGTTGCGGGTTCTTCACCTTCGATAGCTAGGCAGGGTGTTCATACACCGGCGGCGGCAAGTCGTGGTGGAAGCTCCCAGTTCTAGCGGTCCTTGGAACCGCCTTTTTGATTTCAGGTATATCCTTTACACTCTAGAGACTAGTATGCAGTGATGATGTGATGATGTGCTAAGTATTATGTTAATTGTGATTTAGAGGCCCGGTTAGAAAAGGGGAAGTTGGATACATAGAGATTGTGAGCCCTAGAATATTATACGTGGAGACCTTAGAGGCGAGGCCGTCTTGGGTAAAAGATTTTGTTTGCGATTTGACCTTTGTTGGAGTGCATGTATACGTAGGGTATAATTGCGTGATAAGTCCCTGAGGGGTGTGAATTATAAGAGGGTAGTTGAGCTAAAAAGACTACTAGGTTTTATTGACTTGATTAGTGAGATTGTTCCGGATCGGGGAACAAGGATTGGCGCGAAATGGGTCGGGTTGAGGCCAGATGGCGGGTCAACCCGCAGCCCGGAATAGGGTGGGGTCAATTTGTGGTGGTCCCGCTATGTGATAGGGTCACGAGGGTGTTAGGCCCAAGTTAGGTAACCATCGTATGAGTTCGTGGATGTGTTCGACCAGAATCAAATCGTGAAGGCCGGGAATGGCCTTGAGGGAATTCGAGGCTAGTAAGATGACCGAGTTTGGAGGTAGTAACTCCCGGGGTTGTGGAAATTGAAGCGGTGACTGAAGTGTGGTACGTGTAATAGAAAGAGTTCGGGTGTACGAGAAAGGGACGATGAGTAAGAAGAGAAGCGAACAATGTGTTATGAGAACGGAAGTGGTCATTTCTTTTGAGAAGTGAAGATGCGAAGGGAGTATCCTTTAGACCGGGGTGTGATCATTTTGTGATGTTAGAGGTGATTCCTCGTTGGCTTAGATTTGTATGTTATACTATGGCCATTGATGGCATGATTGGTTTCGTAAGTATAGTAGTGAAGACTATACCGGCGCATGTGTGGTTGGAGACTTAGAAGGAACATTCGGGACGAATGTTTCTAAGGGGGGAAGAATGTTATACCCCGTAGTTCCAGGGTATGTATGTGGGGACATACGTGCGAGAATACGACAGAAATTTTGGAAAGAAAGAAAGATGGGATTTTTCGACGGAAAAGTTTCCGGTTTTTGTGAAGAAAAAGGTTCGTTAATGGGAATTGGATTCCCAGATTTGGTATTTGGACTTCTTGGAATATATTAGAAATATAAGATTTTATTTCCGGAAATGGTCACGTGGGGCCCACGGGAGAAATTTACGGTTTTGTGGGGCCCGCTTTGTTTTTGAGATTTTCGGTATTTTGGAGATTTCCGGAAGACGAAATATTTTGGACGAATCGGGGGGCGACACGTGTCACCCCTTGTGTGGCCATGTGGGCCAAAATGGTGTGACAAGTGGCTAGCCACTTGTCACCTACTCCCTTGGCCGATTTGGCCCTCACACTTGGCATAGTTTCGGTTGGCCATGTGGTGTGGTGGGACCCACACACACATGGCCCAATCTTGACCACACACCTTGCTTGATCTTGACCCTTGAACCCTCTATATATACCCCCTTAGTTGAAGAGTATTTCATCCTCACTTGAAAGCCTTTCAAGGCAAAAATACTCCCTCCCTCTTTGTGGTGTTTCGTCCGCCCCTCTCCCCCTTGTGTAGAATACTTTGGGTATTGTTGTATAATACCAAATACCTTAGCCTAGTTGTAACGCCCCGAACCCGGGCCCGTTACTGGTGCCTTACCCCGGGCACCCTAGTGATACAACATCAGAGAAAACCAGCGGAAAATAAAACATGAATCATGAAACAAGAGATATAATAAATAAACAGGCCAACCAAAACAGTTGCCTTCAGTATATACATAAAACCCGAACAGTTTAATCCTTTTACAACCTCGCCCACAACAGCTTCTGCTGCACTCTAAGATTTACGACTATGACGGACAGTGGCTCCCGCCATACCCCGAATGTACAAGAACCTACAACTCGTGGAACACATACCAAAAGATAAGCCTCCGAGAAACGGAGCTTCCCAAAACGCCAATCGAGATCCTAAGAGCGAGGATCCACGACCGATGTACTCTACTGCGGCATGAACGCAGCCCCAAGGAGGTCGATCAACAGTACTAAGTATGTGAAATCACAACATCAGAATGAAATCATAATAGCTTAAAAAGGTGAGACATGTATGATAACCAAAATACAAGACGCAACATAAAAATAATAAGTCGTGACTCACGCACTCAATGTCACCACTCAAATATAACTATGGGTCTCACGCCCATACATCCATCATGTTCGCATCATGGCCGCATGCCCCCGGAATACTGCCTCGGTGTAGACATGTCCATGATGCAACAATAACAAGGCCGCGTGGCCACGCCCCGAATCTTGACGCGGTGTAGACATGCCCATGTAACCTCAATAACAATATACTGGGTGGTCAACCCTGCCGCATGGCCACATGCCCCGAATCTCGACGGTGTAGACACGCCCATGTTGCGAATAACCATATATCGGTAATCAACCCGCCGCACGGCCGCGTGCGCCCTGCATCGCGACGGTGTAGACATGTCCATGTGATATCAACAACAAGACAGTAATCAAAATGGAAACATACCCGTGGAATTCTCCATCACTGCCAGCACGTCCCAGTAAGTTCTCAACAAGTCAACCGCCTCTATCGAGACGCCAGAATACGTAAATACCACACTTGTACAACAAAGGCTATCATCACAAGCATAGGCAAGTTTCACAACAACAAGCATAGGCAAGTTTCACAACAACAAGCATAGGCAAGTTTCACAACAACTCAAAGTACTTCCATTTATACCAAAGTCCGGGTTTTTTTAACCCCAAAGTACTACATACGTTAAGTTCTTTTAAAAGAGATCCATTACTTTTATAAAAGTCACCCGATACCCGTAGTATTAGAATGACCAACCCACATTCCTTTTCAAAAATCAAGTAACAACATTCTTTTCCTAAGTTCCGGTTGCCTAGTTTCAATTACTCAAGCTTCTCATTTTCAAATGGTTTCATAGTTCCCAAACTTAATCACTTGATTCCTTTTAGAACAATTGAGTAATATATGTCTCACGCGAGTAGGTTATTCTTGTTTACAACATTCTTATTACCGACCATGATCTAGAAAATGTATATCATTTTGTCTCATCTTAGTTTCTATGCAGATGGAGGTTTCTACTGGTTTTAATACAATTCATCATTATTCAATACATTTTCCTTTATTAACGCTGCAGTGGTCTGTCGATACACATTCTGATTTCCGAAATCAGTAAAGCATTATCCCTTTAAATAACACCAAGTACTCATTACTCACGAATGAGGTTTCACACAAACATTCACATTAGAACAAATAAGTTAAGTCTCTTATCTTATAAGATCAAGTCTCTTAACTTCTAACATCAGTAAACCATTTTTCTTTACCTCTCTTAAGACATTATACCTAACTCCCCATAAAGCTTAGTATAACTCTTTTTAAAACCTTTTAAAACCAAGTGTTACTCTCCCTTCAAAACGATTTATAAATCTTTTGAAATACATCAAGTCCTTTATTATAACAAGCCAGTTATAATTCTCATCAGTTACCTTTTTTAAAACCACAAAGTATTTTCTTACCTACATAAAGCTGTTATAACCAACTTCCCATAAAGCCGTTATAACACTTTATGTTTTAAGAACAATCAAACACAGTTAACACATGTACGTCTACCGTACTTACATAGTTCACACATATCATGCTAGAAGAGATAGGAAGAGGTTCACATACCTCGCGACGATTATCGACAATAAGCAAAAAGCTCCAAGTACTACAACCTTGCTAGCCCTTTCCACTCCTCGAGTAGAATACGCTACTCTTAGTACTTTCACCTATAAAGGTCACAAACGTCTATTAACCCCAAAACACAAGTTTCTATCTTTCTACATAAAATTCGAAGACTCTCCCCGCAACGTAAATCTCCTCCTCTATCGAGGCCGGCTACCAAGCCAACCAGGGGGGGGGTTTTACACGTCTAACCGGACGCGTACAATTCTACTACACAGTACACAAGTCTACTGTAATACAGTCCTATGTAATTACAGTTCAGTTCAGTTCTGTATTCTTCAGGCTTAAGTCAAAAGACATTGCCAACTAACTACGTTCAGTACTATATATAGTATACTTCAACTATATAATCAACAACATGCAATTTCCAATCACAATAGAAGGACAGTAGTGTTTACCTCGATAAGCCCAAAATTATCCAAGTATAAAGTCGATCCTGAGCAACGCTTAGCTCCTACTCCGAGTGCTCCAATCCGCTCCAAACAACCCTTAGAAGTTCTAACCAACTTATAATCCAAAACATCAACCAACAATCAAGATTTTCCTGTGGTTTCGGTTTGAGACTAAAAAGGTAGTCTTTCGGGCTCTACGTATAGAGGAAACTTTTGGAATATAACAAGGTATAAGACCAAGGTCTTTTGGGCATTATAAACATACTATGATAGTACTTCTATACCACAACAAGGGGTATTATAAGAAAGTAACTAGGCTAGTGGTACCACGGCCAGACACCACATGGAGGGGAGACCTCTCGCCAAAGGCCACTAGGAGGGGGAGGGAGAGAGGCTAAGGACGAGAGCCACAAGAGGGAGGGGAGGGATTTCAAGACTTGGAAACATTTGTGGATGAATGAAGTCTTCAAGCTTAGGGGGTATTTATAGCAAAACCAAAAGCCAACCAATGGCCAAGATCAAGCCATGTGCAAGGCAAGTGTAAGGCCAAGATCAAGCCAAGTGCACCCACAAAACACTCCACAAAACACTCCACAAAACAAGCCACAAAGCAAGGCACAAAAGAGGGAGCCAATCGGCCAAGGCCAACCAAGGCTCTTGACGCCCAAATCGCCCAAGCCAACCTATCAGATTCAATGCGAGGTGACACCTGGCACCCTCCCGTTGGTCCAAATTGTTTCGTCTCTCGTAAAAATCCGAAAAAATAATAAATCACATCGCCGTAATTTTCCCTACTAAAGCTGTGGAAACTTTTCGTCACAAAACGACTCTAATCGGCACTTGTGCCCAAATTTCGAATCCAATGCCTATCTTAAGGCTCAAATTTCAGACGACGTCCATACGCATATACTCGAAAACGGGTATAACATTCTCCTCCTTAGAAACATTCGTCCGAATGTTCCTTCTCAAGTCTCAACACAAACATGCGCTAGTATAGCGCTTCATCGCTATACGCACGAAACGATCATGCCACACCCGCCATAAAAATAACAAACGCACCAATACTTAAACCCAAGTCAACGAGGAAATACCTCTAATCATCACAAACCCCTTACCCGAGGTCTAAAATATACACCCTTCACACCTTCATTTCACAAAAGAAACGATCATACACGTTCACTTTTCCCCCTATCTTGCTGTACCCTTCTCGAACACTCAAACTCTTTCTAGTATCCGTACCACACTTCCACAACGCTTCGTTTCCAACCCTCGAGTCACTACCTCCAAACTTGGTCATCTCGCTAATCTCGATTTCCCCTAAGGCCATTCCCGGCCTTCACGAACTGATTCTGGTCGAACGTATCCACAAACTCATACGATGGTCATCTAAACTTGGGCCTAGCACCCTCGTGACCCTGCCACCTGGCGGGACCACCCAGAGCTGACCCTTCCTCGAAATGGGACGCGGGTTGGCCCGCAACATGGCCCCAACCCGACCCATCAGAGCGCCAACTCTCTAATTTCTTGATCCGAACAATCTTACCTCTACAGTCGAAAGCTACCACCTCCATTTCACACTACCAGGACTTACCCTTTCACTAACTGTGTTTCTAAATCACATTTTAGCACAAAGCTATCCAAACATATCATTAAACACATCAACAACATCAATACACACAAAACTCTGAGGTTAAGGATATACTGAAACTAGGCGGTTCAAGGACCGCTAAAATCTGGCACTTCCACCGCGACCTCTACCGTGGCCCGCAATCGCTCTAGTAGTCAGGCTATCCTACCAGCGCTACCCTGGTCGGACGGTCTCGTCATATGGCCCTGCTGGCCGCAAGAATAACAAGCTCCTCGTACTACGACACTTCAAATGCGGTCTACCACATCGACCACACCGGTAGGGTGATCGATCCGCCAACACCCTACTCCTCAACATCTCAAACACAGGAGCCCCGACCGCTCTCAATATCCTGAGGTCCCGGCTGCGGAGGACCACTCTGCAATGGCGAGGTACATAACTAGTTCGGCCGAGGCGGTCCGCCTCTAAAGTCGCTAAAATATCCGGCCGCTTGGCCTTCTTCTCACAAAGCCGTCCACCTGTCGACCGCGCGCCTCGCACTCCAAGTGCATGAGCTCACGCGGCAATGTCCATGCCCTGAAGAGAAACACCAACAACTCTGCTAGGTAATCATCGAGCCTCAGAACATATCGGTGCACTCGATCCTCCATACTAGCTACTAATGCGGAACATACCGCCAATGAGTCGAACTCACATTGTACTCCCGATCAGACGCCTGCTCGCCAACATCAAAAATCTGTCGACCCGAGCCCTCCTCATTTGTGGAGGCAAGAAATGTGCCAGGAAGGCCCCCGAAAACTCGTCCCAAACGGCTGGAAGTGCATGCTCTCCCCGGGAAAGCTCCCACGAGTCAAACCAATCGATCGCGGTATCACGCACCGATGCGAACAAATGTCACAGACTCTCAAGCCTTGATCACCCGCGTGATCTCTGCAGAATCGACGGATGAACTCTCGCGGATCATCCTCCGACCTCGACCAGAAACTCAAAGCGGCTACAACTAAGGAAATCCCGTAGCCTCAAATCGCTCGCCTCGTGCACTACGGTGCCGCTGAACTGGAATCGCTACGCCCACTTATCCTCATATCTCGCCACAACCACGCCAATAATCGCCATCTCTCGTGACCCATCTCCCGCTTCATCGTGGACGAGGCTCGTATCAGAGTCTCAGCAGCCATCGCTGCGCTCTAAATCTCTGGTCCGGGCGGCGCGCAAAAACTCGCCGTCAAGCACTACTCGTCTCGACGCTCGCGCTCGCACTCTCTGAAACCCACTAGCGACTCCTGCCGCTTTGCCCTTCTGGGCCCTGGTTGCCTTTCGCGGAGGCATAACTGGTAAAAACGAAACACGCCGAGGGCCCAACTTACAACACAGCTCTGAGGCACGATCTCAGAATGAGAAGAATGGAAACCAATCCTAAATGTCCTATAGCCTCCTGATTATAGATGTGGTGCACAACACACCGATAATCAAGACTCTACTAGACACGGTCTGTAGACACTTTCCGAGGACTAACTGCTCTGATACCACTTTGTAACGCCCAACGGCCCGCATCGTGCCTTACCCCGCACCCTAGTGATACAACATCGAGAAAACCAATGGAAAATAAAACATGAATCATGAAACAAGAGATATAATAAATAAACAGCAACCAAAAGCATTTTCCCGATATACATAAAACCGAAAAGTTTAATCCTTTTACAACCCTCGCCACAGCTTCTACATGCACTCTAAGATTTACATGACTATGACGGACGTGGCCCCGCCATACCCTCAGATGTACAAGAACCTACAACTCGTGGAACACATACCAAAAGATAAGCCTCGAGAAACGGAGCTTCCCAAAACGCCGAATCGAGATCCTAAGAGCGAGGATCCACGATCGATGTACCTCTACTGCGGATTGAACGCAGCCCGAAGGAGGTCAAGATAACAGTACAGTATGTGAAATCACAACATCGTAAATGAAATCATAATAGCTTAAAAGCGGGAGACATGTATGATAACCAAAATACGATGCAACATAAAAGCGATCCAAGTCGTGACTCACGCCTCAAAGTCACCACTCAAATATAACTATGGGTCTCACGCCATACATCCATCATGTTCGCATCATGGCCGCGTGCCCCGAATATCGCCTCTGTAGACATGTCCATGATGCAACACACACAAGCGCCGCACGCCACATGCCCCGAATCGTGACGGTGTAGACATGCCCATGTAACCTCAATAACAATATATCGGGTGGTCAACCCCGCCGCACGGCCACATGCCCCGGAATCTGCGACGGTAGACACGCCCATGTTGCGTAATAACCATATATCGGGTAATCAACCCGCCGCACGGCCGCACGCCCCGAATCTCAGACGGTAGACATGTCCATGTGATATCAACAACAAGACAGTAATCAAAATGGAAACATACCCGTGGAATTCTCCATCACTGCCAGCACGTCCCAGTAAGTTCTCAACAAGTCAACCGACCCTCTATCGAGAGACGCGGTAACACAGAAATACCACACTTGTACAACAAAGGCTATCATCACAAGCATAGGCAAGTTTCACAACAACAAGCATAGGCAAGTTTCACAACAACTCAAAGTACTTCCATTTATACCAAAGTCCGGGTTTTTAACCCCAAAGTACTACATACGTTAAGTTCTTTTAAAAGAGATCCATTACTTTTATAAAAGTCACCCGATACCCGTAGTATTAGAATGACCAACCCACATTCCTTTTCAAAAATCAAGTAACAACATTCTTTTCCTAAGTTCCAGTTTGCCTAGTTTCAATTACTCAAGCTTCTCATTTTCAAATGGTTTCATAGTTCCCAAACTTAATCACTTGATTCCTTTTTAGAACAATTGAGTAATATATGTCTCACGTGAGAGTAGGTTATTCTTGTTTACAACATTCTTATTACCGCAGCCATGATCTAGAAAATGTATATCATTTTGTCTCATCTTAGTTTCTATGCAGATGGAGGTTTCTACTGGTTTTAATACAATTCATCATTATTCAATACATTTTCCTTTATTAACGCCGCAGAGTGCTGTCGATACACATTACGATTTCAAATCAAGAAAGCATTATCCCTTTAAATAACACCAAGTACTCATTACTCACGAATGAGGTTTCACACAAACATTCACATTAGAACAAATAAGTTAAGTCTCTTATCTTATAAGATCAAGTCTCTTAACTTCTAACATCAGTAAACCATTTTTCTTTACCTCTTAAGACATTATACCTAACTCCCATAAAGCTTAGTATAACTCTTTTAAAACCTTTTAAAACCAAGTGTTACTCTCCCTTCAAAACGATTTATAAATCTTTTGAAATACATCAAGTCCTTTATTATAACAAGCCAGTTATAATTCTCATCAGTTACCTTTTTTAAAACCACAAAGTATTTTCTTACCTACATAAAGCTGTTATAACCAACTTCCCATAAAGCCGTTATAACACTGTATGTTTTAAGACCAATCAAACACGATTAACACATGACGTCTACCGCATTTACATAGTTCACACATATCATGCTAGAAGAGATAGGAAGAGGTTCACATACCGCGACGATTATCGACAATAAGCAAAAAGCTCCAAGTACTAGCCCTTTCCACTCCTCGAGTAGAATACGCTACTCTTAGTACTTTCACCTATAAAGGTCACAAACGCCTATTAACCCCAAAACACAAGTTTCTATCTTTCTACGTAAAATTCGCAAAGACTTCCTCCCCGCAACAAAGATAAATCTCCTCCTCTATCGAGGCCGGCCACCAAGCCAACGGGGT
Organism: Przewalskia tangutica; assembly: GCA_029844215.1. Classification (NCBI taxonomy): domain Eukaryota; kingdom Viridiplantae; phylum Streptophyta; class Magnoliopsida; order Solanales; family Solanaceae; genus Przewalskia; species Przewalskia tangutica. The sequence goes on along the minus strand of CM056721.1, from coordinate 64,685,409 downwards.
TTTTACACGTCTAACCGGACGCGTACAATTCTACTACACAGTACACAAGTCTACTGTAATACAGTCCTATGTAATTACAGTTCAGTTCAGTTCTGTATTCTTCAGGCTTAAGTCAAAAGACATTGCCAACTAACTACGTTCAGTACTATATATAGTATACTTCAACTATATAATCAACAACATGCAATTTCCAATCACAATAGAAGGACAGTAGTGTTTACCTCGATAAGCCCAAAATTATCCAAGTATAAAGTCGATCCTGAGCAACGCTTAGCTCCTACTCCGAGTGCTCCAATCCGCTCCAAACAACCCTTAGAAGTTCTAACCAACTTCTACTCCAAAACTTCAACCAACAATGAAGATTTTCCTTAGGGTGTCGGTTTGAGACTAAAAAGGTAGTAGTTCGGGCTCTACGTCTAGAGGTAACTTTTGGACTATAACAAGGTAAAAGGCCAATTTATTTTGGGCATTATAACAATACTAGAGAGTATTTCTATACCACAACAAGGGGTATTATACGAAAGTAACTAGGCTAGGGGGGGGGTACCCCACGGCTAGACACCACAAGGGGGAGGGGGAGACCTCTCGGCCAAAGGCCACTAGGAGGGGGAGGGAGAGAGGCTAAGGACGAGAGCCACAAGAGGGAGGGGAGGGATTTCAAGACTTGGAAACATTTGTGGATGAATGAAGTCTTCAAGCTTAGGGGGTATTTATAGCAAAACCAAAAGCCAACCAATGGCCAAGATCAAGCCATGTGCAAGGCAAGTGTAAGGCCAAGATCAAGCCAAGTGCACCCACAAAACACTCCACAAAACACTCCACAAAACAAGCCACAAAGCAAGGCACAAAAGAGGGAGCCAATCGGCCAAGGCCAACCAAGGCTCTTGGACGCCCAAATCGTCCAAGCCAACCTATTGCATCCAATGTGAGGGTGACACATGTCACCCTCCCGTTGGTCCAAAATGTTTCGTCTCTCGGAAAAATCCGCAAAAATAATAAATGACATAGCCGGAATTTTCCCTACGAAAGCTGTGGAAACGTTTCGTAAGAAAACGACTCTAATCGGCACTTGTGCCCAAATTTCGAATCCAATGCCTATCTTAAGGCTCAAATTTCGTACGTACGTCCATACGTACATACTCTGGAAAAACGGGGTATAACACTAGTATCCCTAGTAGTATTCCAAAGTTATTTCAATACTAGGAGCCCGGAAATACTACTTTATTCCAACAGTCGTAAAGTGAAACCCTAGAAAAATCTTCCTAGCTTGGTGGAAGTATTTAGAGAAGTTGTTTAGAAACTTCTAAGGGTCGCTTGGAGCGGGTTGGAGCGTAAGGAATTGGAGCTAAACGTTGCTCAGGATCGACTTATAAACTCGGATAATTTTGGGCTTATCGAGGTAAATAATCTTGTCCCCCTATTGTAATTGGAAATTACATGTTGTAGTATTATGTAGTTGAGTATACTATATATAGAATGAGTATTGAAAAGAATTGAACTGTATTTACATAAATTTGTATTTACTGATGAGATCGTTGTATTATTGTGGAGTAGAATTGTACACGTCCGGTTAGACGTGTAATCCCCTGGGAGTTGTTGGCCTGGTAGCGGGCCTGGATAGGGGAGGAGATTTATGTGATAGCGGGGGGGGGAGGTGCTGCCGAATTTTCTGTAGAATAAGGAATCTTGTATTTAGAATATTCTACGAAGAGAGCTAGAAGTTGATAGATGTATTGTGGTTATTATAGGTGGATCTTCTACGCGCGGCATACTTGACTTGGCTTGTGGTTTAAGCTAAAAAGGTATGTGATTCTTCCTATACTCTTGAGCATGATTGTTGTGAACTATATAGTACGGTAGACGTACGTATGTGAAATGAATTTTGTTTGTTTAAAACATAAAGTGTTATAATGGCTTTATGGGAAGTTAGTTATAACGACTTTATGAAGATAAAAGAAAGATTTGGTTTTGACAGTAAAACGACTTGATTTTGAAAGTTAAGAGACTTGATCTTGAAAGATAAGAGACTTGACTTATAACGACTTGTTTTCGGAAAAGAAGAAGTAACTTGATTTAAGTATAGGTTACTTGTTTTGAAAAGAGTAAGTTAATTGGGTTTTAAAAGAGTATACTTGATGTTGTTCTAAAAGAAAAGCACTTGGTTTAAAAAGTATAGAGTACTTGATTTTAAAAGCCTTGTAAAGATTTTTACGAAGGTGAAGTAATTTGGTTTTAAAAGAAAAACGTGTTTTCTTTATATACTACGAGTATTAGTATCATGTGGCTTTTACGTAGAAAGAGGTCTTTTTGAAAGAATGAAAGTATGTAGTATTTTGGGTTTGAAACCCGGATTGTTGATTAAAATGAATGTATGTTGAACTTGCCTATGCTTGTTGTGATAGTCTTTGATGTGCAAGTGTTTTGTTGATATGCTGCCGTGACTCTCTGGGAGGGCCGGCTATCTGATTGATTGATTGGACATACTGACGTTGGGTGGTCCACGAGTATGCGTCCACTTTGAGTATTGACTGGTTGTTTCTGTACTGTCGTGACTCTCTGGGAGGGCCGGCTATCTGATTTATTTCCTTTGGACATGCTGACGCGATGGATGTTCCACGGGCATGCGTCCAGTAGGATGGTTTCATGGCCATGACTTCCGAGGTGAGATGCCGGGGCATGCGGTCATTGTGAGGTTCAGGTTGTTAGTCCATGGACCGCTAATCCATGAAGTTGCGCGGTGACGAACAATCACGGGCTTGATTCAGATACGTGGTTACTGTGCACACTTTAGATACTTGTCTGGTCATTTCGTGTATCGGCAGTCGGTAGATAGCTTCGAGATACTTGCCTGGCCATATCTCGTGAGACGGTTGGCTAGTGCGTTAGCTTTGGTACTTGCCTCGGCCGATTGCGTGGCTAGCTTTTGATCCGTAATTAGTTTCGCACCTTGCCCGTAAAGTTTTATGACTAGCTTTTGGAACGGTATAGAGCGATTCTACTTGGCCCGACGGTTTGATGACGCAGCGAGATCTAGTGTTCGAGTTCACATATGGGTGTTGGTTTACATCATGCATCGCCTAGGTGAGAATGAGTCCCACTGCATGAGTGATATTATGGGCGTGAGACCCATAGTTATGTGTGAGTGATTATTCCGGGATATCGTCCCTTACTTGACATAATCATGCACTTATTTCGAAATGGTTTTATAAAATGATGAAATGTGATTTCATTACGCATTTTCATTCACATACTGTACTGTTATCGACTCCTTCGGCCGCGTTCATGCCGCAGTAGAGGTACACCGATTGTTGATCCTCGCTCTTAGGATCGCAGTCAAGTTGGGAAGCTCCGTTTCTCCGGAGGCTTATCTTTTGGTATAGTCCCCTGTCATTGTAGGTACTTGTACATTCAGGGGTATGGCGGGGCCTTGTCCCGTCATGGTTGTTGTTACATTCTTAGAGGTCTGTAGTAATCGCTGTGGCGGGGTTTGTAAAGGATTGTAACTGTTCGGATATGTATATATACATGAAGGCGATCGTTTTGGTTGGCCTATTTTCTTATGATGTATCTTGTTTCCTGTTTAAGTTTTTATTTCCGCTGATTTTCTCTGATGTTGTATCACTAGGGTGTCCGGGGTAAGGCACCAGTCACGGGCCCGGGTTCGGGTCGTGACAGCCCTGTCCCGTCATGTTGTATAAAAACTCTTAGAGGTCTGTAGTACTGTTGTGGGCAGGGTTCGGGTCGTGACAATATTGTTCATTACGGGGTCATTCCCCGGGTTTGTGGCATTTGCATATTTCGTGGATTTGCTACCCATGATGCGAGGAATACCTCATGCGAGTCCGTAGGGCTTATGCGGGTGAAATAGTCCTTTGCGGGGCGGACCAGTCCTATGCGAGGAGATTACCTCATGCGGGTCCATACGACCTATGCGGGTGAAATAGTCCCAGGAGTAGGATTGCAGAATGACACTACGGGCGGATGGCCCTAGGTTAATCATGAGCTTCCTGTTTTAAAACCGGCAAAGTTTATTCTTGTCCACTCCCATTGTTAGTAAGGCATAGTTACTGTTAATATGGTTATCATACATGTCCCCAGCTTTATTTTTAGACTATTATGATTTCATTACAAGATTTCGCCACATACTTGGTACTGTTATCGACTCTCTCGGGCTGCGTTCATGCCGCAGGTAGAGTTATACAGGTTGCTGATCCTCACTCTTAGGATCACTGTTCAACTGTTGAGAAAATCCATTACTCCGGAGGCTTATCTTTGGTCCAGATCCCTGGTATTGTCGGTTGTTGTACATTCAGGGGTATGGCGGGGCCCTATCCCGTCACAGTTGTTATATAAATTCTTAGAGGTTTTTAGTCATATCTTGTGGATTGGGTTGTAAGAACAAGGATGTATATTTTTCTTTCGGAAGTATCGGCTAGCCTGTTGATATTTACTGTCTAGTATTTTATGAGTTTATGTATGTTCCGTTGCTATTCTCTGATGTATACCTGTAAGGGGTGCCCAGGTAGGGCACCAGTCGCGGGCCCAGTGTCGGGTCGTGACACAAGGGCTACCACAAGCAAGCATAGGCAAGTTCATAAAATCTTTAGACTTTCATTATCATACAAAGGTGAATCTCATTTTATAAACTCAAGGTGCTTTCGTATTACATAAAAATCCGGGAATTTAACCCAAAGTACTACGTACTTCCATTCTTTTCAAAAGACTCATTTTCATATAAAACCCCAAGATACTAACACCCGTAGTATCAAGGCATGTCTATTTTTCAAATTAAGTTACTAGACCTTTAGAAATTCATTTCAAGACTTTGAAACCAAGTAACTTCCAATTTCCCAACCTAGGCAACTCATGCCTATCAATCAAAATAGACAACTCTCTTAACCTTCCATAAAACCGTTATAACTAACTTCCCATAAAGCCGTTATAACTCTTTATGGTTTAGACAAATTCATTCTTTTTAAAACCAAGAGACTTATACTTTCAAATCAAGTTGCATAACTTTCAAAATACTTCAAGTCTCTTATCTTTAGAAATCAAGTTTCTTACTTAGAATCAAGTCTCTTATCTTTAGAATGTCAAGAAATCAATACTTTCCAAATCAAGTATTCTATACTTTTAAATCAAGTCATTTCTTCCTTTAAGAATCAAGTCCCATAACTTGAAAAATAAAGTCTCTTAACCTTTTAAAAATTTAAGGTTCATAGTCTGAAAACTTCATAACGTAAACTCTTTAAATTAAGTAACATATACTTTTGTGCGTTGTGAATAGGTTATACTTGTTTATAACGATCTTATTAAAGCAGCCATGATCTAGAAAATGTAATACAATTTTGTCTTATCTTAGTTTCTATGCAGATGGAGAGTTCTACTCATTTTAATATAATTGATTGTAGATACATTTTCTTTTATTAACGCTGCAATGGCTTGTTCGATACTTATTCTCATTCGTGCAGTAAATTAGCAAAGTCAACTCTACTCCGAATACTTCCTAACGACTCTTACCAATCACACGACCAACCTGCGTGGATCGTGCCTACCCGCACCCAAGTAGACATACATCGTAGTAATCAATGAATATAAAACAAGATATGAAATAATATGAAGTGAGAAACAGTTTATCTGAGAAAAGTTGCCTTTCGGCATATATATATATATAAACTTGAACCTGAACAGTTACATCCCTTTTACAAACTCTGCCCACAATAGTACTACAGACCTCTACGAATGTTATAACAACAACGACGGGACAGGGCCCCGTCATACCTCTGAATGTAAGTACCTACAACAACAGTGGACTATACCAAAGATAAGCCTCCGGAGAAACGGAGCTTCCCAAACGCCGAATCAGGACCACATGAGCGAGGATCAACAACTGGTGTACCTCTACTGCGGCATGAACGCAGCCCGAAGGAGGTCGATAACAGTACCAAGTATGCGAATCAAAATATCAGAATGAAATCATAATAGTTTATATAAAACAGAAGACATATATGATAACCAATTTACGATACACAATATGTAAGCAGTCGTGTCAAATCAGGGACTCACGCCCTTAAAGTCATCACTCAAATATAACCATGGGTCTCATGCCCACAATATCAATCATGCGGTGGAATTCTTCCTCACCGCCGTGATCCATGATATAAAAACACCAAGGAATACACATGAACACCAGTCCCACCTATGTCATAATAAAATCGTGCGGTAAATGCGAAGGCATAGCCGACTACTAAAACCCACAGTACCAACAATGCCATAAACTGTATCACGAGGTCTTTCTAGACCGCCACATGATCGAAGCTGGCCACTCGCCCGCAGTATCAATGTGCGCGTCTAATCCTGGAACTTCCCGCAGCTCCGCATAGGCCACACACATAGGCCCGCATGAGGTATTCCCCGCATCGAGGGTAGCTACTCCTCGGCATCGTCCTGGACTCGTAGTCCGCATGGCCACATAGACCGCATGGCCACATAGACCGCACACTAACCTGGAACTCTCGTAGCTCCGCATAGGTCCCCTGGACCCGCATGAGGTATTCTCGAATCATAGTCACACGCATCGCACGAGGTGTACCTCGCGTGAGCGACTTAACCCCCGGTATATCATGTCAAGAGGTGAGTGATATAATACTAACATAACGGCTTATCGTTAAACAACATAAGCACAACAAGGGAAACCCCCCTTACACAACCATCACAAGACACTAACACACGTAGCATCCTAACATGTTTACTTATCAAATCAACAAGAAAGTATTACAAGGCTATCACAAACCAACATAGTCAAGTTATTCACACAAGGTACTTTCTATTTTATGCCAACAAGTTCGGGTTTTTATCCCCAAAGTACTTCATACATTATCTCTTTAAAAAGATCATGTTTCTTTCACAAGAGTCACACGATACCCGTAGTATTAAAAAATAGAGTAGACTATCTTTTTAAGTAAACCAAAACAATTTCCCTTTTTAAAGACAAGTAACAACCTTCTTTTCCAAAAGTTCAAGTTTGCCTAAGTTCAATTACTCAAGTCTCTTATTTTCAAAAGGTTTCGTAGTTCATAGTCTTAATCACTTAATAATATAATTCACGTTTAAAACAATTTGAGAAACATATGCCTTATGTGTGAGTAGGTTATTCTTGTTCATAACAATCTTATTAGAGCAGCCATGATCTAGGAAATGTAATATCATTTTGTCTCATCTTAGCTTCTATGCAGATGGAGGTTTCTACTGGTTTTAATAATACTTAATTAGTCAATACATTTCCCTTTATTAGCGCTGCAGTGGTTTGTTCGATACTTATTCTCATTTCCGAAATCAATATAAGGTGTTCATAAACAATTAAGTAAACCGTTCCTTTTATCTCTCTTAAGTCGTTATACCTAACTTCCCATAAAGCTAGTATAACTCGTAAGCTTTTAAAGCCAAGTATTACTCTTCTTTCAAAAACGATTCTTAATTCTTTTGAAATACTTCAAGATTCTTACTCAAGTCAAAAGACATCGCAAAGAAACCACGTTCGGTTAACACACGTCGCTCACCGTACTATATATATTCTTTTAAAATATCATGCTCAAGAGGATAGGAAGAATCACATACCTCGCACGATTATCGACAAATAGCAAAACGCTCACCGCTTATAACCCTGGCTAGCCTTGTCCACCCTTCAAGTAGAACATGCTACTCGCAGTAACTTTCAACCTATAAAGGCCATATACGTCTATCAACGCCTAGACTACTCTGAGAATATTCTAAGCGGAGGGTTCTCTATTCTACGGAAAATCGGGCAGACTTCCTACCAAGTTAAACTACACAAGTCTCATCAGAATACAAATTCTATGTAAGTACATTTCAATCTTCTTCTTTAATATTCTTCTGATGTGATTTCAATTCAATTCTCTTCTCTTATACCATCCTTCTATATATCTTATACTCATTTCTATACTACTACAAGATGTAATTTCCAATTAAAATAGAAGGACAAGAGTATTTACCTCGATAAGCCCAAAATTATCCAAGATTTAATGTCGATCCCGAGCAACGTTTAGCTCCTACTGGGCGCTCAACCCGCTCCAAACAACCCTTAGAAGTTCTACGCAACTTCTTCTTAATACTTCAACCAATTATGAAGATTTTCCTTGTGGTTTCGTTTAGAGACTAAAGGGAAGTATAATAGTATTTCCGGGCTTTTAGTATAGGGTAACCTTGGAATACTACAAGGTATTTGGGGCCAAGGTATTTTGGAATAGTAACAATACTTGGAGAATACTTTTCTACCAAGGGGGTGTTTCACGAGAACAACACTCGAGAGGGGTACTTTCGAGGGCCTTCTCAAGGGGGAGGGGGTGCTCTTGGACGAGAACACTACTAAGAGGGGGAAGGATTTTAAGACTTAGAAATTATTTTGTGGATGATGAAGTTTTCAACTAAGGGGGGTATTTATAGGACTTTCAATGGCCAAGATTAAGGCAAGTGGAGGGTGAAGATTTGGACAAGTGTTGTGTGGGTCCCACCTTATCCATCCACCACACAAATATCTAGCAAACATTGACCAAATGTTTTAGGCAACAAAAATGGAAAAAACGTGCCAAGGAATTCGACTACCATTTCCGCCAACTTGAGGGTGACACATGTCGCCCTCTCGTTGGTCCAAAATATTTCATCTCTCTGAAAAATCCGCAAAAATTATAAATGTCGCAACCGTAATTTTCCCTTCGCAAGGTCCTAAAAACGTTTCGTCGGAAAACAACTCTTTTCGTTAGTTGTGCACAATTTTCGTCCCTTTGCCTACTTAAGGCTTAAACTTTTATACGTACGCCCTCACGTACATACTCTGGAAATACGGGGTATAACATTCTCCCCTCCTTAGAAACATTCGTCCCGAATGTTCCTTCTCAAGACAGATAACGATCAAGTTCCTCATAGCTTAACCAGTTTGCAAATGCCACACATGGCTACAGAAAACACCCGCGCAAATACTTACATCCAAGTCCACGAGGAATCACCTCTAACATCACTAAAGCTCCCACCCAAAGTCTAAAAGATACTCCCTTCGCACCTTTACTTCACAAAAGAAATGATCACTTCTATGTTCTTAACACATGCTCGCTTCTTCCCTTACTCGTCGTACCCTTCTCGTACACTCGAACTCTTTCTCATAACTTACCACATTTCTTTTATTGCTTCAGTTTCCAAAATCTCGGGGTTACTATCTCCAACTTGGTCATCATTAACTGGGAACACTCTGGATGGATCTCCGATACTTTTCCGAATATAGTAACAAGAAAGACCGGACGTACTGCTTCCTACGTCGGACGGCAATGCCAACTTATAGGCAACCTAGCCTATTCTCCAAGTGACCTGAAAACGCTCAAAGTACCTCGGGCTAAGTTTCCTCTGTTTTCCAAAACTCGTCACACCCTTTCCGGGGTGGTACCTTTAAGAAAACCCACCGTCAACCTGAACTCCAAGTGTCGATGCCGATTATCCGCATGACTTCTGTTGACTCTGAGCTGCCAATAACCTCTCCTGGATAAGCTTCACCCAATCCACATTCTGCTGAAACAAGTATGAACCAACTATCTGAATCTTGCCAACATCGAACCAATCGACCGACATTCTACACTTCCGCCCATACGAGGCTTCATAAGGCACCCTCCGAATACTGATATGGTAGTTATTATAATACTCACTCAACCAAGAGGCGAATAATCCTTACAGCTACCTTTGAAATCCAAACAACGCCCGAGGTGAATGTGATCTTGAGACTCACCCAGTTCCTAACCCCGCTGGTAAAACTTCCAAAAAGAAATAGCCGTAACACTGGCTCCATTGCTGTCATAAGGTGAAAGTAGGCACCTCGCACCTTACAACCTTCCCGATATATAACATCTCGCGTAACCCATCACGAGTAAATGCCTCGACTATAAAACAAGATGGGCTGACCCCATCGGCCCGACTACTGGTCGGACGCATCCACAAACTCGTACGCTGGTTAACTAAACGTGGGCCTAACACCCTCATGACCCCACCACCTGGCGGGACCACCTCGAACTGACCCCACCACAATACAGGCCGCAGGTTGACCCGCGATCGGTCCTCAACCCGACCCACTATCGCGCCAAACTCTTGTTCCCCCGATCCGGAACAATCTCACTAATCAAGTTACGAAAACCTAGTGGTCTTCTTAGCTCAACTACCCTCTTTCATTTCATACCACTCAGGGACTTATCACAAAAACATATCTCACGTGTCTTCGTGCACTCGATAGTGGTCAAACATAAAAATATAAATCTTTTACTCGAGATGGCCTTGCCTCTAAGGTCTCCACGTATAACATTCTAAGGCTCACACTTTCCCTATCCCCAATCTTACCCTTTTAACTAACCATGATTTCTAATTAACATAATGCTATCTGAACATAACACTTAAGATATACTCATCTTATCATACATACAAATCTCTAGAGGGTTAAGGATATACCTGTGTCTACTGCTTCGCTCCCCTCTGTCGTTCCAATCAATCCTGCCCTGCTGGGCGCATAGCTAGGAAAGGTGATGAACTAGCCACTGATCCTGAAGGCTGAGTCTCCACATCCGCGCCACCTTTGGTCGGACAATTTCTCGCAAAATGGCCCTGCTGGCCGCAAGCATAACAAGCTGTCGAAGAAGTACGACACTCCCCACAATGACACTTACCACAACAGCCACACCGAGGTGGGGGTGGCCTCCTCTGGCTAACACCCCTTCCTCTCCGAACTACTGAATCCGCAACTGATTTGGTAGGCTGAGTCCTCCTACTTACATCCCTCCTACTAGGACATCCTTTCGACACATGGCCCTGACGGCCGCAGGTAAAACAAGCACTAACAAAAAGATGACATTCCCCGGGATATAACAACAATGACGGGACAGGGCCCAGCCATACCCCTGAATGTAAGTACCTACAACGACAGGGGACTATACCCAAGATAAGCCTCCGGAGAAACGGAGCTTCCCAAACGCTGAACTGTGACCCTATGAGCGAGGATCAACACTGGTGTACCTCTACCTGCGGCATAAACGCGACCGGGCGAGGTCGATCTAACAGTACCAAGTATGTGAAATCAAAATATCAGAAATGAAATCATAATAGTCTATATAAAACAGAAGACATATATGATAACCAAACTACAGTTCACAATAAATAAGCAGTCATGTCAAGTCAGGGACTCACGCCCTCAAAGTCATCACACAAATATAACTATGGGTCTCACGCCCACAACATCAATCATGCCCGTGGAATACCTTCCACACTGCCAGCCTATGATATAAAAGCACCAAGGAATACATGAACACCGGGTCCCACTGTGTCATAATAAAACCGTCACGGTAAATGCGAAGGCATAGCCGACTACTAAAGCTGTTATACCGTATTTCCAGTATGTGCGTGGTAGCGTACGTATTATAATTTGAGCCTTAAAATTGGCTAGTTTCGAAATTTGTACACAAGTGCCGAAAAGAGTCGTTTTCCGACGAAACGTTTCCACAGCTTTCGTAGGGAAAATTCCGGCTATGTCATTAATAATTTTTGCGGATTTTTCCGAGAGACGAAACATTTTGGACCAACGAGAGGGCGACACTTGTCACCCTCTATTGGAAGGAGTGGACGGACGAAATGGGCAAGTTGGCACGTTTTTTGTGCATTGTTTTTGGTCAAGGAGTTGGTAGGATATTTTGGGTAGATGGATAAGGTAGCACATGGCTAAATCTTGGCCTTACACTTGCTATGCACTTGTCTTCATCTTGGCCATTGGTTGGCCTTCACTTGACCTATAAATACCCCTCTAAGTTGAAGACTTTCTTCATCCAAAACTTGAGCAATCTATCTAAGTCTCAAATACTCCCTCCCTCTTGTCTTGCTATCGTCCAAAGTCCCCCCCCCTTAGAGCCAGGCCCTTGGCCGAGCGCCTCCTCCCCTGTGGTGCCTCACAGAAGTACACCCCCGAGACTAGTTGTCTCGTATAAATACCCCTTGTTGTGGTATAGAAATACTCTCCTAGTATTGTTATTAGGTCCAAATACCTGGGCCCATATACCTTGGAGTATTTCCCAACGTTACACTGCTACTAGCCCAGAAAATACCATTATACTTTCCCTCAGTCCCAAAAACGACACCCTAAGTAAATGTTCACCCTTCGTTGAAGTGTTAAGTAGAAGTTGGTTAGAACTTCTAAGGGTTGTTTGGAGCGGGTTGAGCGCATGAGTAGGAACTAAACCTTGCTCGGGATCGACATATAAACTCGGATAATTTTGGGCTTATCGAGGTAAACATTCTTAACCTTCATTGTAATTGGAAATTACATGTTGTAGGAGTATATAGTTAAGTATACTATATATAGAACTGAACATAGTTGTGCGGCAATGTCTTTTGACTTAAGCCTGAATAATACTTACGGCAATATCTTGCGACTTAAGCCTGAATTTAAAGAAGAGAATCGAATCAGTAATTACATAGGGTGTATTACGGAGACTTGTGTAACATTCTTGTGTAGTAGAATTGTAGACGTCCGGTTAGGCGTGTTAACCCTGGTTGGCTTGGTAGCCGACTCGCTAGAGGAGGAGATTTACGCTGCGGGGAGAGTCTTTGCCAATTTTCCGTAGGATATTCTCCATTGAGATCTAGATGTTAATAGGCGCCTTGTGGCCTCTATAGGTTGAAGTACTACGTTTGGCGTGATCTACTTGGCAAGGAGTAGCCGACGGTTTGAGGTACTTGGGCGTTTTGCTATTAGTCGATAATCGTCGCGAGGTATGTGAACCTCTTCCTATCTGTTCTAGCATGATATGTGTATAACTATGTAGTACGGTAGACGCACTGTGTTTAATGTATTTGGTAGTTTGAAACATAAAGTGTTATAACGGCTTTATGGGTAGTTGGTTATAACAGCTTTATGTAGGTAAGAAAATGCTTTGTGGTTTCAAAGGAGTAATACTTGGCTTTGAAAACATAAGAGTTGTATTAGCTTTATGGGAAGTTAGGTATAACGTCTTAAGAGTGATAAAAAGAATGGTTTACTGATTTTTAGAAGATAAGAGACTTGACTTAATGGTATTAATATGAATTTTGTTAAAAGTGTGAAAACTCATTCGTGAGTAATGAGTACTTGGTTTTAAGAGGAATAATGTTTTTGATTTGAAATCGAATGAGTATCGACAAACCAACTGCGGCGTTAATAGAGGAAAATGTATTGAATAATGAAGTATGGTATTAAACCAAGAGAAACCTCCATCCGCATGAAGCTAAGATAAGACAAAATGATATTACATTTCCTAGATCATGGCTGCTTAATAAGATTGATTATAAACAAGAATAACCTACTCACATATAAGACATATGTTTCTCAAAACGTTTAAAGGAGAATTATGTTTTAAAGGATTTAAAACTATGAACTACGAAACCTTTTCTAAAATGAGAAACTTGAGCTTTTGAAATTAGGCAAACTTGAACGTTTGGAAAATAAGGTTGTTACTTGGTTTTACAAAGGAAAGCATTTTGGTTTACTTAACAAAGTTAGTCACTCTATTTTTTATACTACGTATCGGGTGACCTTCGTAAAGAAATGGATCTTTAAAAGGACTTTAACGTACGTAATACTTTAGGGTTAAAATCCGGACTTTGACATAAAATGAAAGTACCTTGATTTGTGTATAACTTGCCTATGCTTTTGTTATGAAACTTGACCATGTTACGTGTGATAGCCTTGTTGTGTAAGTATTGTGTTCTACTCAACTACCGGTTCATCCGGGAATGTATTTCACTTGATTACCGGTTCATCCGGGAATGTATTTCACCTGACACGGTTCATCCGAATGTATTTCACTTGATTACCGGTTCATCCGAATGTATTTCACCTGACACGGTTCATCCGAATGTATTTCACTTGATTACCGGTTCATCCGGGAATGTATTTCACTTGATTACCGGTTCATCCGGGAATGTATTTCACTTGACTACCGGTTCATCCGGGAATGTATTCCAGACGTTTCTATATCGGGTCCATAAGATGGGCCGAGACCTGTTATACGTATCACATGATTTGTACCTAGAATGCCGGCAGTGAGGAAGGAGTTCCACGGGCATGAGGGATGACTTTGAGGGCGTGAGTCCCTAACTTGACATGACTGCTTTTATGTTGTGAACTGTAGTTTGGTTATCATACATGTCTCTCGCTTTATATAGACTATTATGATTTCATTTACAAGATTTTACGCCACATACTTGGTACTGTTGTCTCGACCTCCTTTGAGGCTGCGTTCACGCCGCAGTAAAGGTACATCGATCGCCGATCCGCTTATAGGATCACATTCCGTGTTGGGAAGCTCCGTTCTTGGAGGCTTATCTTTGGTATGTTACCGAGTCAGCAGGTTCTTGTACATTCGTGGTATGGCGGCCCCGTCCTCCGTCATAGTTGTTGTCACTTGAGGTCAGTAATCTTGTTGTGGCGAGTCTGTAAAAGGATAAGCTGTCGGGTATTTATGTAAAAATACCAAGGCAATCGCTTGGTTGGTCTGCTTACTTATCATGTCTCTTAATTCATGTTCATGTTTTATTTCCGCTGATTTTCTCGATGTTGTATCACTAGGGTGCCCGGTAGGCACCGCCACGCCCGGTTCGGTCGTGACAAAACCTACGCATGCAACAAAGTCATAAATCAGATCACGAGGTCCGCATCTAGACCGCCATGATCGGCCGCCACTCGCGCGATATCAAATGTGCGCGTCTAATCTCGAACTTCCCGCACTCGCATAGGCCACACACATAGGCCCGCGTGAGGTATTCTCATCGGGGTAGCTACTCCCAAGATCGCCCGGACTCGCGATCGCATGGCCACATATACCGCGTGGCCATATAGACCGCACACTAACACGAACTCGTAGCTCGCATAGGTCCTGGACCCGCATGAGGTATTCTCGAATCATAGTCCTGCATCGCACGAGTATACCCCGTCGGAGGCGCTTAACCCCAGATTGTCACGACCTGCCCGAGTTCGTGGATCGTGCCTTACCCGCACCGAAGTCATACATCGAGAAAATCAGCGGAACATAACACAACAACATGAAATAACAAGAAGTGTACAATGCGTCTTAGAAAACTTGCCTTTTCGGCGTATATATAAATAACAACTCTTTCAAAATGAATAGCTTTAATCCTTTTTACAACCCCGCCACAACAAGCATTACTGCACTTACGAATGAAATGATAACAACGACGGACAGGCCGTCATACCCACGAATGTAAGCACCTACAACAACAGGGACTATACGAAGATAAGCCTCCGAGAAACGGAGCTTTCCCAAACGCTGAATCGTGACCCAGAACGAGGATCAACGATCGTGTACCTTTACTGCGGATTTAACGCACTTCGGGCGAGGTCGATAACAGTACCAAGTATGTGAAATCAAAATATCAGAAATGAAATCATAGTAGCCTATATAAAGCAGAGACATGTATGATAACCAAACTACAGTTCACAATAAAAAAGCAGTCATGTTAAGTCAGGGACTCACGCCCTCAAACTTATCACTCAAATATAACAATGGGTCTCACGCCCACAACATCAATCATGCCCGTGGAAGACCTTCCTCACCTCCAGACTATGATATAAAAGCACCAAGGAATACATATGAACACCGTGTCCCACTGTGTCATCATAAACCGTGACGGGTAAGTACGAAGGCATAGCCGACTACTAAAACCCACAAGACAAACAAGGTCATAAATCAGATCATGAGATCTGTCTTGCATCACATGATCAAAGCCGCCACTTGCCCGCAGATCTAATGTCGCGCGTCTAGCCTCGAACTTCCCGCAGCTCCGCATAAGCCACTCCGATGGCCCGCATGAGGTATTCCCGCATCGGGGTAGCTACTCCCGGCAACGCCCGACTCGCATCCGCGTGGCCACATAGACCGCATGACCATAAAGGCCGCACACTAACTCGAACTCGTAGCTCGCATGGGTCACATGCACCCGCATGAGGTATTCTCGAATCATAGGTCACACAGACCCGCCTGAGTCTACCCCGCATCGGAGGGCAGCTTAACCCCCGGAATCATGAGTGATTTGATACTAACATAACAGCTTATCGTTAAACAACACAAGCACAACAAGGGAAACCCCTTTACACAAACATCACAAGATATTAACACACGTAGCATCCTAACATGTTTACTTTATCAAATCAACAAGAAGTATTACAAGACTATCACAAACCAACACAATCAAGTTATTCACACAAGGTACTTTCTGCTTTATGTTAACAAGTTCGGGTTTTTATCCCCAAAGTACTTCATACATTAACTCTTTAAAAGATACGTTGCTTTCACAAAAGTCACACAATACCCGTAGTATATAAAAATAGAGTGATTATCTTTTGAAGTAAATCAAAACACTTCTCTTTGTAAAATCAAGTACAACATTCTTTTCCAAACGTTCAAGTTTGCCTAATTTCAATTACTCAAGTTTCTCATTTTCAAAAGGTTTCGTAGTTCATAGTTTTAATCCTTTAAGAATATAATTCTCTTTTAAACAATCTGAGAAACATAAGCCTTATATGTGAGTAGGATATTCTTGTTTATAACAATCTTATTACAGCAGCCATGATCTAGGAAATATCATTTTGTCTCATCTTAGCTTCTATGCAGATGGAAGTTTCTACTGGTTTTAATAATACTTAATTATTCATTACATTTTCCTTTATTAACGCTGCAGTGGTTTGCCGATACACATTCTGATTTCCGAAATCAGTAAAACATTATTCCTTTAAAAACCAAGTACTCATTACTCACGAATGAGGTTTCACACGAAATTCATATCAATTCATTTAAGTCAAGTCTCTTATCTTTTAAGATCAAGTCTCTTAACTTCTATAACCAATAAATCATTCATTTTATCTTTCTTAAGACGTTATACCTAACTTCCCATAAAGCTAGTATAACTCTTATGTTTTCAAAACCAAGTGTTACTCTTCTTTCAAAAACAGTTCTTAATACTTTTTTGAAATACTTCAAAGTTCTTATCATTCAGGCTTAAGTCAAAAGACATTGCCGTACAACTACGTTCAGTTAACACGCGTACGTCTACCGTACTATATATACTTCTTTAAAATATCATGCTCAAGCGTATAGGAAGAATCACATACCTCGCGACGATTATCGACTATTAGCAAATCGCTCCACGGCTATAACCCGCTTAGCTGGTCCACCTTCTCAAGAGCACATGCTACTCGCAGAACATTCAACCTATACAGTTATACAAGTCTATCAAAGTCTAGACTACTCGGTAGAATAAATCTAGATACAAGATCCTACGGAAAATCGAAAGACTTCCTATCCACAAACTACACAAGTCTCATCTGATCCCACGTAATTACAGTTCAGTTCTCTTCTTTAAAATTCAGGCTTAAGTCCAAAGACATTGCCGCAAAAATATGTTCAGTTCTATATATAGTATACTACAACTATATATTCCTACAACATGTAATTTCCAATTACAATAGGGGGACAAGATATTTACCTCGATAAGCCCAAAATTATCCAAGTTTAATGTCGATCCTTAGCAATGTTTAGCTCCAACTCCGGGTGCTCCAACCCGCTCCAAACAACCCTTAGAAGTTCTACGCAACTTCTCCTTAATACTCCAACCAACTATGGAGATTTTTCCTAGGGTTTCGGTTTGAGACAAAAAGGACATACAGTAGTATTTCCGGGCTCTACGTATAGAGGTATCTTTGGAATACTACAAGGTATACGGCTAAGGTATTTTGGGTATAGTAACAATACTATGGAGAGTATTTCTACCAAGAGGGGGGGTATATACGAGACAACACCACAAGGGGGGGGTGTATACCCCTCGACCAACCCCACTAGGAGGGTACTCTCTGCCATGGGAGGGCTCTGCCAGGGGCCTCACCAGGGGAGGGGAGGCTAGGACGAGATACTACAAGAGAGGGGAGAGGATTTTTAGACTTAGCACAATTTTTGGATGAAGAAGTCTTCAAAGGGGAGGGGTATTTATAGGTCAAGCAAAGGCCAACCAATGGCCAAGATTATGCCAAGTGCAAGGCAAGTGTAGGGTCATGATTCATCCATGTGCACCTTATCCATCTACCACCAAAATATCCTACCAACTACTTGACAAAAAGCCAAGCAATTCGTCCAAGTCATTACCGCCCACTCCTACCAACTAGAGGGTGACAAGTGTCGCCCTCTTGTTGGTCCAAAATGTTTCGTCTCTCGGAAAAATCCGCAAAAATTAGAAATGACATAGCCGGAATTTTCCCTTCGCAAGTTATGTAAAACGTTTCGTCTAAAAACGACTCTAACCGGGTGTTGTGCACAAAAATAATCGGCCAAGCCACTTTAAAGTCCAAACTTTTTCTCGCACGCCCCACGCATATACCGAAATACGGTATAACATTCTCTCCTTAGAAACATTCGTCCCGAATGTTCCTTCTAAGTCTCAAAACCAACGCGCGAAGATAGTCTTCACTACCATACTTACGAGAACAAACCTGCCACACCTGGCCACAGAAACACCCGCGCAAATACCTCCATCCAAGTCCACGAGGAAACACCTCTAACATCACCACAAATACCTCTCTCCGGGGTCTAAAATATACTTCTTTCGCACCTTCTCTTTACAAAAGAAATGATCACATCTATGCTCGCCATACATGCTCGCTTCTTCCCTTACGTGTCGTACCCTTCTTGTACACTCGAACTCTTACCACATTTCATTCGCTTTGCTTTCCAAAACTCGGGGTTACTATCTCTAACGTGGTCATCACTAACTGGGAACACTCTGGATGGATCTCCGATACTTTCCCGAACATAACAATACGAAAGACCGGACGTACTGCCTCCTAAGTCGGACGGCAAATGCTAACATATAGGCAACCTGGCCTATTCTTCACATGAACTCAAAAAGGCCCAAAGTAACTCGGGCTAAGTTCACTCTGTTTTCCAAAACTCGTCACACCCTATCCACAGTCTGCTGGAACAAGCCTGAACCAACTATCTGAACCTTGCCAACATCGAACCAATCGATCGGCAACTTACACTTCCGCCCCTACAAGGCTTCATAAGGCGATATTCGAAAACTGAAATGGTAGCTTAAACACTCCCTCCACAGGAGACAACAATCCCCACAACTACCCCTGAAATCCAAACACTGCCCGAGGGCGAATGCGATTCTGAGTCTCACCTGAGTTCCTAACCCTGCCTGGTAAAACTTTTTAGAAAACGAAAATAGCCACAACCTGGGCTTCACTGTCTGTCATAAGGTGAAGGTAGGCACCCCGTGCAGCCTTACAACCTTTCTGATAAAACAACACTGCCGAGTAAACGGTCTCCCGAAAAAACACGACGGGCCCCCATCGCCCGACCATCGGGTTGAACGCATCCACGAACTCGTGACGGTTAACTAAACTTGGGCCTAACACCCTCGTGACTTATCACAAGGGACCACCACAAACTGACCCCACCACCAAACAGGCCGCGGGTTGACCCGCAACGTGGCCTCAACCCGACCCGGCAACGCGCAAGACACTAGCTCCCCGAAGGAACAATCTCACTAATCACGTTACGAAAACCTAGCGGTCTTCTTAGCTCAACTACCCTCTTTCCTTCCACCCTACTCAGGGACTTATCACAAAATCTCACGTGCACTATGCACTCTGATAAGGATCAAAACATAACAATACATCTTTACCCGAGATGGCCTTACCTCTAAGGTCTCTACGCATAAAGCTCTAAGGCTTACACTTTCTATCCCCCAATATTTCCCGGTTACTAACCATGATCTAATCACAACTAACACACTGCTATCAGAACATAGCACTTATGATATACTCGTCTTATCACACATACTGATCTCCAGAGGGTTAAAGATATGCCTGAATCTACTGTTTCACTCCCCTAGTCGTTCTAATCAAACCTGCCTCGTAGGGCGCATAGCTAGGGAAGGTAACGAACTACCCACCGATCCTGAAGGCTGAGTCCTCCTACTTGCATCCCTCCTACTAGGACACCCTTTCGACACCTGGCCCTGACGGCCGTAGGTACAACAAGTACCAACAAAAAGACGACATTCCCGGATGGCGCCCGTCACATCAGTGAACCGAAGCCCCGAGCTCACCAACTCCCGCCACCCCAAACGCCCCAAATCCGCGAGGACCACTCTGACCGGTGGATGTGCATAATCTAATCCACGTGAGGTGACTCGCCGAAAGTTACCAAAGGACCTTCATTGCTCGTCCTCTTCGCCCTCGTTAACCCGCCGATCTCTACGCTTTCTCGACTCGCGCATAAGCCCGCATACGTGCCATGCTCAAGCCTAATCAAGAACTACTTGCACAACCTCTCGTTGATATTCATCAAGACTCGCGTACATCGGTATACTCTGTAGCCAAATCCATAGCTAGTAAGTGGTCGCTTTTTGTAATCTAAATTCACCGTTTCCTGCCGTGGAACGAAGGTTCAAATATCATGGCCGCAGAGGAATCGCCGCCGTGCTAAATCACTGGGCTAGTGACGTCGCATAACTTCCTAAATGAAGCACCACCCTGGTGATGATTGGGCAC
The DNA here is from genome assembly GCA_029844215.1 of Przewalskia tangutica. Lineage (NCBI taxonomy): Eukaryota > Viridiplantae > Streptophyta > Magnoliopsida > Solanales > Solanaceae > Przewalskia > Przewalskia tangutica. The sequence continues at coordinate 64,664,768 of CM056721.1, read as the reverse complement.
GTGCCCTCGTAACCTTCAGACTAACTCGCAGCCTCCTCGGCCGCTTGCCTCCCAGGCTCGGGTTTGCCTGCCCTACGCGAGGCATAGCGGTAAGGGAAAGGAATACGTTAGAGGTCCAACTTACAACACGCTTCTAAGGCACGATCTCGAGTGAGAAGAATAGAAACCAATCCTAAATATCCTATAGCCTCGATTATTGGTGTGGTGCACAACACACCGATAATCAAGACTCTACCGATACTGCCTCAGACACTTTCCGAGGATTAATCGCTCGATACCACTTTTGTCACGACTGCCTGGTTCGTGATCGTGCCTTACCCGGGCACCCAAGTAGTCATACATCAGAGAAAATCAGCGGAACATAACACAACAACATGAAATAACAAGAAGTGTACAACAGTTATCTTAGAAAACTTGCCTTTCGGCATATATATAAATAACAACTCTTTCAAAATGAACAGTTTAATCCTTTTTACAACCCCGCCACAACAAGATTACAGACTTACGAATGATATGACAACAACGACGGACGTGGCCCGTCATACCCGAATGTAGCACCTACAACAACAGGGACTATACGAAGATAAGCCTCCGAGAAACGGAGCTTTCCCAAATGCTGAATCGGACTTAAGAACGAGGATCAACGATCGTACTTTTACTCGCGATGAACGCAGCCCCGGGCGAGGTTAGTACAACAGTACCAAGTATGTGAAATCAAAATATCAGAAATGAAATCATAGTAGCCTATATAAAGCGGGAGACATGTATGATAACCAAACTACGATTCACAATAAATAAGCCATGTCAAGTCGTGACTCACGCACTCAAAGTCATCACTAAAATATAACAATGGGTCTCACGCCCACAACATCAATCATACCCGAGGAAAAACTTCCTCACTGCCTCCAGACTATGATATAAAAGCACCAAGGAATACATATGAACACAAGTTCCAACCTGTGTCATCATAAACCGTGACGGTAAGTCTGAAGGCATAGCCGACTACTAAAACCCACAAGACAAACAAGGTCATAAATCGTATCATGAGATCTGCTCTGCATCACATGATCAAAGCCGCCACTACCGCAGATCTAATGTGCGCGTCAGCCTCGAACTTCCCGCACTCCGCATAAGCCACTCAGATGGCCCGCATGAGGTATTCCCGCATCGAGGGTAGCTACTCCCGCAACGCCCCGACTCGCGATCGCATGGCCACATAGACCGCATGACCATAAAGGCCGCACACTAACCTGGAACTCTCGTAGCTCCGCATGGGTCACACAGACCCGCATGAGGTATTCTCGAATCATAGGTCACACAGACCCGCCTGAGTCTACCCCGCATCGGAGGGCAGCTTAACCCCCGGAATCATGAGTGATTTGATACTAACATAACAGCTTATCGTTAAACAACACAAGCACAACAAGGGAAACCCCTTTACACAAACATCACAAGATATTAACACACGTAGCATCCTAACATGTTTACTTTATCAAATCAACAAGAAGTATTACAAGACTATCACAAACCAACACAATCAAGTTATTCACACAAGGTACTTTCTGCTTTATGTTAACAAGTTCGGGTTTTTATCCCCAAAGTACTTCATACATTAACTCTTTAAAAGATACGTTGCTTTCACAAAAGTCACACAATACCCGTAGTATATAAAAATAGAGTGATTATCTTTTGAAGTAAATCAAAACACTTCTCTTTGTAAAATCAAGTACAACATTCTTTTCCAAACGTTCAAGTTTGCCTAATTTCAATTACTCAAGTTTCTCATTTTCAAAAGGTTTCGTAGTTCATAGTTTTAATCCTTTAAGAATATAATTCTCTTTTAAACAATCTGAGAAACATAAGCCTTATATGTGAGTAGGATATTCTTGTTTATAACAATCTTATTACAGCAGCCATGATCTAGGAAATATCATTTTGTCTCATCTTAGCTTCTAAGATGGAAGTTTCTACTGGTTTTAATAATACTTAATTATTCATTACATTTTCCTTTATTAACGCTGCAGTGGTTTGCCGATACACATTCTGATTTCCGAAATTAGTAAAACATTATTCCTTTAAAAACCAAGTACTCATTACTCACGAATGAGGTTTCACACGAAATTCATATCAATTCATTTAAGTCAAGTCTCTTATCTTTTAAGATCAAGTCTCTTAACTTCTATAACCAATAAATCATTCATTTTATCTTTCTTAAGAAGTTATACCTAACTTCCCATAAAGCTAGTATAACTCTTATGTTTTCAAAACCAAGTGTTACTCTTCTTTCAAAAACAGTTCTTAATACTTTTTTGAAATACTTCTAAGTTCTTATCATTCAGGCTTAAGTCAAAAGACATTGCCGTACAACTACGTTCGCTTAACACGCCGTCGCCTACCGTACTATATATACTTCTTTAAAATATCATGCTCAGCGTATAGGAAGAATCACATACCTCGCGACGATTATCGACTATTAGCAAATCGCTCCACTGCTATAACCCGCTTAGCTGGTCCACCTTCTCAAGTAGCACATGCTACTCGCAGAACATTCAACCTATACAGGTTATACAAGTCTATCAAAGTCTAGACTACTCGGTAGAATAAATCTAGATACAAGATCCTACGGAAAATCAGCAAGACTTCCCTATCCACAAACTACACAAGTTCATCAGAATACGCCCTACGTAATTACAGCTTCTCTTCTTTAAAATTCAGGCTTAAGTCCAAAGACATTGCAGCAAAACTATGTTCAGTTCTATATATAATATACAACAACTATATATTCCTACAACATGTAATTTCCAATTACAATAGGGGGACAAGATATTTACCTCGATAAGCCCAAAATTATCCAAGTTTAATGTCGATCCTTAGCAACGTTTAGCTCCAACTCCGGGTGCTCCAACCCGCTCCAAACAACCCTTAGAAGTTCTACGCAACTTCTCCTTAATACTCCAACCAACTATGGAGATTTTTCCTAGGGTTTCGGTTTGAGACAAAAAGGACATACGGTAGTATTTCCGGGCTCTACGTATAGAGGTATCTTTGGAATACTACAAGGTATACGGCTAAGGTATTTTGGGTATAGTAACAATACTATAGAGAGTATTTCTACCAAGAGGGTATATACGAGACAACACCACAAGGGGGGGGTGTATACCCCTCTGCCAACCCCACTAGGAGGGGGGGTACTCTCGGCCAAGGGCGGGGAGGGATCTCGGCCAAGGGGCCTCACCAAAGGGAGAGGGGGAGGCTAGGACGAGATACTACAAGAGAGGGGGGGAGAGGATTTTTAGACTTAGCACAATTTTTGGATGAAGAAGTCTTCAAAGGGGAGGGGTATTTATAGGTCAAGCAAAGGCCAACCAATGGCCAAGATTATGCCAAGTGCAAGGCAAGTGTAGGGTCAAGATTCATCCATGTGCACCTTATCCATCTACCACCAAAATATCCTACCAACTACTTGACAAAAAGCCAAGCAATTCGTCCAAGTCATTACCGCCCACTCCTACCAACTAGAGCGTGACAAGTGTCGCCCTCTTGTTGGTCCAAAATGTTTCGTCTCTCGGAAAAATCCGCAAAAATTAGAAATGACATAGCCGGAATATTCCCTTCGCAAGTTATGTAAAACGTTTCGTCGAAAAACGACTCTAACCGGGTGTTGTGCACAAAAATAATCGCCAAGCCACTTTAAAGTCCAAACTTTTCTACGCACGCCCCACGCATATACTCCGAAATACGGGGTATAACATTCTCCCCTCCTTAGAAACATTCGTCCCGAATGTTCCTTCTAAGTCTCAAAACCAACGCGCGCCAGTATAGTCTTCACTACCATACTTACGAGAACAAATCTGCCACACCTGGCCACAGAAACACCCGCGCAAATACCTCCATCCAAGTCCACGAGGAAACACCTCTAACATCACCACAAATACCTCTCTCTGGGGTCTAAAATATACTTCTTTCGCACCTTCTCTTTACAAAAGAAATGATCACATCTATGCTCGCCATACATGCTCGCTTCTTCCCTTACGTGTCGTACCCTTCTTGTACACTCGAACTCTTACCACATTTCTGTTACTGCTTCAGTTTCCAAAACTCGGGGTTACTATCTCTAACGTGGTCATCACTAACTGGGAACACTCTGGATGGATCTCCGATACTTTCCCGAACATAACAATACGAAAGACCGGACGTCGCCTCCTAAGTCGGACGGCAAATGCTAACATATAGGCAACCCGCCTATTCTTCACATGAACTCAAAAGGCCCAAAGTAACTCGGGCTAAGTTCACTGTCTTCCAAAACTCATCACACCCTATCCACAAATTACCGGAACAAGCCTGAACCAACTATCTGAACCTTGCCAACATCGAACCAAACGATCGACAACTTACACTTCAGCCCCTACAAGGCTTCATAAGGCGATATTCGAAAACTGAAATGGTAGCTTAAACACTCCCTCCACAGGAGACAACAATCCCCACAACTACCCCTGAAATCCAAACACTGCCCGAGGGCGAATGCGATTCTGAGTCTCACCTGAGTTCCTAACCCTGCCTGGTAAAACTTTTTAGAAAACGAAAATAGCCACAACCTGGGCTTCACTGTCTGTCATAAGGTGAAGGTAGGCACCCCGTGCAGCCTTACAACCTTTCTGATAAAACAACACTGCCGAGTAAACGGTCCTGACCGAAAAACACGACGGGCTGCCCCCATCGGCCCGACTACTGGTTGAACGCATCCACGAACTCGTACGCTGGTTAACTAAACTTGGGCCTAACACCCTCGTGACCCTATCACAAGGCGGGACCACCACAAACTGACCCCACCACCAAACAGGCCGCGGGTTGACCCGCAACGTGGCCTCAACCCGACCCGGCAACGCGCAAGACACTAGCTCCCCGAAGGAACAATCTCACTAATCACGTTACGAAAACCTAGCGGTCTTCTTAGCTCAACTACCCTCTTTCCTTCCACCCTACTCAGGGACTTATCATAAAATCTCACGTGCACTATGCACTCTGATAAGGATCAAAACATAACAATACATCTTTACCCGAGATGGCCTTACCTCTAAGGTCTCTACGCATAAAGCTCTAAGGCTTACACTTTCTATCCCCCAATCTTTCCCGGTTACTAACCATGATCTAATCACAACTAACACACTGCTATCAGAACATAGCACTTATGATATACTCGTCTTATCACACATACTGATCTCCAGAGGGTTAAAGATATGCCTGAATCTACTGTTTCACTCCCCTAGTCGTTCTAATCAAACCTGCCCCGTAGGGCGCATAGCTAGGGAAGGTAACGAACTACACACCGATCCTGAAGGCCGAGTCCTCCTACATGCATCCCTCCTACTAGGACACCCTTTCGACACCTGGCCCTGACGGCCGCAGGTACAACAAGTACCAACAAAAAGACGACATTCCCCGGGATGACGTCACACATCAGCGAACCTAAGCCCCGGAGCTCACCAACTCCCGCCTACCCCAAACGCCCCGAAATCCGCGAGGACCACTCGCACCGTGGATGTTCATAATCTAATCCACGTGAGGTGACTCGCCCAAAGTTACCAAAGGACCTTGCTGCTCGTCCTTCTTCGCTGCCTCGTTAACCCGTCGATCTACGCTTTCTCGCTGCGCATAAGCCCGCATACGTGCCATGCTCAAGCCTAACTGAAGAACTACTCTTGCACAACCCTCTCGTTGATATTCATCAAGACTCGCGGTACATCGGTATACTCTCTGGTAGCCAAATCCATAGCTAGTAACAGGGTCGCCTTTTTGTAATCTAAATTCACTGTTCCCGGTCGTGGAACTGAAGGTTCAAATATCATGGCCGCAGTAGGAACTGCCGCCGTCGTGCTAAACTCTGCTGGGGCTAGTGACGTCGCATAACTTCCCAAATGAAGCACCACCCCAGGTGATGATTGGGCCTGTGCCCTCGTAACCCTCTGTACTCAACTCGCAGCTCCCTCGGCTGCCTTGCCCTCCTGGGCTCGGGTTTGCCCTACGCGGAGGCATAACGGTAAGGGAAAGGAATACGTTAGAGGGTCCAACTTACAACACAGTTCTAAGGCACGATCTCGGAGTGAGAAGAATAGAAACCAATCCTAAATATCCTATAGCCTCCTGATTATTGGTGTGGTGCACAACACACCGATAATCAAGACTTCATCGATACTTGCTCAGAGACACTTTCCGAGGATTAATCGCTCGATACCACTTTTGTCACGACTGCCCGGCCCGTGGATCGTGCCTTACCCGGCACCCAAGTAGTCATACATCGAGAAAATCAGCGAACATAACACAACAACATGAAATAACAAGTGTACAACGCTTATCTTAGAAAACTTGCCTTTCGGCATATATATAAATAACAACTCTTTCAAAATGAATAGTTTAATCCTTTTACAACCCCGCCCACAACGATTACATGCACTTCTACGAATGATATGACAACAACGACGGACAGGTTCCGCCATACCCCGAATGTAAGCACCTATAACAACAGGGACTATACGAAGATAAGCCTCCGAGAAACGAGCTTTCCCAAACGCTGAATCGTGACCCTAAGAACGAGGATCAACGATCGTGTACTTTACTGCAAAGATGAACGCAGCCCCGAAGGAGGTCGATAACAGTAACAAGTATGTGAAATCAAAATATCAGAAATGAAATCATAGTAGCCTATATAAAGCAGAGACATGTATGATAACCAAACTACGCTCATAATAAATAAGCGATATGTCAAGTCGTGACTCACGACCTCAAAGTCATCACTCAAATATAACAATGGGTCTCACGCCCACAACATCAATCATGCCCGTGGAATACCTTCCTCACTGCCGGCAGTCTATGATATAAAAACACCAAGGAATACATATGAACACTAGGTCCCACCTGTGTCATCATAAACCGTACGGGGTAAGTACGAAGGCATAGCCGACTACTAAAACCCACAGTACAAATAAGGTCATAAACTGTATCATGAGATCTGTCTGCATCGTCACATGATCAAAGCCGCCACTCGCTCGCAAAGATCTAATGTGCGCTGTCTAGCCCTCGAACTTCCCGCACTCCGCATAATCCACTCGATGGCCCGCATGAGGTATTCCCGCGTCGAGGGTAGCTACTCCCGCAACGCCCCGACTCGCACCGCACGCCACATAGACCGCATGACCATAAAGGTCGCACACTAACTGGAACTCGTAGCTCCGCATGGGTCACACAGACCCGCATGAGGTATTCTCGAATCATAGGTCACACAGACCCGCCTGAGTCTACCCCGCATCGGAGGGCAGCTTAACCCCCGGAATCATGAGTGATTTGATACTAACATAACAGCTTATCGTTAAACAACACAAGCACAACAAGGGAAACCCCTTTACACAAACATCACAAGATATTAACACACGTAGCATCCTAACATGTTTACTTTATCAATTACAATAGAAGTATTACAAGACTATCACAAACCAACACAATCAAGTTATTCACACAAGGTACTTTCTGCTTTATGTTAACAAGTTCGGGTTTTTATCCCCAAAGTACTTCATACATTAACTCTTTAAAAGATACGTTGCTTTCACAAAAGTCACACAATACCCGTAGTATATAAAAATAGAGTGATTATCTTTTGAAGTAAATCAAAACACTTCTCTTTGTAAAATCAAGTACAACATTCTTTTCCAAACGTTCAAGTTTGCCTAATTTCAATTACTCAAGTTTCTCATTTTCAAAAGGTTTCGTAGTTCATAGTTTTAATCCTTTAAGAATATAATTCTCTTTTAAACAATCTGAGAAACATAAGCCTTATATGTGAGTAGGATATTCTTGTTTATAACAATCTTATTACAACAGCCATGATCTAGGAAATATCATTTTGTCTCATCTTAGCTTCTATGCAGATGGAAGTTTCTACTGGTTTTAATAATACTTAATTATTCATTACATTTTCCTTTATTAACGCTGCAGTGGTTTGCCGATACACATTCTGATTTCCGAAATTAGTAAAACATTATTCATTTAAAAACCAAGTACTTATTACTCACGAATGAGGTTTCACACGAAATTCATATCAATTCATTTAAGTCAAGTCTCTTATCTTTTAAGATCAAGTCTCTTAACTTCTATAACCAATAAATCATTCATTTTATCTTTCTTAAGACGTTATACCTAACTTCCCATAAAGCTAGTATAACTCTTATGTTTTCAAAACCAAGTGTTACTCTTCTTTCAAAAACAGTTCTTAATACTTTTTTGAAATACTTCAAAGTTCTTATCATTCAGGCTTAAGTCAAAAGACATTGCCGTACAACTACGCTCGCTTAACACGCGTCGCCTACCGTACTATATATACTTCTTTAAAATATCATGCTCAGCGTATAGGAAGAATCACATACCTCGCGACGATTATCGACTATTAGCAAATCGCTTCCACGGCTATAACCCGCTAGCTGGTCCACCTTCTCAAGAGCACATGCTACTCGCAGAACATTCAACCTATACAGTTATACAAGTCTATCAAAGTCTAGACTACTCGGTAGAATAAATCTAGATACAAGATCCTACGGAAAATCAGCAAGACTTCCCTATCCACAACTACACAAGTTCATCAGAATACACCCTACGTAATTACAGTTCAGTTCTCTTCTTTAAAATTCAGGCTTAAGTCCAAAGACATTGCCGCAAAACTATGTTCAGTTCTATATATAATATACAACAACTATATATTCCTACAACATGTAATTTCCAATTACAATAGGGGGACAAGATATTTACCTCGATAAGCCCAAAATTATCCAAGTTTAATGTCGATCCTTAGCAACGTTTAGCTCCAACTCCGGGTGCTCCAACCCGCTCCAAACAACCCTTAGAAGTTCTACGCAACTTCTCCTTAATACTCCAACCAACTATGGAGATTTTTCCTAGGGTTTCGGTTTGAGACAAAAAGGACATACGGTAGTATTTCCGGGCTCTACGTATAGAGGTATCTTTGGAATACTACAAGGTATACGGCTAAGGTATTTTGGGTATAGTAACAATACTATGGAGAGTATTTCTACCAAGAGGGGGGGTATATACGAGACAACACCACAAGGGGGGGTGTATACCCCTCGACCAACCCCACTAGAGTGGGTACTGCCAAGAGGGGAGGGCTCGGCCAAGGGGCCTCACCAAGGGGGGAGGGGGAGGCTAGGACGAGATACTACAAGAGAGGGGGGGAGAGGATTTTTAGACTTAGCACAATTTTTGGATGAAGAAGTCTTCAAAGGGGAGGGGTATTTATAGGTCAAGCAAAGGACAACCAATGGCCAAGATTATGCCAAGTGCAAGGCAAGTGTAGGGTCAAGATTCATCCATGTGCACCTTATCCATCTACCACCAAAATATCCTACCAACTACTTGACAAAAAGCCAAGCAATTCGTCCAAGTCATTACCGCCCACTCCTACCAACTAGAGGGTGACAAGTGTCGCCCTCTTGTTGGTCCAAAATGTTTCGTCTCTCGGAAAAATCCGCAAAAATTAGAAATAACATAGCCGGAATTTTCCCTTCGCAAGTTATGTAAAACGTTTCGTCGAAAAACGACTCTAACCGGGTGTTGTGCACAAAAAATAATCGGCCAAGCCACTTTAAAGTCCAAACTTTTTCTACGTACGTCCTTACGTACATACTCTGGAAATACGGGGTATAACAGGTATCATGTCAAGAGGTGAGTGGTACAATACTATCATAACGACTTATCGTTAAACAACGTAAGCACAATCAAGGGAAACCCCTTTACACAAACATCACAAGATACTAACACACGTAGCATCCTAAACATGTTTACTTATCAAATCAACAAGAAAGTATTACAAGGCTATCACAAACCAACACAATCAAGTTATTCACACAAGGTACTTTCTACTTTATGTTAACAAGTTCGGGTTTTTATCCCCAAAGTACTTCATACATTAACTCTTTAAAAGATCCGTTTCTTTCACAAAAGTCACACAATACCCGTAGTATAAAAATAGAGTGACTATCTTTTTAAGTAAACCAAAACACTTCCCTTTGTAAAATCAAGTAACAACATTATTTTCCAAACGTACAAGTTTGCCTAATTTCAAATGCTCAAGTTTCTCATTTTCGAAAGGTTTCGTAGTTCATAGTTTTAATCACTTAATAATATAATTCTCCTTTCAAACAATTTGAGAAACATATGCCTTATGTGTGAGTAGGTTATTCTTGTTTATAACAATCTTATTAAAGCAACCATGATCTAGGAAATGTAATATCATTTTGTCTCATCTTAGCTTCTATGCAGATGGAGGTTTCTACTGGTGTTAATAATACTTAATTAGTCAATACATTTCCCCTTTATTAACGCTGCAGTGGTTCATTAGATACTTATTCTGATTTCCGAAATCAGTAAAACATTATTCCTTTTAAAAACCAAGTACTCATTACTCCCGAATGAGGTTTCACACTTTTTAACAAAATTCATATTAATTCAATTAAGTCAAGTCTCTTATCCTTTAAGATCAAGTCTCTTAACTTCTAAAATCAATAAACCATTCTTTTTATCTCTCTTAAGTCGTTATACCTAACTTCCCATAAAGCTAGTATAACTCTTAAGCTTTTAAAACCAAGCATTACTCTTCTTTCAAAAAGGTTTCTTAATTCTTTTGAAATACTTCAAGATTCTTATTATTTAGACTCAAGTCAAAAGACATCGCAGTAAAACCACGTTCAGTTAACACACGTACGTCTACCGTACTATACATATTCTTTTAAAATATCATGCTCAAGAGGATAGGAAGAATCACATACCTCGCGACGATTATCGACTATTAGCAAAACGCTCCACCGCTATAACCCGGCTAGCAATGTCCACCTTCCAAGTAGAACACGCTACTCGCAGTACTTTCAACCTATAAAGGCCATATATGTCTATCAACGTCTAGAGTACTCTGTAGAATATTCTTGTTATACCCCGTACTTCCAGAGTATGTACGTAAGGACGTACGTAGAAAATTTGAAACTTGTAGTAGGCTTGGCCGATTTAATTTTGTGCACAACACCCGGTTAGAGTCGTTTTTCGAAAACGCTTTCACAAACTTTCGTAGGGGAATTTCCGGCTATGTCATTTTTAATTTTTGCGGATTTTTCCGAGAGACGAAACGTGTTGGACCAACAAGAGGGCGCCACTTGGAACCCTCTCATTGGTGGACTTCAAATCATCCATTTGGACGAAATGGACAAGGTAAGGCACGTTTTTTGTGCCTTGACAAAGTCAAGGGTAGGTAGGATATTTGTGTTTGGTAAATCCTAGCCCTACACTTGCCTAACACATGGATTGATCTTGGCCATTGGTTGGCCAAGGCTTGTGCTATAAATACCCATCCCTTTGAAGACTTATTCATCCATTCCTAAATGTTTCTAAGTGTTAAATCTTCTCCCTCCCCTTGTGTTGAGTTCGGCCAAGAGGCCTCCCCCTCTCCTAGAGGCCTTGGCCGAGGGGTACACCCCCCCCCTTTCCTAGTAGTGTGGCGCGGGTACCCCTAGCCTAGTTGCTTTCAGATAATACCCCTTTGTGGTGCGTAAATACTCTCAAAAGTATTGTTATAATGCCCAAATTACCTTAGCCGTATACCTTGTTGTATTCTAAGGTTATACCTATACGAAAGCCCGTAAATACTATTATACTTCCCACAATACAAAACCGAAACCCTAGGAAAATCTCCATAGTCCGTGAGTATTGTGTAGAAGTTGGTTAGAACTTCTAAGGGTGGTTTAGAGCGGGTTGGAGCGCCTGAGTGGAGCTAAACGATTGCCCAGATCGACTTTAACTAGGATAATTATGGGCTTATCGAGGTAATTATCTTGTCCTCTATTGTAATGGAAATTACATATTGTTAGAATATATAGTTGAAGTATACTATATATAGAACTGAACGTAGTTATCGGCAATGTCTTTTGACTTAAGCTGAATAATACTTACAGAATGTCTCGCGACTTAAGCCCGAATTTAAAAGAAGAATATCGAATCAGAATTACATAGGTCAGACATTACGAGACTTAGTAGTAGTACCGTGGAGTAGAATTGTACCGCTAGTGGTTAGACGATAACCCCCGGTTGGCTTGGCAGCTACCGATAGGAGGAGATTTACGCCGTATGTGGGGAGGTGCCGAATTTTCGAGAATGTTCTACGATAAGATCTAAATGTTAATGCGCCTTGTGGCCTTATAGGTCAAGTACTACGTGTGGCGCGACCTACTTGGCTTAAGGAGTAGCCGACGGTTGGAAGTACTTGGAGCGTTTTGCTATTAGTCGATACTCGTCGCGAGGTATGTGAACCTCTTCCTATCTCTTCTAGCATGATATGTGTGAACTATGTAGTACGGTAGACGTACATGTGCTAGATGTATTTGATTGGTTTAAAACATAAAGTGTTATAACGGCTTTATGGGAAGTTGGTTATAACAGCTTTATGTTGGTAAGAAAATACTTGTGGTCTTTAAAAGGTAACTGATTTGAACTATACTGGCTTGTTATGTGTTAGTAAAGAACTTGAAGTATTTCAAAAGATTTTTGAATCATTTTGAAAGAAGAAGTAATAATTGGTTTTTGCAAAACTTAAGAGTTATACTAGCTTTATGGGAAGTTAGGTATAACGGCTTAAGAATGTTTTACTGATTTCGGAAATCAGAATGTGTATCGACAAACCACTGCAGCGTTAATAAAAGGAAATGTTTTGACTAGTTAAGTATTATTAAAACCAGTAGAAACTTCCATCCGCATGTAAGATGAGACAAAATGATATTTCCTAGATCATGGTCATTGTAATAAGATTGTTATAAACAAGAATATCCTACTCACATATAAGACTTATGTTTCTCGATAGTTAAAAGAGAATTATATTCTTAATCAATAAGACTATGAACTACGAAACCCTTCTAAAATAAGAAACTTGAACATTGGAAAAGAAGGTTGCTACTTGATTTTACAAAGAGAAGTAATTGATTTACTTTAAAAAGATAATCACTCTATTTTCATATACTACAGGTATTGTGTGGTTTTTTGTGAAGTAACGATCTTTTAAAGATTTAATGTATGAAGTACTTTGGGGATAGGTACGAACTTGTTAGTAGAAAGTACCTGTGTGAATAACTTGATTGTATTGGTTTGTGGTAGCCTCGTAATACTTTCTTGTTGATTTGATAAGTAAGCATGTTAGGATGCTACGTGTGTTAGTATCTTGTGATTATTGTGTGGGTCACTTTGTTGTGCTTACGTTGTCAAACGTTAAGCCCGTTGTATCGTTATTGTATCACATACCCTCGACTTGTTATACCGAGGGCTTGCCACCCTTGATGCGGTCTATATGGCCTATGCACCCTTGTGACTACGCGGAGCGCGGTAGCTCCAGGATTGATCATTCCGGTGTTTAGCCTGACGCGGATTTATGCGGTCTGCTGAGACTACGCGGTCTTTTGAGACTACGCGGCCGCGGAGCCTAGGCGGATACCGAGGGTTGGCTTCGCTTCACGCGGGTATACCTCAGCGGTGCAGGACCATGTTTCGAGAATACCTCACGCGGTCCGCGGGTGACCTATGCGAGTCGCGAGAGTTCCAGGATAGACGCGCACATTGATATTGCGGGCAAGTGGCCGCCTTCGACATGGTGCGGTCTAGAAAGACCTCGAGATACGCCAGTGGTATTTTTGGCATCGCTGGTCTTAGTAGTCGGCTATGCCTTCGACTTGACCCGCACGGTTTTATTGTGATAACTTTGAGGCGAGTCCTCGACTTGACATGATCGCTATTTATTGTGAATCAGATTTTGGTTATCATACATGTCTCCCGCTTTATATAGACTACTATGATTTCATTTACGTGATTTATTTTCGCCACATACTGGTACTGCCAGATCGACCTCCTTCGGGGCCGCTCATGCCGCAGCAAAGGTACACCGCCGTTGATCCTAGCTCGTGGTCACAAGCGTTTGGGAAGCTCCGCTTCTCCGAGGCTTATCACGTATAGTCCGCCGCCGTAAGTGTTTACATTCGTGGTTTGGCGGCCCCGCCCCGCCATTGTTGTCGTATCATTCTTAGAGGTCCGTAGTACCGCTGCAGGTGGTTTGTAAAAGGATTAAACCGCTCATGTTGAAAGAGTTGTTATTTATATATATACCAAGGTAACCGCTTTTGGTTAGCCTGCTCGCTTATTTCACCGCCTTATTACACCGTTTCATGTATTGTCTTTATGTTCCGCCGACACTGATGTATGGCTACTGGTGCCCGGTAGGCACTACCACGCCCGTTCGGTCGTGACAAAAGTGGTATCAGAGCGCTTAATCCTCTAAAGTGTCTACAGCATCGTATCCAAGAAGTCTTGATTATCGCTGTTGTGCACCACACCAATAATCGTGAGGCTATAGGATATTTAGGATTGGTTTCTATTCTTCTCACTCGAGATCGTGCCTTAGAGTTGTGTTGTAAGTCGACCTCTAACGTATTTCTTTCCCTTACCGCTATGCCTCCGCCGCAGGCAACCCGCCCAGAGGCAGGCGCAAACGGCGGAGCCGCGAGTAGAGTTCAGAGGGTCATGCGAGGGCAGTGCCCAATCATTACTTAGGTAATGCTTCATTCGGGATTTTCATGACGCCACTAGCCCCAAAGCAGAGTTTAGCGGCGGCGCAGCTCCATCGCGCCATGATATTTGAACCTTCACCCCACGATCGAACGTGAATATAGATTGCAAAGAGGCAACCTCACATTAGCCATGGATATGGCTACCAAAGAGTATACCGATGTACCGCGGTCTTGATGACTACCTAAGAAAGGGTTGTGCAAGAGTAATTCTTCATTGGGCTTCGAGCATGGCTCAGCGGGCTTATGCGCAGCAGCCGAGAAACGTAGAGATCAACGTTAACCAAGGCGACAGGTAAGAGGGCCAGAGCAAGAAGGTCCTTTGGTAAACTTTCGAGGCGAGTCACCTCACCGCAGATTAGATTATGCACTCCGCCAGCAGAGTGGTCTTCCGCGCATTTCGTGACGCTCGGGGCGCAGGAGTTGGTCGAACCTGTGGCTTCCTGCTCATTGGCGATGCACGCCATTCCGGAATGTCGCCTTTAGTTGGTACTTGTTGCACTACGACCGTCCGGTCCGATGTCGATGGGGTGTCCTCAGGAGGACTTAGCCTTCAGATCGCGGTAGTTCGTCATCTTCCTTAGCTATGAGCCCTACGTGGCGTGGTTGATTAGAACGACTAAGGGAGTGAAGAGAGACATAGATATATCTTTAACCCTCAGAGATCGATGTGTGATAAGGTGAGTATACCTTAAGTGCTATGTTCGATAGCAATGTTAGTCGTGATTAGATCATGGTTGTTTAACCGAGTAAGATTTTGGGGATAGAGGCGTGTGAGCCTTAGAGCTTTTACGTAAAGACCTTAGAGGTGAGGCCATCTCGAGAAAAGGTGTAGTGTTATGTTTGACTTTATCGGAAGTGCATAGTGCACGTGAGTTATGATGGATAGGTCCCTAGTAGTGTGGAATGAAAGGGGTAGTTGAGCTAAGAAGACCGCTAGGTTTTCAAACGTGATTAGTGAGATTGTTCCGGATCGCGGATCTAGTATCGCGCGCGCATTGCCGGACGGTTGAGGCTACGCGCGGTCAACCCGCGGCATGTTTGGCGCGGGTCAGGTGGTCCCGCCGTGATAGGGTCACGAGGGTGTTAGGCCCAAGTTTAGTTGACCAACAGACGAGTTCGTGGATACGCTCGACCAGCTGGTTGGGCCGATGGGGCAGCCCATCGTGTTCTTCTGGTCGACCGCTTACTCCTACCGTGTTGAGTTATCCAAAAGTTGTAAGGCGTCGCACGGTGCCTACCTTCACCTTATGGCGCATGTGGAGCCAGTGCACGCTGTTTTGTTTCGGAAGTTTTACCAAACATGTGTTAAGAACTCGTGAGTCTCGACCGCATTCGCCGCTGCTTGGATTTCGTGATAGTTGCGGGATTGTTGTCTCCCGGAGGAGTGTTTAAGCTACCAATTCGGTGTTCTGATGTCACCTTTGAAGCCTCAGAGGACGGAAGTGTAAAGTCACGCCGATTGGTTCGATGTTGGCAAGGTTCGCATACTGGTTCAGCTTGTTCCAGCAGATCGTGGATAGTGAGAAGCTTGTCTAGAAGAAGTTCCGCAGCTCGAGGAATCGTGCGGATAATCGCGACGACGCCAGAGTTCAGTTGACGGTCGGTCTTCTTGAAAGTACCACCCCTGGCCGTGGTGTGACGAGCTTTGGAAAACAGAGGAAACTTAGCCCGAGTTACTTGGGCCTTTTGAGTTCATGTGAGGAATAGGCCAAAGTTGCCTATATGTTAGCATTTGCCGTCCGACGCGGAGGCAAAGCGTCCGCCTTCGTATTGTTATGTTCAGGAAAGTATCGAAGATCCATGCAGAATGTTCCCAGTAAATGATGCCCCCGTTAAGAGATAGTAACCCCGAGTTTTGGAAACTAAAGCAGTATCAGAAATGTGGTAAGAGTTCGAGTGTACGATACCGTTGATCGGACGCAGCCGGCACCATTTGTTGGTCGCCGAGCAAGGCTCGCGACAAAGTGACAAAGTGACAAAGTGGTATCATTTTGGTGATGTTAGAGGTGTTTCCTCGTGGACTTGGATGTAAGTTTTTTTTTGTGCGCGGGTGTTTCTGTGGCCAGGTGTGGCAGGATTGTGCTCGTAAGTATAGTAGTGGATCGCGACGCTTGTTTTGAGATTTGTAAGGAACATTCGGACGAATGTTTCTACGAGGGGAGAATGTTATACCCGACTTCCGCAGTATGTACGTAAGGACGCACGAGAAAATTTGAAACTTGTAGAGGCTCGCCGATTTAATTTTGTGCACAACACTTGCTAGAGTCGCTTTTCTACGAAATGTTTTCACAAATTTTCGTAGGGAATTTCCGCTATGTCATTTTTAATTTTGCGGATTTTTCCGAGAGACGAACGTGTTGGATCAACAAGAGGGCGCCACTTGGCACCCTCTCATTGGTGGATTTCAAATCGTCCATTTGGACGAAATGGACAAGGTAAGGCACGCTTTTGTGCCTTGACAAAGTCAAGGGTAGGTAGGATATTTGTGTTTGGTATATCCTAGCCCTACACTTGCCTAACACATGGATTGATCTTGGCCATTGGTCGCCAAGGCTTGTGCTATAAATACCCATCCCTTCAAGACTTATTCATCCATTCCTAAATGTTTCTAAGTGTTAAATCTTCTCCTCCTCTTGTGTTGAGTTCGCCAAGAGGCCTCCCCTCTCCTAGAGGCCTTGGCCGAGGTACACCCCCTCTCCTAGTAGTGTGCTGGTACCCCTAGCCTAGTTGCTTCAGATAATACCCCCTTTGTGGTGTAAATACTCTCAAAAGTATTGTTATAATGCCCAAATTACCTTAGCCGTATACCTTGTTGTATTCTAAGGTTATACCTATACTGAAAGCCCGTAAATACTATTATACTTCCCACAATACAAAACCGAAACCCTAGGAAAATCTCCATAGTCCGGAGTATTGTGTAGAAGTTGGTTAGAACTTCTAAGGGTGGTTTAGAGCTGGTCGAGCGCCGGAGTCGAGCTAAACGATTGCCCAGATCGACTTTTTAACTAGGATAATTATGGGCTTATCGAGGTAATTATCTTGTCCTCTATTGTAATTGGAAATTACATATTGTTAGAATATATAGTTGAAGTATACTATATATAGAATCGAACGTAGTTATCGGCAATGTCTTTTGACTTAAGCCCGAATAATACTTACAGAATGTCTTGCGACTTAAGCCCGAATTTAAAAGAAGAATACCGAATCGTAATTACATAGTGACATGTATTAAGAGACTTGTGTAGTAGTACCGTGGAGTAGAATTGTACCCGCTAGGTTAGACGATAACCCCGGTTGGCTTGGTAGCCACCTGATAGTGAGGAGATTTACGCTGTCATGGGGAGGCGCGAATTTTCTGTAGAATGTTCTACGATGAGATCTAAATGTTAATAAGCGCTTGTGGCCTTATAGGTTCAAGTACTACGCGTGGCGCGATCTACTTGGCTTAAGGAGTAGCCGACGGTTGGAAGTACTTGAGCGCTTGCTATTAGTCGATACTGCCGCGAGGTATGTGAACCTCTTCCTATCTCTTCTAGCATGATATGTGTGAACTATGTAGCACGGTAGACGCATACGTGCTAGATGTATTTGATTGTTTAAAACATAAAGTGTTATAACAGCTTTATGGAAGTTGGTTATAACAGCTTTATGTTGGTAAGAAAATACTTGTGGTCTTTAAAAGGTAACTGATTTGAACTATAACTGGCTTGTTATGTGTTAGTAAAGAACTTGAAGTATTTCAAAAGATTTTTGAATCATTTTGAAAGAAGAAGTAATAATTGGTTTTTGCAAAACTTAAGAGTTATACTAGCTTTATGGGAAGTTAGGTATAACGGCTTAAGAATGTTTTACTGATTTCGGAAATCAAAATGTGTGTCGACAAACCACCGCAAATGCTAATAAAAGGAAATGTTTTGACTAGTTAAGTATTATTAAAACCAAGAGAAACTTCCATCCGCATGTAAGCTAAGATGAGACAAAATGATATTTCCTAGATCATGATCATTGTAATAAGATTGTTATAAACAAGAATATCCTACTCACATATAAGACTTATGTTTCTCGATAGTTAAAAGAGAATTATATTCTTAACTGAATAAGACTATGAACTACGAAACCCTTCTAAAATAAGAAACTTGAACATTGGAAAAGAAGGTTGCTACTTGATTTTACAAAGAGAAGTAATTGATTTACTTTAAAAAGATAATCACTCTATTTTCATATACTACAGGTATTGTGTGGTTTTGTGAAGTAACGATCTTTTAAAGATTTAATGTATGAAGTACTTTGGGGATAGGTATTCAACTTGTTAGTAGAAAGTACCTTGTGTGAATAACTTGATTGTATTGGTTTGTGGTAGCCTCGTAATACTTTCTTGTTGATTTGATAAGTAAGCATGTTAGGATGCTACGTGTGTTAGTATCTTGTGATTATTGTGTAAGTGGTCACTTGTTGTGCTTACGTTGTCAAACGTTAAGCCCGCTGATCGTTATTGTATCACATACCCCTTGACTTGTTATACCGAGGGCTTGCCACCCTTGACGCGGTCTATACGGCCTATGCAATTTGTGACTACGCGAGCGCGTAGCTCCGGGATTGATCATTCCGGTGTTTAGCCCGACGCGGATTCCTATGCGGTCCGCTGAGACTATGCGGTCTTTTGAGACTACGCGGGTCCGCGGAGCCTAGGCGGATACCGAGGGTCGCCTCGACGCGGGTATACCTCAGCGGTCCGGGACCATGATTCGAGGAATACCTACGCGGTCCGCGTGACCTACGCGAGTCACGAGAGTTCCAGGATAGACGCACATTGATATTGCGGGCAAGTGGCCGCCGATCACGTGGTGCGCTCTAGAAAGACCTCGAGATACGCTTTGTGGTATTTTTGGCACCGCTGGTCTTAGTAGTCGGCTATGCCTTCGCACTTGACCCGCACGGTTTTATTGTGATAACTTTGAGGCGTGAGTCCTCGACTTGACATGATCGCTATTTATCAGGAATCAGATTTGGTTATCATACATGTCTCCCGCTTTATATAGACTACTATGATTTCATTTACGTGATTTATTTTCGCCACATACTTGGTACTGTTGCATCGACCTCCTTCTGGGGCTGCGTTCATGCCGCAGTAAAGGTACACCGCCGTTGATCCTAGCTCGTGGTCACGCTGAGCTTGGGAAGCTCCGCTTCTCCGAGGCTTATCACGTATAGTCCGCCGCCGTAAGTGTTTACATTCGTGGTTTGGCGGCCCCGCCCCGCCATTGTTGTCGATCATTCTTAGAGGTCCGTAGTAATCACAGGCGTGGTTTGTAAAAAGGATTAAACTGCTCATGTTGAAAGAGTTGTTATTTATATATATACCGGGTAACCGCTTTGGTTAGCCTGTCGCTATTTCACCGCCTTATTACACCGTTTCATGTATTGTCTTTATGTTCCACTGATTACGTGTATGGCTACTTGGGTGCCGAGGTAAGGCACTGACACGCCCGGTTCGGTCGTGACAATTCTAAGCAGAGGGTTCTCTATTCTACGAAAAATCTGCATCACTTCCTACCCGTTAAACTACAAGTCTCATCAGAATACAAATTCCCATGTGTAAGTACAGCTCAATCTTCTTCTTTAATATCCTTCTATTACAGTTCAAATCTCTTCAGAATATCCTTCTATGAATCTTATATTCATTTCTATACTACTACAAAGATGTAATTTCCAATTACAATAAGGTCAAGAGTATTTACCTCGATAAGCCCAAAATTATCCAAGTTTAAATATCGATCCTGAGCAACGTTTAGCTCCTACTCTGAGCGCTCCAACCCGCTCCAAACAACCCTTAGAAGTTCTACGCAACTTCTTCTTAATACTTCAACCAACTGTGAAGATTTTCCTAAGGGTTTCATGTGATCAAGGAAAGTATAATAGTATTTCGGGCTTTAGTATAGGTAACCTTGGAATACTACAAGGTATTTGGGCCAAGGTATTTTGGAATAGTAACAATACTTGGAGAATACTTTTCTACCAAGGGGGTATTTTTACGAGACAACACTCAAGAGGGGTACTTCGCCATGGCCTCACAAAGGGAGGGAGGCTTGACGAAAGCCTACAAAGGGGGAGAGGATTTCAAGACTTAGAAAAGTGAGTGGATGAAGAAGTCTTCAACTAAGGGGTATTTATAGGAAACCAATGGACAAGATCAAGACAAGTGGGCAAGTGGAGGTGAGGATTTGTACATGTGCACCCTAGCCATCTACTCCTCAAATCACTCCAAACATTGACCCATGGTTTAGGCCTCAAAACATGGCAAGAACGTGCAAGCCATCGGCCACTGATCGCTTCACTGAGGGTGACAAGTGTCGCCTCTCGTTGGTCCAAAATATTTCATCTCTCGGAAAAATCCGCAAAATTTATTAAGGTCGCGAATCGTAATTTTCCTCGCAAAGTTTGGAAAACGCTTGCCGAAAACAATTCTTTCGTGGGTTGTGAACAAAATTTGCGCCCCTTGCCTAATTTAAGGCTCAATTTTAGACGACGCCTTCACGCATACCGAAATACGGGTATAACGGTGAACACCGAGGAAAATCCAACCCGTGGCTAGAACCTACGATAGTCGCGGAACCGTAAGCCCGAGCTCACCAACTCCTAGATACCGAACGCCCCAACCCCGGAGGGCCACTCAGACCGCGGAGGTGCATACCTGACGCCGAGAAGGTCCGCCGAAGTTACCAAAGGACCACGATCCGCCTCTTCGCCGATCTTGGTTAACCCGCCGATCCCACGCTTTCTGGCTTGTGCATAAGCCCGCACGCAGCCATGCTCATGCTCGATCAAGAGCTACTCTTGCACAACCTCTCTTAGATAGTCATCAAGACCCGTGATAAATCGGTACATAATATACTTCTCGGTTGCTAACTCCTAGCTAGTAACAGGTCGCCTTTGCAATCTATACTTTCGCCATCGTCGTGAACCAAGGTTCAAATCTCGGCCGCAGAGGAATCGCCGCCGGGCTAAACTCACGGGTCGCGACGCCGCAGAACTTCCCGAATGAAGCACCACCAGTGATGGTTGGGCTCAGGCCCTCAGAATCTCTCGTGTTTCTACTCGCAGCCTCCTACGCTTTGCCTTCTGGGCCCGGGTTGCCTTACGCGGAGGCATAACTGGTAAAGGAAAGGAATACGTTAGAGGGGTCCGACTTGTAACACAGCTCTAAGGCACGATCTCAGAGTGAGAAGAATGGAAACCAATCCTAAATATCCTGCAGCCTCCTGATTATTGGTGTGGTGCACAACACACCGATAATCAAGACTCTACTAGATACGGTCTGTAGACACTTTCCGAGGATTAACTGCTCTGATACCACTTTTGTCACGACCCAAACCCGGGCCCGTGACTGGTGCCTTACCCGGGCACCCAAGTAGACATACATCAGAGTAATCAGCGGAATATAAAACAAGATATGAAATAATATGAAGTGAGAAACAGTTTATCTGAGAAAAGTTGCCTTTCGGCATATATATATATATATATAAACTTGAACCTAAACAGTTACATCCCTTTTACAAACTCTGCCCACAACAGTACTACAGACCTCTACGAATGTTATAACAACAACGACGGGACAGGGCCCCGCCATACCCCTGAATGTAAGTACCTACAACAACAGGGGACTATACCAAAGATAAGCCTCCGGAGAAACGGAGCTTCCCAAACGCTGAACTGTGACCCTATGAGCGAGGATCAACAACTGGTGTACCTCTACCTGCGGCATGAACGCACTTCGGGCGAGGTCAAGATAACAGTACCAAGTATGCGAATCAAAATATCAGAAATGAAATCATAATAGTCTATATAAAATGTACATATATGATAACCAATTTACGATACACAATATGTAGTCAGCGTGTCAAGTCGTGACTCACGCCTAAAGTCATCACTCAAATATAACCATGGGTCTCATGCCCACAATATCAATCATGCCCGTGGAATTCCTTCCTCACTGCCGTCAGTCCATGATATAAAAACACCATAGAATACACATGAACACCAGGTCCCACCTGTGTCATAATAAAATCGTACGGGGTAAGTACGAAGGCATAGCCGACTACTAAAACCCACAGTACCAACAATGCCATAAACTGTATCACAAGGTCTTTCTAGACCGCCACATGATCGGCGTCACTCGCCTCGCAGATCAATATGCGCTGCCTAACTCGGAACTTCCCGCAGCCCGTATAGGCCACACATAGGCCCGCATGAGGTATTCCCGCATCGAGGGTAGCTACTCCTGTATCGCCCTCGACTCGTAGTCCGCACGCCACATAGACCGCATACTAACCTCGAACTCTCAGAGCTCGCATAAGTGTAACGCCCAACCCGGCCCACATCGTGCCTACCCCGCACCCTAGTGATACAACATCGAGAAAACCAGCGGAAAATAAAACATGAATCATGAAACAAGAGATATAATAAATAAACAGCCAACCAAAACAGCTTGCCTTCAAGATATACATAAAACCCGAACAGTTTAATCCTTTTACAACCCCGCCACAATGGGCTTCTGCACTTAAGATTTACAACGACTATGACGGACAGTGGCCGCCATACCCCCGAATGTACAAGAACCTACAACTCAGTGGAACACATACCAAAAGATAAGCCTCCGAGAAACGAGCTTCCCAAAACGCTGAATCGAGATCCTAAGAGCGAGGATCCACGATCGATGTACTCTACTGCGGCATGAACGCACCTCAAGGAGGTCAAGATAACAGTACAGTATGTGAAATCACAACATCAGAATGAAATCATAATAGCTAAAAAGGCGAGACATGTATGATAACCAAAATACAAGACGCAACATAAAAACGATAAGTCGTGACTCACGCCTCAAAGTCACCACTCAAATATAACTACGTCTCACGCCATACATCCATCATGTTCGCATCACGGCCGCATGCCCCTAATCGCTTCGGTGTAGACATGTCCATGATGCAACACACAATAAGGCCGCACGGCCACATGCCCCGAATATCAGACGGTAGACATCGCCCATGTTAAGCACAACCATATATCGGTAATCAACCGCCGCATGGCCGCGATGCCTCTAACATCAGACGGTAGACACGCCCATGTGACATCAACAACAAGACAGAATCAAAATGGAAACATACCCGTGGAATTCTCCATCACCGCCAAAGACGCCCAAGTAAGTTCTCAATAAGTCAACCGCCTCTATCGAGACGCGAATACGTAAGTACCACACTTGCACAACAAAGGCTCTCATCACAAGCATAGGCAAGTTTCACAACAACAAGCACAGGCAAGTTTCACAACAACAAGCATAGGCAAATTTCACAACAACAAGCATAGGCAAGTTTCACAACAACAAGCATAGGCAAGTTTCACAACAACTCAAAGTACTTTCATTTTATGCCAAAGTCCGGGTTTTAACCCTAAAGTACTACGTACGTTAAATTCTTTTAAAAGAGATCCATTACTTATAAAATTCACCCGATACCCGTAGTATTAGAATGACCAACCCACATTCCTTTTAAAAATCAAGTAACAACATTCTTTTCCTAAAGTTCCAGTTTGCCTAGTTTCAATTACTCAAGCTTCTCATTTTCAAATGGTTTCATAGTTCCCAAACTTAATCACTGATTCCTTTTAGAACAATTGAGTAATATATGTCTCACGCGAGAGTAGGTTATTCTTCTTACAACATTCTCATTACAAAAATGCATGATCTAGAAAATGTATATCATTTTGTCTCATCTTAGTTTCTATGCAGATGGAGGTTTCTACCGGTTTTAATACAATTCATCATTTTTCAATACATTTTCCTTTATTAACGCCGCAGTTGGTCCTGTCGATACACATTCTGATTTCAAATCAAGAAACATTATCCCTTTAAATAAAACCAAGTACTCATTACTCACGAATGAGGTTTCACACAAACATTCACATTAAAACAAATAAGTTAAGTCTCTTATCTTATAAGATCAAGTCTCTTAACTTCTAACATCAAGAAACCATTTTCTTTACCTCTTAAGACATTATACCTAACTCCCATAAAGCTAGTATAACTCTTTTTAAAACCTTTAAAACCAAGTGTTACTCTCCTTCCAAAACGATTTATAAATCTTTTGAAATACATCAAGTTCTTTATTATAACTAGCCGCTTATAATTCACATCGCTTACCTTTTGAAAACCACAAAGTATTTTTTACCTACATAAAGTCGTTATAACCAACTTCCCATAAAGCCGTTATAACACTTTATGTTTTAAGAACAATCAAACACGCTAACACATGACGCTTCACCGTATCACATAGTTCACACATATCATGCTAAAAGAGATAGGAAGAGGTTCACATACCTCGCGACGATTGTCGACTAATAGCAAAACGCCCAAGTACCTCAAACCGCCGCTACTCCTAAGCCGTGGATCACTCCACACGTAGTACTTCAACCTATAAGGCCACAAGGCGCTTATTAACATCTAGATCTCAACGCCCCATAATCTACGTAAAATTTGGCAAAGACTCTCCCCGCCACAACAAGCAAATCTCCTTCTCTATCGAGGCCGGCCACCAAGCCAACCAGTGGGGGTTTTACACGCCTAACCGACGTACAATTCTACTACACAAGAATACTACACAAGTCTACCAGAATACACCCTATGTAATTACAGCTCTTCATTTAATTCTTCAGCTTAAGTCAAAAGACATTGCACAAGATTAAGTATAGTTCTATATATAGTATACTTCAACTATATATTCAAACATGTAATTTCCAATTACAATAGAAGGACAAAGAGTGTTTACCTCGATAAGCCCAAAATTATCCAAGTATAAAGTCGATCCCGAGCAACGCTTAGCTCCTACTCCGAGCGCTCAAACAACCCTTAGAAGTTCTAACCAACTTCTACTTACAACTTCAACAACGGGTGAAGATTTCCTTGGTTTCGTTGTGGCTAAAGGAAGTATAATCGTATTTTCTGGCTTTGTATAAGTGTAACCTTGGGAATACTACAAGGTATTGGGCCAAGGTATTTGGACATTATAACAATATTAGAGAGTATTTCTATACCACAACAAGGGTATTATACTAAAACAACTAGGCAGTGGGTACCCACGCCAAGGCACCACAAAGGGGAGGGTGGCCTCTGCCAAAGCCAAACTTTAAGGGGAGAGGGGCTCTTGACGAGAGTCAACAAGAGGGAGGAGGGTTTCAAGACTTGGAAGATTTTTGACGAATGAAGTCTTCAAAGAGAGGGTATTTATAGCAAAACCAAAAGCCAACCAATGGCCAAGATCCTTCCAAGTGTATAGCAAGTGTAAGGCCAAGATCAAGCCAAGTGCACCCTAACCCCTACTCCACAAAACATGGCACAAAACAAGCCACAAACAAGGCACAAAACCATGAACCAATCGGCCAAGGCCAAGCCTCCTTTCGTTGTCTAACGAGGTGACAAGTGTCACCCTCCCGTTGGTCCAAAAATGTTCGTCGCTTCTAAAATCCGCAAAAATACTAAATGACATAGCCGGAATTTTCCCAACGTAAGCCGTGGAAACGCTTCGTCGAACGACTCTATTCGCACTTGTGCCCAAATTTCAACCAAAGCCAATTCTAAGGCAAAATTTAATACGCACGCCTCACGCATATACTGAAATACGGTATAACATTCTTCCTTAGAAACATTCGTCCCGAATGTTCCTTCAAGGTCTCAAAACAACAGCGCCGTGATAGTCTTCACCGCTATACGTCATTGAAAACAATCATGCCACACCGGTCACAAAACACACGCCACTTCTCCTTTCTCGCAGATTGCCACGAACACTCAACTTCGTTCTAGTGTCCGTACCACACTTCGCCAACGCCGTTTCCCAACCCTCGAGTCACTACCTCCAAACTTGGTCATCTCACTAACCTCGATTTCCCAAGGCCATTCCCGCCTTCACGAATCGATTCGATCGAACGTATCCACGAACTCATACGATGGTCATCTAAACTGGGCCTAGCACCTCGTGACTCGCCACCGGCGACCACCCAGAGCTGACCTTCCTCAAACGGACGCGGTTGGCCCGCAACATGGCCCCAACCCGACCCAATCGTAGCGCCAACTCTCTAATTTCGATCCAACAATCTTTCTACAGTCGCGAAGCTACCACTTCCATTTCACACCACCCGTGACTTACCCTTTTCACTAACCGTGTTTCTAAATCACATTTTAGCACAAAGCTATCCAAACATATCATTAAACACATCAACAACATCAATACACACAAAACTCTGTAGGTTAAGGATATACTCAAACTAGGCGGTTCAAGGACCGCTAAAATCGAACTTCCACCGCGACTTCTACCGTGGCTCCGCAATCGCTCTAGTAGCTGTGTTATCCTACCAGCTACCGGCCTGGAGCCTCGTCATATGGCCCCGTTGGCCGCAAGAATAACAAGCTCCTCGTACTACGACACTCCGAAATGCGGTCTACTACATCGACCACACCGGTGTAGGGTGACCGCATCCGCCAACACCCCTACCTCAACATTCAAACTCCGAGCCCCGACCGCCTCGAATATCCTGCGGTCCCGGCGGTCGCGGAGGACCACTGCAGAATGGCGAGGTACATAACTAGTTCCGGCCGAGGCGGTCCGCTCGAAGTCGCCAAAATATCCGCCGCCTTGGCCTTCTTCTCACGAAAGCCGTCCACCTGCCGATCTCCGCGCCTCGCACTCCAAGTGCGTATGAGCTCACGCGGCACGTCCATGCCCGCCAAGAGAAACACCAACAACTTCTCGCTAGGTAATCATCGAGCCTCGTAACATATCGGTGCACTCGATCCTCCATACTAGCTACTAATGCGGAACATACCGCCAATGAGTCGAACTCACATTGTACTCCCAATCAGACGCCTGCTTCGCCAACATCAAAAATTGTTTACCCGAGCCCTCTCATTTGTGGAGGCAAGAAATGTGCCGAAGGCCCCAAAACTCGTCCCAAACGGCCGATGTGCATGCTCTCCCGAAAGCTCCCACGAAGTCAAACCAATCGATCGCGTATCACGCACCGACGCGAACCAAATGTCACGCATCATCACGAAGCCTTGATCACCCGCATGATCATCTCAGAATCGACGGATGAACTCGCGGATCATCCTCCGCCTCGACAGAAACTCAAAGGGCTACAACTAAGGAAATCCAGTAGCCTCAAACCGCTCGCCTCGGCACTACATGTGCCAGGCTGAACTGAATCGCGGCCCACCATCTCATATCGCCACAACCTCGCCAATAATCGCCATCTCTCGCGACCCATCTCCCGCCTCCGCATGGGACCGAGGCTCGTATCAGAGTCTCGCAGCCACCGCCGCGCTCTAAACTCGCTAGGCCGCGGCGCGCCGCAAAACTTCGCCGTCAAGCACTACTCGTATCGACCGCTCGCGCTCGTACTCTCAATCCCACTAGCGCCTCCTCGCCGCCTTGCCCTTCGGGCCCCGGTTGCCTTTCGCAGAGGCATAATCGTAAAACGAAACACGCCGAGAGGGTCCAACTTACAACACGCTTCTAAGGCACGATCTCGTAATGAGAAGAATGGAAACCAATCCTAAATGTCCTATAGCCTCTGATTATAGATGTGGTGCACAACACACCGATAATCAAGACTTACTAGACACGGTCAGACACTTTCCGAGGACTAATCGCTCGATACCACTTTGTAATCAGTGCGGCCGCCGAGGCATTAACCTTCGCGACCTTACAAAGTGTACCGGCTGCTGCGATCCTCGAGGCATGCCCAACGCCTTCTCGTGATGTGCCATACGGAGAGCCACGGTTCCGCTCGTTCAGTGAGGCTCGCCTTTATACGCCACCGAAGGAGGTCGAGACAACAGTACCAAGTATGTGAAATCACAACATCAGAATGAAATCATAATAGCTTAAAAAGGTGATACATGTATGATAACCAAAATACAGTACGCAACATAAAAACAGTCAAGTCAGGGACTCACGCCCTCAAAGTCACCACTCAAAATATAACTATGGGTCTCACGCCCATACATCCATCATGTTCGCATCATGGCCGCATGCCCCCGGAATACTGCCTCGGTGTAGACATGTCCATGATGCAACACACAACAAGCGCCGCACGGCCACATGCCCCTGAATCAGACGCAGGTAGACACGCCCATGTTACAAGAATAACCATATATCGTAATCAACCCGCCGCATGGCCGCGTGCCCGAATCGTGACGGTGTAGACATGTCCACGTGACATCAACAACAAGACAAGAATCAAAATGGAAACATACCCGTGGAATTCTCCATCACCGCCAAGACGCCCAAGTAAGTTCTCAACAAGTCAACCGCCTCTATCGAGACGCGCAGAATACGTATACCACACTTGCACAACAAAGGCTCTCATCACAAGCATAGGCAAGTTTCACAACAACAAGCACAGGCAAGTTTCACAACAACAAGCATAGGCAAATTTCACAACAACAAGCATAGGCAAGTTTCACAACAACAAGCATAGGCAAGTTTCACAACAACTCAAAGTACTTTCATTTTATGCCAAAGTCCGGGTTTTAACCCTAAAGTACTACGTACGTTAAATTCTTTTAAAAGAGATCCATTACTTATAAAAGTCACCCGATACCCGTAGTATTAGAATGACCAACCCACATTCCCTTTTAAAAATCAAGTAACAACATTCTTTTCCTAAGTTCCAGTTTGCCTAGTTTCAATTACTCAAGCTTCTCATTTTCAAATGGTTTCATAGTTCCCAAACTTAATCACTTGATTCCTTTTTAGAACAATTGAGTAATATATGTCTCACGTGAGAGTAGGTTATTCTTCTTTACAACATTCTCATTACAGCAGCCATGATCTAGAAAATGTATATCATTTTGTCTCATCTTAGTTTCTATGCAGATGGAGGTTTCTACTGGTTTTAATACAATTCATCATTTTTCAATACATTTTCCTTTATTAACGCTGCAGTGGTCTGTCGATACACATTCTGATTTCCGAAATCAGTAAAACATTATCCCTTTAAATAAAACCAAGTACTCATTACTCACGAATGAGGTTTCACACAAACATTCACATTAAAACAAATAAGTTAAGTCTCTTATCTTATAAGATCAAGTCTCTTAACTTCTAACATCAGTAAACCATTTTCTTTACCTCTCTTAAGACATTATACCTAACTCCCATAAAGCTAGTATAACTCTTTTAAAACCTTTAAAACCAAGTGTTACTCTCCCTTCAAAACGATTTATAAATCTTTTGAAATACATCAAGTTCTTTATTATAACTAGCCAGTTATAATTCACATCAGTTACCTTTTTAAAACCACAAAGTATTTTCTTACCTACATAAAGCTGTTATAACCAACTTCCCATAAAGCCGTTATAACACTTTATGTTTTAAGAACAATCAAACACGCTAACACACGTACGCTCTACCGCACTCATAGTTCACACATATCATGCTAGAAGAGATAGGAAGAGGTTCACATACCTCGCGACGATTGTCGACTAATAGCAAAACGCCCAAGTACCTCAAACCGCGGCTACTCCTAAGCCAAGTGGATCACTCCACACGTAGTACTTCAACCTATAAGGCCACAAGGCGCTTATTAACATCTAGATCTCAACGCCCCATAATGTACGAAAATTGGCGACTCTCCCGCCACAACAAGAAATCTCCTTCTCTATCGAGGCCGCCACCAAGCCAACCGAGGGGGTTTACACGCCTAACCTGACGTGTACAATTCTACTACACAAGAATACTACACAAGTCTCATCAGATACGCCCTATGTAATTACTGAGTCGATTCTTAATTCTTCAGCTTAAGTCAAAAGACATTGCACAAGATTAAGTATAGTTCTATATATAGTATACTTCAACTATATATTCAAACATGTAATTTCCAATTACAATAGAAGGACGATAGTGTTTACCTCGATAAGCCCAAAATTATCCAAGTATAAAGTCGATCCCGAGCAACGCTTAGCTCCTACTCCGAGCGCCCAAACAACCCTTAGAAGTTCTAACCAACTTCTACTTACAACTTCAACAACGGGTGAAGATTTCCTTAGGTTTCGTTTTGTGGCTAAAGGAAGTATAATCGTATTTTCGGGCTTTGTATAAGTGTAACCTTGGGAATACTACAAGGTATTTGGGCCAAGGTATTTGGACATTATAACAATATTAGGAGAGTATTTCTATACCACAACAAGGGGTATTATACGAAACAACTAGGCTAGTGGGTACCCCACGCCAAGGCACCACAAAGTGGGGAGGGTGGCCTCTCGCCAAAGCCAAACTTTAAGGGGAGAGGGCTCTTGGACGAGAGTCAACAAGAGGAGGAGGGGTTTCAAGACTTGGAAGATTTTTGATGAATGAAGTCTTCAAAGAGAGGTATTTATAGCAAAACCAAAAGCCAACCAACGGCCAAGATCCTTCCAAGTGTATAGCAAGTGTAAGGCCAAGATCAAGCCAAGTGCACCCTAACCCTACTCCACAAAACATGGCACAAAACAAGCCACAAAACAAGGCACAAAACCATGAACCAATCGCCAAGGCCAAGCCTCCTCTTTGTCCAATGAGGGTGACAAGTGTCACCCTCCCGTTGGTCCAAAAATGTTCCGTCGTTCGGAAAAATCCGCAAAAATACTAAATGACATAGCCGGAATTTTCCCAACGTAAGCTGTGGAAACGTTTCGTCAGAAAACGACTCTATTCGGCACTTGTGCCCAAATTTCGAACCAAAGCCAATTCTTAAGGCAAAAAATTTAATACGTACGCCCTCACGTACATACTCTGGAAATACGGGGTATAACAATAAGTCCCCTGGACCCACATGAGGTATTCTCGAATCATAGTCACACAGACTGCCTGAGGTGTACCTCGTGACGGCACTTAACCCCAGTATATCATGTCAAGAGTGAGTGATATAATACTAACATAACGGCTTATCGTTAAACAACATAAGCACAACAAGAAACCCCCTTACACAACCATCACAAGACACTAACACACGTAGCATCCTAACATGTTTACTTATCAAATCAACAAGAAAGTATTACAAGGCTATCACAAACCAACATAGTCAAGTTATTCACACAAGGTACTTTCTATTTTATGCCAACAAGTTCGGGTTTTTATCCCCAAAGTACTTCATACATTATCTCTTTAAAAAGATCATGTTTCTTTCACAAGAGTCACACGAT
The DNA here is from genome assembly GCA_029844215.1 of Przewalskia tangutica. Taxonomy (NCBI): domain Eukaryota; kingdom Viridiplantae; phylum Streptophyta; class Magnoliopsida; order Solanales; family Solanaceae; genus Przewalskia; species Przewalskia tangutica. Next base: position 64,632,887 of record CM056721.1, on the reverse strand, counting down.
ACAGTAGTATTAAAAATAGAGTGACTATCTTTTTAAGTAAACCAAAACAATTTCCCTTTTTAAAGACAAGTAACAACCTTCTTTTCCAAAAGTTCAAGTTTGCCTAAGTTCAATTACTCAAGTCTCTTATTTTCGAAAGGTTTCGTAGTTCATAGTCTTAATCACTTAATAATATAATTCACGTTTAAAACAATTTGAGAAACATATGCCTTATGTGTGAGTAAGTTATTCTTGTTCATAACAATCTTATTAAAGCAGCCATGATCTAGGAAATGTAATATCATTTTGTCTCATCTTAGCTTCTATGCAGATGGAGGTTTCTACTGGTTTTAATAATAAATAATTAGTCAATACATTTCCCTTTATTAGCGCTGCAGTGGTTTGTTCGATACTTATTCTCATTTCCGAAATCAATATAAGGCGTTCATAAACAATTAAGTAAACCGTTCCTTTTATCTCTCTTAAGTCGTTATACCTAACTTCCCATAAAGCTAGTATAACTCTTAAGCTTTTAAAACCAAGTATTACTCTTCTTTCAAAAACGATTCTTAATTCTTTTGAAATACTTCAAGATTCTTACTCAAGTCAAAAGACATCGCAGTAAAACCACGTTCAGTTAACACACGTACGTCTACCGTACTATATATATTCTTTTAAAATATCATGCTCAAGAGGATAGGAAGAATCACATACCTCGCGACGATTATCGACAAATAGCAAAACGCTCCACCGCTATAACCCGGCTAGCCTTGTCCACCCTTCAAGTAGAACATGCTACTCGCAGAACTTTCAACCTATAAAGGCCATATACGTCTATCAACGTCTAGACTACTCTGTAGAATATTCTAAGCAGAGGGTTCTCTATTCTACGGAAAATCGGGCAGCACTTCCCTACCCGTTAAACTACACAGTCTACTGTAAATACAGTCCTATGTAAGTACAGTTCAATCTTCTTCTTTAATATTCTTCTGATGTGATTTCAATTCAATTCTCTTCTCTTATACCATCCTTCTATATATCTTATACTCATTTCTATACTACTACAGTATGTAATTTCCAATTACAATAGAAGGACAAGAGTATTTACCTCGATAAGCCCAAAATTATCCAAGATTTAATGTCGATCCTGAGCAACGTTTAGCTCCTACTCTGGGCGCTCCAACCCGCTCCAAACAACCCTTAGAAGTTCTACGCAACTTCTTCTTAATACTTCAACCAATTATGAAGATTTTCCTTAGGGTTTCGTTTAGAGACTAAAGGGAAGTATAATAGTATTTCTGGGCTTTTAGTATAGGGGTAACCTTGGAATACTACAAGGTATTTGGGCCAAGGTATTTTGGAATAGTAACAATACTTGGAGAATACTTTTCTACCAAGGGGGGGGGTGTTTCACGAGAACAACACTCAAGAGGGGGGGGGGGGTACTTTCGGCCGAGGGCCTTCTCAAGGGGGAGAGGGTGCTCTTGGATGAGAACACTACTAAGAGGGGGGAGGATTTTAAGACTTAGAAATTATTTTGTGGATGAAGAAGTCTTCAACTAAGGGGGGTATTTATAGGACTTTCAATGGCCAAGATTAAGGCAAGTGGAGGGCAAGTGGAGGGTGAAGATTTGGACAAGTGTTGTGTGGGTCCCACCTTATCCATCCACCACACAAATATCTAGCAAACATTGACCAAATGTTTTAGGCAACAAAAATGGAAAAAACGTGCCAAGGAATTCGGCCACCATTTCCGCCAACTTGAGGGTGACACATGTTGCCCTCTCGTTGGTCCAAAATATTTTATCTCTCGGAAAAATCCGCAAAAATTATAAATGTCGCAACCGTAATTTTCCCTTCGCAAGGTCCTAAAAACATTTCGTCGGAAAACAACTCTTTTCGCTAGTTGTGCACAATTTTCGTCCCTTTGCCTACTTAAGGCTTAAAATTTTATACGTACGCCCTTATGTACATACTCTGGAAATACGGGGTATAACACCAACATCCCCCATAAGACTTGGTAAGAACTTAGGATAACTTAGACATAACCTTTACATAGAGTAAGTCAACATACATACCTCTTAACATCTAAGAGTAGAAGGAATCATGAAATAATACCACATGTATATTTCATACATAGAATCATGACAAAAGAAGGAAGAGGTTCACATACCTCGCGACGATTATCGACAAGTAGCAAAATGCTCCAAAATACTTCAACCTTGATAGCTATTCCATCCTTTAAGTAGAATACGCTACTCGTAGTACTTCAAACTATATTAATCATAACATGTCTATCAAATCCTCCCTTTTAAACGTAGAATCATACTAAGTATAAGGACTCTTATTCTACGGAAAATCGGGCAGCACCTCCTTTGTTTCTACGTACTTATCCACCCTTTTCAAGGCCCAAAAAATCAATAACCAAACGCCACATTTAAGGCCCAACAATTCAGCAAATACAAAATGGATTACACGCCTAATAGGACGTGTAAAATTCTGCCCCACAATCAATATAAAACTGCCCAATATTTCCAAGCCATAATCGGCTACCATTGTCACAACAAATTATCAATTTCCTTTCAATTCCTTTTTCAATCCAAGTTGTTATTCCAATATGTTATATACATAATAACAATTACAACAACTATAAATCCTTTCTTCCTTAACATGCGACGATCGACCAAATTGATTACAACATTAATGACTAACTTGTCCATTTTCGGTTTTAACATGTCGACATGATCCAAATCTTTTCAAACTTCATTCTATATACTACATGCTCATTTCTTAACTACTAGAACATGTAATCTTCAATTACATTAAGAAGATGGAGATTTTACCTCAATAAGCCCTAATAATGTCCAAGCGTAAAAGTCGATCCTTAGTGTTACACCCCGAAATTCAGGTCATGCTTATGAGAACGTAAGAAATGAATTAAGATTTAAATTTTAGAAAGATAGGTTGACAGAATATTTCGGACGGGTTTTAGTCAACTTTGAGGCGGTTTATGTCCAGTTGCATTAGGAGTTCCTAGGTGTTTCAAAGGCCTAGTACGTAGTTCGTTGAGTCTAGTTCCCAACGCAACAAACCATTCGTCGATAAGACATCGGAGTAGAAAGGTATGGAAGTTACAAGTTCGGTCGCAATGAGCGTAAAAGTATTTCCGTCGGGGCCACGTGTGGCCGGATGCAGGTCGCCGGATATGCCAAGGTTCTCTCGAAGTGCAGGCGCGCAAGTAATCTTGAAGTTCTCGGAGGTTTCAGTGCCGCGGCGCCGAGGCGGGATTTCTGCGAAATCTGGGGGAAAAATCAGAAGATTTTTTTTAAAAGGCCATGGGAGGGTGACAAGTGTCCATCCCATTTGATTGTGGGGAAGTCCTATTTATTGACCAAGTCTTGAAGACTTGGTCATTCTTCAAGAACCCCCTTCTCTCTAAAAATCCCTCTTCCTTCTCTCTAAAAATTTCCTCTCCATTCTCTCTAAAAATTCAAGGAGAAACCAAGGCCTAGAGGAATTTCGAAAAGGTGGCAAGAAGGAAACATGTTGACAAGCTTGTAGGAGGTTTGTGGAGGTGATTGTGGAAAGAAGGTAGGTGAAATTTGTTGGACTAATTTGGGTAAACCCTAAGGTAACAATCCATCCACCTTTTTAAGTAAAAATTGTGTTGCATGTGTGGAAGATAGGACTTGTAGTTGTCAATATTGCTTTTAGATATATTGCATGTAGGAATAATGTTATACGCCGTAGTTCCGGAGCATGTACGTGAGGACGTACGTACGTTTGTACAAACCCTAATTAGGTTAAGAATGAAATTGTAAGCTTTCGACGGAAAAGATTCCGAACCTTGTGAAGGAAATTCTACGTTTTTAATATTTTTTTAACCGATTACGGATTTTTCCGAGAGACGAAATATTTTGGACCATTAGGAGGGCGACATATGTCACCCTTAGTTGGCTTAGGTTGGACGAAAATGTGGCCTAGTGGGCAAGTCAAATTGGTCAAGTCTTGCAAGTTGATTTGTGTGAGTGGGAGTAGGTGGAAGTGGACGTTTTTTTTTAGAGTTAGTGGAGTCCACATGGCTCATTGTTGTGGTGGGCATGTGTTCCAATATTGTGGTGGACATATGTCCAAATGTTGTGGGAGACACTTGGTTGGAAGACCTCATCTTTCACTTGGATCATAATCTCCACCTTCCATTTATTTTGATCTTAGCCCTTGAGTGTTCTATAAATACCCCCCTTGAGTGAAGACTTCTTCATCCACTCCTCATTCTCTAAGTCTCAAAACTCCTCTCCTCAGTAGTGTTTCTCGTCCAAGCCCTCTCCCCTTCCTAGTGGCTTCGCCGAGAACCCTCTCCCCTTTGTAAAAAGTTGCCTTCTAGTAGTTACTATTCCAAAATACCCTAGCCCCAAATCCCTTTTAGTAGTTGAGTAGAAGTTGTTTAGAAACTTCTAAGGTCTCTGAGCTATCTGAGCGTGCAATTAGGAGCTAAACCTTGCTCAGATCGACATTTAACTTGGATAATTTTGGGCTTGTCGAGGTAAACACTTTTGTCCTTCTATTGTAATTGAAGATTACCTATAAGAATAGTTAAGATTTGAGTATAAGATATAGAAGGATATTAAAGAATAGAATTGAACTGTAATCACAGTAGAAGGGTATAAAAGAAGAAGAATTGAATCAGATTTACATAGGACTCATTTACAGAGACTTGTGTAGTATGACGGGTAGGGAAGTACTGCCCGATTTTCCGTAGAATAGAGAACCCTCTACTTAGAATATTCTTCAGTGTAGTCTAGACGTTGATAGACGTATATGGCCTTTATAGGTTGAATGTTCTGCGAGTAGCATGTTCTACTTGAAAGGTGGACAAGGCTAGACGGGTTATAGCGGTGGAGCATTTTGCTATTAGTCGATAATCGTCGCGAGGTATGTGATTCTTCCTATCCTCTTGAGCATGATATTTTTAAAAAGAATATATATAGTACGGTAGACGTACATGTGTAAACTGAACGTGGTTTTACTGCGATGTCTTCTGACTTGAGTCTAATAATAAAGAATCTTGAAGTATTTCAAAAGAATTAAGAACCGTTTTTGAAAGAAGAGTAATACTTGGTTTTAAAAGCTTAAGAGTTATACTAGCCTTATGGGAAGTTAGGTATAACGACTTAAGAGAGATAAAAGGAACGGTTTACTTAATTGTTTATAAACGCCTTGTATTGATTTCGGAAATGAGAATAAGTATCGAACAAACCTGTCACGACCCGAACTCGGGCCCGTGACTGGTGTCTTACCCCGGGCACCCTAGTGATACAACATCAGAGAAAAACCAGCGGAAATAAAAACTCAAGAAAGAAAACAGTGAAATAAGAAAGCAGGCTAACCCAAACGGTTACCTTTGTACATAAATTAAAACTTGAACAGTTACATCCTTACAAACTCTGCCCACAACAGTGCTACAGACCTCTAAGAATTTTAAAACCATAATGACGGGACAGGGCCCCGCCATGCCCCTGAATAAACAAAAGACTACTACTTCAGGGAACCGTACCACAGGACAAGCTTCCGGAGATATGGAGCTTTCCGAGAACCGAACAGCGATCCTAAGAGTGCGGATCAGCAAGCTATGTACCTCAACCTGCGGCATGAACGCAGCCGGGCGAGGTCAGATAACAGTACCAAGTATGTGAATCAGAAAATATCAGAAATGAAATCATAATAGTCTATATAAAGCAGGAGACATGTATGATAACCAAACTACAGTACACAACATATAAGCAGTCAAGTCAGGGACTCATGCCCGTGAAATTATCACTCAAATACAACCCGGGAATTTAACCCGCACAATGGCCACATGCCCCGGCATCTCACCTCGGTATAAGCATGGCCATGGAACCATCCTAGTGGGCCCATACCCGTGGACCATCCAACGTGTCGGTATGCCCAAAGGAGTCAACAAGATAACAATCCCTGTGGAAGCATACCCGTGGGCTACCCAACGTGTCAGTATGTCCAAACAACTAACAAAACAATACTCACCGGACGATACCCGCTGGCTACCCAACGTGCGGTATGTCCAAACAAGTAACCGATAACACTTAACGGAACATACCTGTGGGCTACCCAACGTGTCAGTATGCCCATCAATCAACCAGATAGCCGGCCCTCCATCGAGAGACTCGGTAGCACACAACCAAACACTTGCACAACAAGGCTATCACAACAAGCATAGGCCAGTTACACACAACTCAAGGTACTATAATTACTTCTTAACACAACGTCAAGTATACCATTTAAAACCCAAGTATTTAACCCCTTAAAGATCAAGGTACTCCTACCTTTTATAAACAAGTCACTTATGTTTTTCCATCGCAAGGAGTTCAATATTTGAAAACGAGTTACTTCCTTTTTCCCAAAATCAAGTTACCATTTTAAATCTAATAATGAAACCATTTCATTATTTTCATAAAGTCGTTATAATTAACTTTCCATAAAGCTATTATAACACTTTATGTTTTAGGACAAGTCAAGACAGAACCATGCCTTTCTTTTAAACCAAAACACTTTCAATTCTTAAATCTCTTTTCTTTTAGAAATCGAGTTCCTTACTTTGAAACTTTTAGGAAAATCAGAACTTGATTTCAATAATTCTTATTAGAGCAGCCATGATCTAGGAAATGTAATGCCATTTTGTCTTATCTTAGCTTCTATGCAGATGAAGGTTTCTACTGGTTTTAATATGATTAATTGTCATTACTTCTTTCCTTTATCGACGATGCATTGGCTGGTTCGATCCTTATTCCCATTTCCGAAATTTGTAACGTTATTCTTTTAAAAACCAAGTATTCATTTCTCACGAATTTAGGTTTTATACTTTTCAACACCGTTTAGGTCAATTACAAGTCACGTCTCTTATCTTTTGAAATCAACAAACCATTCTTTTAGCTACATAAAGTGGTTATAACAAACTTCCCATAAAGTCGTTATAACACTTTATGTTTTAAACCAACCAACTACTGCTATAAACATTTATGAGACCAATAGGGCTCATTCTTTAACCACCGAGTACCTGTTACTAACGGATAAGACTTTACTACTATTTCCACACAATGAAGCCCTTAACACTTCATATCAAGTCAAGACACAAAAGGGAAATCAAATTCCTTTAACACACGTGCGTCTACCGCACTATATATTTTACAAATAGTCATGCTGAAGAGGATAGGAAGAATCACATACCTCGCGACGATTGTCGACAATAAGCAAAATGCTCCACAGTACTTTCCCCCCTTAAGTAGAATATGCTACCGTAGTACTTCAATCCTATAAGGGTCATAAAACGTCTATCAAACTCTAGCTTCGAACGTAGAATAAACTAAGTGCAAGGCCCCTACATTCTACAGAAATTTGGACAGAACTTCCTTTGTTTCTATTAACTTGCCACCTTCCTCAAGGCCGAATTCAATAAACAAACGCCCCACAATAATGCAAAATAAACCAATAATTTCCATGCCATTCTTGGCCAACAATAAACCAACCCTAAACCCCTTTCAACTCTTTCCAATCCGAGTTCTTAAGTCTAACACGATATCTAGCCATAGACATCTTCAACAATTGCAATCTCCTTTTACAACATGCGACGACCCAATTAGAAATCCAATTGAAGTTAAAATCTTAAGGCTAACATGCCCATTTTTGGTTTCAACAAGACAACAAAACCCAAATCTATTCAAATAAAACAGCCTCAGGCTCAACTCTATACTACTACAATATAACAGCCTTAGGCTCAATTCTAAATCACTAAAATATAACAGCCTCAGGCTCACATCTATACTACTAACATATAACAGCCTTAGGCTCATAACCAAGAGAAAAGGGGAAACCTTTACCTTAAGGAATAGCCCACAAAAGCCCCTTTTTCTTCCACCTCTTTCCGTCAAAATCGCCCACCAGCGCTTTCCACAAGTTTACCCACACTTTTCCTTCTTGCCGCCGCTCCAACAATTTCCTCTTAGGCTAGGTTTTCTTCCAAAAACTAGAGAGAAGGGAGAGGGTTTTCTTGAAAGGGTTTTGAAATGGAATGGCCAAGTCTTCCAAGACTTGGCCCTAATATAGGACCCTTTTCTGGTCAAAATGATGGGAGGGACACTTGTCACCCTCCCATAGGTTTTAAAACAAAAATCCCCTGTTTTCAGCCCTTTATCGCGAAAAATCCCGCCTTGGCGCCGCGGCGCTGCCACTTCCGAGAAAAGTTCCAGCATTCCGGCCATGCCCGCATTCCGGCCCGTGCGCTGAAACCCCGCGACCCCAGAACAACCGGCGCCGCGGCCCTGCATTCCGGCGCCGCGGCGCTATACCCCTGAACCGAAACCAGCTGCTGCCTGCCTGCGCACCAAACTTGAAACTTCCATAACTTTTGACTCCGATGTCCTATCGACGAACGGTTTGTTGCGTTGGGATCTATATTTAACGAACTATATATTAGGCTTTTAAACACCTCGAAACTCTTAACAACGGGGGTACAACACTCCAAGGTAAACTCAAAATCCGTCCAACACATGTTGCCAACTTATCTTTCAACTTTCAATCTTATAATTCCTTGGTATGTTCTTATATTAACTCCTTGAATTTACGGGGTGTAACGAAACCACTGCAGCGCTAATAAAGGGAAATGTATCGACTAATTAAGTATTATTAAAACCAGTAGAAACCTCCATCTGCATAGAAGCTAAGATGAGACAAAATGATATTACATTTCCTAGATCATGGCTGCTTTAACAAGATTGTTATAAACAAGGATAACCTACTCACACATAAGGCATATGTTTCTCAAATTGTTTTAAAAGGAGAATTATATTATTAAGTGATTAAAACTATGAACTACGAAACCTTTCGAAAATGAGAAACTTGGGCATTTGAAATTAGGCAAACTTGAACGTTTGGAAAATAATGTTGTTACTTAGGGAAGTGTTTTGGTTTACTTAAAAAGATAGTCACTCTATTTTTATACTACGAATATTGTGTGACTTTTGTGAAAGGAACGGATCTTTTAAAGAGTTAATGTATGAAGTACTTTGGGGATAAAAACCCGAACTTGTTAACATAAAGTAGAAAGTACCTTGTGTGAATAACTTGATTGTGTTGGTTTGTGATAGCCTTGTAATACTTTCTTGTTGATTTGATAAGTAAACATGTTAGGATGCTACGTGTGTTAGTATCTTATGATGTTGTGTAAGGGGGTTATTCTTGTTGTGCTTACGTTGTTAAACGTTAAGCCCGTTGTACTGTTATTATATCACATACCCCCTTGACTTGTTATACCTAGGGCTTGCCACCCTTGATGCGGGTCTATACGGTCCGGCAGTGTGACTATGCGGAGCAGCGGTATGCTCGGGATTGATCATTCGTGTATTATCCCGACGAGTGCCTTATTGTCACGACTGCCCGGCCCGTGATCGTGCTACCGGCACCCAAGTAGTCATACATCGAGTAACAGCGGAATATAAAACAAGACAGAAACAGCTTTATAAAATAAGACACGCTTATCTCAAGAAAAGCTTGCCTTCGGCATAATATAAATAACTCAAGTTTTGCGCTACATCCCAACCGTACAATAGTACTACAGCACTTCTAAGGAAGTAACAACTATGGCGACAGGGCCCGCCATACCATAAAACTATCTACAATACAGGAGATCATACCCAAAAGTAGAGCCTCCGAGAAGATGGAGCTCTCGACACCAACGCAAAGATCCTAAGGATGTGGATCTAGCACTGCTGCTCTTACCGCTGCGGCATGAACGCACTCGGGCGAGGTCGATAACAGTACTAAGTATGCGAAATCAGAAATACTTAAATGAAAACATATCATTTTAAAACCGGTTTACAAATATGTGAAACAACTAAGGAAAACCGCACGTAGTGCCACATCACAAACAAGAGCAACAATAGGTAATCGTAATAGGTCTTGTCTAGGCCGCGAATGATCGAAACAGGCCACTCGCCTCATCATCATTCTCGCAAGCCTAATCGACTCCCGAGTCCGCATAGGCCACTCACGGGCCCGCATGAGGTATAACCCCGCATCGAGGGTAGCTACTCGGCATCGCCCCGACTCGCCGTCCGCATGGCCACACGCACCGCATGAGGCATAACCCCGCATACTAACCTCGAACTCTCGTAGCTCGCATAGGCCCTCGGACCCGCATGAGGTATTCTCGAATCATGGTCCTGCATCACCGAGTCTACCCCGTCGGAGGGCTTAACCCCAGATCATCTCAAGAGGTGAGTGATAGTATACTAACATAACAACTTATCTTTAAACAACATAAGCACAACAAGGATACTCACCTATACAAACGTTACAAGATACTAACACACATAGCATCATATCATGTCTATTTATCAAACCATCTTTATTATTCTTTTCACAATACAAGTCCGTTATAAACACATAGCAAACTTGTTTCTTTTATAAATCTTAAGTGGTTATACTTACTTCCCATAAAGCTAGTATAACTCTTAAGCTTCGCTTTAAAACCAATTAGTTCTCTTACATAATATGATTCGTCTTTTGAAATGTTTTCGCTTTATTATTCAAAGCTTAAGCCGAGGCATTCGTAAGTATTATTCAGCTTAAGCCGTGAGGCATTGCCGTAAGTATTATTCAGCTTAAGTCAAAGACATTGCCGTAGTTATATTGTAAAATATCATGCTTTAGGAAGAATCACATACCTTCTCAAATAAACCACCGCCAAGTCAATATGTCACGCAGAGTCGAATTTATAATAGTCACAGATATCTATTAAAGACTACTCAAGGTCATTCCAAACAGGGGTTCATAATTCTACTGTAAGTACTTCCCTACCCATGAGCTATATAAGTTCATCATGAAAACAATCCTATGTAAGTACAGATTTGATTATTCATCTTTAAACCCTTCTAAGTGATTAATACTTCAATTCTATTCTCGTGATATACTTCTAGTATTTATACTTATTCTTATACTATAACAATAAGTATTCTCTAATTCAAAAGAGGGTTAGGATTATTACCCTGGAAGCCCAATAATATCCTAGAAAAGTCGCCGAGCAAGGTTTTGCTCCTAAGTTGTATGCTCCAGAAACCTTAGGTTCTTCACAACCTCTACTAAGTACTAAGGTATTTGGGCTAGGTATTTTGGGCATTATAACGATACAAGAAGACAACTTTTCTACCAAGGAGGGGTAGATTTGGCTAGCTAGGGGTAGGCTCTCCATACAACACAAGTGGGAGGGAAGAGGTGTTTGACTAAAAGCAGAGGAGAGGATTTTTAGACTTGGAAGATAACTTTGTGGATGAATAACTCTTCATCTCTAGGGTATTTATAGCTCAAGCCCCAACCAATGGCCAAGATGAAGACAAGTGCAAGGCAAGTGTAAGGCCAAGATCAAGCCAAGTGCACCCTACTCCTACTCCACAAAACACTCCACAAAACACTCCACAAAACACTCCACAAAACATGGCACAAAACAAGGCCTCAACAAGGACCCAATCGGCCAAGGCCAACACCCCTCTTTGGACGCCCAATCGTCCAAAGCCACCCCACTTGCTTCCAATGCGAGGTGACACGCCACCCTCCCGTTGGTCCAAAATGTTTCGCCTCTAAAATCCGCAAAATAAGAAATGGCATAGGAATTTACTCAAGTCGTGGAAACGCTTTCGGAAACGATTCTTTTAGTGAGTTGTGTACAAAATAAAACGCCCAAGGCTTATCTTTAAGGCAAGACTTTCGTATGTATTCCCTACGCATATACTGAAATACGGTATAACATTCTCCTCCTTAGAAACATTCGTCCCGAATGTTCCTTCCCAAGACGGTTAGCTAGAAGCTTAAACAGCTTGTAAATGCCACACACGCCACAGAGCAATACATAGGCGTAAACGATAACGAAATTTACAAGTAGGAAAGTGAATTTACCGGAGGTATGGGAATAGGTGAGGATACTTCCGCCTCATGTCCTCCTCGCCTCCCATGTCATCTCTCCCGAGCTCGTTCGCCACAAGACTTTGACGCCACGCCCTTCGTCCGCAGACGCCTAACTCGACGATCGACTATCGCTATGGGAATCTCTCATACGATAGCCTCGTCACCGACATCGTCAATCGGTGTACCTGATGGATCCCCGATACATCTCCTCAAAGATAGATACGTGAAAATCGATGCACCGCTTCCAGATCGGACGGCAGATCCAACTCATAGCAACCTTGCCTACCTCGCGACAACTAAACGCCTAACGTATGAGCTTCCTTCTTCCCGAATCTCATCACACCCTTCATGGGTGACACTAGGAAAACCTAATCATGAACTCGAACTCAAGATGTCGACGACGATGATCTCGTGATACGACTTGGCCGACTCGAGTCATTAATAGCCGCCTTGATAAGTTTCACCTTATCCATCATCGCCGGTCCCACTAGCCGCCGCCCACATCGAACCAACCTATAGGCGATCCGCACTTCCTCCCATACAAGGCCTCATAAGGCGCCATCCGAATACTGAGTGGTAGCTATTATTATACGCGAACTCAACTGAGGCAAATGATCCTCCCAACTACCACTAAAGTCAATAACACAGCTCGCAGATATCCTCGAGTCGGATAGTGCGCTCTGGATGAAATGCGACGTGCTCACCGCCCCTAAACCCTCTGAAGGACTCTCGTTAGCCGTAACCGGGCTCTCCGTCGATATGATCGAAGTAGGGACTCCATGCACCGACGATCTCTGATGTAAAGTCCGCATAATCCTCACCGAAAGTCGCCCCGACGGAAGAAAGTGGGCTGATTTCGCACCGTCGACGATAACCCATATAGAATCATGTCTCCTCCGAGGTAATCCCGCGAAGTCCATGTTGATTACCTCCCACTTCCGTGTCGATCTCAATCGTCAGAATAAACCACCGTGCCTCGTGCTCTACCTTTACGCCGACAACACGCACCGAGCTACGAACTCGCAACGCCCTCTTCAAGCCATCCCACCAATACACAGATCTAGCGTCGTGGTACATCTTGGTCGACTCGATGGATAGAGTAACGCGCGTGCTTCCCCAAGAACTCCGCCAAGTCCTCAAACATCCGAACACACTCAAACCTTAGCACCCCATCAAAGCTACCTCAAAAGGACCCTCACGTAAGAGTTGTATCACGATATCGAATCAAAGCCGATCCTCGAATCGCCTCTTCACCTCCTCGACGATGGAAGACTATCTCACGAACTCTAACCCCATCGCTATCGGGATCGATCAAACGGACACCAAGGCTCGCTAATCGATGCAAATCACGAACCATGTCCTCCTCTCTAGCCGCACATCCGATAGGCTCCCATCGACCTACGACTAAGAGCATCCGCCACAACATCGCCTTCCCGTGGTATAGATATCAACATCGTAATCCTTAAGCAACTCTAACCACCGCCTCGCCGTAAGTTCACTCCTCCGTCAAGATATACCGAGGCTCTTGTGGTCTCAGATAAATATCCACGTGAACCCCATACAAATAGTGCCTCCAGATCTTCAAAGCGTGAATCACTACCGCCAACTCCAAATCATGGGGTAGTTCCTCTCGTGTTTCTTCACCGCCGATGCATATGCTATAACCCCGCCATGCCGCATCAATACACATCCCAACCCGATGCCCGACGATCACAATACACGACATAACCATCCGACCTCCGGAAGAGTAAGAACTCTTTCAAAGAATCGAAACCCCGCCACAAGCATCACCATCAAACTTGGCCGCTTCGAGTCACTTAGTCAATGGTGCGTAGATAAAGCAAACTTCTCCACGAACCGATAATAACTCGCAAGGCCCGTAAAATCGCGAACCTCGCCGAGTAGTAGGTCTCGCCAAGTCCTCGATCGCCGATCTTCGCCAGACAACTCGAATGCCATCACCCATAATATGCCCAAGAAACGCCATCAAGTCAACCAAAACTCACATTTGGAAAACTTGGCGATAATCACTGTCTCGAGAATCACAAGATAGCCTCAAATGCTCGCACGCTTCCGCTCGAGCGAGAATAAACCAAGATATCATCAATGAACACTATCACAAACGTGTCCAAAATGGTTTGAACACTCGGTTCATCAAATCCATGAATACCACGAGCATTGGTCAACCTAAAAGACATGACTGAACTCGTAATGCCCGCACGTCCTAATGCGGACATCCACCTCTCGACTCGCACTGATGATAGCCCGATCGCAGATCAATCTTGAGAAACATCTCGCACTCGCAACCGGGTCGAACAAATCATCAATCCCGGGAGGGTATTCGTTTTAATGGTCACCTTGTTCACCGTCAGAATCAACACATGCGCAGCTGGCCCCGCCCTTCTTCTTCACGAACAATACCGCGCTTCTGCGAGAAACACCGGGCCTAATGAAGCCCTTTCTAGCAAATCCCTGCCGATCCTTCGCCTTCTCTCAATGCCATTCGTATGGCGAATGGAAATAGGCCGAGTATCCGCAATATGTCAATACAAAACTCAATCTCCTCTCGTGAGGATACCCGGGAGGTCATCTGGGAACACGTCTGGGAACTCGCTGACTACTGGAACTGACGAAAAATCTGGTACCGCAGCCTCAGTATCAAACACCCGAACTAGATGGTAGATATACCCCTTCTGCACCATCTTCCTAGCCTCGAGGTAGGAAATAAACCTACCTCTGGCGATACCGCCCTCCCTCTCAACAACCGGCTCTCAGAAATCGAACTGCATTACTTTCTCTTCAGCTTACATTGGCATAGCAAGAAGCTAGCCAATCCATCCCCATAATCACGCCGGTCAATCATCTCCAACTCTATCAAGGGTCCGACGATCGTAAATGGTCACAGACAAGCTCTATATAACCGCCGAGCTACCACCGAATCACCCATCGCGTAGCTACCTCGAAAGTGGTCTATGGACTCGTGCTCTATCCCTATCCTACTAGCAACAAGGGGAGATATATAGACAGAGTAGAACCCTGATCTATCAAAGCATACACATCAAACCTAAACCGATAAGGTACTCGACGACATCAAAGCGAGGCCTCCGATCCCGCTTACCGACAAAGCATATACGCGTCGAGGACCGCTAGAATCGGGACCCGAGCCACGACTCGCCACACCCACGAGCACCTCGCCCGGCGAGTAATCAGAGGAGATGATGGCCGCCACGTAACCCGGCGGGCCCTACCACCGCCACGCCTGGCCTGACAGCCGCAAAGTGACTCGCCGCTACAATCAGAATAAGATCCATAAGAGTACCACACTTCCCGATGGATCCCCGCGCCACACCGGGGTGGTCCCGATCGCCGCACCGCTACTCGACGCCTCCCCGCCAAAACTCGGGCCGTGGCCGAGGACGGTGCAGAGTGCTCAGCCGGCCGGCGACCCAGATCGGCCGAGGCCGCCACCACGATAACCACCGTAAGACCCTCCCGCCCCGCCTTCTTCGCCGCTGTCGCCCACTCGCCGACCGCGCCTCGCATCCGCGCGAGCTCGCACGCGGTAATGTCCATACCCGGCCGAGAGAAACCCCGCACATGACTCACCATATAGTCGCTTCAGCCTGACATACGGCACCCTATCCTCCATATTCGCTACCAATGCCGGGACATATCGAGCCAAAGAATCAAACTCGACATTGTACTCCCGACAAGGGCCCTCTCTCGCTCAGAAGAAAATCTATCACCGCGCCTCCTCATCTGCGAGGCAAGCGAGGAAGCCTCTCGAGAACTCATCCCAAATGGGACGCGTTTCCACGATAACTCCCATGAATCAAACCAATCGATCGCGTATCACGCACTTACGTGGAACCAAAGATCACGACCGGCCTCCGACGCCCGATCACTCTCAAAATCCTTCAACCGACGGATGAACTCCTCGCGATCATCCTCCGCCGACCCATAAAACTCCGCTACAACTCAAGAAATCTCGTAGTTTCAAACTATTCGCCGCGATCGAGCCGAGCTGAACTGAACCGCCAGATCCAATCTCTCTCAGACGCCACAACTTTAGCCAAAAGTCCATCTCTCAGAAACTCCTCCGCCTCAGCCGGGACGCGAGGTGGGTACCGTGGTGCGCCATAGAACTCGCCGCTCGTATAGACTGGCCCGAGCCTCGTGACTGGGTGTCTCGCTAGCAGCCTCCTACGCTTTGCCCTTCTGCCCGGTTGCCTTACGCGAGGCATAATCAGAAAGGAATACGGGTCCAACCTATAACACATTTCTAAAGCACGATCTCGTAATGAGAAGAATGGAAACCAATCCTAAATATCCTATAGCTTCTCGATTATGTGCACAACACACCGATAATCAAGACTCTACTAAATACGACACTTTCCGAGGATTAATCGCTCGATACTACTTTTGTCACGACTGCCCGGCCCGGATCGTGCCTTACCGGCACCCAAGTAGTCATACATCGTAGTAACCGAATATAAAACAAGACAGAAATAGCTTATAAAATAAGACACGCTTTATCAAGAAAAGCTTGCCTTTCGCATAATATAAATAACTCAAGTTTTATCCCAACTGCATAATAGTGAAGTAACAACTATGGCGACACCATACCTCGATCAGCATAAAACTATCTACAATACAGGAGATCATACCCAAAAGTAGAGCCTCCTATAAGATGGAGCTCCCGACACCAACGCAGATCCTGATCTAGCACTGCCGCTCTTACCGCGGCATGAACGCAGCTCCAAGGAGGTCAAGACAACAGTACTAAGTATGCGAAATCAGAAATACTTAAATGAAAACATATCATTTTAAAACCCATAAATACGTGTGAAACAACTAAGGAAAACTGCACGTACATCACAAACAAGAGCAACAATAGTAATCATAGGTCTTGTCTAGGCCGCGAATGATCAAACAGGCCACTCGCCTCATCATCATTCTCGCAAGCCTAACTCGACTGAGTCCGTGATAGGCCACTCACGGGCCCGCATGAGGTATAACCCCGCATCGAGGGTAGCTACTCCTGCATCGCCCCGACTCGGCATCGCATGAGGCATAACCCCGCATACTAACTCGAACTCTCGTAGCCCGCATAGGCCCCGGACCCGCATGAGGTATTCTCAATCACGGTCCTGCATCACCGAAGTCTACCCCAGACGGAGGCGCCTTAACCCCAGATCATCTCAAGAGGCGAGCGATAGTATACTAACATAACAACTTATCTTTAAACAACATAAGCACAACAAGGATACTCACCTATACAAACGTTACAAGATACTAACACACATAGCATCATATCATGTCTATTTATCAAACCATCTTTATTATTCTTTCACAATACAAGTCCTATAAACACATAGCAAACTTGTTTCTTTTATAAATCTTAAGTGGTTATACTTACTTCCCATAAAGCTAGTATAACTCTTAAGCTTCGCTTTAAAACCAATTAGTTCTCTTCATAATATGATTCAAAGAGTCTTTGAAATGTTTTCGCTTCTTATTATTCTATTATTTAGGCTTAAGCCAGGCATTGCCGTAAGTATTATTCAGCTTAAGTCAAAGACATTGCCGTAGTTATATTGTAAAATATCATGCTTTAGGAAGAATCACATACCTTCAAACCACCGCCAAGTCAATATGTCACGCGCAGAGAGTCACCATAATAGTCACAGATATCTATTAAAGACTACTCAAGGTCATTCCAAACAGGGGTTCATAATTCTACCAGAAGTCTGCAGACTTCCCTACCCTGAGCTATATAAGTTCATCAGAAAACAAATTCTATGTAAGTACTTGATTATTCATCTTTAAACCCTTCTAAGTGATTAATACTTCAATTTATTCTGTGGATATACTTCTATATTTATACTTATTCTTATACTATAACAATAAGTATTCTAATTCAAAAGAGGTTAGGATTATTAAGCCCAATAATATCCTAGAAAAGTCACACTGAGCAAGGTTTTGCTCCTAAGTTGTATGCTCCAAGGAAACCTTAGAAGTTCTTCACAACCTCTACTAAGTACTAAGGTATTTGGGCTAGGTATTTTGGGCATTATAACGATACAAGAAGACAACTTTTCTACCAAGGTAGATTTCGCTAGGGGTAGGCTCTCGCCATACAACACAAGGGAGGGAAGAGGTGTTTGGACGAAAAGCTTAAGGGAGAGGAGAGGATTTTAGACTTGGAAGATAACTTTGTGGATGAATAACTCTTCATCTCTAAGTATTTATAAGCCTCGCCAACCAACGGCCAAGATGAAGACAAGTGCAAGGCAAGTGAAAGGCCAAGAACAAGCCAAGTGCACCCTACTCCTACTCCACAAAACACTCCACAAAAAACTCCACAAAACACTCCACAAAACATGGCACAAAACAAGGCCTCAACAAGACCCAATCGCCAAGGCCAACACCCTCGACGCCCAATCGCCCAAAGCCACCCCACTTGCTTCCAATGCGAGGGTGACACATGTCACCCTCCCGCTGGTCCAAAATGTTTCGCCTCTAAAAATCCGCAAAATAAGAAATGGCATAGAATTTACTCTACGAAGTCGTGGAAACGCTTTCATTTGAAACGATTCTTTTAGTGAGTTGTGTACAAAATAAAACGCCCAAGGCTTATCTTTAAGGCAAGATTTTCGTATGTATTCCTTACGCATATACCGAAATACGGTATAACACTTACGCGGCCCGGTGACTATGCGGTCTATGTGACTATGCGGACTGCGGGAGTCCAGGAGGGTACCGCGGGCTAGCTACCCCCGATGCGAGGAATACCTCATGCGGGCCTATGTGTGGCCTATGCGGAGCAGCGGTATGCTCCAGGATTAGACGCGCACATTGATACTGAGGGCGAGTGGCCAGCTTCGATCATGGTGCGGTCTAGAAAGACCTCGTGATACCGCTTATGGCATTGTTGGTACCGCGGGTCTTAGTAGTCGGCTATGCCTTCGCATTTACCCCGCACGGTTTTATTATGACACGTGGGACCCGTGTTCATGTATTCCTTGGTGCTTGTTATATCATGGATCGCCATGAGGAAAGAATTCCACGCATGATTGATATTGTGGGCATGAGACCCATGGTTATATTTGAGTAATGACTTTGGCGGCGTAGTCCTCGACTTGACATAATCACACATATCGTGTATCGTAAATTGTTTATCATATATGTCTTTTGTTTTATATAGACTATTATGATTTCATTTACAGTATTTTCAGTTTCACATACTTGGTACCTATCAGATCGACCTCCTTCGGCCGTTCATGACGCAGTAGAGGTACACGCCGCCGATCCTCGCCATGGATCACAGCCATGCTGGGAAGCTCCGCTTCTCGAGGCTTATCTTTGGTATAGTCCCCGATGTCAGAGGTATTAATGTTCATTCAGGGTATGGCGGGGCCCTGTCCCGCCATAGTTGTTTTACTTCCTTAGAGGTCTGTAGTCCCGTTGTAAAGTTGGGATGTAACTGTTCACTTTGGGTTTATATATATATGCCGAAAGGCAACTTTTCCTCAGATAAACTGTGTCTCTTTACATTGTTTCATGTTGTGTTTTTATATTCCGCTGATTACTGATGTATGTCTACTGGGTGCCCGTAGGCACTACCACGCCCGGTTCGGTCGTGACAAAGGTGGTATCGAGCGCTTAATCCTGGAAAGTATCTACAGACCGTATCTAGTAGAGTTCTTGATTATCGTGTGTTGTGCACCACACCAATAATCGTGAGGCTATAGGATATTTAGGATTGGTTTCATTCTTCTCACTCGAGATCGTGCCTTAGAGCCGTGTTATAAGTTGGACCTCTAACGTATTTCTTTCCTTACCGCTATGCCTCCGCCGCAAGGCAACCCGGCCTAGAAAGCGCAAGGCAGCCGAGGAGCCGCGGTAGAGCACGAGGTTACGAGGCACAGCCCAATCATCACCTAGGTGGTGCTTCATTCGGGAGTTCGCGACATCGCCAAATTTCAACAGAGTTTAGCACAATGCATAGCTTCCTACGGCGGCCATGATATATGAGCCTTCGCCCACGACCGAACAGAGAATATGGATTGCAAAGGAATGGACCTACATTAGCTAGGATTTTAGCAATCGTGAGAATATAGAGTGCACCGATATATCACGGTCTAGACGATTATCTAGTAAAGGGTTGTACAAGAGTAGCCCTTCGAGCATGGATATTGCCCGCAGACAGCTCATGCGCAAAGACACGAGGAACGTAGAGATCGACGAATTAACCAACATCAGCATAAGAGGGCCATATCTGCAGTGTCCTTTGGTAAGTTTCGATGAAAATCGCCTCAGCAGCAGACTGGATATGCAATTCCGCCAGTGCAGAGTGGTCCTCCACAGTGGTTCGTGACGCTCGGTATGCCGAGTTGGTCGAGCTCTGTGGCTTCGATTCACAATATCGTAGGTTCCAAACAAGATGATTCAAAGAGTTCTGAGAAGGGGTGTTAGCTGCAGGAGGCCACCCCACCTCGGTGTGCCGCTGGTAAGTGTCATTGTGGGAGTGTCGCACTTCTTCGACAACTTGTTATGCTTGACGCCAGGCCATTTTCGAGAAATTGTCCAACCGCAGGTGGCGCGATGTAGACTCACCTTCGATCGTGGCTAGTTCATCATCCTCCCTAGTTATGCGCCCAACGGGGCAGGATTGAATAGAACGACAAAGGGTAGTGAAGCAGTAGATACATGTATATCCTTAACCCTCTAGAGATTTGTGTGTGTGATAAGATAAGTATATTTTAAGTGTTATGTTCAGATAGCATTGTGTTAATTGTGAGCCTTAGATTTTTTCGTAGAGACCTTAGAGGCGAGGCCATCTTGAGTAAAAGATTATTTTTATGTTTGACCCTTATCGGAGTGCATAGTATACGTGAGATATGTTTGTGTGATAAATCCTCGAGTGGTATGAAATGAAAGAGGTAGTTGAGCTAAGAAGACCACTAGGTTTTCGTGAATTTGATTAGCGAGATTGTTCCGGATCGGGAACAAGTGTTTGGCGCGATAGCAGTCGGGTCGAGGATCGATCGCGGGTCAACCCACGGCCAGAATGTGGGTCAATTCGGGTGGTCCCGCCAGTGGTGGGGTCATGAGGGGTTAGGCCCAAGTTTAGTTAACCAAAGATACGAGTTCGTGGATGCGTTTCGACCAAAGAGTCGGACCGACGAGGTCACCACCTTATCTTTCGCCAGACCGCTACTCGGCAGAGGGTTATGCGAGATGTTATATATCGGGATGATTGTAAGGCTACACGGGGTCCCTACATTTACTTATGACCGCAATGGAGCCTGTGTTACTACTGCTTTTTCTCGGTGTTTTACTGCGAGGTTAGGAACTCGGTAGTCTCCAGATCACATTCACCCTGCCGCTGTTTGGATTTCGTGGTAGCCGCGAGGATTGTTGCCTCCCTTGAGGAGTGTTTTATAACTACCATTTCAAGATTCTGATGTCGCCTTATGAAGCCTTGTAGGGCAGAAGTGTAGTTGCCGATCGATTGGTTCGATGTTGGCAAGATTCGACAGGTACATACTTGATTCAGCAGGACGTGGGTAGGGTGAAGCTTATCCAGAAGAGGTTATTGGCAGCTCAGAGTCAACAGAAGTCGTGCGGATAATCGGTGTCGACACTTGGAGTTCAGTGCCGACGGGTTTTCAAGGTACCACCCGGCGGCCCGACGAGATTTGGAAAACAGAGAAACTTAGCCCGAGGTATCGAGCGCGTGATCCTTTGGAGGATAGGCCAGTTGCCTATGTTAGCTTTGCCGTCCGACGTGGGAGGCAAGACGTCCGGTCTTTCATGTTGATATGTTCGTAAGAGTATCTGAGATCCATCCAGAGTGTTCCCAGTTAATTTATGACCAAGTTGGAGATGGTAACCCCGAGATTTTGGAAACCAAGCAATAACGGAAGGTGGTAAGTTTATTTAGGAAGTGTTCGAGTGTTCGGCGAGGGTACGACGAGTAAGAGAATAAGAGTGATCATTACTTTTGTGAAGTAAAGGTGCGAAGGAATATCTTTTAGACCTCGGGAGCTTTGTGATGATAGAGGTGATTCCTCGTGGACTTGGATTTAAGTATTTGCGCATGTTGTATTGTGGCCATGTGTGGCTTTTGCAAACTGTTAAGTTGTGAGGACCTATATCGTTATATGTCTTGAGAAGGAACATTCGGGACGAATGTTTCTAAGGAGGGGAAAATGTTATACCCCGTAGTTCCGGAGCATGTACGTGAGGACGTACATACGTTTGTACAAACCCTAATTTGGTTAAGAATGAAATTGTAAGCTTTCGACGGAAAAGATTCCGAACCTTGTGAAGGAAATTTTACGTTTTTAATATTTTTTTAATCGATTACGGATTTTTCCGAGAGACGAAATATTTTGGACCATTAGGAGGGCGACATGTGTCACCCTTAGTTGGCTTAGGTTGGACGAAAATGTGGCCTAGTGGGCAAGTCAAATTGGTCAAGTCTTGCAAGTTGATTTGTGTGAGTGGGAGTAGGTGGAAGTGGACGTTTTTTTTTAGAGTTAGTGGAGTCCACATGGCTCATTGTTGTGGTGGGAATGTGTTCCAATATTGTGGTGGACATATGTCCAAATGTTGTGGGAGACACTTGGTTGGAAGACCTCATCTTTCACTTGGATCATAATCTCCACCTTCCATTTGTTTTGATCTTAGCCCTTGAGTGTTCTATAAATACCCCTCGAGCGAAGACTTCGCATCCACTCCTCATTCTCTAAGTCTCAAAACTCCTCTCCTTTGTAGTGTTTCTCGCCCAAGCCCTCTCCCCTTCCTAGTGGCTTCTACGAGAACCCTCTCCCCTTTGTAGAAAGTTGCCTTCTAGTAGTTACTATTCCAAAATACCCTAGCCCCAAATCCCTTTTAGTAGTTGAGTAGAAGTTGTTTAGAAACTTCTAAGGGTCTGAGCTATCTGAGCGCAATTAGGAGCTAAACCTTGCTCAGATCGACATTTAACTTGGATAATTTTGGGCTTGTCGAGGTAAACACTTTTGTCCTTCTATTGTAATCGAAGATTACCTATAAGAATAGTTAAGATTTGAGTATAAGATATAGAAGGATATTAAAGAATAGAATTGAACTGTAATCACAGTAGAAGGGTATAAAAGAAGAAGAATTGAACTGTACTTACATAGGACTGTACTTACAGTAGACTTGTGTAGTATGACGGGTAGGGAAGTACTGCCCGATTTTCCGTAGAATAGAGAACCCTCTACTTAGAATATTCTTCAGTGTAGTCTAGACGTTGATAGACGTATATATCCTTTATAGGTTGAATGTTCTGCGAGTAGCATGTTCTACTTGAAAGGTGGACAAGGCTAGCCGGGTTATAGCGGTGGAGCATTTTGCTATTAGTCGATAATCGTCGCGAGGTATGTGATTCTTCCTATCCTCTTGAGCATGATATTTTTTAAAAAGAATTTATATATAGTACGGTAGACGACGTGTTAATCAACGTGGTTTTATCACGATGTCTTTTGACTTGAGTCTAATAATAAAGAATCTTGAAGTATTTCAAAAGAATTAAGAACCGTTTTTGAAAGAAGAGTAATACTTGGTTTTAAAAGCTTAAGAGTTATACTAGCCTTATGGGAAGTTAGGTATAACGACTTAAGAGAGATAAAAGGAACGGTTTACTTAATTGTTTATAAATGCCTTGTATTGATTTCAGAAATGAGAATAAGTATCGAACAAACCACTGCAGCGCTAATAAAGGGAAATGTATCGACTAATTAAGTATTATTAAAACCAAGAGAAACCTCCATCCGCATGAAGCTAAGATGAGACAAAATGATATTACATTTCCTGATCATGGTCGCTTAACAAGATTGTTATAAACAAGGATAACCTACTCACACATAAGGCATATGTTTCTCAAATTGTTTTAAAAGGAGAATTATATTATTAAGTGATTAAAACTATGAACTACGAAACCTTTCGAAAATGAGAAACTTGGGCATTTGAAATTAGGCAAACTTGAACGTTTGGAAAATAATGTTGTTACTTAGGAAGTGTTTTGGTTTACTTAAAAATATAGTCACTCTATTTTTATACTACTGTATTGTGTGACTTTTGTGAAAGGAACGGATCTTTTAAAGAGTTAATGTATGAAGTACTTTGGGGATAAAAACCCGAACTTGTTAACATAAAGTAGAAAGTACCTGTGTGAATAACTTGATTGTGTTGGTTTGTGATAGCCTTGTAATACTTTCTTGTTGATTTGATAAGTAAACATGTTAGGATGCTACGTGTGTTAGTATCTTATGATGTTGTGTAAGGGGGTTAGTCTTGTTGTGCTTACGTTGTTAAACGATAAGCCCGTTATCATTATTATATCACATACCCTCGACTTGTTATACCTGTGGCTTGCCACCCTTGATGCGTCTATACTACGCCTGCGGTCCGTGAGACTATGCGGAGCAGCGGTATGCTCCGTGATTGATCATTCCGGTGTATTATCCCATCATGGCGAGTGCCTTACGCGGTCGCGTGACTATGCGGTCTATGTGACTATGCGGATCGCGAGTCCGGTGAGGTACCGCGGGCTAGCTACCCCGACGCGAGGAATGCCTACGCGGCCTATGTGGTTTATGCGAGGAGCGGTATGCTCCAGATTAGACGCGCACATTGATACCGAGGGCGAGTGGCCGCCGATCATGTGGTGCGGTCTAGAAAGACCTCGTGATACCGCTTATGACATTGTTAGCTGGTCTTAGTAGTGGCTATGCCTTTGTACTTACCCCGCACGGTTTTATTATGACACGTGGGACCTCGTGTTCATGTGTATTCCTGGTGCTTGTTATATCATGGATCGCCAGGTGAGGAAAGAATTCCACGCATGATTGATATTGTGGGCATGAGACCCATGGTTATATTTGAGTAATGATTTTGGCGTGAGTCTCGACTTGACATGCATCGCTACATATTGTGTATCGTAAATTGTTTATCATATATGTCTTTTGTTTTATATAGACTATTATGATTTCATTTACTGATATTTGATTTCACATGCACTGTTATCTTGACTCCGGGGGCGCGTTCATACCGCAGAGGTACACCGCCGCCGATCCTCGCCATAGGATCACGTCAGCGTTTTGGGAAGCTCCGTTTCTCCGGAGGCTTATCTTTGGTATAGTCCCTGATGTTGTAGGTATTAATGTTCATTCAGGGTATGGCGGGGCCCTGTCCCGCCATAGTTGTTTTACTTCCTTAGAGGTCTGTAGTCCCGTTGTAAAGTTGGGATGTAACTGTTCACTTTGGGTTTATATATATGTCACGACCCGAACCCGGGCCCGTGACTGGTGCCTTACCCCGGGCACCCTAGTGATACAACATCAGAGAAAACCAGCGGAAATAAAAACTTTAAACATGAAATGAGAGACATGATAAATAACCAGGCCAACCCAAAACAGTTGCCTTCAGTATATATACATAAAAACCCGAACAGTTATCCTTTTTACAAACCCTGCCCACAACAAAGCATGCACTCTAAGATTTTTACAACAACAATGACGGACAGGCTCGCCATACCCCGAACGCATAAGAGAATACACTGTGGAAACCTACCAAAGATAAGCCTCCAAGGAACGAGCTTTCCAACACGCTGAAATGTGATCCTAAGAGCGAGGATCCACGACGGTGTACTTACCGCGGATGAACGCAGCCCGGGCGAGGTCGATAACAGTACTAAGTATGTGAAATCAGAATATCAGAATGAAATCATAATGCTATAAAAGCGAGACATGTATGATAACCAAACTACGCTCATAATATAAAAGCAAATATGTCAAGTCGTGACTCACGCCTCAAAGTCATCCTCATGCCCGTGGAACTCCTTCCTCACCGCCAGCCTAGATATATCGGTATTATTCGTAACATGTCTCGCCCGCCTCATGGGACCCAGAAAGAATTATATGGAATACGTGTCCCGCCACTGTGGGACTCGGTGTAAGACAGATGGAATACGTGTCCTACCATCTCGTGGGACTCGGTGTAGATTTATATGAAATACGTGTCCCGGCCCATCTTGTGGGACTCGGTGTAAGATGATATGAAATACGTGTCCCGGCCCATCCCATGGGACTCGGTGAAGAAGTACAGTGCTCGCACGATAAAGCTATCATACGCAAACGTAGGCAAGTACAACAACAAGCATAGGCAAGTTACACAACAACAAGCATAGGCAAGTTACACAACAACAAGCATAGGCAAGTTACACAACAACAAGCATAGGCAAGTTTCACACGTCTCAAGGTACTTTCATTTTTCATCCAAGTTCGGATTTTACTCCCAAGTACTACACATGATAAGTTCTTTTAAAAGATCCTTTCCTTTTCAAAAGTCACCCGATACGTAGTATTAGAATGACCAACGCTTTTAAGTAAAACCGTAACACATTCCTTTTCAAAATCAAGTAACAACATCCTTTTCCTAAAGTTCCAGTTTGACTAGTTTCAATTACTCAAGTTCCTTATTTGAAAGATTTCATAGTTCATAATCTTGATCACTTAATTCCTTTTTAGAACAACTGAGTAATATATGTCTTACGTGCGAGTAGGTTTTTCTTGTTTATAACATTCTTATTACAAAGACCATGATCTAGAAAATGTAATATCATTTTGTCTTATCTTAGCTTCTATGCAGATGGAGGTTTCTCCGGTTTTACCAATAATTCATCACCAATACATTTTCCTTTATTAACGCTGCAGTTGGTTTGTTCGATACTTATTCTCATTTCCAAATCCTTTTAACATTCTTAAGCCGTTATACCTAACTTCCCATAAAGCTAGTATAACTCTTAAGTTTTCAAAACCAAGTATTACTCTTCTTTCAAAATGATTCAAAAATCTTTTGAAATACTTCAAGTTCTTTATTAACACCTATCAAGCCGCTTATAATTCCAATCGGCCACCTTTTAAAACCACAAAGCATTTTCTTTCCTACATAAAGTCATTATAACCAACTTCCCATAAAGCCGTTATAACACTTTATGTTTTAAACCAATCAAATACATTTAGCACACGTGACGCTCACCGTACTACATAGTTCACACATATCATGCTAGAAGAGATAGGAAGAGGTTCACATACCTCGCGACGAGTATCGACTAATAGCAAAACGCCCACGCATTTCAAACCGTGGGCTACTCCTTAAGCCACGTATATTGCACCACACGTAGTACCTCAACCTATAAGGCCACAAGGCGCTTATTAACATCTAGATCTCATCGTTCCATTTTCTACAGAAAATTTGGCAAAGACTCTCCCGCAACAAACAGAAATCTCCTCCTCTATCGAGGCCGCTACCAAGCCAACTGGGGGTTAACACGCCTAACCGAACGTACAATACTACAAAGACAAGAATGCTACATAAGTCTACCGTAATACACCCTATGTAATTACAGCTCGCGATTCTTCTTTATTATCCTTCTATGTGATTACTGTTCAATTCTTATTCAGGCTTAAGTCAAAAGACATTGCCGAAGAACTACACTTAGCTCTATTCAATATTCATTCTATATATAGTATACTTCAACTATATATTCTATCAATCATGTAATTTCCAATTACAATAGGGGGACAAGATATTTACCTCGATAAGCCCAAAATTATCCAAGTTATATGTCGCTCCTGAGCAAGGTTTAGCTCCCACTCCGTGCGCTCCAATCCGCTCCAAGAAACCCTTAGAAGTTCTACGCAACTTCTACTTATAACTTCAACCAACAATGAAGATTTCCTTAGGGTTTCGTTTAGTGGCTAAAGGAAAGTATAATAGTATTTTCCGGGCTTTTCGTATAAAGGGTACTTTGGAAAGTACTACAAGGTATTTGGCTAAAGTATTTTGGGCATTATAACAATACTTGTAGAATACATTTCTACCAAGGGGGGTAGTATTTCGACTAGCACAACTAGGCTAGGGGGGGTTACTCTCGGCCACAAAGGCCGTCCATTGGGGGGGGAGGGGGCAGGTAGGCCGAGAGCTACACAAAGTGAGGGGAATGTTTTCAAGACTTAGAAAATATTTGGATGAAGAAGTTCATCAAGTTAGAGGGTATTTATAGGTCAAGAAATGGCCAACCAATGGCCAAGATTCATCCAAGTGTTAGGCAAGTGTAGGGCTAGGATTAAGCCATGTGCACCTTATCCATCTACCACACCAACTTGCACAAATATCCTACCTACTCCCACTAAGCCAAATCGTCCAAGCCAAGGCCATGGTTGTCGTCCAATGAGGGTGACAAGTGTCACCCTCCCGTTGGTCCAAAATATGTCATCTCTGAAAAATCCGCAAAAAATATAAATGACATAGCGGAATTTCCCTACGAAAGCTGTGGAAACGTTTCGTCGAAAAACGACTCCTTTCGGTAGTTGTGTACAATTTCGAACCTTGCCTAACTTTAAGGCTCAAATTTCTACGTACGTCCTCACGTACATACCCTGGAAATACGGGGTATAACATTCTCCCCTCCTTAGAAACATTCGTCCCGAATGTTCCTTCTAAGCCTCAAAACAAACATGCGCCAGTATAGTCTTCACTACTATACTTACGAGAACAATCCTGCCACACCTGGCCACAGAAACACCCGCGCAAATACTTACATCCAAGACCACGAGAAAACACCTCTAACATCACAAAAACCCTTACCCGAGGTCTAAAATATACATCCTTCGCACCTTCTCCCTTCACAAGAAATGATCATATCTATGCTCGCAATACATGCTCGCCTCTACCCTTACTCGTCGTACTCTTCTCGAACACTTGAACTCTTCTAGTATACGTACCATACTTCAGTTTCCAAAACTTTGGAGTCACTACCTCCAAACTTGGTCATCTTACTAGCCTCGATCTTCCTTAAGGCCATTCCCGGCCTTCACGATCCGCTTCTGGTCGAACATATCCACGAACTCATACGATGGTCATCTAAACTTGGGCCTAGCACCCTCGTGACCCTACCATCTGGCGGGACCACCCAGAACTGACCCCACCTTAATCCGGGCTACGGGTTGACCCGCAACACGTCCTCATCCCGACCCACAATCGCGCCAAACCCTTGTCCACTTTTGTCACTTTGCCGCGAGGTTCTAGTGTCACTCCGGCGACCCAACAAATGGTATCGGACTGCATGCGATCCCTGAGGATGTCGTACACCCTCAGGACGTTCCATACGGAGAGCCACGGTTCGGGTCTGTTCCCGCGTGAGATGCTCTGGCCTCTTTATACGCTCAGCCCCCCGATACGGAACAATTCTTACTAACTCACATCATGAAAGCTACCACTTCCATCTCACACTACCCATGGACTTATCACACAAATATATCCCACGTATACTACACACTCTGATGAAGGTCAAACATAAAATGAATCTTTTACTCAAGACGACCTTATCTGTAAGGTCTCAGTCGTGAAATAATCTAAGGTTCACACCTTCCATGCCCCCATACTTACCCTTCCTACTAACCATGTTTTCTAACTCACAATACAACACAACGCTATCCGTACATAGCACACAACAATAAGATCATCATAACACGCATACAAGTCTCTAGAGGGTTAGGGATATACCTGAATCTACCGCTCCACTCTAATCATAGGCCTGCAGGCAGGCGATAGTAGAAGGCGATGAACTCGCCATCGATCCGGAGGTCGAGTCATGTTGCCTGCATCCTTCCTACTAGGACAGTTCCTCGTCACATGGCCCTGACGGCCGCAGGCAATACAAGCACCGCAAAGACGACATTCCCGACGACGCCGCGATCGCGCACACCGAGGAAAACTCAACTCGATCTAGAACCCATGTATATCTGTGAACCAGAAACCCTGGGGCCCTGACCAGCTCCCCAATACCCCGAACGTCCTGAAGACAATGGAGGACCACTGCATCGCGGAGGTACATAACTAGCTCGCCGAGGCGTCCGCTCGAAAGTCGCCAAAAGACCTCGCTGCTCGCCTCTTCCGATCCCGGTCATTCCGCGCTTTTCCGTGCCTCACATCCTAGTGCATGAGCCTGCATGCGGGCAATGTCCATGCCCGGCTGAAGAGCTACACCCGAGAAACTCTCTGCTAGATAATCGTCAAGCCCTGTGACATAACGGTGCACTCTATCCTCCATATCGCCATTACAATGGGACATACCGAGCTAATGAGTCGAACTCCACATTATACTCTCTAACCGTACGCCCGTCCTGCCTCAACGTCAAAAATCTGTCGGCCCGAGCCCTCCTCATCTGTGGAGGCAAGAAGTGTGCAAGGAATGCCTTTGAGAACTCAGAAAATCCCGTAGCCTCAAACTATCTGATCTAGGGTGAACCACTGGTGCTATCGAACTGCCGTCCACTTATCTCATATCCGCCACAACCTCGCCAATAATCGCCATCTCTGTGACCCATCTCCCCGCCTTCCGCATCGTGGATGGAGGCTCAGTATCAGAGTCTCAGCAGCACCGCCGCGCTCTAAACTCGCTGGCCGGGCGGCCGCAAAACTCGCCGTCAAGCACTATCTCAGTCTTGGCCGGCTGCGCTCGCATTCTCAATCACACTAGCGCCTCCTCGGCTTTGCCCTTCGGGCCTGGTTGCCTTCGCAGAGGCATAATCGGTAAAACGAAACACGCCGGAGGGTCCAACTTATCACACAAATCTAAGGCACGATCTCATAATGAGAAGACTGGAAACCAATCCTAATTGTCATATAGCCTCCTGATTATAGATGTGGTGCACAACACACCGGTAATCAAGAATCTACTAGACACGGTTCAGACACTTTCCGAGGATTAATCGCTTGATACCACTTTATGTCACGACCAACCTGCCCGTGATCGTGCCTTACCGGGCACCCTAGTGATACAACATCGAGAAAACCAATGAAATAAAAACTTTAAACATGAAATGAGAGACATGATAAATAACCGTGCCAACCCAAAATAATGCCTTCGATATATACATAAAAACCCAACGATTATCCTTTTACAAACCCCCGCCACAACAAAGCATGCACTCTAAGATTTTTACAACAACAATGACGGACAGGCTCGCCATACCCCTGAACGCATAAGAGACTACACTCGTGGAAACCTACTAAAGATAAGCCTCCAAGGAACGGAGCTTTCCAACACGCCGAAATGTGATCCTAAGAGCGAGGATCCACGATCGGTACTCTACCGCGGCATGAACGCAGCCCAAGGAGGTCAAGACAACAGTACCAAGTATGTGAAATCAGAAATATCAGAAATGAAATTATAATACTATAAAAAGCAGGAGACATGTATGATAACCAAACTACGATTCATAATATAAAAGCGATATGTCAAGTCGTGACTCACGCCTCAAAGTCATCCTCATGCCCGTGGAACTCCTTCCTCACGCAGCCTAGATATATCGCATTATTCGTAACATGTCTCGCCCGCCATGGGACCCAGAAGAATTATATGGAATACGTGTCCCGCCACGTGGGACCGGTGTAAGACAAATGGAATACGTGTCCCGCCATCTCGTGGGACCTTGTAGATTTATATGAAATCGTGTCCCGCCATCTGGGACTCGGTGTAAGATGATATGAAATCGTGTCCCTACCATCCCATGGGACTCGGTGAAGAAGTACAGTTCTCGCTAGATAAAGCTATCATACGCAAACGTAGGCAAGTACAACAACAAGCATAGGCAAGTTACACAACAACAAGCATAGGCAAGTTACACAACAACAAGCATAGGCAAGTTACACAACAACAAGCATAGGCAAGTTTCACACGTCTCAAGGTACTTTCATTTTTCATCCAAGTCCGGATTTTACTCCCAAGTACTACACATGATAAGTTCTTTTAAAAGATCCTTTCCCTTTTTCAAAAGTCACCCGATACCCGTAGTATTAGAATGACCAACGTTTTTAAGTAAACCAGAACACATTCCTTTTCAAAATCAAGTAACAACATCCTTTTCCTAAAGTTCCAGTTTGACTAGTTTCAATTACTCAAGTTCCTTATTTGAAAGATTTCATAGTTCATAATCTTGATCACTTAATTCCTTTTTAGAACAACTGAGTAATATATGTCTTACGTGCGACGAGTATCGACTAATAGCAAAACGCTCCACGTACTTCAAACCGTCGGCTACTCCTTAAGCCACGTAGATTGCACCACACGTAGTACCTCAACCTATAAGGCCACAAGGCGCTTATTAACATCTAGATCTCATCATTCCATTTTCTACAGAAAATTTGGCAGACTCTCCCGCAACAACAGAAATATCCTCCTCTATCGAGGTGGCTACCAAGCCAACCAGGGGGTTAACACGCCTAACCGACGGACGTACAATACTACAACACAAGAATGCTACATAAGTCTCAGTAATACAGCCTATGTAATTACAATGGGCTTCTTCTCTTTATTATCCTTCTATGTGATTACTGTTCAATTCTTATTCAGGCTTAAGTCAAAAGACATTGCCGAAGAACTACACTTAGCTGTATTCAATATTCATTCTATATATAGTATACTTCAACTATATATTCTAACAATCATGTAATTTCCAATTACAATAGGGGGACAAGATATTTTCCTCGATAAGCCCAAAATTATCCAAGTTATATGTCGCTCCTGAGCAAGGTTTAGCTCCCACTCCGTGCGCTCCAATCAGCTCCAAGAAACCCTTAGAAGTTCTACGCAACTTCTACTTATAACTTCAACCAACAATGAAGATTTCCTTAGGGTTTCGTTTAGTGGCTAAATGAAAGTATAATAGTATTTTCCGGGCTTTTCGTATAAAGGATACTTTGGAAAGTACTACAAGGTATTTGGCTAAAGTATTTTGGGCATTATAACAATACTTGTAGAATACATTTCTACCAAGGGGGGTAGTATTTCGACTAGCACAACTAGGCTAGGGGGGGTTACTCTCGGCCACAAAGGCCTTCCAAGGGGGGGGGGAGGGGGAAGGTAGGACGAGAGCTTCACAAAGGTGAGGGGGAAGGTTTTCAAGACTTAGAAAATATTTGGATGAAGAAGTTCATCAAGTTAGAGGGGTATTTATAGGTCAAGAAATGGCCAACCAATGGCCAAGATTCATCCAAGTGTTAGGCAAGTGTAGGGCTAGGATTAAGCCATGTGCACCTTATCCATCTACCACACCAACTTGCACAAATATCCTACCTACTCCCACTAAGCCAAATCGTCCAAGCCAAGGCCATGGTTGCCGTCCAATGAGGGTGACAAGTGTCACCCTCCCGTTGGTCCAAAATATTTCATCTCTCGGAAAAATCCGCAAAAAATATAAATGACATAGCCGGAATTTTCCCTACGAAAGCTGTGGAAACGTTTCGTCGAAAAACGACTCCTTTCGGTAGTTGTGTACAATTTCGAACCTTGCCTAACTTTAAGGCTCAAATTTCTACGTACGTCCTCACGTACATACCCTGGAAATACGGGGTATAACAATATATATGCCGAAAGGCAACTTTTCCTCAGATAAACTGTGTCTCTTTTACATTGTTTCATGTTGTGTTTTTATATTCCGCTGATTACTCTGATGTATGTCTACTTGGGTGCCCGGGTAAGGCACCAGTCACGGGCCCGGGTTCGGGTCGTGACAAATAACGATTTGGATTTGAAAGGATTGAATAAGGATGATATGCGAGCATGTTATAGCCAAGATACTACCTTAAATTTATTGGACTATTTCATTTGTATTGTGAGGCAGAATTTTACACGTCCAAGTTAGGCGTGTAATCCCCTTGTATCGCTGAATTGTTGGGCCTTAAATGTGGTGTTTATTAGTTGATATCGGACCTTGAAAAGGTGGAAAAGTATGTAGAAACAAAGGAAGTGTTGTCCAATTTTCCGTGGAATAGAGGACTTTTCAATTAGAATGTTCTACGTTGAAGCTAGAAGTTAATGGACGTATTATGGTCATTATAGGTTGACATACTACGTGCGGTATATTGTACTTGCGAGTGGATTGACCCGAAGAGGTATGTGGAACTTTCCTATCTCTTGAGCATGAATAGTTGTACCTATACGGTAGACGTACAAGACTTTAATATCATTTACTTGTTTTAAGAATGTCCAAGTCGGCTGAGTTAGGGGAGTAACTCATTTGTTTAAAAGTAGTAAGGATGTCTTAGTTTTCAAAGTTAACGGACTTGAAGTGTTTTAAAGTATATGATACTTGTTTCGTTTTAAACGTATAAGTCCCTTGGATATAGGAAAATGTAATTGACTAATGTATAACGTTAATATAACGACTTTATGGAAAGTTGGATATATTAGCTTTATGGAAAGTTAAAAAGAGAGATTTACTCTAAGTAAAATAGTAAGGATAAATGACTTGAATTAATGAAAGGCAAATTGATTTTAAGGCATCAATTGCCTAAGGTTTTAAAAGAAAAGAAGTCACTTGATTTAGAAGCCTAATTATATTTCTAGAAAGTATTGTGACTTGTTTTGAAAAGTAGTTGTGACTTGATACTACGATTATTAGTATCTTGGAAGTTTATATGAAAAAGGGTCATTTTTAAAAAGAGTAGAAGTACGTAGTACTTTGGGTTAAATTCCCGGATTTTTATAAAGACATGCTAGTGCCTTAAGTAAACTAAAATGAGAGTGTATATGAACAAGACTAATAAGAAATTAGGGGATCTCTTAACTTGCTTATATTATGTATGATAAGCCGGTAGTGCTTATGTTATGTATGATAGCCGGTTTGTGCTAGTGATATATTATTCATTACGGGGTCATTCCCCGGGTTTGTGGCATTTGCATATTCCGTGGATTTGCTACCCATGATGCGAGGAATACCTCATGCGAGTCCGTAAGGGCTTATGCGGGTGAAATAGTCCCATGCGGGGCAGACCAGTCCTATGCGAGGAATACCTCATGCGGGTCTACACGACCTATGCGGGTGGATACAGTCTATGCGAGGAATACCTCATGCGGGTCCACACGACCCTTGCGGGTGAAATAGTCCCAGGAGTAGGATTGCTTAATGATACTGCGGGCGGTGGCCATGCTTTGATCATGAGCCTCCTATTTTTATGCAGTAAAGTATACTCTTGATTACTCTCATTATTAGTAAGGCACAGTGTACTGTAATTTGATTATCTTACATGTCTCCGGATTTGTTTTAGACTTATGATGTATTTACAGTATTTTTTTCCAGTTTCGCATACTTAGTACATATTGTAATCGACTTCTTCGGGCCTGCGTTCATGCCGCAGGTAGGGGTAAGCAGGTGGTGGATCCTCATTCTTAGGATCACTGATCAGGTGTCAGAAGCTCCATTTCTCCGGAGTCTTGTCTTTTGGTACGGTTTTTCCTGATGTTGTAGATATTATGTACATTCAGGGGTATGGCGGGTCCCTGTCCCGCCACAGTTGTTATTCCTAGAGGTCTGTTAGTAACATTTGTGGTTTGGGCTGTAAGAATAGAGTTGTACCGTTTTACTTTTGGTTATGTATGTTTTATGGAAGGCGGCCTTATCGGCTAGCCTGTGATGTTTATTGTCTAAACATGTTTATGTGTTATGTATGTTCCGCTGCTATTCTCTGATGTATACCTGAAATGGGTGCCCAGGTAGGGCGCCAGTCGCGGCCCGGGGTCGGGTCGTGACAAAAGTGGTATCAGAGCAGTTAGTCCTCGGAAAGTGTCTACAGACCGTGTCTAGTAGAGTCTTGATTATCGGTGTGTTGTGCACCACATCTATAATCAGGAGGCTACAGGATATTTAGGATTGGTTTCCATTTTTTTCACTATAAGATCGTGCAATAGAGTTGTGTTATAGGTTGAACTGCCTCTGACATATTTTTATGTATCAGTTATGCCTCCACGCAAGGCAACCGTGGCCCAGAAGGGCAAGGCAGCTGAGGGAGCTGCAAGTAGGACGCAGAGGGTTACGAGGGCACAGCCCGCCTTTACCGAGGTGATGCTTGACGGCGAAGTTCCACGACGCCGCCCAGCAGAGTTCGAGCAGCAGAAGAATAACTACGAGACCGCGTACAGAGCCTCCGGGCCCACATGTTATACCGTATTTCCAGTATGTACGTGAGGCGCACGTCAAAAGTTTAAGCCTTAAAGTAGACTAAGGGACGAAATTTTGTGCACAACTAGCGAAAAGAATCGTTTTCCGACGAAACGTTTTCCGGACTTTGCGAAGGGAAAAATACGGCTATGTCATTTATTATTTTTGCGGATTTTTCCGAGAGACGAAATATTTTGGACCAACGGGAGGGTGACATGTGTCACCCTCAAAGTGGACGACAGGCGTTTTTGGCCTTGTTTTTGGTCAAGGGTTGGGTAGGATATTTTGGTGGTAGATGGATAAGGTACACTTGCCCAAATCCTCACCCTACACTTGCCCACCACTTGTCTTGATCTTGCCCTCGTTGTCCTATAAATACCCCCTTGGTAGAAAAGTATTCTCCAAGTGTTGTTACTATTCCCAAATACTTTAGCCCAAATACCTTGTAGTACTTTCCAAAGTTACCTCTATACTAAAAGCCCAGAAATACTATTATACTTCCTTTAGCCACTAAACGAAACCCTAAGGAAATCTTCATAGCGAGTTGAAGTATTAAGAAGAAGTTGTGTAGAACTTCTAAGGGTTGTTTGGAGCGGGTTGGAGCTCCCAGAGTAGGAGCTAAACGTTGCTCAGGATCGACATTAAATCTTGGATAATTTTGGGCTTACCGAGGTTGAAGTACTGCAAGTAGCATATTCTACTCGAAGCGTGGAAAGGGCTAGCCGGATTACAGTACTTTGGAGCTATTTGCTTATAGTCGATAATCGTCGCGAGGTATGTGATTCTTCCTATACTCTTGAGCATGATATTTTAAAAGTATATATATATAGTACGGTAGACGTACGTGCGTTAACTGAACATAGTTTTACGGCAATGTCTTTTGACTTAAGCCTGAATAATAAGAATCTTGAAGTATTTCAAAAGAATTAAGAAACCGTTTTGAAAGAAGAGTAACACTTGGTTTTGAAAGTTAAGAGTTATACTAGCTTTATGGGAAGTTGGGTATAACGACTTAAGAGTAATAAAATGAATGGTTTATTGATTTTAAAAGTTAAGAGACTTGATCTCAAAAGATAAGAGACTTGACTTAATTGATTTAATATGAATTTTGTTAAAAAGCGTGAAACCTCATTCGTAAGTAATGAGTACTTGGTTTGTAAAAGGAATAATGTTTTACTGATTTCGGAAAGGAGAATAAGTATCGAACAAACCACAGCAGCGTTAATAAAGGGAAATGTAATGACTAATAAAGTATTATTAAAACCAGTAGAAACCTCCATCTGCATAAAAGCTAAGATGAGACAAAATGATATTACATTTCCTAGATCATGGCTGCTTTAATAAGATTGTTACGAACAAGAATAACCTACTCACACATAAGACATATATTACTCAACTGTTTTTAAAAGAGAATTATGTTATTAAATGATTAAGACTATGAACTATGAAACCTTTCGAAAATAAGAGATGTGAATATTTGAAGTTAGGCAAACTTGAACTTTTGAAAAAGAATGTTGTTACTTGACTTTAAGAAGGAAAGTGTTTTGGTTTAACAACAAGGGCATAATATTACCTTAATTGTTTTAAAGGGAAAATATGGTATTATCTTAATCTGTCTTAAAGGAGCGTTTAAATGTTATGACCACTCGACTACCGCGTTCATGAGATGAACCGGGAATGTATTCCACTCGACTACCGCGTTCATGAGATGAACCGGGAATGTATTTCACTCGACTACCGCGTTCATGAGATGAACCGGGAATGTATTTCACTCGACTACCGCGTTCATGAGATGAACCGGGAATGTATTTCACTCGACTACCGCGTTCATGAGATGAACCGGGAATGTATTTCACTCGACTACCGCGTTCATGGGATGAACCGGGAATGTATTCCACTCGACTACCGCGTTCATGAGATGAACCGGGAATGTATTTCACTCGACTACCGCGTTCATGGGATGAACCGGGAATGTATTTCACCACGACACCGCGTCCATGAGATGGATCGGGAATGTATTCCATACGATTTCACCTCGAGTCCATGAGATGGGCCGAGATATGTTACACGTATCACATGACCTATACCCAGACTACTGGCAGTGAGAAAGGAGTTCCACGGGCATGAGGTATGACTTTGAGGGCGTGAGTCCCTGACTTGACATGACTGCTTTTATATTATGAACTGTAATTTTATTATCATATATGTCTTCTGTTTTATATAGACTATTATGATTTCATTTTCGTGATTTTTCGCCACATACTTGGTACCGTTGTACTAACCTCCCAGGGGCTGCGTTCATGCCGCAGGTAGAGGTACACCGGTTGTTGATCCTCGCTCATAGGATCACAGTTCAGCGTATTGGGAAGCTCCGTTTCTCCGGAGGCTTATCTTTTGGTATGTTTCCCTGAGTTGTGGGTTCTGTACATTCAGGGGTATGGCGGGGCCCTGTCCAGCCATAGGTGTTGTTACTTTCTTAGAGGTATGTAGTACTGTTGTGGGCGGGGTTTGTAAAAAAAGATGTAATTGTTCAAAATTTCTGTATATATGCAAAGAGGCAACCGTTTTGGTTGGCCTGTTTATTATTATATCTCTTGTTTCATGACTCATGTGTTATGTTCCGCTGATTTTCTCTGATATATGTATCACTAGGGTGCCCGGGGTAAGGCAACAGTCACGCCCGACCAAAGAGTGTGACATAGTGGTATCGCAGCGATTAGTCCTCGGAAAGTGTCTGCATCGTGTCTAGTAGAGTCTTGATTATCGGTGTCAGGCACCACATCTATAATCGTGAGGCTATAGGACATTTAGGATTGGTTTCCATTCTTCTCATTCTGAGATCGTGCCTTAGAGCTGTGTTATAAGTTGGACCCCTCTGACGCATTTCGTTTTACCGATTATGCTCTGCAGGCAACCCGCCCAGATGGGCAAGGCAGCCGAGGAAGCGGCTGGTATGATACAGAGGAGTACGGGGCGCAGCCCGGGCCAAGACTGAGATAGTGCCTCGACGACGAGTTTTATGACGCCGCCAAATTTCAAAGAGAGTTTAGAGTCGCAGATGGTCAGCTGAGACCACAGTACCTGAGCCTCCAGTCCCACAGCCTGGAGCAGAGGAGTTGGGGTACAAAGAGATGGCCCAGTTACTGGCCAGGATCGTGGCCAGACATGAGGATAGGCTGGATGCAGCAGTTCCAGTTCCAGTAGTACCCATGGTTCACCCAAGATCGGATAGTTTGAGGCTACGAGACTTTCTGAGTTGTAGCCCGCCAGAGTTCTACGGGTCGAGGCCTGAGGATGATCCGCAGGAGTTCATTCGACAGTTACAGCGGATCATGAGAGTGATCAAGGCTTCGGAGACCGAGTCGGTGGTCTTATGTTATACCCCGTATTTCCAGAGTATGTACGTAAGGACGTACGTAGAGAATTTGAGCCTTAAGTTAGGCAAAGGACCGAATTTTGGGCACAAGTGCCGATTGGAGTCGTTTTTCGACGAAACGTTTCCACAGCTTTCGTAGGGAAAATTCCGGCTATGTCATTTATATTTTTTTCGGATTTTTCCGAGAGACGAAACATTTTGGATTAACGGAGGTGACACTTGTCACCCTCATCGACGATTTAGGGGCGGTCAA
Organism: Przewalskia tangutica; assembly: GCA_029844215.1. NCBI lineage: Eukaryota > Viridiplantae > Streptophyta > Magnoliopsida > Solanales > Solanaceae > Przewalskia > Przewalskia tangutica. Next base: position 64,593,271 of record CM056721.1, on the reverse strand, counting down.
GGGTGGTTGGCCTTGGCCGATTGGTCCCTTATTCTTGGCCTTGTTTTGTGGCTTGTTTTGTGGCTTGTTTTGTGCCATGTTTGGTGGAGTAGGGCTAGGGTGCACTTGGCTTGATCAAGGCCTTACACTTGCCTTGCACATGGCTTGATCTTGGCCATTGGTTGGCTTTTGGTTTTGCTATAAATACCCCCCTAGGCTTGAAGACTTCATTCATCCAAAAACTTCCAAGTCTTGAAACCCTCTCCTCCCCCTTTGTGAGCTTTCCAGCCGAGAGCCTTCCTCCCTCTTTCGTGTGGGCTTTGGGCCGAGAGGCTTCCTCCCCTTTGTGGAGCTAGCCGTGGTACCCCTAGCCTAGTTGTTTCGTATAATACCCCTCTTGGTAGAAATACTCTCCAAGTATTGTTATAATGCCCAAAATACCTTAGCCTTTACCTTGTAGTATTCCAAAAGTTACCTCTATCGTAGAGCTAAATACTACCTTTTGTCCTTTAGTCTCAAACCGAAACCCTAAGGAAATCTTCATAGTTGGTTGAAGTATTTGAGTAGAAGTTGGTTAGAACTTCTAAGGGTTGTTTGAGCGGATTGGAGCGCACGAGTAGGAGCTAAACCTTGCTCAGGATCGACATTATAAACTTGGATAATTTTGGGCTTGTCGAGGTAAATATTCTTGTCCCCTTATTGTAATTGGAGATTACATGTTGTAGGAATATATAGTTGAGGTATACTATATATAGTACTGAACATTATTGTGCGGCAATGTCTTTTGACTTAAGCCTGAATTTAAAGAAGAGAACTGAACTGTATTTACATAGGACTGTATTGCAGTAGACTTGTGTAGTATTGCTGAGTAGAATTGTACACGTCCGGTTAGACGTGTAAACCCCGGTTGGCTTGGTAGCCTACTCGATAGAGAGGAGATTTACGCTGTGTGTGAGGAAATCTGCGAATTTTCTGTAGAGAAATGGAACCGTATGTTTAAAAGTTAAATAGACGTTTGTGACCTTTTTAGGTGAAAGTACTAAGAGTAGCGTATTCTACTTGAGGAGTGGAAAGGGCTAGCAAAGTTGTAGTACTTGGAGCATTTTGCTTATTGTCGATACTCGTCGCGAGGTATGTGAACCTCTTCCTATCTGTTCTAGCATGATATGTGTGTAACTATGTAGTACAGTGGACATACAGGTGCTAAGTGTATTTGTTTATTTAAACATAAAGTGTTATAACGGCTTTATGGGAAGTTGGTTATAAATGACTTTATGAAGGTAAGAAAATGGTTTACTGATGTTAGAAGTTAAGAGACTTGATCTAATAAGATAAGAGACTTAACTTATTTGTTTTAATGTGGATGTTTGTGTGAAACCTCATTCGTGAGTAATGAGTACTTGGTTTTTAAAGGGATAATGTTTTACCGATTTCGAAATCGTAATGTGTATCGGCAGCACCACTGCAGCGTTAATAAAGGAAAATGTATTGAATAATGATGTTGTATTAAAACCAAGAGAAACCTCCATCCGCATGAAGCTAAGATGAGACAAAATGATATTACATTTTCTAGATCATGGCTGCTGTAATAAGATCGTTATAAACAAGAATAAACTACTCACATATATGACATATGTTACTCAATTGTTTTAAAAGAGATTAAGACTATGAGTTATGAAACCTTTCTAAAATAAGTGACTTGAGCATTTGAAATTAGGCAAACTTGAATGTTTGGAAATAATGTGGTTACTTGATTTTTGCAAAGGGAAGTATTTTGGTTTACTTAAAAAGATAGTCACTCTATTTTTATACTACGGGTATTGTGTGACTTATGGGAAAGTACTTTGAGTTGTGTGAAACTTGCCTATGCTTGTGATGATAGCCTTTGTTGTACAAGTGTTGTATTTCTGTGTTACCGCGTCTCTCGATAGAGGGCCGGTTGACTTGTTGAGAACTTACTTGACGCGTCTTTGGCGATGACGGAGAATTCCACGGGTATGTTTCCATTTTGATTCTTGTCTTATTGTGGTTACATGGACATGTCTACACCGAGGTAGAATTAGGGGCCATGCGCGCAAGGTTGATCACCCAAGATATTGTTGTTGATGTCACATGGGCGTGTCTACACCGAGGTAGAATTCCGGCATGTGGCCATGGGCATTGGTATTATTGTTGCATCATGGACATGTCTACACCGGCGCAGAATCCGGCACGCGCCGATGCGAACATGATTGATGTGGGCGTGAGACCCATAGTTATATTTGAGTGATGACTTGAGGCGTGAGTCCACGACTAGACATGATCGCTTTATGTTGTGAATCGTAGTTTGGTTATCATACATGTCTCCCGCTTTATATAGACTAGTATGATTTCATTTACGATTTTTACGATTTCACATACTTGGTACTGTCAGATCGACTTCGGCCGCTGCGTCACGCCGCAGTGTAGGTACATCGGTCGTGGATCCTCGCTCTTAGGATCACGATTCAGCGTATTGGGAAGCTCCGTTTCTCCGAGGCTTATCTTTTGTATGTGTTCCCCGAGTTGTAGGTTCTTGAACATTCACGGGTATGGCCCCGCCCCGTCATAGTGTTGTAAATCTTAAGTCTGCAGAATCACAAGTGTGGTTTGTAAAAAGGATTAAACTGCTTCGGTTTATGTATATACCAAGGCAACCGCTTTGGTTGCTTTTTATTATTATATCTCTTGTTTCATGACTCATGTGTTATGTTCCGCTGATTTTCTCGATATATGTATCACTAGGGTGCCCGGTAGCGCACGATCACGCCCGAATTCAAGTGTGACATAGTGGTATCGTGAGCGATTAGTCCTCGGAAAGTGTCTACGCATCGTGTCTAGTAGAGTCTTGATTATCGGTGTGTTGTGCACCACATCTATAATCGTGAGGCTATAGGACATTTAGGATTGGTTTCCATTCTTCTCATTCCGATCGTGCCTGTAGCCGTGTTGTAAGTTGGACCCTCCGACGTATTTCATTTTTACCGCTTATGCCTCCGCAGGCAACCCGCCCGAAAGGCAAGGCAGCGAGGAGCCGCTAGTGAGATACTGAGGAGTACGAGGCGCAGCCCGGCCGACTGAGATTGTGCTTGACGGCGAGTTTTGTGTCGCCGCCACCCCAAAGAAGCTAGAGTCGCAGCAGCGGTCGCTGAGACCACAAGACTGAGCCTCCAGCCCCACCGGCGAGCAGAGATAGGTACAAGGAGATGGCCCAGTTGCTGGCCAGGGTCGTGGCCAGATATGAGGATAGGCTGAATGCAGCAGTTCCAGTTCCAATAGCACCAGTGGTTCGCTCCCGAGCAGATAGTTTGAGGCTACGGGACTTTCTCGAGTCAGAGCTTGAGTTTTATGGGTCGAGGCACGAGGATGATCCGCAGGAGTTCATCCGGCGCTTCTGGTCGCGAGAGTGATCAAGGCCGAGACCGAGTCGGTGGTCTTAGGTTCGCATCGGCCGCGCGTGATACCGCAATGATCGGTTTGATTCGCGAGTTGTCCCGGGAGAGCATGCGCCCCAGCAGATGGGACGAAGTTCTCGCAGGCATTCCTCACTCACTTCTTGCCTCCGCAGATGGCGAGGCACGCCGGCGATTTATGATCTTTGAGACGCAGGCGCATTCGGAGTACAACGTGGAGTTTGACTCGTTGGCTCGGTATGTCCCCGCTTTAGTGGCAACCATGGAGGATAGATTGCACCGTTACGTTACCGGATTAGATGATTGCTTGACAGAGTCTTGTTCGAGTGTAGCTCTTCAGCCGGGCATGGACATTGCCCGCATGCAGGCTCATGCACTGGGATGTGAGGCACGGAGAGGTCGGCGGAATGACCAAGATCGCGAAGAGGCCGAACAACAGTGGTCCTTTGGTGACTTTCGAGGCGGACCGCCAAAGAAGATACTAGTTTTGTACCTCCGCCCGGCAGAGTGGTCCTCCACAACCTTGAGCATCCAGAGTATTCGGAGCGGTCGTGGCTCCGAGGTTGAGTTTCAGGAAGTAGCGGTGTTGGCGGACGCGGTCACCCCTACCTCGGTGTGGTCGATGGTAGACCGCATTTCGGGAGGTCGTGGTGCCAAGAGAGCTTGCTATTTTTGCGACAGCCAGGGCCATTTTGCGAGGAACCGTCTCACTGGCGGTAGCACGGATGTTACGACTCAGCCTTCAGGATCAGTGGCAGGTTCATCACCTTCACTAGCTATGCGCCCTGCAGGGCAGGATTGTGATTAGAAAAGCGGTAGAGACAGGTATATCCTTAACCCTCTAGAGTTTTGATATGCTTGTTATGATGGTCTCATTATTATGTGCTATGTACGAATAGCGTTGTGTTAATTGTGAGTTAGAAAACATGCTTAGTTGGGAGGATAAGTATGGGGGCATGGTAAGTGTGAACCCTAGACTGTCACGATTGAGACCTTAGAGGTAAGGTCGTCTTGAGTAAAAGATTCGTTTTATGTTTGACCTTTATCAGAGTGCGTAGTATACGTGGGTTTTATTTGAGTAATCAGTCCATGGGTAATGTGAGATGGAAGTGGTAGCTTTCATGATGTGATTTAGCAGGATTGTTCCGTGTCGGGGAACAAGGGCTTGACGCGATTGTGGGTCGGGTTGAGGACGTGATACGGGTCAACCCGTAGCCCGGATTAAGGTGGGTCGGGTTCGTGGTCCCGCCAGGTGGTAGGGTCACGAGGATGCTAGGCCCAAGTTTGTATGACCATCGTATGAGTTGGTGGATATGTTCGACCAGAAGCGGATCGTGGAGGCCGGGAACGGCCTTAGAGAAGATCGAGGTTAGTAAGATGACCAAGTTTGGAGGTAGTGACTCCAAGGGTTGGAAACAGAAGCGTTGGCGGAAGTGTGGTACGGAAACTAGAAAGAGTTTGAGTGTTCGAGAAGGGTACAACAAGATAGGGGAAATGTTATACCCCGTATTTCCAGAGTATGTACGCGAGGACGTACGTAGGAAATTTCGAACTTCAAGTAAGGCTTGGCCGATTTTCACTTTGTGCACAACACCCGGTTAGAGTCGTTTTTCGACGAAACGTTTTCACAGCTTTCGTAGGGGAATTTCCGGCTATGTCATTTCTAATTTTTGCGGATTTTTCCGAGAGACGAAACGTGTTGGACCAACAAGAGGGCGCCACTTGGCACCCTCTCATTGGTGGACTTCAAATCGTCCATTTGGACGAAATGGACAAGGTAAGGCACGTTTTTTGTGCCTTGACAAAGTCAAGGAGGCGGAAGGCGCCAATTTTCCGTAGGATCTTGCATCTAGATTTATTCTACCGAGTAGTCTAGACTTTGATAGAATTGTGTAACCTGTATAGGTTGAATGTTCTGCGAGTAGCATGTGCTACTTGAGAAGGTGGACCAGGCTAGCCGGGTTATAGCCGTGGAGCGATTTGCTAATAGTCGATAAATCGTCGCGAGGTATGTGAACCTCTTCCTATCTCTTCTAGCATGATATGTGTGAACTATGATGCGGTAGACGTCATACGTGCTAAATGTATTTGATTGGTTTAAAACATAAAGTGTTATAACGGCTTTATGGGAAGTCGGTTATAATAGCTTTATGTGGATAAGCAAATACTTTGTGGTTTTTAAAAGGTAACTGATTTGGTTATAACTGGCTTGTTATGTGTTAATGAAGAAGTTGAAGTATTTCAAAAGATTTGTGAATCGTTTTGAAAGAAAGAGTAACACTTGGTTTTAAAGGTTTTAAAAAGAGTTATACTAGCTTTATGGGGAGTTAGGTATAATGTCTTAAGAGAGGTAAAGAAAATGGTTTACTGGTGTTAGAAGTTAAGAGACTTGATCTTATAAGATAAGAGACTTAACTTATTTGTTTTAATGTGAATGTTTGTATGAAACCTCATTCGTGAGTAATGAGTACTTGGTTTTATTTAAAGGGAATGATGTTTTACTGATTTCGGAAATCAGAATGTGTATCGACAAACCACTGCAGCGTTAATAAAGGAAAATGTATTAAGTAATGAAGTATTATTAAAACCAGTAGAAACCTCCATCCGCATGCTAAGATGAGACAAAATGATATTACATTTTCTAGATCATGGTTGCTGTAATAAGATTGTTATAAACAAGAATAACCTACTCACATATATGGCATAGGTTACTCAAATGTTTTAAAAGAGATTAAGACTATGAGTTATGAAACCTTTCTAAAATAAGTGACTTAGGCATTTGAAATTAGGCAAACTTGAACGTTTGGAAAATAATGTTGTTACTTGATTTTACCAAAGGGGGAGTATTTTGTTTACTTAATAAGATAGTCACTATTTTAATACTACGGGTATTGTGTGACTTATGTGAAAGAAACGGATCTTTTAAAGGGTTTAACGTAAGTAGTACTTTAGGGTTAAAACCCGGACTTTGGCATAAAATGAAAGTACCTTGAGTTGTGTATAACTTGCCTATGTTTGTTGTTGTGTAACTTGCTTATGCATGTTGTTGTGAAACTTTCCTATGCTTATTGTGATAGCCTTTGTTGTGCAAGGAATGTATTTCACTCGACTACCGGTTCATTCCGGGAATGTATTTCACTCGACTACCGGCTCATCCGGGAATGTATTCCACTCGACTTGACATGACTGCTTTTATGTTGTGAACTGTAGTTTGGTTATCATACATGTCTCCTGCTTTATATAGACTATTATGATTTCGCCATGATTTTCTGATTCACATACTTGGTACTTGCATCGACCTCCTTGGGCCGCGTTCATGCCGCAGTAAGTACATCGTCGCCGATCCCCGCTTAGGATCACCTTTCACGTATTGGGAAGTTTCGTTCCTTCGAGGCTTATCTTTTGGTATGTGTTCCACGAGTTGTAGGTTCTTGTACATCTGTGGTATGGCGGGCCCCGTCCCGTCATAGTTGTCATTCGTAGAGGTCTCAGTAGTACTGCAAGGTGGTTTGTAAAAAGGATTAAACTGTTCATGTTGAAAAAGTTGTTGTTTATATATATGCCGGAAGGCAAGTTTTCCTCAGATTACTGTTTGTACTTCATTTGTTTCATGTATGTGTTTTATGTTCCGCTGATTACTCTGATGTTGTATCACTAGGGTGCCCGGGGTAAGGCACCAGTCACGGGCCCCGGAACGGGTCGTGACAAAAGTGGTATCGAGCGCTTAATCTCTGAAAGTGTCTACGCATCAGATCCAGCAGAGTCTTGATTATCGGTGTGTGCACCACGCCAATAATCGTGAGGCTATAGGATATTTAGGATTGGTTTCTATTCTTCTCACTCGAGATCGTGCCTTAGAGTCGTGTTGTAAGTTAGACCTCCGACGTATTTCTTTCCTTACCGTTATGCCCGCGCAGGCAAACCCGGGCCCAGGAGGGCAAGGCAGCCGATGGAGCTGCGAGTAGAGTTCAGAGGGTTGCGAGGGCACAGGCCCAATCTTTACCTAGGGTAGTGCTTCATTCGGGGATTTCTGCGACGTCACTAGCCCCAGCAGAGTTTAGCACGGCGGCGGCAGTTCCTACTGCGGCCATGATATTTGAACCTTCAGTTCCACGACAGGGAACAGAGATTATGGATTGCAAAGAGGCGACCCTGTTACTAGCTATAGATTTGGCTACCAGAGAGTATACCGATGTATCGCAAGTCTTGATGACTACCTAAGAGAAGGTTGTGCAAGAGTAATTCTTCAGTTAGGCTTGAGCATGGCCTGTGTACGGGCTTATGCGCAGCAGGCCGAGAAACGTAGAGATCGACGGGTTAACGGGCGACGAGAAGAGGCCGAGCAGCAAGGTCCTTTGGTAACTTTCGAGGCGAGTCACCTCACCAAAGAGATTAGATTACGACATCCACGGTCTGCAGAGGTCCTCCGCAGGTTCAAGACGTTCGGGTACGCAGGAGTTGGTCGTAACTCCGTGGTTTTCGATTCACTATGGGACGACGCCATCCCGGGAATGTCGCCTTTTAGTCGGGTACTTGTTGTACCGTGGCCGCCGTACAGTGTCGAATGGGTGACCTAGCAGGGGACTTTGCCTTCGCAGGTGGGTAGTTCGTCACCTTCCTTAGCTGCGCCTACTGCAAGGTGTTTGATTAGAACGACTAAGGAGTGAAGCGATGACATAGATCTATCCTTAACCCTCTGTAGTTTTGTATATGTGATAAGGTGAGTATACCTTAGGTGCTATGTTCTGATAGCAGTGTGTTAGTTGTGATTTGAAATCATGGTTGTTTAACCGAGTAAGATTTTGGGGATAGAGAAAGTGTGAGCCTTAGAGCTTTATACGTAGAGACCTTAGAGGTGAGGCCATCTCGAGAAAAAGGTGTAGTGTTATGTTTGACCCTTATCGGAGTGCATAGTGCACGTGAGCTATGTTTTTGGGATAAGTCCCCGAGTAGCGTAATATGAGAAAGGGTAGTTGAGCTAAGAAGACCGCTAGGTTTTCGTAACGTGATTAGTGAGAGTTTTCTCCGAAGCTAGTGTTTTGCGCGTTGCGGTCGGGTTGAGGCCACGCCATGGGTCAACCCGCGGCCGTATGATGGGGTCGATGCGGTGGTCCCACCTTGTGATAGGGTCATGAGGGTGTTAGGCCCAAATTTAGTTAACCAGCGTACGAGTTCGTGGATGCGTTCGACCAGTGGTCGGGCCGATGGGGGCAGCCTATCGTGTTCTTCGGTCAGGGTCGTTCCCTCGGCAGTGTTGATGTTATCTGAAAGGTTGTAAGGCTGCACGGGGTGCCTACCTTCACCTTATGACAGACAGTGGAGCCTGTGGTACGATCGTTTTGTTTACGGAAGTTTTACCAAAAATGTGTTAAGAACTCAGTGAGTCTCGACCGCATTCGCCCCGCCGTTGTTCGATTTCGCGGTAGTTGTAGGGATTGTTGTCTCCTGTGGAGGAGTGTTTAAGCTACCGCTCGGTGTTCGGATGTCGCCTTTGAAACCTTGTAGGGCGAAGTGTAAGTCACGGTCGATTGGTTCGATGTTGGCAAGGTTCAGACAGTTGGTTCAGGCTTGTTCCAGCAGACTGTGGATAGTGAGAAGCTTGTCTAGAAGAAGTTCTGGCAGCTCAGAGGAATCGTGCGGATAATCGGCGACGACGCTTAGAGTTCAGGTGGACGGTCGGTCTTCTTGAAAGTACCACCCCGGACAGGGTGTGACGAGCTTTGGAAAACAGAGGAAACTTAGCCCGAGTTATTTTGGGCCTTTTTTTTTTGAGTTCATGTGAAGAATAAGCCAGGTTGCCGATATGTTAGTATTTGCCGTCCGACTTAGGATGGATTATGTCCGGTCTTTCGTATTGTTGTGTTCAGGAAAGTATCGAAGATCCATCCAGAGTGTTCCCAGTTATGATAACCACGTTAGAGATAGTAACCCCGAGTTTTGGAAACTGAAGCAGTATCAGAAATGTGGAAAGAGTTCGAGTGTACGACAGCCTCAGTGATCGCATGCAGTCCGGTACCATTTGTTGGGTCGCCTGAGAAGGTTAATGCCTCAGGCAAAGTGACAAAAGTGGTATCATTTCTTTTTAAGAGAAGGTACGAAGGAAGTATATTTTAGACCCTGGAGAGAGGTGGTTGTGGTGATGTTAGAGGTGTTTCCTCGTGGACTTGGATATAAGTATTTTGCGCAGTTGTTTCTGTGTCCATGTGTGGCAGGTTTGTTCTCGTAAGTATAGTAGTGAAGACTATACTGGCGCGCGTTTGTTTTGAGACTTAGAAGGAACATTCGGGACGAATGTTTCTAAGGAGGGGAGAATGTTATACCCCGTATTTCCAGAGTATGTACGCGAGGACGTACGTAGGAAATTTCGAACTTCAAGTAAGGCTTGGCCGATTTTCACTTTGTGCACAACACCCGGTTAGAGTCGTTTTTCGACGAAACGTTTCCACAGCTTTCGTAGGGGAATTTCCGGCTATGTCATTTCTAATTTTTGCGGATTTTTCCGAGAGACGAAACGTGTTGGACCAACAAGAGGGCGCCACTTGGCACCCTCTCATTGGTGGACTTCAAATCGTCCATTTGGACGAAATGGACAAGGTAAGGCACGTTTTTTGTGCCTTGACAAAGTCAAGGGTAGGGAAGGGCTGCCCAATTTTCCGTAGGATCTTGCATCTAGATTTATTCTACCGAGTAGTCTAGACTTTGATAGACTTGTGTAACCTGTATAGGTTGAATGTTCTGCGAGTAGCATGTGCTACTTGAGAAGGTGGACCAGGCTAGCCGGGTTATAGCCGTGGAGCGATTTGCTAATAGTCGATAAATCGTCGCGAGGTATGTGAACCTCTTCCTATCTCTTCTAGCATGATATGTGTGAACTATGTAGTACGGTAGACGTACATGTGCTAAATGTATTTGATTGGTTTAAAACATAAAGTGTTATAACGGCTTTATGGGAAGTCGGTTATAATAGCTTTATGTGGATAAGCAAATACTTTGTGGTTTTTAAAAGGTAACTGATTTGGTTATAACTGGCTTGTTATGTGTTAATGAAGAAGTTGAAGTATTTCAAAAGATTTGTGAATCGTTTTGAAAGAAAGAGTAACACTTGGTTTTAAAGGTTTTAAAAAGAGTTATACTAGCTTTATAGGGAGTTAGTTATAAAGTCTTAATAGAGGTAAAGAAAAATGTTTACTCTTGTTATAAGATAATAGAGTTGATCTTATAAGATAAGAGACTTAACTTATTTGTTTTAATGTGAATGTTTGTATGAAACCTCATTCGTGAGTAATGAGTACTTGGTTTTATTTAAAGGGAATGATGTTTACCGATTTCGAAATCGAATGTGTATCGACAAACCATCGCAAATACGTTAATAAAGGAAAATGTATTAAGTAATGAAGTATTATTAAAACCAAGAGAAACCTCCATCCGCATAAAGCTAAGATGAGACAAAATGATATTACATTTTCTAGATCATGGCTGCTGTAATAAGATTGTTATAAACAAGAATAACCTACTCACATATATGGCATAGGTTACTCAAATGTTTTAAAAGAGATTAAGACTATGAGTTATGAAACCTTTCTAAAATAAGTGACTTAGGCATTTGAAATTAGGCAAACTTGAACGTTTGGAAAATAATGTTGTTACTTGATTTTACCAAAGGGGGAGTATTTTGTTTACTTAATAAGATAGTCACTATTTTAATACTACGGGTATTGTGTGACTTATGTGAAAGAAACGGATCTTTTAAAGGGTTTAACGTAAGTAGTACTTTAGGGTTAAAACCCGGACTTTGGCATAAAATGAAAGTACCTTGAGTTGTGTATAACTTGCCTATGTTTGTTGTTGTGTAACTTGCTTATGCATGTTGTTGTGAAACTTGCCTATGCTTATTGTGATAGCCTTTGTTGTGCAAGGAATGTATTTCACTCGACTACCGGTTCATTCCGGGAATGTATTTCACTCGACTACCGGCTCATCCGGGAATGTATTCCACTCGACTTGACATGACTGCTTTTATGTTGTGAACTGTAGTTTGGTTATCATACATGTCTCCTGCTTTATATAGACTATTATGATTTCATTCTGATTTTACGCTTCACATACTTGGTACCGTTATCGACCTCCTTCGGCCGCGTCATGCCGCAGTAAGTACATCGTCGTCGCCGATCCCCGCTTTTAGGATCACCTTTCAGCGTATTGGGAAGTTCCGTTCCTTCGGAGGCTTATCTTTTGGTATGTGTTCCCTGAGTTGTAGGTTCTTGTACATTCAGGGGTATGGCGGGGCCCTGTCCCGTCATAGTTGTTGTCATTCGTAGAGGTCTGTAGTACTGTTGTGGGCAGGGTTTGTAAAAAGGATTAAACTGTTCATGTTGAAAAAGTTGTTATTTATATATATGCCGAAAGGCAAGTTTTCCTCAGATTTCTGTTTGTACTTCATTTGTTTCATGTACGTGTTTTATGTTCCGCTGATTACTCTGATGTTGTATCACTAGGGTGCCCGGGGTAAGGCACCAGTCACGGGCCCCGGAACGGGTCGTGACAGGAAAAGTGAACGTGTGTGATCGTTTCTTTTGGGGAAATGAAGGTGTGAAGGGAGTATATTTTAGACCTCAGGTAAGGGGTTTTTGTGATGATTAGAGGTGTTTCCTCGTTGACTTGGGTTTAAGTATTGGTGTGTTTGTTATTTTTATGGCCAGGTGTGGCATGATTGTTTTCGCACAGATAGCGATGAAGGCTATACTAGCGCATTTGAGTTGAGACTTGAGAAGGAACATTCGGGATGAATGTTTCTAAGCGAGGAGAATGTTATACCCCGTATTTCCAGAGTATGTACGTAAGGACGTACGTAGAGAATTTGAGCCTTAAGTTAGGCAAAGGACCGAATTTTGGGCACAAGTGCCGATTGGAGTCGTTTTTCGACGAAACGTTTCCACAGCTTTCGTAGGGAAAATTCCGGCTATGTCATTTATATTTTTTGCGGATTTTTCCGAGAGACGAAACATTTTTGGACCAACGGAGGGTGACACTGTCACCCTCATTGATTCGCAGTGGGGTGGTCAAGGGTGGTTGGCCTTGGCCGATTGGTCCCTTATTCTTGGCCTTGTTTTGTGGCTTGTTTTGTGGCTTGTTTTGTGCCATGTTTGGTGGAGTAGGGCTAGGGTGCACTTGGCTTGATCAAGGCCTTACACTTGCCTTGCACATGGCTTGATCTTGGCCATTGGTTGGCTTTTGGTTTTGCTATAAATACCCCCCTAGGCTTGAAGACTTCATTCATCCAAAAACTTCCAAGTCTTGAAACCCTCTCCTCCCCCTTTGTGAGCTCTAGCCGAGAGCCTTCCTCCCCTTTTTCGGGTGGGCTTTGGCCGAGAGGCTTCCTCCCCTGTGGAGCTAGCCATGGGTACCCCCCCTAGCCTAGTTGTTTCGTATAATACCCCCCTCTTGGTAGAAATACTCTCCAAGTATTGTTATAATGCCCAAAATACCTTAGCCTTTACCTTGTAGTATTCCAAAAGTTACCTCTATACGTAGAGCCCGGAAATACTACCTTTTGTCCTTTTAGTCTCAAACCGAAACCCTAAGGAAATCTTCATAGTTGGTTGAAGTATTTGAGTAGAAGTTGGTTAGAACTTCTAAGGGTTGTTTGGAGCGGATTGGAGCGCACGGAGTAGGAGCTAAACCTTGCTCAGGATCGACATTATAAACTTGGATAATTTTGGGCTTGTCGAGGTAAATATTCTTGTCCCCTTATTGTAATTGGAGATTACATGTTGTAGGAATATATAGTTGAGGTATACTATATATAGTACTGAACATTATTGTGCGGCAATGTCTTTTGACTTAAGCCTGAATTTAAAGAAGAGAATCGAATCAGATTTACATAGGATCAGATTGAGACTTGTGTAGTATTGCTGAGTAGAATTGTACACGTCCGGTTAGACGTGTAAACCCCCCCCCCCCTGGTTGGCTTGGTAGCCGGCCTCGATAGAGGAGGAGATTTACGCTGTTGCGGGGGGGGGAGGTGCTGCCGAATTTTCTGTAGAGAAATGGAACCGTATGTTTAAAAGTTAAATAGACGTTTGTGACCTTTTTAGGTGAAAGTACTAAGAGTAGCGTATTCTACTTGAGGAGTGGAAAGGGCTAGCAAAGTTGTAGTACTTGGAGCATTTTACTTATTGTCGATACTCGTCGCGAGGTATGGGAACCTCTTCCTATCTGTTCTAGCATGATACGTGTAACTATGTAAGACGGTGGACGTACAGGTGCTAAGTGTATTTGTTTGGCTTAAACATAAAGTGTTATAACGGCTTTATGGGAAGTTGGTTATAACAGCTTTATGTAGGTAAGAAAATGGTTTACTGATGTTAGAAGTTAAGAGACTTGATCTAATAAGATAAGAGACTTAACTTATTTGTTTTAATGTGGATGTTTGTGTGAAACCTCATTCGTGAGTAATGAGTACTTGGTTTTTAAAGGGATAATGTTTTACTGATTTCGGAAATCAGAATGTGTATCGACAGACCACTGCAGCGTTAATAAAGGAAAATGTATTGAATAATGATGTGTTGTATTAAAACTAGTAGAAACCTCTATCTGCATAGAAGCTAAGATGAGACAAAATGATATTACATTTTCTAGATCATGGCTGCTGTAATAAGATCGTTATAAACAAGAATAAACTACTCACATATATGACATATGTTACTCAATTGTTTTAAAAGAGATTAAGACTATGAGTTATGAAACCTTTCTAAAATAAGTGACTTGAGCATTTGAAATTAGGCAAACTTGAATGTTTGGAAATAATGTGGTTACTTGATTTTTGCAAAGGGAAGTATTTTGGTTTACTTAAAAAGATAGTCACTCTATTTTTATACTACGGGTATTGTGTGACTTATGGGAAAGTACTTTGAGTTGTGTGAAACTTGCCTATGCTTGTGATGATAGCCTTTGTTGTACAAGTGTTGTATTTACGGTTACCGCTCTCGATAGAGGCCGGTTGACTTGTGAGAACTTACTTGGACGCGTCCGGCGGTGACGGAGAATTCCACGGTATGTTTCCATTTTGATTATCGTCTTATTGTGGTTACATGGACATGTCTACACCGAGGTAGAATTCCGGGGCATGTGGCTGCGCAGGTTGATCACCCAAAGATATTGTTGTTGATGTCACATGGACGGTTCACACCGAGGTAGAATTCCGGGAACGTGGCCACGGGCATTGGTATTATTGTTGCATCATGGACATGTCTACACCAAGGCGATTCCGGCACGCGCCACGATGCGAACATGATTGATGTTGTGGCGTGAGACCCATAGTTATATTTGAGTGACTTGAGGCGTGAGTCCCCGACTAGACATGATCGCTTTATGTCGCGAATCGTAGTTTGGTTATCATACATGTCTCCCGCTTTATATAGACTAGTATGATTTCATTTACTGATTTTACGCTTCACATACTTGGTACTTGCATCGACCTTCGGGCCGCGTTCATGCCGCAGTGAGGTACATCGGCCGTGGATCCTCGCTCTTAGGATCACAGTCAACAGATTGGGAAGCTCCGCTTTCTTGAGGCTTATCTTTGTATGTGTTCCCGAGTTGTAGGTTCTTGAACATTCACGGGTATGGCGGGCCCCGTCCCGTCATAGTGTTGTAAATCTTAGAGGTCAGAGAATCAAGTGGCGGTGGTTTGTAAAAAGGATTAAATCGTTCGCTTTATGTATATACCAAGGCAACCGTTTTGGTTGGCCTGGTTATTATTATATCTCTTGTTTCATGACTCATGTGTTATGTTCCGCTGATTTCCTCTGATATATGTATCACTAGGGTGCCCGGTAAGGCACTACCACGGCCCGACCGGGTGTGACATCTTAGGTTCAGACGGCCGCGCGTGATACCGCAATGATCGTTTGATTCGCGAGCTATCCCGGGAGAGTATGCACTACCAGCCGTATGGGACGAGTTCTCAGGGGCATTTCTCGCACATTTCTTGCCTCCACAGATGAGAAGGGCTCGGCCGACAGATTTTTGACGCTGAGGCGGGCCGCGACGTCGGGAGTACAATATGGAGTTTGACTCATTAGCTCGGACGCCCCGCATCGTAGCCGACATGGAGGACGAGTGCACCGCCACGCCACCGCTCGATGACTACTGGCGAGGCTTGTTCGTAGCTCTTCACCGCATGGACATTGCCCGCACGCAGCTTACGATTGGGATGTGAGGAGCCGAGAGGTCGACGGAATGACCGAGATCATCAGAAGAGGGCCAGGACATCAGGGTCCTTTGGTAACTTTCGAGGCGGACCGCCAAGAAGAAAGAAGTTATGTACCTCCGCCAAGATGCAGTGGTCCTCCGCGCCTTCGTGACGTTCGGTATTCGGAGCTGGTCGAGCTCCGTGGCTTCAGTTTACGAGATATACACGTTCTAGCCAGGATTCATGTCCCTCAAAGCAGCACGATGTGGCAAGCGCCATCCCGGAATATCGCCTTTCATCGGGTGCTTGTTTCACCGCGCCGTCGCGTGGCCATGTGACGAGAGACTGTGCTTATAGGAGGGGTACAATCAGAAGGACGCAGCCTACCTGGTCAAGCGCGGATCATCGCCTTCTACGCATGCACTGGCAGGCGTGCCTATGATTAGAGTGGAGCGGATGGTATGTGCATATTCTTACCCCTCTAGAGATTAGTATGCGTTGATATTATGGTGAAGTGTTAAGTATTATGTTCAGATAGCATTATGTTAAAATGGTTAGTTAGAAGGGTAAGTTTGGGGACAGGGAAAGTGTAAGCCTTAGAATTTTTACGTAGAGACCTTAGATGTAAGGCCGGCTTGAATAAAAGATTTTACGGTTAGTCTTTGTCCAATACTTGGTATGCGTATAAATGTATTGTGGGATAATTCCATGGGTTGTGTAAAATGAAAGTGGTATCCTTCAGGACTTGAATAGGTAAGATTGTTCCGGATCAGGAGAACAAGTGTTTGGCGCGATAATGGTCCGTTGAGTACCGATCGCGGGTCAACCCGCGGCCTGTAGTGTGGTGGGGTCAGTTCGAGGTGGTCCCGCCAGGTGGTAGGGTCACGAGGGTGCTAGGCCCAAGTTTAGATGACCATCGTATGAGTTCGTGGATATGTTCGACCAGAATCGGATCGTGAAGGCCGGGAATGGCCTTAAAAGAGATCGAGTCTAGTAAGATGACCAAGTTTGGAGGTGGTGACTCCAAAGTTTTGGAAACTGAAGCGATGACTGAAGTATGGTACGTATACTAGAAGAGTTCAAGTGTTCGAGAAAAGTACGACGAGTAAGGAAAGAAGTGAACATGTGCTGAGAGAATAGAAATGATCATTACTTTTGTGAAGTAAAGGTGCAGGGGATATCTTTTAGACCGGGGGTGGAAGATTTTTGTAATGCTAGAGGTGATTCCTCGTTGACTTGGGATAAGTATTTGCGTATGTGTTATTTGGTGGCCAGGTGTGGCATTGGCAACTTGTTATGAGGAACTTTATCATTATCCGTCTTGAGAAGGAACATTCGTCCGTCTAAGGAGGGGAGAATGTTATACCCCGTATTTCCAGAGTATGTACGTGAGGGCGTACGTACAAAAGTTTAATCCTTAAAGTAGACTAAGGGACGAAATTTTGTGCACAACTAGCGAAAAGAATCGCTTTTCCGACTAAACGCTTTTCCGACTTTGCGAAGGGAAAATACGGCTATGTCATTTATTATTTTTGGATTTTTCCGAGACGAAATATTTTGGACCAACGGGAGGGTGACATGTGTCACCCTCAAAGTGGACGACTTGGGCATTTTTTTGGCCTTGTTTTTGGTCAAGGGTTAGGTAGGATATTTTGGTGGTAGATGGATAAGGTACACTTGCCCAAATCCTCACCCTACACTTGCCCACCACTTGTCTTGATCTTGGCCCTTGGTTGTCCTATAAATACCCCCCCCCCCCTTGGTAGAAAAGTATTCTCCAAGTGTTGTTACTATTCCCAAATACTTTAGCCCAAATACCTTGTAGTACTTTCCAAAGTTACCTCTATACTAACAGCCCAGAAATACTAGTATCCGACCTTTAGCCACTCAACGAACCCCTACGCACATCATCAAAGCGAGTTGAAGTATTAAGAAGCAGTTGTGGAGAACATCTAAGGGTTGTGTGGAGCGGGTGGGAGCGCCAGAGTAGGAGCTAAACGTTGCTCGGGATCGACATTAAATCTTGGATAATTTTGGGCTTACCGAGGTCAAGATCGCAAAGAGCATATTCTACTCGAAGGGTGGAAAGGGCTAGCTTGACATAAGATTTTGGAGCTATTTGCTTATAGTCGATAATCGTCGCGAGGTATGTGATTCTTCCTATACTCTTGAGCATGATATTTTAAAAGTATATATATATATATATAGTACGGTAGACGACGCGTTAATCAGACGTAGTTTTACTACAATGTCTTTTGACTTAAGCCCAATAATAAGAATCTTGAAGTATTTCAAAAGAATTTAGAAACCGTTTTGAAAGAAGAGTAACACTTGGTTTTGAAAGTTAAGAGTTATACTAGCTTTATGGGAAGTTGGGTATAACGACTTAAGAGTAATAAAATGAATGGTTTATTGATTTTAAAAGTTAAGAGACTTGATCTCAAAAGATAAGAGACTTGACTTAATTGATTTAATATGAATTTTGTTAAAAAGCGTGAAACCTCATTCGTAAGTAATGAGTACTTGGTTTGTAAAAAGAATAATGTTTTACTGATTTCGGAAAGGAGAATAAGTATCGAACAAACCATAGCAGCGTTAATAAAGGGAAATGTAATGACTAATAAAGTATTATTAAAACCAGTAGAAACCTCCATCTGCATAGAAGCTAAGATGAGACAAAATGATATTACATTTCCTAGATCATGGCTGCTTTAATAAGATTGTTATGAACAAGAATAACCTACTCACACATAAGGCATATATTACTCAACTGTTTTTAAAAGAGAATTATGTTATTAAATGATTAAGACTATGAACTATGAAACCTTTCGAAAATAAGAGATGTGAATATTTGAAGTTAGGCAAACTTGAACTTTTGAAAAAGAATGTTGTTACTTGACTTTAAGAAGGAAAGTGTTTTGGTTTAACAAGAAGGGCATAATATTACCTTAGTTGTTTTAAAGGGAAAATATGGTATTATCTTAACTGCCTTAAATGAGCGTTTAAATGTTATGACCACTCGACTACCGCTGCTCATGAGATGAACCGAATGTATTCCACTCGACTACCGCTGCTCATGAGATGAACCGAATGTATTTCACTCGACTACCGCGTTCATGAGATGAACCGAATGTATTTCACTGACTATCGCGTTCAGAGATGAACCGAATGTATTTCACTGACTACCGCGTTCATGAGATGAACCGAATGTATTTCACTCGACTACCGCGTTCATGGATGAACCGAATGTATTCCACTCGACTACCGCGTTCACGATGAACCGAATGTATTTCACTCGACTACCGCGTTCACGGATGAACCGAATGTATTTCACCACGACACCGCGTCCATGAGATGGACCGAATGTATTCCATACGATTTCACCTCGAGTCCACGATGGGCCGAGACATGTTACACGTATCACATGACCTATACCTGCATCGCCGGCAGGAAGGAGTTCCACGCGCATTGAGGATGACTTTGAGGCGTGAGTCCTCGACTTGACATGATCGCTTATGAATCGTAATTTTATTATCATATATGTCTTCTGCTTTATATAGACTATTATGATTTCATTTTCGTATTTTTCGCCACATACTTGGTACTGTTAGATCGACCTCCTTCGGGGCTGCGCTCATACCGCAGTAGAGGTACACCGGTTGTTGATCCTCGCTCATAGGATCACAAGCCAACAGATTAGGAAGCTCCGCTTTCTCGAGGCTTATCTTTTGGTATGTTTCCGAGTTGTGGGTTCTCAGACATTCGTGGGTATGGCGGGCCCTGTCCCGCCATAGGTGTTGTTACTTTCTTAGAGGTCCAGTAGTATCATTGTGGCGGTTTGTAAAAAAGGATGTAACTGTTCAAAATTTCTGTATATATGCAAAGAGGCAACCGTTTTGGTTGGCCTGTTTTATTATCTTATCTCTTGTTTCATATCTGTATGTTTTATATTCCGATGATTTCTCTGATGTTGTATCACTAGGGTGCCCGGGGTAAGGCACCAGTCACGGGCCCGAGATCGGGTCGTGACAAAAGTGGTATCGAGCGCTTAATCCTGAAAGTGTCTACGCATCGTGTCTAGTAGTCTTGATTATCGTGTGTTGTGCACCACATCTATAATCGTGAGGTCGCAGACATTTAGGATTGGTTTCCATTCTTCTCATTCTGAGATCGTGCCTTAGAGCTGTGTTATAAGTTGGACCCCTCTGACGCATTTCGTTTTTACCAGTTATGCCTCTGCGCAGGGCAACCCGGGCCCAGATGGGCAAGGCAGCCGAGGAAGCGGCTGGTATGATACAGAGGAGTACGGGGGCGCAGGCCCAGTCAGTACCTGAGATAGTGCCTCAGACGGCGAGTTTTGCGACGCCACCCAAAGAAGTTTAGAGTCGCAGCAGCGGTGGGCTGAGACCACAAGACTGAGCCTCCACCCCACACCGGAGCAGAGGAGTTGGGGTACAAAGAGATGGCCCGCCATCGCCGTGATCGTGGCCAGACATGAGGATAGGCTGGATGCAGCAGTTCCAGTTCCAGTAGTACCCATGGTTCACCCAAGATCGGATAGTTTGAGGCTACGGGACTTTCTGAGTTGTAGCCCGCCAGAGTTCTATGGGTCGAGGCCTGAGGATGATCCGCAGGAGTTCATCCGACAGTTACAGCGGATCATGAGAGTGATCAAGGCTTCGGAGACCGAGTCGGTGGTCTTAGGTTCGCATCGGCTGCGTGATACCGCAATGATCGGGTTTGATTCGCGAGCTATCCCGGGAGAGTATGCACTTCCACCGTATGGGACGAGTTCTCGTGGAATTTCGCACATTTCTTGCGCCCACAGAGAAGGGCTCGCCGGCGATTTTTGACGCTGAGGCGCACCGCGCACGGTCGGGAGTACAATGTGAGTTTGACTCATTAGCTCGACGCCCCCGCATTGGTAGCCGACATGGAGGACGAGTGCACCGCCACGCCACCGCTCGATGACTACTTGGCGAGGCTTGTTCGTGTAGCTCTTCACCGCATGGACATTTCCCGCACGCAGCTTATTGGGATGTGAGGAGCGGAGAGGTCGACGGAATGACCGAGATCGCCAGAAGAGGCCGTGACAGCAGGTCCTTTGGTAACTTTCGAGGCGGACCGCCAAGCCAGAAGTTAGTTATGTACCTCCGCCAAGACAGAGTGGTCCTCCACGCCTTCAGACGCTCGGTATTCGGGAGCTGGTCGAGCTCGTGGCTTCCGTTTACAGATATACACGGGTTCTAGCCAGCAGGCTTCATGTCCCCCTCAGTGTGCATGATGTGGCAAGCGTCATCCCGGGGAATGTCGTCTTCTTACTGGTGCTTGTTTCACCTGCGGCCGTCAGGGCCATGTGACGAGAGACTGTGCTTATAGGAGGGGTACAAGCCGAAGGACTCAGCCTACCGGGTCAGTGGCAGGATCATCGCCTTCTACAGCTATGCGTCCTGCAGGGCAGGCCTATGATTAGAGTGGAGCAGATGGTACATGTATATTCTTACCCCTGTAGAGATTAGTATGCGTTGATATTATGGTGAAGTGTTAAGTATTATGTTCAGATAGCATTATGTTAAAATGGTTAGTTAGAAGGGTAAGTTTGGGGACAGGGAAAGTGTAAGCCTTAGAGTTTTTACGTAGAGACCTTAGATGTAAGGCCGGCTTGAATAAAAGATTTTACGGTTAGTCTTTGTCAAATACTTGGTATGCGTATAAATGTATTGTGGGATAATTCCATGGGTTGTGTAAAATGAAAGTGGTAGCCTTCAGGACTTGAATAGGTAAGATTGTTCCGGATCAGGAGAACAAGTGTTTGGCGCGATAATGGTCGGGTTGTTAGTCTGACGCGGGTCAACCCGCGGCCCAGAGCGTGGGGTCGGTTCGAGGTGGTCCCGCCAGTGGTAGGGTCACGAGGATGCTAGGCCCAAGTTTAGATGACCATCGTATGAGTTCGTGGATATGTTCGACTGCATCGGATCGTGAAGGCCGGAATGGCCTTAAAAGAGATCGAGGCTAGTAAGATGACCAAGTTTGGAGTGGTGACTCCAAAGTTTTGGAACCGGCGATGATCAAGTATGGTACGTATACTAGAAGAGTTCAAGTGTTCGAGAAAAGTACGACGAGTAAGGAAAGAAGTGAACATGTGCTGAGAGAATAGAAATGATCATTACTTTTGTGAAGTAAAGGTGCAGGGGATATCTTTTAGACCGGGGGTGGAAGCTTTTTGTAATGCTAGAGGTGATTCCTCGTTGACTTGGGATAAGTATTTGCGTATGTGTTATTTGGTGGCCAGGTGTGGCATTGGCAACTTGTTATGAGGAACTTTATCATTATCCGTCTTGAGAAGGAACATTCGTCCGTCTAAGGAGGGGAGAATGTTATACCCCGTATTTCCAGAGTATGTACGTGAGGGCGTACGTACAAAAGTTTAAGCCTTAAAGTAGACTAAGGGACGAAATTTTGTGCACAACTAGCGAAAAGAATCGTTTTCCGACGAAACGTTTTCCGGACTTTGCGAAGGGAAAAATACGGCTATGTCATTTATTATTTTTGCGGATTTTTCCGAGAGACGAAATATTTTGGACCAACGGGAGGGTGACATGTGTCACCCTCAAAGTGGACGACTTGGGCGTTTTTTTGGCCTTATTTTTGGTCAAGGGTTAGGTAGGATATTTTGGTGGTAGATGGATAAGGTACACTTGCCCAAATCCTCACCCTACACTTTCCCACCACTTGTCTTGATCTTGGCCCTTGGTTGTCCTATAAATAACCCCCCCCCCCCTTGGTAGAAAAGTATTCTCCAAGTGTTGTTACTATTCCCAAATACTTTAGCCCAAATACCTTGTAGTACTTTCCAAAGTTACCTCTATACTAAAAGCCCAGAAATACTATTATACTTCCTTTAGCCACTAAACGAAACCCTAAGGAAATCTTCATAGCGAGTTGAAGTATTAAGAAGAAGTTGTGTAGAACTTCTAAGGGTTGTTTGGAGCGGGTTGGAGCGCCCAGAGTAGGAGCTAAACGTTGCTCAGGATCGACATTAAATCTTGGATAATTTTGGGCTTACCGAGGTTGAAGTACTGCAAGTAACATATTCTACTCGAAGGGTGGAAAGGGCTAGCCGGATTACAGTACTTTGGAGCTATTTGCTTATAGTCGATAATCGTCGCGAGATATGTGATTCTTCCTATACTCTTATGGGAAGTTGGGTATAACGACTTAAGAGTAATAAAATGAATGGTTTATTGATTTTAAAAGTTAAGAGACTTGATCTCAAAAGATAAGAGACTTGACTTAATTGATTTAATATGAATTTTGTTAAAAAGCGTGAAACCTCATTCGTAAGTAATGAGTACTTGGTTTGTAAAAGGAATAATGTTTTACTGATTTCGGAAAGGAGAATAAGTATCGAACAAACCACAACAGCGTTAATAAAGGGAAATGTAATGACTAATAAAGTATTATTAAAACCAGTAGAAACCTCCATCTGCATAGAAGCTAAGATGAGACAAAATGTTATTACATTTCCTAGATCATGGCTGCTTTTACAAAGATTGTTATGAACAAGAATAACCTACTCACACATAAGGCATATATTACTCAACTGTTTTTAAAAGAGAATTATGTTATTAAATGATTAAGAATATGAACTATGAAACCTTTCGAAAATAAGAGATGTGAATATTTGAAGTTAGGCAAACTTGAACTTTTGAAAAAGAATGTTGTTACTTGACTTTAAGAAGGAAAGTGTTTTGGTTTAACAAGAAGGGCATAATATTACCTTAGTTGTTTTAAAGGGAAAATATGGTATTATCTTAATCTGTCTTAAAGGAGCGTTTAAATGTTATGACCACTCGACTACCGCGTTCATGAGATGAACCGGGAATGTATTCCACTCGACTACCGCGTTCATGAGATGAACCGGGAATGTATTTCACTCGACTACCGCGTTCATGAGATGAACCGGGAATGTATTTCACTCGACTATCGCGTTCATGAGATGAACCGGGAATGTATTTCACTCGACTACCGCGTTCATGAGATGAACCGGGAATGTATTTCACTCGACTACCGCGTTCATGGGATGAACCGGGAATGTATTTCACTCGACTACCGCGTTCATGGGATGAACCGGGAATATATTCCACTCGACTACCGCGTTCATGAGATGAACCGGGAATGTATTTCACTCGACTACCGCGTTCATGGGATGAACCGGGAATGTATTTCACCACGACACCGCGTCCATGAGATGGACCGGGAATGTATTCCATACGATTTCACCTCGAGTCCATGAGATGGGCCGACACATGTTACACGTATCACATGACCTATACCTGCATCGCGGTGAGGGCGAGTTCTACGGGCATGAGGGATGACTTTGAGGGCGTGAGACCCTGACTTGACATGACTGCTTTTATGAACTGTAATTTTATTATCATATATGTCTTCTGTTTTATATAGACTATTATGATTTCATTTTCAGTATTTTTCGCCACATACTTGGTACTGTTGATCGACTCCTTCGGGCTGCGTTCATGCCGCAGTAGAGGTACACCGTTGTTGATCCTCGCCATGGATCACAGTTCAACAGATTAGGAAGCTCCGCTTTCCCGAGGCTTATCTTTCGTATGTTTCCACGAGTTGTGGGTTCTGTACATTCGTGGTACGTATGGCGGCCCCGTCCCGCCATAGGTGTTGTTACTTTCTTGCAGGTCCGTAGTATTGTGGGCGGGGTTTGTAAAAAGGATGTAACTGCTCAAAATTTCAGATATATGCAAAGAGGCAACCGCTTTGGTTGCCTGCTTTATTATCTTATCTCTTGTTTCATATCTGTATGTTTTATATTCCGCCGATTTCTCCGATGTTGTATCACTAGGGTGCCCGGTAAGGCACTACCACGCCCGGATCGGTCGTGACACACGCCAGAGGCCGAGTATAGAGATTACGGGAGCAGATCCGGTTATTGACCAAAGATAGTAGCAGGCAGCGGTGTCAGGAGCAGTAGCTAACCCTGTGAGCCGATGGGCCACTTGATTCAGGATTTTCTGATTGACATCCACCCGAAGTTCTATGGTTCGAGATCCGGCGAGGATCCTCGTGAGTTTATTCAAGAAGCTACATCGGACTATGCAGTGCTTAGGGCCCCGAGGCGTAGTCACCATGCTAGCCTCTTACCGGTTACGCAATATTGCGTTGAACAGGTTTGAGTCATGGGAGCTGTCTAGAGGTGAGGGTGCTCTTCCAGCTGTTTGGGAGGAGTTCACAGAGGCCTTCCTGGATCACTTTTTGCCTCCTGAGATAAGGAGAGCCCGCGTGGATAGATTCTTGACCTTGAAGCAGAATGGGAGGACTATCAGAGAGTACAGCCTGGAGTTTGAATCATTGGCCAGATATGCACACACCATTGTAGCTGACATGGCAGACAAAGTTCATCGCTATGTGATGGGGCTATACCATCATATGATTACTGCATGCTTGGGGGTGGCCCTTCAGCCAGGTATGGATATTGCCAGGATGCAGGCGTATGCGCAGGGGATAGAGGATAGAGAGAGGGAGGATCAACTTGACTCGAGCCACCAAGAGGCCGTGACAGCAGGTCTCAGTGGCGCTGAGGCGACATTTCGCAGCAGACTAGATCCACATTTCAGCCGGCACAGAGTGCCCCTTCCCGGTTTTCTGGCAGGAGGGTTGATCACCGGGCATCTGCGTGGTCGTGGCTCCGTGGCTTTGGGGTTTCAGGAAGGCAGAGACCGTCATCGATCGAGACCACCCACATCTGGGTGTGTTCGATACGGTAGGTCTCACCCGGGCGAGTGCCGTATGGCTTCAGGAGCTTGTTACTCTTGTGGCCAGCAGGGCCATTTGAAGAGGGACTGTCCGACCAGAGGCGGCGGGAGTGTTATGGTTCACCGGCGTGGTCGGGCTTTGGATCTTCGTCTTGGCGCGATGCGCCCGAGGCGGGGTGTTCACGACCAAAGAGCCGCGGCAGGGTCGCGCGGGGTCCCAGCCCAGCGTCCTCAGAACCGCATTTATGCTATGTCCAGCCGTCAGGACCAGGAGGCGTCACCAGATGTCGTCACAGGTACATTATTGGTTTCATGTTGTGATGTATATGCTTTGATAGATCCAGGTTCTACCTTGTCCTATATATCTCCTCATATTCTTTGGTAGAATAGGATAGAGCCCGAGTCCATAAAACCTTTGAGGTGGCTACGCCAGAGGTGATTCGGTGGTAGCCGAATGGTATATAAGGCTTGCCGATGACTATATACACGTCGCACCAGCCGACTTGATAGAGTTGGATATGACGGACTTTGATGTGATTACGGGTATGGATTGACTTGTGTCTTGCTATGCCAATGTGGATCGTAGAGAGATTGGTACGGTTCGCTTTCGGGAGCCGACACGAGTGGAAGGGAATATTTGCGCCGGCGGGTAGGTTTATTTCTTACCTCAAGGCTGGAAGATGGGCGCGGCGGGTATATCTACCATATGGTTCGGTATTCGACATCGAGGTCGAGATACCGCACCTTCGGGCCTCGTTGTTAGAGAGTTTCCAGACGTATTCCAGACGATCTCCCGGGTATTCCTCCTGAGAGGGAGATTGAGTTCTGCATTGATATGTCGCCAGACACTCGCCCTATATCTATTCCACCATACAGGATGGCACCTGCTGAGTTGAGGGAGTTGAAAGACCAGCTGAAGGATTTGCTGGAAAAAGGCTTTATCAGGCCTAGTGTTTCTCCCTGGGGAGCGCCGGTTTTATTTGTAAAGAAGAAGGATGGGACGCTGCGTATGTGTGTTGATTACAGCGGAATAAGGTAACTATCAAGAATGATACCCTCCTCGTGATTGATGATTCGCTTGACCATTGCAGGTGCGAGGTGTTTCTCCAAGATAGACCGCGGTCCGGTTATCATCAAAGTGCGAGTTAGAGAGGCGATATCCCAAAGATCGCATTCAGACCCAGATGGACACTATGAGTTCGTGGTGATGTCTTTCGTTGACCAACGCCCACCAAGATTCATGGATTTGATGAACGGGTGTTCGCCATTCTTGGATATGTTCGTTATAGTATTCATTGATGATATCCTCGTTTATTCGCGCACGCATCAGACCATGCAAATCATTCGGCGACGTGACGAGTCATCCAGACCGGCAGATGCCAAGTTCTCAAACGCGAGTTTTGGTCGCTTGGGCTTTCTTAGGGCATGTTATCGGGGCCGATGATATTCGGGTTGATACATCAAAGATTGAGGCAGTCAAGACTTGGCCTAGAACCACTACACTGACAGAGGTGCGCAGCTTTTTGGGCCTTACGTGTTATTATCGGAGATTTGTGGAGAAGTTTGCTTCCATTTCAGCACCTTTGACTAGGCTGACCTAGAAAGCAGCTATGTTCCGGTAGACGGATGCTTGTGAGGAGAGCTTCCAGTTACTGAAGGATAAATTGACGACCGCCCCAGTTCTTACTCTTCCAGAGGGTTTAGACGGATATGTGGTTTATTGTGATGCGTCGGGTGTCGGGCTTGGGTGCGTGCTGATGCAACATGGTAAAGCTATAGCTTACGCATCTCGACAGCTCAGGAAGCATGAGAAAAACTACCCCACACATGACTTAGAGTTGGCAGCAGTGATTCATGCCTTGAAGATCTGGAGACATTATTTATATGGAGTTCATGTGGATATGTTATACCCCGTATTTCCGGAGTATGTGCGTGAGGGCGTACGTACGAAAGTTAGCCTTAAAGTTTAGGCCTTGGACGTTTTTTTTTTGGCACAACTCCCACAAAGAATCGTTTTCCGACGAAACGTTTAACAAGACTCGCGTAGGATAAATTCCGGCTATGCCATTTCTAATTTTTGCGGATTTTTCCGAAAGACGAAACATTTTGGACCAACGGGAGGGCGACACTTGTCACCCTCCAATTGATGGACTTGTGGTGGAAATGGACCGAATTGGAGAGCCATTTTTGTCAAGTAGTTGGTAGGATATTTTGTGTGCAAGTTGGCTAAGGACACTTGCCCAAATCCTCACCCTACACTTGCCTTGAACTTGGCATCATCTTGGCCCTTGGTTGGCCATCCCTTGACCTATAAATACCCCTCTTGTGATGAAGAGTTCTTCATCCACAAATCTTCTCCAAGTCTTGAAAATCCTCCCCTCTCCCTTGTAGCCTTTTCGTCCAAACACCTCCCCCTCCCCTTGTGAAGGCCCTTGGCCGAATACCCCCCCCCCCCTCTAGCCTAAGTGGTTTGGCCGAGGCCCCCCCCTAGCCTAGCCAAAACCTACCCCCCCTCCCTTGGTAGAAAAGTTGCCTTCTAAGTATTGTTATAATGCCCAAATTACCCTAGCCCAAATCCCTTAGTACTTAGTAGAAGTTGTGAAGAACTTCTAAGGGTTCTTGAAGCTATCGGAGCGTCCAGACTAGGAGCTAAACCTCGCTCAGGATCGACTTGTATCTAGGATATTATTGGGCTTACCGAGGTAAATAATCTTACCCTTCCTTTTTAATTAGAGAATACATACTGTAGAAGTATAAGAATAAGTATTAAATACTTAGAAGAATATTACAGAATAGAATTGAACTGTTATCACAGTAGAAGGGTATAAAAGAAGAATAATTGAACTATACTTACATAGGACTGTTTTCACAGTAGACTTATAGCTCACCGGGTAGGGAGGTGCTGCCCGACTTTCCGTAGAATTGAGAACCCTCTGTTTAGAATGACCTACAGAGTAGTCTAGACTTTGATAGATGTCTGTGACTATTATAGGCTGATTCTCTCATACACATATTCGACTGGCGTGGATTTCGCGAGAAGGTATGTGATTCTTCCTAAAGCATGATATTTTAAAATATATATATAGTACGGTAGACGCATACGTGTTAATCGAATAATAACTACGGCAATGTCTTTTGACTTAAGCCCGAATACTTACTTAAGAATGTCTCATGACTTAAGCCTAAATAATAAAGATCTTAAAAGTCTTTCAAAAGAATTATAACACGCTTTGAAAGAAGAAGAATAGTTGTTTTTAAAACAAGAAGCTTAAGGGTTATACTAGCTTTATGGGAAGTTAAGTATAACGGCTTAAGTTTTATAAAAAGGAACAGTTTACTTATATGTTTATAAAAGGCTTGTATTGATTTCTGAAAAGTATAATAAGATGGTTTTGATGAGTAGACATATTGTGATGCTATGTGTGAGTATCTTGTAACGTTTGTGTAAAGAGGTCAGTCTCACTTATGCTTATGTTGTTTAAACTATGAGCTGTTGTGTTAGTACTATATCACTCACCTCTTGAGATGATACCGGGGGTTAAGCTGCCCTCCGATGCGGGGTAGACTCAGGCGGTCTGGGACCATGATTCGAGAATACCTCATGCGGGTCCAGGGGGCCTATACGGAGCTACGAGAGTTCCGTGTTAGCGCGGGTTATGCCTCACGCGGTCTATGCGCTGCGCGACAACGAGTCCAGACGATGCCGAGGAGTAGCTACCGACGCGGGTTATACCTCACGCGCCTATGTGAGTGGCCATGCGACTCGAGTCCGTGATTAGGCTTGCATGATAATATGGGCGAGTGGCCCCGCTCGATCATTCGCAGCCTAGAAAAGACCTATTACGCTTATTGTTGCTCTTGTTTATGATGGCACTATGTGCGCTACATCGTTGTTTCGCATATTTGTAAACCGGTTTTAAAATGATATGATTTCATTTCAGTATTTTACGCCACATACTTAGTACCGTTATCGACCTCCTTCGGGGCCGCTCATGCCGCAGTAAGGGCAAGGTGTGCTAGATCCGCATCCTTAGGATCTTTTGCGTTGGTGTCGAGCTCCATCTTCTCCGAGGCTCTACTTTGGGTATGATCTCCCCGTTGTAGATAGTTTTGTATCGTTGTCGGTATGGCGGCCCTGTCCCGCCATAGTTGTTTACTTCCTGAGGTCTGTAGTCCTCGCTGCAGAAGGATGTAAACTGCCAGATTTTGGTTTATATATATTATGCCGAAAGGCGACTCTTTCTCATATAAACTGTGTCTAAATTTTCATTGATTCATATCTTGTTTTATATTCGCTGATTTTCTCTCGATGTATGGCTACTGGGTGCCGTAAGCCACTACCACGCCCCGAACGGGTCGTGACAAAAGTGGTATCGAGCGCTAATCCTGAAAGTGTCTACGATCGTATCTAGTAGTCTTGATTATCGGTTGTGCACCACACCAATAATCGTGAGGCTATAGGATATTTAGGATTGGTTTCATTCTTCTCACTCGAGATCGTGCTTTAGAGTCGTGTTATAGGTTCGACCTCTAACGTATTCCTTTCTCATGCTTATGCCTCCACGTAAGGCAACCCGCCCGTATGGCAAGGCGTAGGAGCCGCTAGCATGACACCTAGAGTCACGCAGGCTCGTGCCCGCCTATACCCGAGACGGCGAGTTCTACGACGCCGCCGACCTGCGAGGGTTTAGGGCCGCAGCAGGGTCAATGAGACCACAAGATTTACACCTCCGCCCCACACCGGAGCAGATGAGACGGGTTACAGAGATGGTCCGCCATCGCCAGATCGTGGCCGATACGCGAGGACAGCCGACGCGGCAGCCCCGCTCCGCCCGGCCAGACCCGTGGTTCACCCGAGGCGTATAGTCCGAGGCTACGAGATTTCTTGAGTTGTAGCCCGCCGTAGTTTTACGGTCGAGGCCGAGG
The DNA here is from genome assembly GCA_029844215.1 of Przewalskia tangutica. NCBI lineage: Eukaryota > Viridiplantae > Streptophyta > Magnoliopsida > Solanales > Solanaceae > Przewalskia > Przewalskia tangutica. The sequence goes on along the minus strand of CM056721.1, from coordinate 64,562,954 downwards.
ATGATCCGCAGGAGTTCATCCGCCGCCTTCAGAGGATCACGCGGTGATCAAGGCCTCGTGAGACCGAAGTTTGTGACCTTTGTTCAGACGGCGCGCGTGATACCGCAATGATTGGTTTGATTCATGGAGCTTTCCGGGAGAGCATGCACCTCCAGCAGATGGGACGAAGCCAGAGGCCTTTCACTCATTTCTTGCCTCCACAGATGGCAGGGCACGGGCCGATAGATTCTTGTTATCGAGGCAGAGGACGACCGTTGGAGTACAACGCCGAGTTTGATTCGTTGGCTCGATATGTCCTCGCATTGGTAGCGTGAGATGGAGGTGCATCATTACGCCACGGCTAGATGATTATATGGCCGAAGTTCAGCGGTGGCTCTTCACCGTGCATGGATATTACCCGTATGCAGCTCACGCCTGACGCGGCGAGCGCAGAGGTCGACGAAGCGACAGCAAAGCAGGCAGGCCAGACGGAGGGTCTTCGTGGCTATCGTGGGCGGCCTCGCCAGCAGTTAGCCTAGATTTGCACCACACCAGATCGAGCACTTTGCACCGCCTCAAGACCCAGAGTATTCGAGGGCGCACTGTGCCCTGTGGCTTCGTGACGCCCGTGGCGCAGAGGCATCGCCGACGGGACCACCTCAAGCGGGCCGATGCGTAGATCTCATTACGAAGTGTGGTACATCGCTACGGAGCTTGTTACGCCAGGCCGCAGGTCACTTTGGCGGATCGTCCGACCGGCGCTACCGTGGTAGAGCTCACCTTCGGTCTGCTGCCGCTTCATCATCTCCTACAGCTACCGCCCGAGGCGTGGTACTCATGGGTCAGCGGTCGCAGAGGTCGCGGGCGCGTCTCAGCCTAGCGGTCCTCGTAATCGCATTTATGCCTTGTCCAACCGGCAGATCGTGAGGCCTCACCGATGTCGCCACTGTACCTTATCGGGCCGGGTTTGACGTATGCCTTGATAGATCCCGGTTCTACTCGCCCCATATATCTCCCTTATCGCTAGTAGGATAGGATAGAGCTCGAGTCCATAGACCTTTCGAGGTAGCTACGCCAAATGGGTGATTCTGGTAGCTCTACGGTATATGTGGCTTGTCCAGCTGACCATTTACGCCGCCGACCCTGGCCGACTGATAGAGTGGATATGACCGATTTCGACACGATCACGGTATGGATTGGCTAGCATCTTGCTACGCCAATGTAGACCGCAGAGAGAGAGTAGTACGGTTCCAGCTCGGCGAGCCGGTTGTTGAGCGGGGGAACATCAGACGCCGGTGGTAGGTTTATTTCCTACCTCAAGGCTGGAAGATGACGCAGGCGGTATATCTACCATCTCGCTTTGGGTGTTTGATACCGAGGCCGCAGCGCGATTTTCATCCACCCCAGAGTCGAGAGTTCCCGCACGTGTTTCCGCACGACCTCCGTGCATCCTCCCGAGAGGAGATTGAGTTTTGTATAGACGCAGCAGCACACTCGCCTATTTCCATTCCGCCATACGTAATGGCACCCGCCGAGTCAGAGAGTCAAGGACCACCGAGAGATTTGCCGAGAAGCGGTTTTATCGCATCTAGTGTTTCTCCCGGGGCGCTGTATTGTTCGTGAAGAAGACGACGACGCCGCGCATGTGTTGATTACAGTGAACAAGGTGACCATTAAGAATGATACCCTTCCTGTGATTGATGATTTGTTCGACCAGCTTGTAGGCGCGAGATGTTTCTCCAAGATTGATCCGCGATCGCTATCATCGTTCGAGTCGAGAGGTGGATGTCCCTAGGATCGCATTCCTGACCCAGACGCATTATGAGTTCGTGGTCATGTCTTTGGTTGACCAATGCTCCGCGGTATTCATGGATTTGATGAACCGAGTGTTCAAACCATTTTGGACACGCTTGTGATAGTGTTCATCGATGATATCTTGGTTTATTCTCGCCAGAGCGGTGAGCACGCGAGCATTTGAAGATCGTGGCCGACAGCTTCTCCGACTAAGAAGCTATACACCAAGTTTTCCAAATGTGAGTTTTGGTTAGCTTCGTGGCTTTTTCGGGCATATTGTCTGGCTGATGGTATTCGAGCGATACGCCAAGATCGGCGCCAGACTTGCCTAGACCTACTACTCGGCAGAGGTTCGCAGCTCGGGCCTTGCAGTTATTATCGGCGTTCGTAGAGAAGTTTGCTTTATCTTCGCACCATTGACTACGCCGACTAAAAGGCAGCCTAAGTTTCAGGACTGACGCGTGGAAAGGTGGTTTCCATTCTGGCGAGAGATCGACGATCGCCTCGCTTCTTACTTCCGCAGGTCCGGATGGTTATGTCGTATTGTGATGCGCCGGGCATCGGCCGGGATGTTGATGCAGAAGGTAGAGTTATAGCGCACGATCCCGACAGCCTTAAGAAACACGAGAACTACCCCACCCATGATTGGAGTCGCACCGTGATTCACGCCAAGATCCTGAGGCACTATTTGTACGGGTTCACGTGGATATTTATACGTACCACAAGAGCCTCCAAGATATCTTCACCAGGAGCCGAACTTACGGCTGCAGACGGTGGTTAGAGTTGCTAAGGATTACGATGTTGATATCCCGCACCACCCAAGGCCAATGTCAGGGCGTATGCTCTAGTCGTAGTCGGCCGGGAGCCTATCGACGTGGCAGCAGAGAGGCGAGCATGGTTCGTGATTTGCATCGCCAGCGAGCCTGGTGTCCGCTTGATTGATTCGATAGCAGGGTTCGAAGTTCGCGAGGTTGCCGAGTCTTCCATCGCCGGCGAGCGAAGAGGCAACAATTGAGGATCCAGCTCGACATCGCTATCGTGACGCGGCTCTTCGCGTGGAAGCGGTCCTTTTGAGGTAGCACCACGGGTGCTAAGGTTTGAGGGCAGGTTGTGTGTTCCAGATGTTTCGTGACTTCGCAGAAAGTTCTGTGGGGAAGCACACAATGGCAAGTTACTTCATCCATCCGTGGTCGACCAAAATGTACCACGACCTTAGATCCGTATCGTGGGACGGCGAAGAGGACGCTGCAGAGTTCGTAGCTCGCACCTGTTGTCGCAGTGAAGGCAGAGCACCGCAGGCCCGTGGTTTGTTACGCACGATAGAGATCCCGACCGGAAGCCGAGCATCAACACGGACTTCATCACGTGATTGCCTCGCACTCGCAGGAGACATGATTCTATACGGGTTATCGCCGACAGTCGATTTAAATCAGCCCACTTTCTTCCCGCCAGACGACTTTTTCTACCGAGGATTATGCCGCACTTTACATCCGAGAGATCGCCGATCGCATGGAGTCCCTATTTCTATCATATCGCATGCAGTGAGCCCGCTTTACGCTAACTTCCTGAGGTCTTTCCGTATGGCTTGGGACGCAGCGAGCCCGAAAATCGCATTCCATCCATTGCAGACGGACAGCCGAGCGCACTATCCGACTTCGAGGATATGTCGCGAGCCCGTGTTATCGACTTCGTGGTAGCCGAGGATCATTTGCCTCTAGTTGAGTTTCAGATATAATAATAGCTACCACTCCAAGATTCGACGGCGCCATGAGGCCTCAGATGAGGAAGTGCAGATCACCGATAGGTCGGTTCTCATATACCCCGTAGTTCCGTGGTATGTATGCGAGGACGCACGCAGAATACGACGTAAAGATTGGAGCGAAGAAAGAGGCGATTTTTCCACTAAAAGTTTCCGGCTTTTTAAGGAAAAAGGTTCGTTAACGGGAATTGATTCCGATTTGGTATTCTGACTTCCGGAATATTAGAGAATTATGGAATTTTATTTTCTGAATGGTCACGGGCCCACGAGAAATTTACTGCTTTGGGCCCACTTTGTTTTCGAGATTTTGGCCATCGTGGATATTTTCTAAGATGTTTTATTTTGGGTTACAGTGAGGTGACATGTGTCACCCCGCCAGTGGCTCGGGCCGAATGGCATTTGTGCACAACACCCTGCTAGAGTCGCCGACTAAACGCTCTACCTAACTCATGGTGGTAACATCGCGACGCCAAACTCCCGCCATCGGTGCCTTACCCCGGCACCCTAGTGATACAACATCGAGAAAACCAATGGAAATAAAAACTTTATACATGAAATGAGACATAAATAAATAAACAGCCAACCCAACCGCCTTCAAGATATATACATAAAACCCAACAGCTTATCCTTTTACAAACCCCGCCACAACAAAGGCATGCACTTAAGATATACAACAACTATGACGACGTGTTCCGCCATACCCTCGAATGTACAAGTACCTACAATGACAGTGACTATACTAAAAGATAAGCCTCCGAGGAACGGAGCTTCCTAACGCCGAATCGCGATCCTATGAGCGAGATCAACCAACCGTGTACTCTACCTGCAGATGAACGCACTCAAGCGAGGTCAAGATAACAGTACCAAGTATGTGAAATCAAAATATCAGAATGAAATCACATTTCATCATTTTATAAAACCATTTCGCAATAAGTAAACAAGATGCCGGCAAGGGACGATATCCCCGCATAATCATCACACATACTACGGGTCTCACGCCCATAATACCACTCGTGTTCGTGGAACTCATTCTCATCGCCAAGCATACGATGTAAAACAACACCCATATGTGAACTCAACACTAGATCCCGCTCGCCATCAAAACCGACGCCAAGTAGAATAGCCAACTACCACCCAAAAGCTAGTCATATCCCATCACTGCAAGGTACTAAGCCAACTACTACCCAAAAGCTAGCCACGCAATCGCCGAGGCAAGTATCTTAAGCTAACGACAATAGCCTACCGCCTCACAAGATATGACCGAGGCAAGTATCTTAAGCTATCTACCGAGGCTACCAGACACGAAAATGACCGTAACAGTATCTAAAGTGCGCTCGAACCACACGCATAAACCAAGCCCGTGATCGCCGTCACCGCGCAAGCTTCATGGATTAGCGGTCCATGGACTAACAAATCAACCTCACAATGACCGCATGCCCCAAGATCTTACCCTAAGTCATGGCCATGAAACCATCCCCATCGACGCACGCCGTGGAACATCCATCACGCCAAAGATGTCCAAAGGAAATAAATCGATAGCCGCCCCTGCAGAGTCACGACAAGCATAAAACAACCAAATACTCAAAGTGGACGATACTCGTGGACCACCCAACGCCGAGATGTCCAAATAATCAATCGATAGCCGCCCTCCCGCAGAGTCACTAAGAAGACATCAACAAAACACTTGCACATCAAAGACTATCACAACAAGCATAGGCAAGTTTAACATACATTCATTTTAATCAACAATCCGGTTTCAAACCCAAAATACTACATACTTTCCTTCTTTCAAAAAGACCTCTTTCTATGTAAAAGCCACACGATACTAATACTGTAGTATATAAAGAAAACACGCTTTACTTTTAAAACCAAATTACTTCACCTTCAGAAAATCTTTACAAGGCTTTTAAAATCAAGTACTCTATACTTTATAAACCAAGTGCTTTTCTTTTAGAACAACATCAAGTATACTCTTTTAAAACCCAATTAACTTACTCTTTTCAAAACAAGTAACCTATACTTAAATCAAGTTACTTCTCCTTTTCCAAAAACAAGTCGTTATAAGTCAAGTCTCTTATCTTTCAAGATCAAGTCTCTTAACTTTCAAAATCAAGTCGCTTTTATCACAAAACCAAATCTTTCTTTTATCTTCATAAAGTCGTTATAACTAACTTCCCATAAAGCCATTATAACACTTTATGTTTTAAAACAAACAAAAATCGCTTTCACACACGCACGCCTACCGTACTATATAGTTCACAACAATCATGCTCAAGAGTATAGAAGAATCACATACCTTTAGCTTAAACCACAAGCCAAGTCAAGTATGCCGCGCAGAAAGATCCACCTATAACAACCACAATATATAAATCAACTTCTAGCACTCTCCGTAGAATATTCTAAACACAAGATTCCTTATTCTACGTAAATTTCAAAGACCTCCCCGCTATCACATAAATCTCCTCCTAACTGTGCCCGCTACTGTGCCAACAACTCCTGTGGATTATACGCCTAACCGACGTGTTCAAATATGCTTCACAATAATACTTACACAAGTCTACTGTAAGTACACCCAATGTAAATACAGCTCAATCCTTTATAATCATCCTTCGAATATAATATACCAAGTATAACTACTACAATATGTAATATCCAATTACACAGTGGACATAGATCATTACCTCGATAAGCCCAAAATTATCCAAGTTATAAGTCGATCCCGAGCAACGCTTAGCTCCAATCCTTACGCTCCAACCCGCTCCAAGCGATTCTTAGAAGTTTCTAAACAACTTCTCTAAATACTTCCACCAAGCTAGGAAGATTTTTCTAGTGGTTTCGCTTACTACTATCGAATAAAGAGTATTTCCTGCTCCTAGTATTGAAATAACTTTGGAATACTACTAGGATACTAGGCCAAGGTATTTGGGATTATACAACAATACACCAAGTATTTTCTACACAAGAGGGAGGGGGACGAAATCTACACAAAGGAGGGAAAACATTTGCTTTGGAAAGCTTTCTGCCGAGGGATGATTTTACTCTTCGCCAAGGGTATTTATGTAAGAACCAAGGCCAAGATCAATATAAGTGTAGGGTCAAGATTGGGCCACGTGTGTGTGGGTCCCACCACACCACATGGCCAAACGAAATGGTGCTGCAGTGCAGGCCAATCGCTGGGACGTCGCCCACTATCATTCACCCATTTCGCCAAGTGCCACATGGGGTGACACGTGTCGCCCCGACTCGCCCAAAATATTTCGCCTTCCAAAATATCCAAAATACCGGAAATCTCAAAAACAAAGCGGCCCCACAAAACCGTAGAATTTTCCCGTGGGTCCCACGTGACCATTTCTCAAAAAAAACCTCAAAATTCTAATATAATCCAAGAAGTCCAAATACCAAACTGGGAATCCAATTCATTAACGAACCTTTTCTTCACAAAACCTAACTTTTCCGTTTAAAAAACACATCTTCCTTTCTTTCCAAAATTTCGTCGTATTCTCGCACGCACGCCCTCACATACATACTCGAACTACGGGTATAACATTCTTCCCCTTAGAAACATTCGTCCCAATGTTCCTTCTAAGTCTCCAAACGAACGCAGCCAGATAGTCTTCACTACTATACTTACGAAACCAATCACGCCATCAACGGCCATAGTATAACATACAAATCCAAGCTAACGAGGAAATCATTTCTAATCTCACGACAGCTCCTACTAGCTTCAATTTACTCTAAGGCCTATCTCCGGCCTTCACGATCCGATTCTGATCGAACACATCCCCGAACTCATACGATGGTTACCTAAACTTGGGCCTAGCACCCTCGTGACTCTACCACCCTACGGACCACCTCGAATCGACCCCACCTCAAACCGGCCGCGGTTGACCCGCGACTTGGCCTCAACCCGACCCGCTATCGCGCCTAATCTCTCTCGCCCCGATCCGAACAATCTTACTAATTCACGCCATGAAAGCTACCACTTCCATCTTACACTACTCATGGAATTATCACACCAACATAATGCTATCGTAACATAATAATTAAAAATATACTTATCTTAATACAAATGCACACTAGTCTCTAGAGGTCAAGGATATACCGATATCACAAAAACAAATAGGCGATTTCAAGGACCGCTATAATCGGGAACTTCCACCACGACCTCGCCTCGCTCGCGCAGATACGAACACCGTTTAGCTATCGAAGGCGAAGAACCCGCAATGATCCCGGCGCCGAAGTCTCAACATCCGCGCTACCTGTAGGACACTCGCAAAATGGCCTCGCCGCCACATGTAAAACAAGTCCTTCCGACACTTCGAACGGGTTTACCACACTGTTACACTTAGGTCGGGTGGCTTCCTCCGCCAAAGACCCCAACTCCCCGAAACTCAACCTCGAGCCCCGACCGCCTCGAATACTCGAGGCCCCAAGATCAGGACCACTGCATCGGGCGGCGGCGTATAACTAGTTCACACAGGCGGTCCGCCTTGAAAGTTATCAAAGGACCTCGCTGCCCCGCCCTCTTCTCGCCGATATCGTCAATCCGGCCTCCGTGCTCACACCCTAGCGCATGAGCTCGCACGCGGCGATGTCCATGCCCGCTGAAGCGATACACCAACAAGACTCGCCAAGTAGTCATCAAGCCTCGCGGACGTAGCGGTGCACTCGCCCTCCATATTAGCTACTAACGCAGGACATATCGAGCCAACGAGTCGAACTCTACGTTGTACTCCCGAATCGCGGCGCCCTCCCGCCTCAAAGATCGAAACTCGCTTACCGCGTTCTCCTCATCTGCGCGGCAAGAAATGGCCGAGAAATGCCTCCGAGAACTCGCCCCAAATACCGGGGCGCATGCTCCCGACAGCCTCCTATGAATCAAACCACGATCATGCGTATCACGCACCGACGCGAACCGAAATCACTGACTCGGTCTCCAAGCTCGATCACTCGCATGATCCTTCAGAATCGACGGATGAACTCCTCGCGATCATCCTCGTGCCTCGACCGTAACTCGCGGATACAACTCGTAAAATCCCGTAGCCTCAAACTATCCGGACCGGGATGAACTACGGCTACCGAATCGAATCGCCAGATCCAAATTTCTCTCGTGTTCGCCACGATCCCGCCAAGAATCGCCATCTCCTTGTAACCCATCTCCTCCGCTTCCAGTCGTAGGACCGAGGCTCAGTGTATGGTCTCTGCAGCACCGCCGCGCTTCTAACCTCTGGGCTGGCGGCGCCGCAAAACTCGCCGTCTCAAGAACTATCTCGTAATGACCGCTCGCGCTCGCATTCTCTCGTGTCCCACTAGCAGCCCCACGGCCGCTTTGCCTTCTCGGGCCCGGGTTGCACTAGCGCGAGGCATAATCGGCGAAAAGAACACGCCGTAAGGAGTCCAACTTACAACATCGCTCTAAGGCACGATCTCAGAGTGAGAAGAATAGAAACTAATCCTAAATGTCCCGCAGCCTCTCGATTATAGATGTGGTGCACAACACACCGATAATCAAGACTTACTAGACACGGTGCGTAGACACTTTCCGAGGATTAATCGCTCGATACCACTTGTGACGCCCAAACTCGGCCCACATCGTGCCTTACCCCGCACCCTAGTGATACAACATCGAGAAAACCAATGAAATAAAAACTTTATACATGAAATGAGAGACATAAATAAATAAACAGCAACCCAACCGCTGCTTTCAAGATATATACATAAAACCCGAACAGCTTATCCTTTTACAAACCCCGCCACAACAAAGGCTGCACTTAAGATATACAACAACCATGACGGACGACAGGCCCGCCATACCCTCAATGTACAAGTACCTACAATGACAGGGACTATACCAAAAGATAAGCCTCCGAGGAACGAGCTTCCTAACGCCGAATCGCGATCCTATGAGCGAGGATCAACCAATCGTGTACTTCTACCGCAGATGAACGCAGCCCGGGCGAGGTCAAGATAACAGTACCAAGTATGTGAAATCGAAATACCGTAATGAAATCACATTTCATCATTTTATAAAACCATTTCGCAATAAGTAAACAAGCATGTCAAGTGGACGATATCCTAATAATCACTCACATAATTACGGGTCTCACGCCCATAATACCACTCGTGCCGTGGAACTCATTCTCACCGCCGCAGCATACGATGTAAAACAACACCCATATGTGAACTCAACACTAGATCCCGCCGCTATCAAAACCGACGCCAAGTAGAATAGCCAACTACCACCCAAAAGCTAGTCATATCCCATCACTGCAAGGTACTAAGCCAACTACTACCCAAAAGCTAGCCACGCAATCGCCGAGGCAAGTATCTTAAGCTAACGTAATAGCCTACCGCCTCACAAGATATGACCGAGGCAAGTATCTTAAGCTATCTACCAGAGGCTACCAGACACGAAAATGACCGTAACAAGTATCTAAAGTGTGCCCGAACCACACGCATAAACCAAGCCCGTGATCGCCGTCACCGCGCAAGCTTCATGGATTAGCGTCCATGGACTAACAACCTCACAATGACCGCATGCCCGGCATCTTACCTCGGAAGTCATGGCCATGAAACCATCCCATCGACGACGCCCGTGGAACATCCATCACGCCAAGATGTCCAAAGGAAATAAATCGATAGCCGGCCCTCCCGCAGAGTCACGACAAGATGCAAAACAACCACCAATACTCAAAGTGGACGATACTCGTGGACCACCCAACGCCGCATGTCCAAATAATCAATCGATAGCCTACCTCCTGCAGAGTCACTAAGAAGACATCAACAAAACACTTGCACATCAAAGACTATCACAACAAGCATAGGCAAGTTTAACATACATTCATTTTAATCAACAATCCGGTTTCAAACCCAAAATACTACATACTTTCCTTCTTTCAAAAGACCTCTTTCTATGTAAAAGCCACATGATACTAATACTGTAGTATATAAAGAAAACACGCTTTACTTTTAAAACCAAATTACTTCACCTTCAGAAAATCTTTACAAGGCTTTTAAAATCAAGTACTCTATACTTTATAAACCAAGTGCTTTTCTTTTAGAACAACATCAAGTATACTCTTTAAAACCCAATTAACTTACTCTTTTCAAAACAAGTAACCTATACTTAAATCAAGTTACTTCTCCTTTTCCAAAACAAGTCGTTATAAGTCAAGTCTCTTATCTTTCAAGATCAAGTCTCTTAACTTTCAAAATCAAGTCGCTTTATCACAAACCAAATCTTTCTTTTATCTTCATAAAGTCGTTATAACTAACTTCCCATAAAGCCATTATAACACTTTATGTTTTAAAACAAACAAAAATCGCTTTCACACACGCACGCTCACCGCACTATATAGTTCACAACAATCATGCTCAAGAGTATAGGAAGAATCACATACCTTTAGCTTAAACCACAAGCCAAGTCAAGTATGCCGCGTAGAAAGATCCACCTATAACAACCACAATATATAAATCAACTTCTAGCACTCTCGTAGAATATTCTAAACACAAGATTCCTTATTCTACGTAAATTTCGCAAAGACTCTCCCGCTATCACATAAATCTCCTCCTAACCAGCCCGCTACTGTGCCAACAACTCCTGCGGATTATACGCCTAACCGGACGTGTTCAAATATGCTTCACAATAATACTTACACAAGTCTACTGTAAGTACAGTCCAATGTAAATACAGTTCAATCCTTTATAATCATCCTTCGAATATAATATACTCAAGTATAACTACTACAATATGTAATATCCAATTACAATAGGGACATGATCATTACCTCGATAAGCCCAAAATTATCCAAGTTATAAGTCGATCCCGAGCAACGCTTAGCTCCAATCCTTACGCCCAACCCGCCTCCAGCGACCCTTAGAAGTTTCTAAACAACTTCTCTAAATACTTCCACCAAGCTAGGAAGATTTTTCTAGTGGTTTCGCTTACGGCTATTGGAATAAAGTAGTATTTCCGGGCTCCTAGTATTGAAATAACTTTGGAATACTACTAGGGATACTAGGCCAAGGTATTTGGGATTATACAACAATACACCAAGTATTTTCTACACAAGAGGGGAGGGGGACGAAATCTACACAAAGGGAGGGAAAACATTTGCTTTAGAAAGCTTTCTGTGAGGATGATTTTACTCTTCGCCAAGCGGGTATTTATGTAAGAACCAAGGGCCAAGATCAATATAAGTGTAGGGTCAAGATTGGGCCATGTGTGTGGTCCCACCACACCACATGGCCAAACGAAAATGGTGCTGCCAAGTGTGAGGCCAATCGGCGAGGACAAGTGCCTAGCCATCATTCACCCATTTCGGCCAAGTGCCACACGGGGTGACACGTGTCGCCCCGACTGGCCCAAAATATTTCGTCTTCCAAAATATCCAAAATACCGAAATCTCAAAAACAAAGCGCCCCACAACACCGTAAATGTCGCCCGTGGGCCCCACGTGACCATTTCTCAAAAAAACCTCAAAATTCTAATATAATCCAAGAAGTCCAAATACCAAACTGGGAATCCAATTCCCATTAACGAACCTTTTCTTCACAAAACCTAACTTTTCCGCGAAAAAACACATCTTCCTTTCTTTCCAAAATTTCTCGTCAGATTCTCGCACGCACGCCCTCACATACATACCGAACTACTGGTATAACATTCTTCCTTAGAAACATTCGTCCCGAATGTTCCTTCTAAGTCTCCAAACGAACGCAGCCAGATAGTCTTCACTACTATACTTACGAAACCAATCACGCCATCAACGGCCATAGTATAACATACAAATCCAAGCTAACGAGAAATCATTTCTAATCTCACGACGCCTCCTACTAGCTTCAATTTACTCTAAGGCCTATCTCGCCTTCACGATCCGATTCTGATCGAACACATCCCCGAACTCATACGATGGTTACCTAAACTTGGGCCTAGCACCTCGTGATTCTACCACCCTACGTGACCACCTCGAATCGACCCCACCTCAAACCGGCCGCGGGTTGACCCGCGACTTGGCCTCAACCCGACTCGCCATCGCGCCTAATCTCTCTCGCTCCCGATCCGAACAATCTTACTAATTCACGCCATGAAAGCTACCACTTCCATCTTACACTACTCATGGAATTATCACACCAACATAATGCTATCGTAACATAATAATTAAAAATATACTTATCTTAATACAAATGCACACTAGTCTCTGTAGGTCAAGGATATACCGATATCACAAAACAAATAGGCGATTTCAAGGACCGCTATAATCGAACTTCCACCACGACCGCCTGCCTCACGCAGATACGAACACCGCCTAGCTATCGGGCGCGAAGAACCCGCAACAGATCCCGAAGGCCGAAGTCTCAACATCCGCTACCTCGTAGGACAATTTCTCGCAAATGGCCCGCCGCCACATGTAAAACAAGTCCTCGACACTTCGAATGGGGTTTACTACACCGTTACACTTAGGTCGGGTGGCTTCTCCGCCAAGACTCCCAACTCCCAAAACTGAACCCTCGAGCCCTCGACCGCCTCAATACTCGAGGCCCCCAAGATCGTAGGACCACTCAGACCGGGCGCGGCGTATAACTAGTTCTGCCAGGCGGTCCGCCTTGAAAGTTATCAGCGACCTCGCCCCGCCTTCTCGCTGAGATTAGTCAATCCGCCGGTCTCTCCGTGCCTCACACCCTAGTGCACGAGCTCGCACGCGGGCGATGTCCATGCCTACTAAGCGATACACCAACAAGACTCGCCAAGTAGTCATCAAGCCTCGTGGACGTAGCGGTGCACTCGCCCTCCATATTAGCTACTAACGCAGTGGACATATCGAGCCAACGAGTCGAACTTCACGCTGTACTCCCGAACCGCGCCCTCCTCGCCTCAAAGATCGTAAACTCGCCGCCCGCGTTCTCCTCATCGCGCGGCAAGAAATGGCCGAAATGCCTCCGAGAACTCGCCCCAAATACCGGGGCGATGCTCCCGACAGCTCCCATGAATCAAACCACGATCGCGGTATCACGCAGCCGATGCGAACCGAAATCACGGACTCGGTCTCCAAGCCTTGATCACTCGCATGATCCTTCAGAATCGACGGATGAACTCGCGATCATCCTCGTGCCTCGACCAGAACTCGCGATACAACTCGTAAAATCCCGTAGCCTCAAACTATCCGACCGATGAACTACGCGGGCTACCGAATCGAATCGCCGCATTCAGCCTTCTCTCGTGTTCGCCACGATCTCGCCAAGAATCGCCATCTCTTGTAACCCATTCTCTCGCTTCCAGCCGTAGGATCGAGGCTCGTGTACTGTGGTCTCGCAGCCATCGCCGCGCTCTAACCTCGCTGGGCCGGGCGCCGCAAAACTCGCCGTCAAGAACTATCTCGAGGTAATGACCGCTCGCGCATTCTCTCGTGTCCCACTCAGCCTCCCACGGCCGCTTGCCTTCTCGCCCGGTTTTGCGCGAGGCATAATCGCGTAAAAGAACACGCCGTAAGGAGTCCAACTTACAACATCGCTTCTAAGGCACGATCTCAGAGTGAGAAGAATAGAAACTAATCCTAAATGTCTCGCAATTCCTCGACATAGATGCGTGCACAACACACCGATAATCAAGACTCTACTAGACACGTTCAGACACTTTCCGAGGATTAATCGCTCGATACCACTTGCGACGCCCGAAACCCGGCTCACATCGTGCCTTACCCCGCACCCTAGTGATACAACATCGAGAAAACCAATGGAAATAAAACTTTATACATGAAATGAGACATAAATAAATAAACAAAGCCAACCCAACCGCTGTTTCAAGATATATACATAAAACCCAACAGCTATCCTTTTACAAACCCCGCCCACAACAAGCATGCACTTAAGATATACAACAACTATGACGACAGTGGCCTCGCCATACCCCCGAATGTACAAGTACCTACAATGACAGTGACTATACCAAAAGATAAGCCTCGAGGAACGGAGCTTCCTAACGCCGAATCGCGATCCTATGAGCGAGATCAACCAATCGTGTACTTACTCGCGGATGAACGCAGCTCAAGCGAGGTCGATAACAGTACCAAGTATGTGAAATCAAAATACTGTAATGAAATCACATTTCATCATTTTATAAAACCATTTCGCAATAAGTAAACAAGATTATGTCAAGTAAGGGACGATATCCCTGTAATAATCACTCACACATAATTACGGGTCTCACGCCCATAATACCACTCGCCCGTGGAACTTCATTCTCATCGCCAGAAGACATGATGTAAAACAACACCCATATGTGAACTCAACACTAGATCCCGCTCGCTATCAAAACCGACGCCAAGTAGAATAGCCAACTACCACCCAAAAGCTAGTCATATCCCATCACGGCAAGGCACGAAGCCAACTACTACCCAAAAGCTAGCCACGCAATCGCCGAGGCAAGTATCTTAAGCTAACGATAATAGCCTCACCGTCTCACAAGATATGACCGAGGCAAGTATCTTAAGCTATCTACCGTGAGGCTACCGCAGACACGAAAATGACCGTAACAAGTATCTAAAGTGTGCTCAACCACACGCATAAAACCAAGCCCGTGATCGCCGTCACCGCGCAAGCTTCATGGATTAGCGTCCATGGACTAACAACAACCTCACAATGACCGCATGCCCAAGATCTTACCTCGGAAGTCATGGCCATGAAACCATCCTATCGACGCACGCCCGTGGAACATCCATCACGCCAAGATGTCCAAAGGAAATAAATCGATAGCCGCCCTCCCAGAGTCACGCAGCACGTAAACAACCATCGATACTCAAAGTGGACGATACTCGTGGACCACCCAACGCCGATGTCCAATAATCAATCGATAGCCGCCCTCCCAGAGTCACTAAAGACATCAACAAAACACTTGCACATCAAAGACTATCACAACAAGCATAGGCAAGTTTAACATACATTCATTTTAATCAACAATCCGGTTTCAAACCCAAAATACTACATACTTTCCTTCTTTCAAAAGACCTCTTTCTATGTAAAAGCCACATGATACTAATACTGTAGTATATAAAGAAAACACGCTTACTTTTAAAACCAAATTACTTCACCTTCAGAAAATCTTTACAAGGCTTTTAAAATCAAGTACTCTATACTTTATAAACCAAGTGCTTTTCTTTAGAACAACATCAAGTATACTCTTTTAAAACCCAATTAACTTACTCTTTTCAAAACAAGTAACCTATACTTAAATCAAGTTACTTCTCCTTTCCAAAACAAGTCGTTATAAGTCAAGTCTCTTATCTTTCAAGATCAAGTCTCTTAACTTTCAAAATCAAGTCGTTTATCATCAAAACCAAATCTTTCTTTTATCTTCATAAAGTCGTTATAACTAACTTCCCATAAAGCCATTATAACACTTTATGTTTTAAAACAAACAAAAATCGTTTCACACACGCACGCCTACCGCATCATATAGTTCACAACAATCATGCTCAAGAGTATAGGAAGAATCACATACCTTTAGCTTAAACCACAAGCCAAGTCAAGTATGCCGCGTAGAAAGATCCACCTATAACAACCACAATATATAAATCAACTTCTAGCACTCTCCGTAGAATATTCTAAACACAAGATTCCTTATTCTACGTAAATTTCGCAAAGACCTCCCCGCTATCACATAAATCTCCTCCCAACCGTGCCCGCCACTGTGCCAACAACTCCTGTGGATTATACGCCTAACCTGACGTGTTCAAATACGCTTACAATAATACTTACACAAGTCTACTGTAAGTACACCCAATGTAAATACAGTTCAACTTTATAATCATCCTTCGAATATAATATACTCAAGTATAACTACTACAATATGTAATATCCAATTACAATAGTGGACATAGATCATTACCTCGATAAGCCCAAAAATTATCCAAGTTATAAGTCGATCCCGAGCAACGCTTAGCTCAATCCTTACGCTCCAACCCGCCTCCAAGCGACCCTTAGAAGTTTCTAAACAACTTCTCTAAATACTTCCACCAAGCTAGGAAGATTTTTCAGGGTTTCGCTTACTGATTATCGAATAAAGTAGTATTTCCTGCTCCTAGTATTGAAATAACTTTGGAATACTACTAGGGATACTAGGCCAAGGTATTTGGGATTATACAACAATACACCAAGTATTTTCTACACAAGAGGAGGGGGACGTAAATCTACACAAAGGGAGGGAAAACATTTGCTTGGAAAGCTTTCTGTGAGGATGATTTTACTCTTCGCCAAGGGTATTTATAGAAGAACCGCGGCCAAGATCAATATAAGTGTAGGGTCAAGATTGGGCCATGTGTGTGGGTCCCACCACACCACATGGCCAAACGAAAATGGTGTGCAGTGAGGCCAAATCGGCCACGGACAAGCCTGGCCACTGTCCACCCATTTCGCCAAGTGCCACATGGGGTGACACGTGTCGCCCGACTGCCCAAAATATTTCGTCTTCCGAAAATATCCAAAATACCGGAAATCTCAAAAACAAAGCGGGCCCCACAAAACCGTAAATTTCTCCCGTGGGTCCCACGTGACCATTTCTGAAAAAAAAACCTCAAAATTCTAATATAATCCAAGAAGTCCAAATACCAAATCTGGGAATCCAATTCCCATTAACGAACCTTTTTCTTCACAAAAACCGGAACTTTTCCGTCGAAAAAAAACACATCTTCCTTTCTTTCCAAAATTTCTGTCGTATTCTCGTACGTACGTCCTCACATACATACCCTGGAACTACGGGGTATAACAATTACGGCTATGTCATTTAGTATTTTTGCGGATTTTTCCGAGAGACGAAACGTTTTGGACCAACGAGAGGGCAACACTTGGCACCCTCTCGTTGGTGGACTTGAAGGGGCGTTAGGGCCGATTGGATGAGCAAGTCTTGGATGATATTTGTGTAGATATTTTGTGAGGGTTTTAAGGAGTAGGTCTAGGGCACTGGGCATATCTTGGCCTTACACTTGCTATACACTTGGCTGATCTCGCCATTGGTTGGCCTCGCTTGGCTATAAATACCTCTCCTTTGATGAACTTCTTCATCCTAAATATTTCCTAAGTGTTAGAATCCTCCCTCCCTTCCTTATGGTTCTCGCCCTCCCCGTGGCCGAGAGCACCCCCTCTGTGGTGCTAGCCGAGAGTGTACCCCCTAGCCTAGTTGCTTTGTATAATACCCCTCAGGTGTAGAAATACTCTCAGAGTATTGTTATAATGCCCAAATTACCTTAGCCAGATACCTTGTAGTATTCTAAGGTTATACCTATACGAAAGCCCTAAATACTATTATACTTCCCGTCACTACGAAACCGAAACCCTAGGAAAATCTCCATAGTCCGTTGGAGTATCAGGTGTAAGTTGGTTAGAACTTCTAAGGGTGGTTTAGAGCGGGTTGGAGCGCTGAGTCGAGCTAAACGATTGCCCAGATCGACTTTATACTTGGATAATTATGGGCTTATCGAGGTAAATATCTTGTCCTCTATTGTAATCGAAATTACATGTTGTTAGAATATATAGTTAAAGTATACTATATATAGAATCAACGTGGTTAGTTGGCAATGTCTTTTGACTTAAGCCCAAGAATCGAATCAATCAGACATGAGACTCAGGTAGTAGTAACCGTGAGTAGAATTGTACCCGCTCGTTAGATGTATAACCCCCTCGGTTGGCTTCGTAGCCGCCCCGTGAGAGAGGAGAGTTACGCTGCCATGTGGGGAGGTGCCAATTTTCTGTAGGATGTTCTACGATAAGATCTTAATGTTAATAAGCGCCAGGGCCTTATAGGTCAAGTACTACGTGTGGCGCTCTACTTGGCTTTAGGAGTAGCCAAATGGGAGTACTGAGCGATTTGCCATTAGTCGATACTCGTCGCGGTATGTGAACCTCTTCCTATCTCTTCTAGCATGATATGTGTGAACTATGTAGTACTGACGCGTACATGTACTAAATGTATTTGATTATGTAAACATAAGCGTTATAACGGCTTTATGGGAAGTTGGTTATAACGGCTTTACGTTGGTAAGAAAATACATGTGGTTTTTAAAAGGTAATCGATTTGAACTATAACCGCTTGTTATGTGTTAATAAAGAACTTGAAGTATTTCAAAAGAGTTTTGAATCATTTTGAGAGAAGAAGTAATACTTGATTTGTTTTGAAAACTTAAGAGTTATACTAGCTTTATGGAAAGTTAGGTATAACGCCTTAAGAATGTTTTACCGATTTTGGAAATCGAATGTGTATCGACAAACCACCGCAGCGTTAATAAAAGGAAATGTTTTGACAGATTAAGTATTATTAAAACCAGAGAAACTTCCATCCGCATGTAAGCTAAGATGAGACAAAATGATATTTCCTAGATCATGGTCTGTAATAAGATTGTTGTAAACAAGAATATCCTACTCACATATAAGACTTATGTTTCTCGCTAGTTTAAAAGAGAATTATATTCTTAAATGAATAAGACTATGAACTACTAAACCTTTCTAAATAAGAAACATGAACATTTGAAATTAGGCAAACTTGGACGCTTGGAAAATAATGTTATTCGGAGTTTTACAAAGAGAAGTGTTTTGATTTACTTCAAAAGATAATCACTATATTTTCATATACTACGTATGTGTGACTTTTGTGAAAGTAACGTATCTTTTAAAGAGTTAATGTATGAAGTACTTTGGGGATAAAACCCGAACTTGTTAGCATATAGTGGAAAGTACCGTGTGTATAACTTGATTTTGTTGGTTGGTGATAGCCTTGTAATACCTTCTTGTTGATTTGATAAGTAAACATGCTAGGATGCTACGTGTTAGTATCTTGTGATGTTTGTGTAAAGGGGTTTTTCCTTTGTTGTGCTTATGTTGTTTAACGATGTCGTTATGATAGTATTATACAAAGACTCATCTCGAGATGATTCCGGTTGCCGCCTCCGATGCGGGTAGACTCAGCGGTCGATGGACCTATGATTCGAGACTACCTACGCGGTCCGGGGCCTATGCGAATCGCGGAAGTTCCGTGTTAGACGCGGCCAGTGGTCATGCGGTCCTCGTGGCTACGCGGACGGCGAGTCCAGACGCCGCCGGAGTAGCTACCGACGCGGGTTATACCTCACGCGCCGATCTGATTGGCCTACGCGAGTCGCTGGAAGTTCCGTGGCTAGACGCGCACATTAGATATCGCGGGCAAGTGGTCACTTTGATCACGTGGCGGTCTAGACAGATCTTATGATACGCTTCATGACCTTGTTGGTACTCGTGGTGTTAGTAGTCGGCTATGCCTTCGCATTTACCCCAGACGCAGCATTATGGCACGTGGGACTCGTGTTCGCGTGTGTTCCGGTGTTGTTATATCATAAACCGCCGGCATGAGGAAGGTATTCCACGCATGATTGATGTTGTGGCGTGAGACCCATTGTTATATTTGAGTGACGACTGAGCGCGAGTCCTCGACTTGATACGATGATCGCTATTATTGTGGAATCGTAGTTTGGTTATCATACATGTCTCCCGCTTTATAGACTATTATGATTTCATTTACGATTTTTAGTTTCACATACTTGTACTGTTATCGACCTCCTTCGGGGCCGCGTCATGCCGCGGTAAAGGTACACCGCCATCGATCCTCGCCTAGTGGTCACAGCTCGTGTGGGAAAGCTCCGTTTCTCGAGGCTTATCAGCCGTATAGTCCCCTTGTTGTAGGTGTTTACATTCGTGGTATGGCGGGGCCTCGTCCCGCCATTGTTGTCGTATCATTTCCTGCAGGTCTCAGAAGATCTTTGTGGGCGGTGGTTTGTAAAAAGGATTAAAACTGCTCATGTTGGAAAAAGTTGTTATATATATATACGCCGAAAGGCAAGTTTTTCTCGATTATTGTTTCATATTTTATAATATGTCTTGTATTGTTTTATGTTCCGCTGACACTGATGTTGTATCACTAGGGTGCCCGGTAAGGCACCAAATCACGCCCGAATCGGTCGTGACAAAAGTGGTATCGAGCGCTTAATCCTCTGAAAGTGTCTACAGATCAGATTCAAGAGAGTCTTGATTATCGTGTGTTGTGCACCACGCCAATAATCGTGAGGCTATAGGATATTTAGGATTGGTTTCTATTCTTCTCACTCGAGGTCGCCTTAGAGCAGTGTTTAAGTCGACCTCTAAACGTATTTCTTTCCTCACCGCTATGCCTCCGCGTAGGGCAACCCGCCCGTGAGGGCAAGGCAAAGGCGGAGCTGCGAGTAGAATACGAGGGGTTGCGAGGCACAGCCCAATCATTACCTAGGGTAGTGCTTCATTCGGGGATTTCGCGACGTTACTAGCCCCAATGAGTTTAGCACGGCGACGGCAGCTTCCTATGCGGTCATGATATTTGAACCTTCGCCCACGAACAGAGAATGTAGATTGCAAAGAGGCGACCCTGTTACTAGCCATGGATTTGGCTACCAGAGATTATACCGATGTACCACGAGTCTTGATGACTACCTAAGAAAGGGTTGTGCAAGAGTAATTCTTCAGTTGGGCTTGAGCATGGCCTGTGTACGGGCTTATGTACAGCAGGCCGAAAACGAGATCGACGGGTTAACCAAGGAGCAGAAGAGGCCGAGCAGCAAGGTCCTTCTGTAACTTTCGCGTAGTATACCTTAAGTGCTATGTTCTGATAGCAGTGTGTTAGTTGTGATTAGAAATCATGGTGGGTTACCCGAGTAAGATTTTGGAGGATAGAGAAAGTGTGAGCCTTAGAGCTTTATACGTAGAGACCTTAGAGGTAAAGCCATCTCGAGTAAAAGACGTATATTATGTTTGACTTTATAGGAGTGCATAGTGCACGCGAAATGTGTTTGGGGATAGGTCCCTGGTAGTGTGAAATGAAGAGGGTGGTTGAGCTAAGAAGACCGCTAGGTTTTCGTAACGTGATTAGTGAGATTGTTCGATCGGAGCTAGTATTGTGCGGCGCGGGTCGGGTTGAGGCCACGCCATGTCAACCCGCGCATGTATGGCGGGTCTTGTGGTGGTCCCGCCGTGGTAGGGTCACGAGGGTTCTAGGCCCAAGTTTAGTTAACCAACGACGAGTTCGTGGATGCGTTCGACCGGTGGTCGGTCGACGGGGCAGCCCATCGTGTTCTTCGGCCGGACCGCTCACTCGGCGATGTTGATTTATCGTAAAGGTTGTAAGGCTGCACGGTGCCTACCTTCACCTTATGGCGCATGTGGAGCCCGTGTTACTGTTTTTGTTTCGGAAGTTTTACCAGAAGGGTTAAGGACTCAAAGTGAGTCTCGACCGCATTCGCCCCGCCAAGTGTGGATTTCGCGGTAGTTGCGAGGATTGTTGTCTCCCGTGGAGGAGCGTTTGAGCTACCATTTCGTTGTTCGGATGTCGCCTTATGAAGACTTGCGGGCGGAAGTGTAAGTGCCTGGCCGATTGGTTCGATGTTGGCGTGGTTCAGATAGTTGGTTCACTTTGTTCCACAGATCGTGGATAGTGAAGCTTGTCTAGAAGAAGTTCCGCACTCGTAGGAATCGTATGATGATCGGTGACGACGCTTCAGAGTTCGTGCCGACGGTCGGTCTTCTTGAAAGTACCACCCCGAGTGTGACGAGTTTTGGAAACATGAACTTAGCCCGAGTTACTTTGGGCCTTTAAGAGTTCATATGAAGAATGGGCCAGTTGCCTATATGTTAGCTTTTGCCGTCCGACTTAGGAGGCGGGACGTCCGATCTTTTCAGATTGTTATGTTCGAAAGTATCAAGATCCATCCGCACGTTCCCGATTAATGATGCCCACGTAAAGAGATAGTAACCCAGTTTTGGAAACTAAAGCAAGATCGAAATGTGGTAGCGGTTCGGAGTGTACGACGAAGATGATCGACGCAGCCCGGTACCATTTGTTGGGTCGTCGGAGCTAGGCTCGCGCAAAGTGACAACAAGTGGTATTATTTGTGGTGATGTTAGAGGTGTTTCCTCGTAGACTTGGATATAAGTATGTTGCGCAGTATTTTCTCGTGGCCGGTATGGCAGATTGTTTCGTAAGTATGTGAAGACTATACGGGCGCACGATGTTTTGAGACTTAGAATGAACATTCGACGAATGTTTCTAAGGGGAAGAATGTTATACCTCGTAGTTCCGTGGTATGTATGCGAGGACGACGCACGAGAATCTGACGTAAAGATCGGAAAGGAAGAAAGAGGCGATTTTTCCACTAAAAGTTTCCGGTTTTGTGAAGGAAAAAGGTTCGTTAATGGAATTGATTCCCAGATTTGGTATTCGGACTTCCCGAATATTAGAGAATTATGGAATTTTATTTTCTGAATGGTCACGTGGGCCCACGGAGAAATTTACTTTGTGGGCCCACTTTGTTTTCGAGATTTTGGCCATGTGGATATTTTCTAAGATGTTTTATTTTGGGCCAATAGAGGGTGACACGTGTCACCCCGCCTAGTGGCTTGCCGAATGGCATTTGTGCACAACACCCTTAGAGTCGTTTTTGACGAAAGGTTCTACCTAACTGCATGGCGGTAAATTACGGCTATGTCATTTAGTATTTTTTGCGGATTTTTCCGAGAGACGAAACGCTTGGACCAACGAGAGGGCAACACTTGGCACCTCTCGTTGGTGGACTTGAAGCGTTAGGCGTAATGATGGATGAGCAAGTCTTGGATGATATTTGTGTAGATATTTTGTGAGGTTTTAAGGAGTAGGGTCTAGGGGCACTTGGGCATATCTTGGCCTTACACTTGCTATACACTTGGCTAGATCTTGGCCATTGGTTGGCCTTGGCTTGTGCTATAAATACCCTCTCCTTTGATGAACTTCTTCATCCTAAATATTTCCTAAGTGTTAGAATCCTCCTCCCTTCCTTATGGTTCTCGCCCCTCCCCTCAGGCCGAGAGCACCCTCTAGGGTGCTAGCCGAGAGTGTACCCCCAGCCTAGTTGCTTTCAGTATAATACCCCTTTGTGGTGTAGAAATACTCTCAGAGTATTGTTATAATGCCCAAATTACCTTAGCCAGATACCTTGTAGTATTCTAAGGTTATACCTATACGAAAGCCCGAAATACTATTATACTTCCCGATACCACGAAACCAAACCCTAGAAAATCTCCATAGTCCGTTGAGTATTGTGTGTAAGTTGGTTAGAACTTCTAGGGTGGTTTAGAGCGGGTTGAGCGCCGAGTCGAGCTAAACGATTGCCCGTGATCGACTTTATACTTGGATAATTATGGGCTTATCGAGGTAAATATCTTGTCCTCTATTGTAATTGGAAATTACATGTTGTTAGAATATATAGTTAAAGTATACTATATATAGAATGAACGTGGTTAGTTGGCAATGTCTTTTGACTTAAGCTCAAGAATCGAATCAATCAGACATGAGACTTGTAGTAGTATCGTGAGTAGAATTGTACCCGTTCGTTAGATGTATAACCCCCGGTTGGCTTCGTAGCCGGCTGAGAGAGGAGAGTTACGCTGTCATGGGGAGTCGCCAATTTTCTGTAGGATGTTCTACGATAAGATCTTAATGTTAATAAGCGCACTGTGGCCTTATAGGTCAAGTACTACGTGTGGCGCATTCTACTTGGCTTTAGGAGTAGCCGACAGTTGGGAGTACTTGGAGCGATTTGCCATTAGTCGATACTCGTCGCGAGGTATGTGAACCTCTTCCTATCTCTTCTAGCATGATATGTGTGAACTATGTAGTACGGTAGACGTACATGTACTAAATGTATTTGATTGGTGTAAAACATAAAGCGTTATAACGGCTTTATGGGAAGTTGGTTATAACGGCTTTATGTTGGTAAGAAAATACATGGTTTTTAAAAGGTAATCGATTTGAACTATAACCGCTTGTTATGTGTTAATAAAGAACTTGAAGTATTTCAAAAGAGTTTTGAATCATTTTGAGAGAAGAAGTAATACTTGATTTGTTTTGAAAACTTAAGAGTTATACTAGCTTTATGGAAAGTTAGGTATAACGTCTTAAGAATGTTTTACTGATTTTGGAAATCAGAATGTGTATCGACAAACCACTGCAGCGTTAATAAAAGGAAATGTTTTGACAGATTAAGTATTATTAAAACCAGAGAAACTTCCATCCGCATGAAGCTAAGATGAGACAAAATGATATTTCCTAGATCATGGTCGTAATAAGATTGTTGTAAACAAGAATATCCTACTCACATATAAGACTTATGTTTCTCGCTTAGTTTAAAAGAGAATTATATTCTTAAATGAATAAGACTATGAACTACTAAACCTTTCTAAATAAGAAACATGAACATTTGAAATTAGGCAAACTTGGACGTTTGGAAAATAATGTTATTCTTCGAGTTTTACAAAGAGAAGTGTTTTGATTTACTTCAAAAGATAATCACTATATTTTCATATACTACTTGTATTGTGTGACTTTTGTGAAAGTAACGATCTTTTAAAGAGTTAATGTATGAAGTACTTTGGGGATAAAACCCCAACTTGTTAGCATATAGTGGAAAGTACCGTGTGTATAACTTGATTTTGTTGGTTGGTGATAGCCTTGTAATACCTTCTGTTGATTTGATAAGTAAACATGCTAGATGCTACGTGTGTTAGTATCTTGTGATGTTTGTGTAAAGGGTTTTTCCTTTGTTGTGCTTATGTTGTTTAACGATAAGTCGTTATGATAGTATTATACAAGACTCATCTCGAGATGATTCCGGGTTAAGCCGCCTCCGACGCGGTAGACTCAAAGTGGTCGATGGACCTATGATTCGAGACTACCTACGCGGGTCCGAGGGCCTATCGCGAATCGCGAAGTTCCAGTTAGACGCGCCCTTGTGGTCACGCGGTCCTTGTGGCCACGCGGACGGCGAGTCCAGACGCCGCCAGAGTAGCTACCGATGCGGGTTATACCTCACGCGGGCCGATCCGATTGGCCTACGCGAGTCGCGGAAGTTCCGTGGCTAGACGCGCACATTAGATATCATGCGCGTGGTCGCTTTGATCATGTGGCGGTCCAGACAGATCTTATGATACGCTTCATGACCTTGTTGGTACTGTGGTGTTAGTAGTCGCTATGCCTTCGCATTTTACCCCATGCGTGTTATTATGGCACGTGGGACCCGTGTTCGTGTGTGTTCCTTGGTGTTGTTATATCATAAACCGCCAGCGGAGGGCGTATTCCACGCATGATTGATGTTGTGGCGTGAGACCCATTGTTATATTCGAGTGATGACTGAGGCGAGTCCCCGACTTGACATGATCGCTATTATTGTGAATCGTAGTTTGGTTATCATACATGTCTCCCGCTTTATAGACTATTATGATTTCATTTACGCATTTTTAGTTTCACATACTGGCACTTTTGTTATCGACCTCCTTGGGCTGCGTTCACGCCGCAGTAAAGGTACACCGCCATCGATCCTCGCCTAGGGTCACGTCACATGGGAAAGCTCCGTTTCTCCGAGGCTTATCAGCCGTATAGTCCCGTTGTTGTAGGTGTTTACATTCGTGGTATGGCGGCCCCGTCCCGCCATTGTTGTCGTATCATTTCCTAGAGGTCTGTAGCGCTTGTTGTGTGGTTTGTAAAAAGGATTAAAGCTCACGTTGGAAAAAGTTGTTATATATATATACGCCGAAGGCAAGTTTTTCTCAGTTATTGTTTCATATTTTATAATATGTCTTGTATTGTTTTATGTTCCGCGATTACTGATGTTGTATCACCAGGGTGCCCGGTAAGGCACTACCACGCCCGAATCGGTCGTGACAAAAGTGGTATCAGAGCGCTAATCCTGAAAGTGTCTACGCATCGTATCCGAGAGTCTTGATTATCGTGTTGTGCACCACGCCAATAATCGTGAGGCTATAGGATATTTAGGATTGGTTTCTATTCTTCTCACTCGAGGTCGTGCCTTAGAGTCAGTGTTTAAGTTGGACCTCTAAACGTATTTCTTTCCTACCGCTATGCCTCCGCCGCAGGCAACCCGCCCAGAGGGCAAGGCACCGGGAGCCGCGAGTAGAATACGTAGGGTCGCGAGGCACAGCCCAATCATTACCTAGGTAGTGCTTCATTCGGGATTTCGCGACGTTACTAGCCCCAATGAGTTTAGCACGGCGACGGCAGCTCCATCGCGGCCATGATATTTGAACCTTCGCCTAATGCACGAACAGAGAATGTAGATTGCAAAGAGGCGACCGCATTAGCCATGGATTTGGCTACCAGAGATTATACCGATGTACCACGAGTCTTGATGACTACCTAAGAAAGGGTTGTGCAAGAGTAATTCTTCATTGGTTGAGCATGGCCTGTACGCTTATGTACAGCAGCCGAAAAACGTAGAGATCGACGTTAACCAAGGACGCAGAAGAGGCCAGGGCGGGCGTGAAGGTCCTTCAGTAACTTTCGGTGAGTATACCTTAAGTGCTATGTTCGATAGCGAGGTGTTAGTTGTGATTAGAAATCATGGTGGGTTACCCGAGTAAGATTTTGGAGGATAGAGAAAGTGTGAGCCTTAGAGCTTTATACGTAGAGACCTTAGAGGTAAAGCCATCTCGAGTAAAAGACGATATTATGTTTGACCCTTATAGGAGTGCATAGTATAGTGCACGCGTGTGTTTGGGGATAGGTCCCTGGCAAGTGTGAAATGAAGAGGGTGGTTGAGCTAAGAAGACCGCTAGGTTTTCGTAACGTGATTAGTGAGATTGTTCCGACGGAGCTAGTATCAGGCGCGCCGGGTCGGGTTGAGGCCACGCAGGGTCAACCCGCCGCATGGGCGCGGGTCCGGTTGGTGGTCCCGCCTGTGGTAGGGTCACGAGGGTGCTAGGCCCAAGTTTAGTTAACCAACGTACGAGTTCGTGGATGCGTTCGACCGGTGGTCGGTCGATGGGGGCAGCCCATCGTGTTCTTCGGTCGGGACCGTTCACTCGGCAGTGTTGATTTATCAGAAAGGTTGTAAGGCTGCATCGGTGCCTACCTTCACCTTATGGCGCATGGAGCCTGTGTTACTACTGCTTTTGTTTCCGGAAGTTTTACCAGCAGGTTAAGGACTCAGCGAGTCTCAGACCGCATTCGCCCGCCAAGTGTGTGGATTTCGTGGTAGTTGTGAGGATTGTTGTCTCCTGTGGAGGAGCGCTTGAGCTACCATTTCGGTGTTCGATGTCGCCATGGACTTGCGGGGCGGAAGTGTAAGTTGTCGCCGATTGGTTCGATGTTGGCGTGGTTCGATAGTTGGTTCACTTTGTTCCACAGATCGTGGATAGTGAAGCTTGTCTAGAAGAAGTTCGCAAACGTAGGAATCGTATGATGATCGGTGACGACGCCAGAGTTCGAGTTGACGGTCGGTCTTCTTGAAAGTACCACCCCGATTGGTGTGACGAGTTTTGGAAATGTAGGAACTTAGCCCGAGTTACTTTGGGCCTTAAGAGTTCATATGAAGAATGGGCCAGTTGCTTATATGTTAGCTTTTGCCGTCCGACTTAGAGGCGGGGCGTCCGTCTTCGTATTGTTATGTTCGGGAAAGTATCGAAGATCCATCCGTAATGTTCCCGCTAATGATGCCCACGTAAAGAGATAGTAACCCCGAGTTTTGGAAACTAAAGCGATCGTAAATGTGGTAAGCGGTTCGAGTCACGGCCTTCGATGATCGCACGCGGCACCATTTGTTGGGTCGCGAGCTAGGCTCGCGCAAAGTGACAACATGGTATTATTTGTGGTGATGTTAGAGGTGTTTCCTCGTAGACTTGGATATAAGTATGTTGCGCAGTATTTTCGTGGCCGTGTATGGCGGATTGTTTCGTAAGTATAAGTGAAGACTATCTCGGCACGATGTTTTGAGACTTAGAATGAACATTCGACGAATGTTTCTAAGGGGAAGAATGTTATACCCCGTAGTTCCGTGGTATGTATGCGAGGACGCACGTGCGAGAATACCGTAAAAGATTGAAAGGAAGAAAGAGGCGATTTTTCCACGGAAAAGTTTCCGTTTTGTGAAGGAAAAGGTTCGTTAACGGGAATTGGATTCCCTGATTTGGTATTCGACTTCCCGAATATTAGAGAATTATGGAATTTTATTTTCGAATGGTCACGCTGGGCCCACGAGAAATTTACTGCTTTTGGGCCCACTTTGTTTTCGAGATTTTGGCCATCAGGATATTTTCTAAGATGTTTTATTTTGGGCCAATAGGAGGTGACACGTGTCACCCCGCCTAGTGGCTCGGGCCGAATGGCATTTGTGCACAACACCTGCTAGAGTCGCCGACTAAACGTTCTACCTAACTTGCGAAGCGGTAAATTACGGCTATGTCATTTAGTATTTTGCGGATTTTTCCGAGAGACGAAACGTTTTGGACCAACGAGAGGCAACACTTGGCACCCTCTCTGGTGGACTTGAAGGCGTTAGGCCGATTGGATGAGCAAGTCTTGGATGATATTTGTGTAGATATTTTGTGAGGGTTTTAAGGAGTAGGTCTAGGGGCACTTGAGCATATCTTGGCCTTACACTTGCTATACACTTGGCTAGATCTTGGCCATTGGTTGGCCTTGGCTTGTGCTATAAATACCCCTCTCCTTTGATGAACTTCTTCATCCTAAATATTTCCTAAGTGTTAGAATCCTGCCCCGCCCGTCCTTAGGGTTCTCGCCCTCCCCTTGTCGAGAGCACCCTCTGTGGTGCTAGCGAGAGTGTACCCCAGCCTAGTTGCTTTCAGATAATACCCCTCAGGTGTAGAAATACTCTCTAGAGTATTGTTATAATGCCCAAATTACCTTAGCCGTATACCTTGTAGTATTCTAAGGTTATACCTATACGAAAAGCCCGGAAATACTATTATACTTCCCGTCAGTCACAAAACCGAAACCCTAGGAAAATCTCCATAGTCCGTTGGAGTATTGTGTAGAAGTTGGTTAGAACTTCTAAGGGTGGTTTAGAGCGGGTTGGAGCGCTCGGAGTTGGAGCTAAACGATTGCCCAGGATCGACTTTATACTTGGATAATTATGGGCTTATCGAGGTAAATTGTTACACCCCGTAAATTCTAGAGGATAGATAAGTTGGCAAACATGTGTTGGAAGGATTTTGAGTTTACCTTTGAGTATTGGACCCCAGTTGTTAAGGATTGTAAGGTGTTTAAAAGGCCTAGTGTGTAGTCCGTTGAATCTAGGTCCCAACGCAACCAACCGTTCGTCGATTGGACATCGGAGTCAAAAGTTATGGAAGTTTCAAGTTTGGCGCGCAGTCAAGTAAAGCAGTGACTTCAGTTCAGGGGTTCAGCGCCGCGGCGCCGGAGAGCAGGGCCGCGGCGCCGATTGTACTGAGGGTCTGCGGGTGTTGAAGCGCCGCGGCGCCGGAATGCAGGGCCGCGCAGACGCTGCAATTATTTTCTGAAAAGTGAGCGCCGGCCGGGCGGGCCGCGCGCCGAGGCGGATTTTCTCAAGGTAAAGGAGAAAAATCGGGGATATTTTTATAAGGAGCCATGGGAGGGTGACAAGTGTCCTCCCATCCTTTGACCAAATAGAAGCCTATTTTAGGCCAAGTCTTGGAAGACTTGGCCATTTCATTTCAAACCCTCCCAAGAGAAAACCCTCTCCCTTCTCTCTAGGTTTTTGAGAAACCCGCCTTAGGGAACCGTTGGAGCGGCAAGAAGGAAAAAGTGTTGGTGAACTTGTGGGAAGCGCCGTGGTTGAGTTGACGGAAGAAGTGGTAGGAAAGGGCTTTTGTGGGCTTTTCTAAAAGGTAAGAGTTTCCTTCTCTGGTTTTGAGTTAGTACTTGTGATAGTAGTATAGATCCGTGAGCCCGAGGTCGTTATATTTAGAGTTTGAATAGATTTGTGAGCCCGAGGTTATAGTTAAGTTTGTATAGATTTGTGAGCCTGAGGCTATTATAGTTAAGTTGGCTTAGATTTGGATCTTGTAGCCTTGTTGATTTCGGCCTTGTGAAAGGTGGCAAGTTAATAGAAACAAAGGAAGTTCTGTCCAATTTCCGTAGAATGTAGGGGCCTTGTACTTAGTTTACTCTACGTTCGAAACTAGAGTTTGATAGACGTTTTATGGCCCTTATAGGATTGAAGTACTACGTGTAACATATTCTTCTTAAGGGAGATAGTACTGTGGAGCATTTTGCTTAGTGTCGACAATCGTCGCGAGGTATGTGATTCTTCCTATCCTCTTCAGCATGACTATTTGTGAAATATATAGTGCGGTTGACGCACGTGTGTTAAAGGAAATTGATTTTCCAAATTGTGTCTTGACTTGTTATGAAGTGTAAAGGGCTTCATTAGGTGTAAGAGTAGTAAGTCTTATCCGTTAGTAATGGGCACTTTGCTTAAAGAATGAGCCCTCTTGGTCTCATAAATGTTTATGTGGTAATTGGTTGGTTTAAAACATAAAGGGGTTATAACGGCTTTATGGGAAGTCAGTTATAACAACTTTATGTGAGTAAAAGAACGGTTGTTGATTGGTAGAAGTTAAGAGACTTGATCTTGTAAGATAAGAGACTTAACTTAGAATTGTGAAAGTTGTGTAATGTATTCAAAAGTTGTAAAACCTCATTCGTGAGTAATGAGTGATACTTGATTTTTGAAAACTTAAGAGTTATACTAGCTTTATGGGAAGTTAGGTATAACGGCATAAGAATGTGAAATGGATTTCGAAAGTGGGAACAAGTATCGAACACACCATCGCAGCTAATAAAGGAAATGGTTTCACTAATTGATTATATTAAAACCAAGAGAAACCTCCATCTGCATAGAAACTAAGATAAGACAAAATGATATTACATTTCCTAGATCATGGTCGCTTAAATGAGAATCATTGATAACAAGTTCTGACTTTTCTTAAAATTCCAAAGAATGAACTTAATGGATTGCAAAGGATAATGTACTGGATTTTGGAAAAGAGAAGTAACTTGAGTTTGAAAGTATAAATCACTTGTTTTCAAATATCGAACTTTTCTTAAGGGAAAAGTAAATGACTTGGTTTTAAAAGGTAGGAATACTTGACCTTAAAGGAGTTAATTACTTGGACTTTTAAAAGGTATACTTGACGTTATGTTAATTGTGTTTGAAGTACGTGTTTTAAACATGAATGTGTGTGATACTACGTGTGATAGTATCGTATGGTTTCTACGTAAAGAGAAGTCTGAAGGTAGGAAAGAATGTAGTATTTTGGGGTTGGAACCCGGTTTGTCGACTTAAACGAAGGTACTTTGAGTTGTGTGTAACTTGCCTGTGCTTGTGGTGATAGTTTTGTTGTTGTGCAAGTGTTTGACTTTGTGCTACCGAGTCTCTCGACGGAGGGCCGGATATCGGGTGGTATGATGGACATATCGACACGTTGGGTAGCCCACGGGTATGCTTCCACTATATTGATCCTTTGGGACATATCGACACGTTGGGTAGCCCACGGGTATGCTTCTATTAGGAGTGTTATCTTGTAAACTGGTTTGGACATACTGACACGTTGGGTAGCCCACGAGTATGCGTCCACAGTGAGTATTATCTGGGTATTTGTTTGGACATACTGACACGTTGGGTAGCCCACGAGTATGCGTCCACAGTGAGTATTATCTGGGTATTTGTTTGGACATACTGACACGTTGGGTAGCCCACGAGTATCGCCCACAAGTATTATCCGGGTATTTGTTTGACATACCACGTTGGGTAGCCCACGAGTATGCGTCCACAGTGAGTATTATCTTGTTATTGGTTGGGACATACTGACACGTTGGGTAGCCCACGAGTATGCGTCCACTGTGAGTACTATCTTGTTATTGGGTTGGACATACCGACACGTTGGGTAGCCCACGAGTATGCGTCCACTTTGAGTAATGATCTTTCGGGCGTGAGTCCCTGACTTGATGTGATTTGATTTGACTGAACTGTATATACGTGGTGTACTGTAGTTTGGTTATCATACATGTCTCCTGTTTTCCTTATAGACTATTATGATTTCATTTACAGTATTTTTTTCTGTTTCGCATACTCGCACTGTTGTATCGACTTCTTCGGCCGTTCATGCCGCAGTTGAGATACATCGCTTGTCGATCCGCACCCTTTGGATCGCTGATTCTCGAAGCTCCATTCCTTCTGAGACTTTGTCACTTGGCACGGTTCCTCAAGTTGTAGAACTTTTGTACATTCGTGGTATGGCGGCCCCGTCCGCCGTGAGATGTTATAAAAAATTCTTAGAGGTCCGTAGTAATCGATGTAAGGCGGATTGTAATCGCTCGGTGTTAGTTATTTTTCGTAAAAGGTAACCGCTTGTTAGCCTGTTTCTTTTCATTGGTTATCATGTATGAGTTTTAATTTCCGATTTTCTCGATGTTGTTTGACTACTTGGGTGCCGGTAAGGCACGATCGCGCCCTGCCGGTCGTGACGTAAGTGGTATCGAGCGCTAGTCCTCGGAAAGTGTCTACGCACCGTGTCTAGTAGTCTTGATTATCGATGTGTTGTGCACCACATCTATAATCGTGAGGTCATGGACATTTAGGATTGGTTTCTATTCTTCTCATTCGAGATCGTGCCTTAGCCGTGTTGTAAGTTGGACCCTCTCGACGTGTTTCGTTTTTACCGCTTATGCTCTGCGAAAGGCAACCAGTGGCCCGAAGAGCAAGGCGAGAGGAGGCTGCGAGTAGAGCAATGGCGGCCCTCTCAGAGACCACAAGACTGAGCCTCCATCCACTGGCCGGAGCAGAGAGATGGGTTACAAGCGAGTTGGCCCGCGATTATTGGCCGTGGTCAGGCCGACACGAGGATAGGCCGACGCAGCAGCCCCAGTAGCACCGTGGTTCACCCGAGATCGGATAGTTTTAGGTCGGGACTTTCGAGTTGTGGCCCGCCGAGTTCTACGTCGAGGCACGAGGATGATCCGCAGGAGTTCATCCGACGCCACATGGATCACGAGAGTGATCAAGGCATCGGAGACCGAGTCGCTGGTCCTAGGTTCGCATCGGCCGCGTGATACCGCTATGATCGGGTTTGATTCGTGAGCCGCCCCGGGAGGGCATGCACTTCCAATGAGATGGGACGAGTTCTGAGGCATTTCTTGCACATTTCTTGCCTCCGCGATGAGGAGGACTCGCCGGCAGATTTTTGATGTTGAGCGCAAGGCGCACGGTTCAGAGTACAACGTGGAGTTTAACTCACTAGCTCGGCACGCCCCCGCGTTAGTAGCCGACATGGAGGACAGAGTGCACCGCTATGTCACGGGCTTGATGACTATTTGGCGAGAGTTGCTCGAGTAGCTCTTCACCGCATGGACATTGCCCGCACGCAGCTCATGCACTTGGATGTGAGGCACGTAAAGTCGACGGAATGACCAAGATCAGCGAGTAGGCCAAGGCGAGGTCCTTTGGTGACCTTTCGGCGCAGCTCGCAAGAAGTTAGTTATGCGCCCGCCAAGACGGAGTGCTCCACCTCGCCGTCGTGGCGTTCGAAATTCGTGAGCGGTCGTGGCTCCAGTTTCGGTTTTGGGGATCGAGGATGTTAGTCGGATGGGACCACCCTTACCTCGTTGTGACCATTGTGGTAGGCTCCACGATGGGGAGTGTCGTGCTAATAGGGAATCTGTTTTACATGCGCCACCGCCATTTTGCAAGGAATTGTCCCACCGAGATAGCGGAGGTTGAGATTCACCCTCGGGATCGGTGGACGATTCACCTCCTCCTTTGTGCGTCGTCTCGAAAGAACATGAGTAGAACGACAAGAAGGGAAGTGAAGCAATAGTTACAGGTATGTTCTTAACCCTCTAGAGTATTGTATGCTTTGATGTTGTGGTGATGTGTTGAGTGCTATGTTCGGGTAGCGTTGTGTATATAATGTGATTTGGAAGCATGGTTAATACAGAGGGTACGTTGGGGATGAGAAAATTTTGAACCTTAGAATTTATAACGATTGAGACCTTAGATGTAAGGCCGTCTTGGGTAGAAGCTTCATCGTTAATCCTTGTCTGAGTGTATTGTATACATGGAGTTTTGAGTGATGATTCCATGGGTATAATTCGATGGAAGTGGAAGATTCAATGACGTGGATTAGTAAGATGGACGAGTTGGAGGTAGTGACTCCAAGGTGGTAGAAACAGGCGGATCGAATTGTGGAACGTGTACTAGAGAGGGGTGTGAGTGTACAAGGAAGGTACGCCGAGTAAGGAGAGTATCCTTTAGACCAAGGGAGGAGAAAATAGTGATGTTTGCACGTTAGAGGTGATTTCCCCGTTAGCTGGAATTTGGAGATGCGTGATTTCTATATTATGGCCATGAGAGGCATAAATGAGTTTTGGTAGGTATAGTAGTGAAGACTATACCGGCGCATGTGTTCTGAAGACTTAGAAGGAACATTCGGGACGAATGTTTCTGAGGGGGGAAGAATGTTACACCCCGTAAATTCTAGAGGATAGATAAGTTGGCAAACATGTGTTGGAAGGATTTTGAGTTTACCTTTGAGTATTGGACCCCAGTTGTTAAGGATTGTAAGGTGTTTAAAAGGCCTAGTGTGTAGTCCGTTGAATCTAGGTCCCAACGCAACCAACCGTTCGTCGATTGGACATCGGAGTCAAAAGTTATGGAAGTTTCAAGTTTGGCGCGCAGTCAAGTAAAGCAGTGACTTGATCAGGGTTGTACGCGGCCGAGAGCGAGGCAGCGCGCCGATTGTACTGAGGGTCTGCGGGTGTTGGCGCCGCGCGCCGAATGCGTGGCGCTGGGCGCAGACGCTGCAATTATTTTCTGACGTGTTAGCGCCGGCCGGGCAAGCATGCGCCGAGGCGGGATTTTCTGTAAAGGAGAAAAATCGTGATATGTTTTATAGGAGCCTATGGGAGGGTGACAAGTGTCCTCCCATCCTTTGACCAAATGATAAGCCTATTTAGGCCAAGTCTTGGAAGACTTGGCTATTTCATTTCAAACCCTCCCAAGAGAAAACCCTCTCCCTTCTCTCTAGGTTTTTGAGAAACCCGCCTTAGGGAACTGGGCTGAGCGCGGCAAGAAGGAAAAAGTGTTGGTGAACTTGTGGGAAGCGCTGGTGGTTGAGTTGACGGAAGAAGTGGTAGGAAAGGGCTTTTGTGGGTTTTGAGTTAGTACTTGTGATAGTAGTATAGATCTGTGAGCCCGAGGTCATTATATTTAGAGTTTGAATAGATTTGTGAGCACAGGCTGTTATAGTTAAGTTTGTATAGATTTGTGAGCCGAGGTCACATAGTTAAGTTGGCTTAGATTTGGATCTTGTAGCCTTGTTGATTTCGCCTTGTGAAGGTGGCAAGTTAATAGAAACAAAGGAAGTTCTCGATTTCAGTAGAATGTAGGGCACTTGTACTTAGTTTACTCTACGTTGAAACTAGAGTTTGATAGGCGTTTATGGCCCTTATAGGATTGAAGTACTACGTGTAACATATTCTTCTTAAGGAGATAGCATCGTGGAGCATTTTGCTTAGTGTCGACAATCGTCGCGAGGTATGTGATTCTTCCTATCCTCTTGACATGACTATTTGTGAAATATATAGTGCGGTTGACCTGCGTGTGTTAAAAATTGATTTTCCAAATTGTGTCTTGACTTGTTATGAAGTGTAAAGGGCCATTAGGTGTAAGAGTAGTAAGTCTTATCCGTTAGTAATGGGCACTCGGTCTTAAAGAATGAGCCCTCTTGGTCTCATAAATGTTTATGTGGTAATTGGTTGGTTTTAAAACATAAAAGGGGTTATAACGGCTTTATGGGAAGTCATTATAACAACTTTATGTGAGTAAAAGAACGGTTGTTGATTGGTAGAAGTTAAGAGACTTGATCTTGTAAGATAAGAGACTTAACTTAGAATTGTGAAAGTTGTGTAATGTATTCAAAAGTTGTAAAACCTCATTCGTGAGTAATGAGTGATACTTGGTTTTTGAAAACTTAAGAGTTATACTAGCTTTATGGGAAGTTAGGTATAACGGCATAAGAATGTGAAATGGATTTGAAAGTGGGAACAAGTATCGAACACACCATCATACTTAATAAAGGAAATGGTTTCGACTAATTGATTATATTAAAACCAGAGAAACCTCCATCTGCATAGAAACTAAGATAAGACAAAATGATATTACATTTCCTAGATCATGGCTGCTTAAATGAGAATCATTGATAACAAGTTCTGACTTTTCTTAAAATTCCAAAGAATGAACTTAATGGATTGCAAAGGATAATGTACTGGATTTTGGAAAAGAGAAGTAACTTGAGTTTGAAAGTATAAATCACTTGTTTTCAAATATCGAACTTTTCTTAAGGGAAAAGTAAATGACTTGGTTTTAAAAGGTAGGAATACTTGACCTTAAAGGAGTTAATTACTTGGACTTTTAAAAGGTATACTTGACGTTATGTTAATTGTGTTTGAAGTACGTGTTTTAAACATGAATGTGTGTGATACTACGTGTGATAGTATCGTATGGTTTCTACGTAAAGAGAGGTCTTTGAAGGTAGGAAAGAATGTAGTATTTTGGGGTTGGAACCCGGTTTGTCGACTTAAACGAAGGTACTTTGAGTTGTGTGTAACTTGCCTGTGCTTGTGGTGATAGTTTTGTTGTTGTGCAAGTGTTTGACTTTGTGCTACCGAGTCTCTCGACGGAGGGCCGGATATCGGGTGGTATGATGGACATATCGACACGTTGGGTAGCCCACGGGTATGCTTCCACTATATTGATCCTTTGGGACATATCGACACGTTGGGTAGCCCACGGGTATGCTTCTATTATGAGTGTTATCTTGTAAACTGGTTTGGACATACTGACACGCTAGCCCACCAGTATCGTCCACGTGAGTATTATCTGGTATTTGTTTGGACATACTGACACGTTGGGTAGCCCACGAGTATCGTCCGATGAAGTATTATCGGTATTTGTTTGGACATACCGACACGTTGGGTAGCCAGCAGTATCGTCCACATGAGTATTATCCGGGTATTTGTTTGGACATACCGACGTTGGGTAGCCCACAGTATCGTCCGGTGAGTATTATCTTGTTATTGGTTGGGACATCCGACACGTTGGGTAGCCCACGAGTATCGTCCACCGTGAGTCCTATCTTGTTTTTGGG
Source organism: Przewalskia tangutica (assembly GCA_029844215.1). Lineage (NCBI taxonomy): Eukaryota > Viridiplantae > Streptophyta > Magnoliopsida > Solanales > Solanaceae > Przewalskia > Przewalskia tangutica. The sequence continues at coordinate 64,525,408 of CM056721.1, read as the reverse complement.
TTGGACATATCGACACGTTGGGTAGCCCACGAGTATGCGTCCACTTTGAGTAATGATCTTTCGGGCGTGAGTCCCTGACTTGATGTGATTTGATTTGACTGAACTGTATATACGTGGTGTACTGTAGTTTGGTTATCATACATGTCTCCTGTTTTCCTTATAGACTATTATGATTTCATTTACAGTATTTTTCTGTTTCGCATACTCGGCACTTTTGTTATGCGACTTCTTGGCTGCGTTCATGCCGCAGTTGAGATACATCGCTTGTTGATCCGCACTTTGGATCGATGTTCGATTCGAAGCTCCATTCCTTCTGAGACTTTGTCACTTAATGCAGTTCCAAGTTGTAGAACTTTTGTACATTCGAGGTATGGCGAAGCCCTGTCCCGTCAGAGATGTTATAAAAAATTCTTAAGTGCAAAGTACCGATGTGGCGGGATTATGGCTTGTGTGTTAGTTATTTTTCGAAAAGGTAACCTTGGTTGCTTTGTTTTCTCTTTTCATTGGTTATCATGTATGAGTTTTAATTTCATGATTTTCTCGATGTTGTTTGACTACTTGGGTGCCGGTAAGGCACCGATCATGGTTTGGTCGTGACATAAATATCTTGTCCTCTATTGTAATTGGAAATTACATGTTGTTAGAATATATAGTTAAAGTATACTATATATGTAATGAGCGTGGTTAGTTAGCAATGTCTTTTGACTTAAGCTGAAGAAGCCCAATCAGGCGTATTACGAGACTTGTGTAGTAGTCGTGAGTAGAATTGTACCCGTCGGGTTAGATGTATAACCCCCTGGTTGGCTTGGTAGCCGCCGTGAGAGGAGATTCTGTTACGCAGGGTGAGTCTGTGTAATTTTTACGTAGGATGTTCTACGATAAGATCTTAATGTTAATAGCGCGCTTGTGGCCTTATAGGTTGAAGTACTACGTGTGGCGCGTTAACGCTTTAGGAGTAGCGGCGGTTGGGAGTACTGAGCGATTGCCATTAGTCGATACTGTCGCGAGTATGAACCTCTTCCTATCTCTTCTAGCATGATATGTGTGAACTATGTAGTGCGGTGAGCGTACATGTACTAAATGTATTTGATTGGTGTAAAACATAAAGCGTTATAACGGCTTTATGGGAAGTTGGTTATAACGGCTTTATGTTGGTAGAAAATACATGTGGTTTTTAAAAGGTAATCGATTTGAACTATAAGCGGCTTGTTATGTGTTAATAAAGAACTTGAAGTATTTCAAAAGAGTTTTGAATCATTTTGAGAGAAGAAGTAATACTTGATTTGTTTTGAAAACTTAAGAGTTATACTAGCTTTATGGAAAGTTAGGTATAACGTCTTAAGAATGTTTTTGATTTTGGAAATCGAATGTGTATCGACAAACCACTGCGGCGTTAATAAGGAAATGTTTTGACAGATTAAGTATTATTAAAACCGAGAAACTTCCATCTGAAGTGAAATGAGACAAAATGATATTTCCTAGATCATGGTCTTTGTAATAAGATTGTTGTAAACAAGAATATCCTACTCACATAAGACTTATGTTTCTCGATTAGTTTAAAAGAGAATTATATTCTTAAATGAATAAGACTATGAACTACTGAAACCTTTCTAAATAAGAAACATGAACATTTGAAATTAGGCAAACTTGGGCGTTTGGAAAATAATGTTATTCTGAGTTTTACAAAGAGAAGTGTTTTGATTTACTTCAAAAGATAATCACTATATTTTCATATACTACGAATTTGTGTGACTTTTGTGAAAGTAACGTATCTTTTAAAGAGTTAATGTATGAAGTACTTTGGGGATAAAACCCCAGAACTTGTTAGCATATAGTGGAAAGTACCGTGTGTATAACTTGATTTTGTTGGTTGGTGATAGCCTTGTAATACCTTCTGTTGATTTGATAAGTAAACATGCTAGGATGCTACGTGTGTTAGTATCTTGTGATGTTTGTAAAGGGTTTTTCCTTTGTTGTGCTTATGTTGTTTAACGATAATTTGTTATGATAGTATTATACGACTCATCTCTTGAGATGATTAGGGATTAGTGCCTCCGTCGGGGTAGACTGGGTCGATGGACCGATTGAGACTACCTAATGCGGTCCAGGGGCCTATGCGGAGCTGCGGAAGTTCCGAGTTAGATCGCGCCTGTGGTCATGCGGTCCTTGTGGCCATGCGGACGGCGAGTCCAGGCGCTGCTGGAGTAGCTACCCTCGATGCGGGTTATACCTCATGCGGGCCGATCTGATTGGCCTATGCGGGTGGGAAGTTCGTGGCTAGACGCGCACATTAGATCACTGGGCAAGTGGTCGGCTTTGATCATGTGCGGTCTAGACAGATCTTATAATCTGATTCATGACCTTGTTGGTGCGCGGCAGGTGTTAGTAGTCGGCTATGCCTTCGCATTACCTACCAGACGTTATTATGCACAGTGGGACTGGTGTTCGTGTGTGTTCCTTGGTGTTGTTATATCATAACCGGCGTGAGGAAAGGTATTCCACGGGCATGATTGATGTTGTGGGCGTGAGACCCATTGTTATATTTGGTGATGACTGAGGCGTGAGTCACGACTTGACACGATTGCTTATTATTGTGAAGCGTAGTTTGGTTATCATATGTCTCCGCTTTATAGACTATTATGATTTCATTTACGATTTTTAGTTTCACATACTGCACTGTTGCGACCTCCTTGGGCTGCGTTCATGCCGGTAAAGGTACACGATCATTGATCCTCGCTCTTGTGGTCACGATAGCGTGGAAAGCTCCGTTTCTCGAGGCTTATCGATGGTATAGTCCCTGTTGTTGTAGGTTTACATTCGGGGTATGGCGGGCCTCCCGCCATTGTTATCGTATCATTTCTAAGTGCAGAAAATCGTTGTGGGCGGGGTTTGTAAAAAGGATTAAACTGTTCATGTTGGAAAAAGTTATATATATATATGCCGAAAGACAAGTTTTTCTCGATTATTGTTTCATATTTTATAATATGTCTTGTATTGTTTTATGTTATTGATTACTGACGATGTTGTATCACTAGGTGCGGGTAAGGCACGATCACGGGCCGGAATCGGTCGTGAGTTCGATGTGCGAGGTGCGATTAGTGGGGCCAGATTTGGTACAGCGGTGGATAAGTGAAGCTTATCCGGGAGGTTCTTGGCGGCTGAGTCGGCAGAAGTCATACGCGGATCACCGTCGTCCGCATCCGAGTTCGAGGTTGATGATTGGGTTTTCTGAAGGTGTCACCCACGAAAGGTGTGATGAGATTCGAAGAAAGAAACTCGGCCAAGGTACATTGGGTCGAGATAGTCCGCGAGGTAGGCAGGTTACGAGGATCTCGACGTCCGTCTGGAAGCGATGCATCCGGTGTTCCATGTTTCTATCTTTGAGGAGATGTATCGGGGATCCGCTAGGGTGCATCCGATTGGCGCCCGGTGACCGAGGGTTATCGTGAGAGATTCCCATAGCGATAATCGATCGTCGAGTTAAGCGTCTGACGAGGATGTGGCTCCAAAGTTCGTGGCGGAACGAGCTCGGGAGGAGATGGCGTGGGAAGGCGAGAGGACATGAGGCGAAGTATCTCACCGCTCCCACACCTCCGGGTAATTCACTTTCCTACTCGTAAATTTTCATTGTCATATATGCCTAAGTGTTGTTTTGTGGCGTATGTGGCATTTGCAAACCGCTTAAGCTTTATCGATAAACATCTTTGGAAAGAACATTCGGCGAATGTTTCTAAGGAGGGGAGAATGTTATACCCGTATTTCCGAGTATGTGCGTGAGCACGCGTGAAGTTAGCCTTAAAGTTTAGGCCTTGGGCGTTTTTTGGCACAACTCTCACAAAGAATCATTTTCGGCGAAACGTTTAACAAGACTCGCGTAGGATAAATTCCTATGCCATTTCTAATTTTGCGGATTTTTAGAGACGAAACATTTTGGACTAACGGGAGGCGACACTTGTCACCTCCAATTGATTGTTATACCGTATTCTCGGGGTATGTATGCGAGACGCACGCGTGCGAGCACGAAGAAAAATTGGAAAGGAAGAAAGAGGTGATTCTTCCACGGAAAAAGTTTCCGGTTTTGTAAGGAAAAATGTTCGTTGATGGAATTGGGTTCCCGGTTTTGGAATTTGGGCTTCTTAAATTATATTAAAATTATGGAATTTTATTTTGGAAATGGTCACGTGGGGCCACGAGAAATTTACTGCTTGTGGGGCCCACTTTGTTTGAGATTTTGGCCATTGTGGATATTTTTTGGAAGACGTTTTATGAGGGCCAATAGGAGGGTGACACGTGTCACCCCGCCTGGTAGCCGATTGACATTTGTGCACAACACCTTGCCAGAGTCGTTTTTGTAAGCGTTTTACATAACTTGCGGGAAAATGCGGCGATGTGTTTTCTTATTTTTGCGGGTTTTTGCGCGAGACGAAACATTTTTGGACCAGCGGGAGGGTGACACTTGTCACCCTCGTTGGACGATAAAGAGGCCACGCTAGGAGGTTTGAGGCCCTTTTCATGGGTCTTTGTTTTGTGAGGATTTGAGGAGTAGGTTAGGGTGCACTTGTGCCAATCTTGGCCATCCACTTGCCCCACATGGCTTGATCTTGTCAGTTGGTGCCTATAAATACCCCTTGCTTGAAGGTTTTCTTCATCCTCGATTCATTCTAAGTCTTGAAAACTCTTCCCCTTTGTGTTGTTCTCGTCTAGCCTCTCCCCTCCCACTTGTGGGCCTTGGCCGAGCCTCCTCCCCTGTGGTGCTAGCCGTGGGTACCCACTGCCTAGTTGTTTTCGTATAATACCCCCTGTGGTATTGAAATACTTCTCAGTATTGTTATAATGCCCAAAATACCTTAGCCTTTACCTTGTTGTATTCCAAAAGTTACCTCTATCGTAGAGCCCGGAATACTACCTTTTGTCCTTTTAGTCTCAAACCGAAACCCTAAGGAAATCTTCATAGTTGGTTGAAGTATTTGAGTAGAAGTTAGTTAGAACTTCTGGGTTGTTTGGAGCGGATTGGAGCGCGCAGTAGGAGCTAAACCTTGCTCGGAATCGACATTATAACTTGGATAATTTTGGGCTTGTCGAGGTAAATATTCTTGTCCCCTTATTGTAATTGGAGATTACATGTAGTAGGAATATATAGTTGAGGTATACTATATATAGAATCAACATTATTTGTCGCAATGTCTTTTGACTTAAGCACGAATTTTAAGAATCGAATCAGCTGTAATTACATAGACCGTATTGCGGTAGACTTGTGTAGTTCTTGAGTAGGATGGTACACGCCCAGGTTAGGCGTGTAAAACCCACGGTTGGCTTGGTAGCCGCCGATAGAGGAGATTTACGCTGCATGTGGGAGGTCTTTGCGAATTTTCTGTAGAAAGATAGAAACTTGTGTTTTGGGGTTAATCGGCGTTTGTGACCTTTATAGGTGAAAGTACTAAGAGTATTCTACTCGAGGAGTGGAAAGGGCTAGGTTGTAGTACTTGGAGCATTTTGCTTATTGTCGATAAATCGTCGCGAGGTATGTGAACCTCTTCCTATCTCTTCTAGCATGATATGTGTGAACTATGTAGTGCGGCAGACGCGTACGTGTTAATCGTGTTTGATTGTTCTTAAAACATAAAGTGTTATAACGGCTTTATGGGAAGTTGGTTATAACAGCTTTATGTAGGTAAGAAAATACTTTGTGGTTTTAAAAGGTGACTGATGTGAATTATAACTGGCTAGTTATAATAAAGAACTTGATGTATTTCAAAAGATTTATAAATCGTTTTGAAGGGAGAGTAACACTTGGTTTTAAAGGTTTTAAAAAGAGTTATACTAGCCTTATGGGGAGTTAGGTATAATGTCTTAAGAGAGGTAAAGAAAATGGTTTACTGATGTTAGAAGTTAAGAGACTTGATCTTATAAGATAAGAGACTTAACTTATTTGTTTTAATGTGAATGTTTGTGTGAAACCTCATTCGTGAGTAATGAGTACTTGGTTTTATTTAAAGGGATAATGTTTTACTGATTTCGGAAATCAGAATGTGTATCGACGGACCACTGCAGCGTTAATAAAGGAAAATGTATTGAATAATGATGTATCGTATTAAAACCAGTAGAAACCTCCATCTGCATAGAAACTAAGATGAGACAAAATGATATTACATTTTCTAGATCATGGCTGCTGTAATAAGAATGTTGTAAACAAGAATAACCTACTCTCACGTGAGACATATATTACTCAATTGTTCGAAAAAGAAATCAAGTGATTAAGTTTGGGAACTATGAAACCATTTGAAAATGAGAAGCTTGAGTAATTGAAACTAGGCAAACAGGAACTTAGGAAAAGAATGTTGTTACTTGATTTTGAAAAGGAATGTGGGTTGGTCATCCTAATACTACGGGTATCGGGTGACTTTTATAAAAGTAATGGATCTCTTTTAAAAGAACTTAACGTATGTAGTACTTTGGGGTTAAAAACCCGGACTTTGGCATAAAATGAAAGTACTTTGAGTTGTGTGAAACTTGCCTATGCTTGTTGTTGTGAAACTTGCCTATGCCTGTTGTTGTGAAACTTGCCTATGCTTGTTGTTGTGAAACTTGCCTATGCTTGTGATGATAGCCTTTGTTGTGCAAGTGTGGTATTTACGTATTCTGGCGTCTCGATAGAGGTAGGTTGACTTATTGAGAACTTACTTGGAGCGTCTTTGGCGGTGATGGAAATTCCACGGGTATGTTTCCATTTGATTCTTGTCTTGTTGTTGATGTCACATGGGCATGTCTACACCGACGCTGATTCCGGCACGCGCCATGCGCAGTTGATTACCGATATATGGTTATTCTTGCAACATGGGCGATCACACCGCCGTCTGATATTCCGGCATGTGGCTGCGGCGGGGTTGATCACCGATATATTGTTGTTGATGTCACATGGGCGTGTCTACACGGTAGAATTCGGGGCATGTGGCCGTGGGCATTGGTATTATTGTTGCATCATGGACATGTCTGCACCGGCCGATTCGGCATGTGGCCGTGATGCGAACATGATGGATGTGGTGGGCGTGAGACCCATAGTTGGATTTGAGTGGTGACTTTGAGGCGTGAGTCCACGACTTCTTTGTTATGTTGCGTCTTGTATTTTGGTTATCATATATGTCTCTGCTTTATATAGTCGTTATGATTTAAGCGCGGATATTCTGATTTCACATACTGTACTGTTAGATCGACCTCCTTGAAGCTGCGTTAAATGCCGCGGTAGAGAATACATCGATGCGTGGATCCTCGCTCGTAGGATCACGATTGGCGTATTAGGAAGCTCCGTTTCTCGAGGCTTATCTTTTGGTATGTGTTTCCCCGAGTTGTAGGTTCTTGTCATTCGGGGTATGGCGGGCCCTGTCCGTCATAGTCGTTAATAAATCTTAGAGTGCTGTAGTCTTTGTGGGCGGGGTTGTAAAAGGATTAAACCGTCGTGTTTTATGTATATCTTTGAAGGCAACCATTTTGGTTGCTTTATTTATTATTATATCTATTGTTGCATGTCTAAGTTTTTATTTCCGCTGGTTTTCTCGACGTTGTATCACGGGGTGCCGGGTAAGGCACGACCACGCCCGAATTTGGTCGTAACAAAGTGGTATCGAAGCGATTAATCCTCGGAAAGTGTCTACAGACCGTGTCTAGTAGAGTCTTGATTATCGATGTGTTGTCACCACATCTATAATCGGGAGAAATTTGAGGACATTTAGGATTAGTTTCCATTCTTCTCATTACGAGATCGTGCCTTAGAAGTGTTGTAAGTTGGACCCTCAGCGTATCTCGTTTTTACAGTTATGCCTCCGCGCGAGGCAGCGAGCCCGGCAAGGCAGCGAGGAGCCGCTAGTGAAATCTGAGGAATACGGTGGCGCAGCCCGATACACGAGTTGTGCTTGACGGCGGTTTTTGTACGCCGCCCCCAGCCGAGGTTAGAAGCGCGGCAATGCAGCTGCTGAGACCGCATACTGAGCCTCGATCCCATGCAGGCGGAGGAGATGGGGTTACAAGAGATGGCCCGATTGTTGGCCGAAGTCGTGGCGAGATATGAGAGATAGGTGATCACAGCAGTTCAGTTCAGAGCACGAGTGGTTCACCCCGGCGAATAGTTTGAGGCTCACGACTTTCGAGTTGTAGCCCGAGTTTTATGGGTCGAGGCACGAGGATGATCGCGGGAGTTCATCCAGGCGATTCTGACCGGATCATGCGGGTGATCGAGGCTTAGAGACCGAGTCTGTGACCTTTGGTTCGCATCGTTGCGTGATACCGCATCGATTGGTTTGATTCATGGGAGCTTTCGGGAGAGCATGCTCCACCGGTATGGGATGAGTTTTCGGGCTTTCTCACGCACTTCTTGCCTCCGCGATGAGAGAACGCCGGCAGTAATTTTTGATGCTTAAACGGAGGGCGTCGGTTGGAGTACAATGTGGAGTTTGACTCATTAGCCCGCGTCGGCGTTGGTAGCTAGTATGGAGGATCGAGTGCACCGATATGTCACCGCTAGATGATTACTTGACAGAGGCTTGTTGGTGTAGCTCTTGGCCGGGCATGGACATTGCCCGCGCGTGCTCATGCAAGGATGTGAGAATACGGAGAGGTCGGCGGAATGACTGGATCAGCGAAGAGGCCGAGACATCGGGTCTTTTGGCAACTTTGAGGCGGACCGCCTCAGCGAACTAGTTTTGCACCCCGCCTTGATCTGAGTGGTCCTCCTCCGTCTTGAGGAGCAGTCGGGGCTCCGAGGTTGATTTCGAGGAAGTAGGGTGTTGGCGGATCATCACTCCTACCTCGGTGTGGTCGATGTGGTAGACCGCATTTGGAGTGTCGTAGTACCAAGGAGCTTGTTATTCTTGCGCCAGCGGGGCCATATGATGAGAGGCTGTCCGACCGGTAGCGCGGTAGGATAGCACAGACTACTAGAGCGACATGGCCACGGTAAAGTCGCGGTGGAAGTTCATTTTAGCGGTCCTTGAACCGCTAGTTTAGTATATCCTTAACCACAGTAGATACTTGTATGTGTTGATGTTAATGATGTGTTAAGTGTTATGTTCGGATAGCTTTGTGCTATAGTGTGATTTAAAAATCTGGTTAGTGTGAGATGGAAGTGGTAGCTTTCGTGATGTGATTTAGCGGGATTGTTCCGTGTCGAGGCGAGGGCTTGCGATTGTGGTCGGGTTGAGGACGTGATACGGGTCAACCCGTAGCCCGGATTAAGGTGGGGTCAGTTCTGGGTGGTCCCGCGGTGGTAGGGTCACGAGGATGCTAGGCCCGAGGTTGTATGATCATCGTATGAGTTCGTGACGCGTTCGACCGAGCGGTTCGTAAAGGCCGGAATGGCCTTAAAGAAGTTTGAGGTTAGTAAGATGACCAAGTTTGGAGGTAGTGGCTCCGGAGATTTTGGGAGCGGAAGTAATGACGAAGTATGGTGCGTCTTGGGAGAGTTCAAGTGTTAGAGAAGGGCACGACGAGTAAGAAAAGAGGGCGTGTGTTATTTAGCGCGGTGTGGCGTTGACAACTTGTTAGAGGAACTTCATCGATATCCGTCTTGAGAAGGAACATTCGGACGAATGTTTCTAAGGAGGGAGAATGTTATACCGTATTCTCGAGGGTATGTATGCGGGGCGTGCGTGCGAGAGCACGAGAAAAATTGGAAAGGAAGAAAGAGGTGATTCTTCCACGGAAAAGTTTCGGTTTTGTAAGGAAAAATGTTCGTTGATAGAATTGGGTTCCCAGTTTTGGAATTTGGGCTTCTTAAATTATATTAAAATTATGGAATTTTATTTTGGAAATGGTCACGTGGGGCCAGGGAGAAATTCTGGTTTTGTAGAAACACTTTGTTTGAGATTTTGGCCATTGTGGATATTTTTTGGAAGGCGTTTTATGAGGGCCAATAGGAGGTGACACGTGTCACCCCGCCAATGGCTTGGCGATTGACATTTGTGCACAACAGGTTAGAGTCGTTTTTGTGAAGCGTTTTACATAACTTGCGAGGGAAAATTCCGCTATGTCTTTTCTTATTTTTGCGGATTTTTCCGAGAGGCGAAACATTTTTGGACCAACGGGAGGTGACACACCTCGTTGGACGATAAAGAGGCGGTAGGAGGTTTTGAGGCCACTTTTCATGGGTCTTTGTTTTGTGAGGATTTGAGGAGTAGGTTAGGGTGCACTTGTGCCAATCTTGGCCATCCACTTGCCCCCACATGGCTTGATCTTGTCCGTTGGTGCCCTATAAATACCCCTTGCTTGAAGGTTTTCTTCGTCCTCAATTCGTTCTAAGTCTTGAAAACTCTTCCCCTTTGTGTTGTTCTCGTCCTAGCCTCTCCTCCTCCCCTTGTGTGGCCTTGTGGCGAGAGCCTCCCTCCCCTGTGGTGCTGGCAGTAGGGTACCCCCAGCCTAGTTGTTTTCGTATAATACCCCTTGTGGTATTGAAATATACTCCAGTATTGTTATAATGCCCAAAATACCTTAGCCTTTACCTTGTTGTATTCCAAAAGTTACCTCTATCGTAGAGCAGGAAATACTACCTTTTGTCCTTTTAGTCTCAAAGCGAAACCCTAAGGAAATCTTCATAGTTGGTTGAAGTATTTGAGTAGAAGTTAGTTAGAACTTCAGGGTTGTTTGGAGCGGATTGGGCGCACGAGTAGGAGCTAAACCTTGCTCGGGATCGGCATTATAACTTGGATAATTTTGGGCTTGTCGAGTAAATATTCTTGTCCCTTATTGTAATTGGAGATTACATGTAGTAGGAATATATAGTTGAGGTATACTATATATAGAATGAGCATTATTTGTCTGTGATGTCTTTTGACTTAAGCACAATTTTAAATGACTGAATCAGTAATTACATGGGTGTATTGCGGAGACTTGTGTAGAGTTACGAGTAGGATGGTACACGTCGGTTAGGCGTGTAAACCCCTGCAGTTGGCTTGGTGGCAGCGCCGATAGAGAGGAGATTCTGTTTGTTGCGGGAGAGTGCCGAATTTTACGTAGAAAGATAGAAAATTGTGTTTTGGGGGTTGTCGGCGTTTGTGACCTTTATAGGTGAAAGTACTAGAGTAGCGTATTCTACTCGAGGAGTGGAAAGGGCTAGTAAGGTTGTAGTACTTGGAGCATTTTGCTTATTGTCGATAAATCGTCGCGAGGTATGTGAACCTCTTCCTATCTCTTCTAGCATGATATGTGTGAACTATGTAGTGCGGTGAGCGTACATGTGTTAACTGTGTTTGATTGTTCTTAAAACATAAAGTGTTATAACGGCTTTATGGGAAGTTGGTTATAACAGCTTTATGTAGGTAAGAAAATACTTTGTGGTTTTAAAAGGTAACTGATGTGAATTATAACTGGCTAGTTATAATAAAGAACTTGATGTATTTCAAAAGATTTATAAATCGTTTTGAAGGGAGAGTAACACTTGGTTTTAAATGTTTTAAAAAGAGTTATACTAGCCTTATGGGGAGTTAGGTATAATGTCTTAAGAGAGGTAAAGAAAATGGTTTACTGATGTTAGAAGTTAAGAGACTTGATCTTATAAGATAAGAGACTTAACTTATTTGTTTTAATGTGAATGTTTGTGTGAAACCTCATTCGTGAGTAATGAGTACTTGGTTTTATTTAAAGGGATAATGTTTTTGATTTGAAATCGAATGTGTATCGACGGACCACTGCGGCGTTAATAAAGGAAAATGTATTGAATAATGATGTATCGTATTAAAACCGGTAGAAACCTCCATCTGCATAGAAACTAAGATGAGACAAAATGATATTACATTTTCTAGATCATGGTCTTTGTAATAAGAATGTTGTAAACAAGAATAACCTACTCTCGCGTGAGACATATATTACTCAATTGTTCTAAAAGAAATCAGTGATTAAGTTTGGGAACTATGAAACCATTTGAAAATGAGAAGCTTGAGTAGTGAAACTAGGCAAGCGGAACTTAGGAAAGAATGTTGTTACTTGATTTTGAAAAGGAATGTGGGTTGGTCATCCTAATACTACGGTGTCGGGTGACTTTTATAAAAGTAATGGATCTCTTTTAAAAGAACTTAACGTATGTAGTACTTTGGGGTTAAAAACCGGACTTTGGCGTAAAATGAAAGTACTTTGAGTTGTGTGAAACTTACTATGCTTGTTGTTGTGAAACTTGCCTATACTGTTGTTGTGAAACTTGCCTATGCTTGTTGTTGTGAAACTTGCCTATCTTTGTGATGATAGCCTTTGTTGTGCAAGTGTGGTATTTACGTATTACGCGTCTCTCGATGGAGGTCGGTTGACTTGTTGAGAACTTACTTGGGCGTCTTTGGCGGTGATGGAGAATTCCACGGGTATGTTTCCATTTTGATTCTTGTCTTGTTGTTGATGTCACGTGGGCATGTCTACACCGATCACGATTAGGGCATGCGCCATGCGGTGGGTTGATTACCGATATATGGTTATTCTTGCAACATGGGCGTGTCTACACCGTCTGATATTCCGGCATGTGGCCGTGCGGCGGGTTGATCACCCGATATATTGTTGTTGATGTCACATGGGCGTGTCTACACGAGTAATTCCGGCATGTGGCCATGGGGCATTGGTATTATTGTTGCATCATGGACATATCTACAGAAGCGATATTCCGGCATGTGGCCATGATGCGAACATGATGGATGTGGTGGGCGTGAGACCCATAGTTAGATTTGAGTGGTGACTTTGAGGCGTGAGTCACGACTTGGCCTTTGTTATGTTGCGTCTTGTATTTTTGTTATCATACATGTCTCACCTTTATATAGCCGTTATGATTTAAGCGCAGATATTCTGATTTCACATACTTGGTACTGTTGTCTTGACCTCCTTGGGGCTGCGTTCATCTGCAGTAGAGAATGCATCGATCGTGGATCCTCGCTCGTAGGATCACGTCAGCGTATTAGGAAGCTCCGTTTCTCGGAGGCTTATCTTTTGGTATGTGTTTCCACGAGTTGTAGGTTCTTGTACATTCGGGGTATGGCGAGCCACTGTCGTCATAGTCGTTGTAAATCTTAAGTGCAGTAGTTTGTTGTGGGCAGGGTTGTAAAAGGATTAAACTGTTCAGGTTTTATGTATATACTGAAGGCAACTGTTTTGGTTGGCCTGTTTATTATTATATCTATTGTTGCATGTCTAAGTTTTTATTTCCGCTGGTTTTTCTCTGACGTTGTATCACTAGGGTGCCGGGTAGGCACCCGATCCACGCCCGAATTTGGTCGTGACATTGATGGACTTAATGGCGGAAATGGACCGAATTGGAGAGCCATTTTGTCAAGTAGTTGGTAGGATATTTTGTGTGCAAGTTGGCTAAGGACACTTGCCCAAATCCTCACCCTACACTTGCCTTGCATTTGGCATCATCTTGGCCCTTGGTTGGCCATCCTTTGACCTATAAATACCCCTCTTGTGATGAAGAGTTCTTCATCCACAAATCTTCTCCAAGTCTTGAAAATCCTCCCCTCTCCCTTGTAGCCTTTTCGTCCAAACACCTCACTCCTGTGAAGGCCATGGCCGAATACCCCCTCTAGCCTAAGTGGTTTGGCGAGGCCCCTAGCCTAGCCAAAACCTACCCCCCCTCCCTTGGTAGAAAAGTTGCCTTCTAAGTATTGTTATAATGCCCAAATTACCCTAGCCCAAATCCCTTAGTACTTAGTAGAAGTTGTGAAGAACTTCTAAGGGTTCTTGAAGCTATCGGAGCGTCCAGACTAGGAGCTAAACCTCGCTCAGGATCGACTTGTATCTAGGATATTATTGGGCTTACAAGGGTAAATAATCTTACCCTTATTTTTAATTAGAGAATACATCTTTGTAGAAGTATAAGAATAAGTATTAAATACTTAGAAGAATATTACAGAATAGAATTGAACTGTTATCACAGTAGAATTGAGAACCCTCTGTTTAGAAAGACCTACAGAGTAGTCTAGACTTTGATAGATGTATGTGACTATTATAGGCTGATTCTCTGCGCGCGACATATTCGACTTGGCGGTGGATTTGCCAGAAGGTATGTGATTCTTCCTAAAGCATGATATTTTAAAATATATATATAGTGCGGTAGCGTACATGTGTTAAGCGAATAATAACTACGGCAATGTCTTTTGACTTAAGCCTGAATAATACTTACGGCAATGTCTTGCGACTTAAGCCTAAATAATAAAGATCTTAAAAAGTCTTTCAAAAGAATTATAACACAGTTTTGAAAGAAGAAGAATAGTTGTTTTTAAAACAAGAAGCTTAAGGGTTATACTAGCTTTATGGGAAGTTAAGTATAACGGCTTAAGTTTTATAAAAAGGAACAGTTTACTTATATGTTTATAAAAGGCTTGTATTGATTTCTGAAAAGTATAATAAGATGGTTTTGATGAGTAGACATATTGTGATGCTATGTGTGAGTATCTTGTAACGTTTGTGTAAAGAGGTCAGTCTCACTTATGCTTATGTTGTTTAAACTATGATTTGTTGTGTTAGTACTATATCACTCGCCTCTTGAGATGATCACAGGGGTTAAACGCCTCCGACGGGGTAGACTCGGTGATGCAGGACCGTGATTCGAGAATACCTCATGCGGGTCCGGGGGCCTATCGCGAGCTACGATAGTTCGAGGTTAGTGTGCGGGGTTATGCCTCATGCGATCTATGTGGCCGTGCGGACAGCGAGTCGGGGCGATCTTAGGAGTAGCTACCCTCGATGCGGGGTTATACCTCATGCGGGCCTATGTGAGTGGCCTATCTGGACTCGGAGTCGATTAGGCTTGCGAATGATAATATGGGCGAGTGGCCTGCCGATCATTCGCGGCCTAGAAAAGACCTATTACGATTACCTATTGTTGCTCTTGTTTATGATGTGGCACTATGCGATTCATTAGTTGTTTAGTGCATATTTGTAAACTGGTTTTAAAATGATATGATTTCATTTGATTTTCTGATTTCACATACTTAGTACTGTTATCTTGACCTCGCCCGAAGCTGCGTTAATCTGCGGTAAGAGCAGCAGTGCTAGATCGCGTCCTTAGGATCTTTTGCGTTGGTGTCGGGAGCTCCGTCTTCTAGGAGGCTCTACTTTTGGGTATGATCTCCTGTGTAGATAGTTTTGTATCTTGTCGGGGTATGGCGGGGCCTTGTCCCGCCATAGTTGTTACTTCCAGAAGTCAGTAGTCTGTTGTATGCGATGGGATGTAAGCGCGATTTTAGTTTATATATATTATGCGAAAGCGACTCTTTCTCATATAAGCGGTGTCTAAATTTTCATTGTTTCATGTCTTATTTTTATATTCCTCTGATTTTCTCTGATGTATGGCTACTTGGGTGCCCGGGTAAGGCACCAGTCACGGGCCCCGGAACGGGTCGTGACAGGATATTTACACAGACCACAAGAGCCTCCAGTATATCTTGACGGAGGAGTGAACTTGCGGCGAAGGCGGTAGTTAGAGCTACTTAAGGATTATGATGTCGATATCTATACCACCCGGGAAGGCGGTGTAGTTGCGGATGCCGCTTAGTCGCGGTCGATGGGTTGTGCATCGGATGTGACGGAGAAAAGGGGCATGGTCCGCGAGTTACATCAGCTAGCGAGCCTTGGGGTTCGTTTGGTTGGTTCTGATAGTAATGGGGTTCGGGTTCAAGAGGTTGCCAAGTCGTCTATCGCCGAGGAGGTGAAGAGGCGATATGAGATCCGTTATGAGTGCAGTATCGAGATCACGGCTCTTCGAGAGGAGAAGAGTCTTTTTGAGGTAGCACCTGATGGGGTGCTAAGATTTGAGGGCAGGTTGTGTGTTCCCGATGTAGCAGGACTTCGTCAGCAGATTATGGAGGAGGCACACAGTGATCATTACTCTATTCATCCAGGGTCGACTAAGATCTACCACGACCTCAGATGTATGTATTGGTGGGATGGCCTGAAGAGGGACGTTGCGGAGTTTGTGGCGCGATGTCCGAATTGTCGTAGTCGAGTGGAGCACGAAGCTGGTGGATTGTTGCAGATGATAGAAATTCCGACATGGAAGTGGGATGTGATCAATATGGACTTTATTACAGGGTTACCTCACGCTCGGAGAGCGTGATTCCATCCGGGTTATTATCGGCGGTGGCGAAATCAGCCCACTTTCTTCGGTCGGGACAACTTTTGGTAGAGGATTATGCTGGGTGTATATCGAGAGATTGTGAGGCGCACGGAGTTCCTATATCGATTATTTCGCAGGAGGAGCCTAGTTCACGGCTAACTTCTGGAGGTCTTGCCATAAGGGGTTAGGGACACAGGTGAGTCTCGATCTTGCATTTCATCCTCGAGCCGACGGACGGGCGAGCGTACTATCCGGACAACGAGGATATCTGCGGGCTGTGTTATTGATTTCGAGGATAGTGGGAGGATCATTTACCTCTTGTGGAGTTTGCGTATAACAACAACTACCGTTCTAGTATCGGATAGGCGCGTTATGAGGCCTTATCACGGGAGGAAGTGCGGTCACCGATAGGCTGGTTTGATGTGGGAGAAGTTGATTAGTCGGGCGGACTTGATTCGAGGCGGTGGATAAGGTGAATCTTATCGGGGCGGTTATTGTCGGCTTCGAGTCGGCGAAGTCGTATGCGGATCAGCGGCGTCGACACTTGGAGTTTGAGGTGGATGATTGGGTCTTCTGAAGGTATCACCCATGAAGAGGCGTGATGAGATTTGGGAAGAAGAAACTTAGCCCAAGTACATTGGGCCTTACGGTGTCGTAGGGTAGGAAAGGTTGCCTATGAGTTGGATGCCGTCCGATCTGGAAGCGATACATCGATTTTCATATGTCTATGTTGCGAAAGTGTATCGGAGATAAATCTAGAGTGCACCCGATTTGTGATGTCGGTGTGAGGGGTTATCATATGAAGAGAGTCCCATGCGATACTCGATCGTCGAGGTTAGCGTGCGGACAAAAGATGTGGCTTCCACAAGGTCTTATGTGGAATGAGAGCAGAGAGGAAATGACATGGGAAGCGAAGAGGACATGATGAAGAAGTATCCTCACTTGTTCCTACACCTCCGGGTAACCCACTTCCTACTTGTTAGTTTTTAATTTGGCAATTATGCTTAAGTATTGTTGTGGCGTGTAGGCGTTCTTTTGCAAGAAGAATAGTTAAGAGGGTCTATGTCGATTTTGTGATTTGAGTAAGCATAGAAGGAACATTCGGACGAATGTTTCTAAGGGAGAATGTTACACGAAATTCAGGTCATGCTTATGAGCGTCTGAAGGAATTACGATTTAAATTTTAGAAAGATAGGTTGTGAGAATGTTTTCGGCGGGTTTTAGTCAACTTTGAGGCGGTTTATGTCCAGTTTCATTAGGAGTTACTAGGTGTTTCAAAGGCCTAATGCGTAGTTCGTTAGTCTAGTTCCCAGCGCAACAAATCGTTCGTCGATAGGACATCGGAGTAGAAAGGTATGGAAGTTACAAGTTCGATTGCGCGATCAGCGAGAAAAGTATTTTGGTCGGGAGCCACGGCCCGCAGCGCCGGATGGAGGCAGCGCGCGGATATCTTGAAGGTTCTCTCGGTTGCAATGCGCGGTGCCGAAATGCAGGGCGCGTGAATATTGAAGTTCTCGGAGGTTTCAGCGCCGCGGTGCCGAATGCAGGGCCGCGACGCCGAGGCGGGATTTCTGCGAAATCTGGGGGAAAATCAGAAGATTTTTTTTTTAAAAGGCCATGGGAGGGTGACAAGTGTCCCTCCCATTTGATTGTGGGGAAGTCCTATTTATTGACCAAGTCTTGAAGACTTGGTCATTCTTCAAGAACCCCATTCTCTCTAAAAATCCCTCTTCCTTCTCTCTAAAAATTTCCTCTCCCTTCTCTCTAAAAATTCAAGGAGAAACCAAGGCCTAGAGGAATTTCGGAAAGGTGGCAAGAAGGAAATATGTTGACAAGCTTGTAGAAGGTTTGTGGAGGTGATTGTGGAAAGAAGGCAGGTGAAATTTGTTGGACTAATTTGGGTAAACCCTAAGGTAACAATCCATCCACCTTTTTAAGTAAAAATTGTGTTGCATGTGTGGAAGATAGGACTTGTAGTTGTCAATATTGCTTTTAGATATATTGCATGTAGGAATAACAATTTGGATTTGAAAGGATTGAATAAGGATGATATGTGAGCATGTTATAGCCAAGATACTACCTTAAACTTATTGGATTATTTAATTTGTATTGTGGGGAAGAATTTTACATGTCCAAGTTAGGCGTGTAATCCCCTTGTATCGCTGAATTGTTGGGCCTTAAATGTGGCGTTTAGTAATTGATATCGGACCTTGAAAAGGTGGAAAAGTATGTAGAAACAAAGGAAGTGCTGTCTAATTTTCCGTGGAATAATGGACTTTTCAATTAGAATGTTCTACGTTGAAGCTAGAAGCTAATGGACGTATTATGGTCATTATAGGTTGACATACTACGTGCGGTATATTGGACTTGCGAGTGGATTGACCCGAAGAGGTATGTGGAACTTTCCTATATCTTGAGCATGAATAGTTGTACCTATATAGTACGGTAGACGTACAATACTTTGATATCCTTTACTTGTTTTAAGAATGTCCAAGTCGGTTGAGTTAGGGGATTAACTCATTTGTTTAAAAGTAGTAAGGATGTCTTAGTTTTCAAAGTTAAGGGACTTGAAGTGTTTTAAAGTATATGATACTTGTTTCGTTTTAAACGTATAAGTCCCTTGGATATAGGAAAATGTAATTGACTAATGTATAACGTTAATATAACAACTTTATGGGAAGTTGGATATATTAGCTTTATGGAAAGTTAAAAAGAGAGATTTACTCTAAGTAAAATAAGTAAGGATAAATGACTTGAATTAATGAAAGGCAAATTGATTTTAAGGCATCAATTGCCTAAGGTTTTATGTTACACCCCATAGTTCCAGGGTATGTATGTGAGGACGTACGTACGAGAATACGACATTAAGATTGGAAAGGAAGAAAGATTTGATTTTTCGACGGAAAATTTTCCGGATTTTGTGAAGGAAAAAGGTTCGTTAAAGGGAATTCGATTCCCAGATTTGGTATTCGGACTTCTGGGAATATAATAGAATTATGGAATTTTATCTCCGGATTTAGTCACGTGGGGCCACGGGAAAATTCTGATTTTGTAGGGCCCACTTTATTTTGGATTTTGGCATTACGGATATGTGCGGGAGATGAAATATTTTGGACAAGGAGGAGGGCAACACATGGCACCCCCATGTGGCCCTATGGCCGAAATAGGTGTGCCAAGTGTCCCTTGTGCGATTTGGTGGAGACATGTGGCTAGCCACATGTCTCAAATTTGTGTGGGACATGTGGTTTGTGGAACCCACACACACATGTCCCCAATCTACACCATACACATGCTTTCATCCTAGCCCTTGATTTCCCTATAAAAACCCCTTAAGTTGCAAGACTGATTCATCCACACTTAAGAGTTTCCAAGGCAAAAATATACTCACTCCCTTTGTGTGCTCTCGTCCACCCCACTTTGTGTAGAAAATACTTCAATTGTTGTTTTATAATCCCAAATACCTTAGCCTAGTATCCCTAGTAGTATTCTAAAGTAATCCCAACATAAGAGCCCGGAAATACTACTTTATTCCTTTAGTCGCAAAATGAAACCCTAGGGAAATCTTCATAGTTGGATGAAGTGTTAAGAGAAGTTGTTTAGAAACTTCTAAGGGTTGCTTGGAGCAGATTGGAGCGTAAGGAATAAGAGCTAAACGTTGCTCAGGATCGACTTATAAATCTTGGATAATTTTGGGCTTATCGAGGTAATGATCTATGTCCTTCTATTGTATTTGGAGATTACATATTGTAGTAGTTTATAATTGAGTAAGATATATGGAAGGATGATTAAAAAGAATTGAACTGTATTTACATTGGACTGTATTTACAGTAGACTTGTAGTATTATTGTGGGGTAGAAATTGTACACGTCCGGGTAGACGTGTAATTCCCTTGGAGTTGTTGGCTTGGTAGCGGGCCTTGTGATAGGAGGATATTTACGTGGTTACGGGGGGGGGTAGGTGCTGCCCAATTTTTCGTATAATTGGGAACTGTATATTTAGAATATTCCACGAAGAAGTCTAGAAGTTGATAGATGTATTGTGATTGTTATAGGTGGATATTCTACGCGCGGCATACTCGACTTGGCTTGTGGATTAAGCCGAAGAGGTATGTGATTCTTCCTATACTCTTGAGCATGATTGTTGTGAACTATATAGTACGGTAGACGTACATGTGTGAAATGAATTTGGTTTGTATAAATCATAAAGTGTTATAATGGCTTTATGGGAAGTTAGTTATAACGACTTTATGAAGATAAAAGAGAGACTTCATTTCGGGAAGGGAGAAGTAACTTGATTTAAAAGTATAGGTTACTTATTTTGAAAAGGATAAGTTACTTGGGTTTTAAAAGTATACTTGATGTTGTTTTAAATGTAAAGCACTTGGTTTAAAAAGTATAAAGTAATTGATTTTAAAGGCCTTGAAAAGATTTTCTGAAGGTGTAGTAATTTGGTTTGAAAAGAAAACGTGTTTTGATACTATGAGTATTAGTATCGTGTGTCTTTTACGTAAAAAGAGGTCTTTTGAAAGAATGAAAATATGTAGTATTTTGGGGTTGAAACCCGGATTGTTGACATAAAATGAAAGTACGTTGAACTTGCCTATGCTTGTTGTGATAGCCTTTGTTGTGCAAGTGTTGTATTCCTATGCTACCGTGTCTCTCGATGGAGGGCCGGTTATTACAGTTGATTACTTGGACATCGACACGTTGGGTGGCCGGGTATGCTTCCACTATGAGTATTATCTTGTTATTTTCCTTTGGACATTCGGCGAGTTGGATGGTCACGGGTATCGTCATTAGGATGGTTTCATGGCCGTGCTTATGCTGAGGTAAGATCTTGGGGCATGCGGCCGTTGTGCGGGTTAAATTCGGGTTATGTTATTAGTCCATGGGCGGCTAATCCGTAAGCTTGCCGATGTGGCGATCACGGGCTTGATTTGTACATGTGATTCTGAGCTCACTTTAGATACTTGTCTGGTCATTTCTTGTATCGGGCTCACGGTAGATAGCTTAAGATACTTGCCTCAGTCATATCTCGTGATACGGTAGGCTCTGGTACGTTAGCTTAAGATACTTGCCTCAGCCAGTTGCGTGACTAGTTTTCAGATCGGGTAGTTGGCTTCCGTACTTGGCCCGTGAAGTTTTATGACTAGTTTTCGGATCTGGTAGTTGGCTATTCTACTTAGCCCGATCGGTTTTATGACGCAGGCAGGATCTAGTGTTCAGGTTCACATGTGGGTGTTGTTTTACATCATGTACTGCCGGTAATGAGGAAGGTGTTCCACGAGCATGATTGATATTGTGGGCGTGAGACCCATAGTTATGTGTGAGTGGTGATTTTGAGGACATGCGTCCCTTACTTGACATAACTGTTTACTTATTGCGAAATAGTCTTTTAAAAATGATGAAATGTGATTTCATTCTGATATTTGATTTCACATACTTGGTACTGTTATCTTGACCTCGCCCGAGTGCGTTCATGCCGCAGGTGGAGGTACACCAGTTGTTGATCCTCGCTCTTAGGATCACGGTTCTGCGTATTGGGAAGCTCTGTTTCTCCGGAGGCTTATCTTTTGGTATAGTTTCCCTGTCATTGTAAGTACTTGTACATTCAGGGGTATGGCGGGGCGTTGTCCCGTCATAGTTGTTATAAAAACTCTTAGAGGTCTGTAGTACTGTTGTGGGCAGGTTGTGGGCAGGGTTTGTAAAGGATGTAACTGTTCAAGTTTTTATATATGTCACGACCCGTTCCGGGGCCCGTGACTGATGCCTTACCCGGGCACCCAAGTAGTCATACATCAGAGTAATCAGCGGAACATAAAAACAATACATGAAACAAAATGTGAAATGAGACACATTTTACCTGAGAGAAAATCGCCTTTCGGCATATATATATAATTACAAAGTTGAACAGTTTAATCCTTACAACCCTGCCCACAACAGTGCTACAGACCTCTAAGATTTATACAACAACTATGACGGGACAGGGCCCCGCCATACCCCTGAATGTACAAGAACCTACAGACTCAGGGTAACATACCAAAAGATAAGACTCAAGGAGCGGGCTCCCAATCTGTTGAAATGTGATCCTAAGCGCGGGGATCGGCGGTAGATGTACCTCTACTGCGGCATGAGCGGCCGAAGGAGGTCGATGCAACAGTACAGTATGTGAAGCGTAAAATATCATAAATGAAATCATAGTAGTCTATATAAAGCAGGAGACATGTATGATAACCAAACTACATGTCACGACCCGTTCCGGGGCCCGTGACTGGTGCCTTACCCGGGCACCCAAGTAGTCATACATCAGAGAAAATCAGCGGAACATAAAACATAAATATGAAACAAGAGACATGATAAACAAGCAGAGCAACCAAAGCGGTTGCCTTACGTATATATACATAAAAACCGAGCAGTTTAATCTTTTTACAACACGCCCACAACGATTACTGGACCTACAGAAAGAAATGACAACTATGGCGGGACGGGGGCCGCCATACCTGAATGTACAGAACTTACAGACTCGGGGTAACATGCCAAAAGATAAGCCTCGAAGAAGCGGGGCTTCCCAACACGAACTTTGATCTAGGAGCGAGGATCTACAACCGATGTACTTACTGCGGCGTGAGCAGCCCCGAAGGAGGTCGATGCAGTACCAAGTATGTGGCAAAATCAAATACGTAAATTAAATCATAATAGTCTATATAAAGCGGGAGGCATGTATGATAACCAAACTACGATTCACAACATAAGCGATCATGTCAAGCCGAGGACTCGCGCCTCGAGTCATCCTCGTGCCGTGGAACTCCTTCCTCGCTGCCGTGATCTAGGTATACATCGTGTGGAATCGTGTCGGCCCGTCCCATGGGAATCGGTAAAGAATCATGTGGAATCGTGTCGCCCGTCCGTGGGACTCGGTAAGAATCGTGTGGTATCGTGTCGGCCCGTCCACGGGACTCGTAAGAATCATGTGGTATCGTGTCGCCCGTCCCGTGGGACTCGGTAAGAAATCATGTGGAATCGTGTAAGCCCGTCCGTGGGACTCGGTAAAGAATCGGATAAAATCGTGTCGACCCGTCCGTGGGACTCGGTAAGAATCATTCATAACAAATCAGCGACCTCCATTGAGAGGCGGTGGTATAGAAATCTGATGCTTGCATAACAAGGCTATCAACACAACATAGGCAAGTTACACACAACTCGAGTTTATTTTTAGGCGAAGTCCGAGTTACGACCCCAGTATTACGTACGTTAAATTCTTTTTAAAAGATCCATTTCTTTTATAAAGGTCACCCGATACCCGTAGTATAAAAATAGGGTGACTCACATTTTTAGGTAAACCCAAACACTTTCCTTTTCAACATCAAGTAACAACCTTCTTTTCCCTAAGTTCAAGTTTGCCAAATTTCAAGTACTTAAGTCTCTTATTTTAGAAAGGCTTCATAGTTCATAGTCTTAATCACTTAAGAATATAATTCCCTTTTAAAACAATCTGAGAAACATATGCCTTATATGTGAGTAGGTTATTCTTGTTCATAATCAATCTTATTAAGCAGCCATGATCTAGGAAATGTAATATCATTTTGTCTCATCTTAGCTTCTATGCAGATGAAGGTTTCTACTGGTTTTAATAATACTTCATTAATCAGTACATTTCCTTTTATTAGCGCTGCAGTGGTTTGTCGATACTCATTCTGATTTCCAAAATCAGTAAAACATTATTCCTTTTAAAAAACCCAAGTACTCATTACTCACGAATGAGGTTTCACACAAAATTCATATTAATTCATTTAAGTCAAGTCTCTTAACTTCAAGGATTAGTAAACCATTCCTTTTTATCTCTCTTAAGTCGTTATACCTAACTTCCCATAAAGCTAGTATAATTCTTAAGCTTTTTAAAATCAAGCATTACTCTTCTTTCAAACAGGCTTCTTAATTCTTTGGAATACTTCAAGATTCTTATTATTCAGACTTAAGTCAAAAGACATTGCCGTACAACTACGTTCGATTTAGCACCGTCGTCTACCGTACGTATATATATTATTGGGCTTAAGTCAAAATACATTGTAGTAAAACTACGTTCGGTTAGCACACGTCGTCACCGTACTATATATATATTATTAGGGCTTAAGTCAAAAGACATTGCCGTAAAACTACGTTCGATTATTAGCGTCGTCTAGTACTATATATATATATACTTTTAAAACATCATGCTCGAGAGGATAGGAAGAATCACATACCTCGCGGCGATTATCATTATTAGCAAAGCGCTCACGGCTATAACGCTAGCCTTGTCCACCTTCCAAGTAGCACATGCTACTCGGAACATTCAACCGATAAAGGTTATCGATCTACTTTAAATACGATCTATGTAAATGCGGTTTAATCTTACACTTAAATATTCTTGATGTGATTTGATTCAAGTCTTTACTGTAATATCCTTCTATTACAGTTCAATTCTCTTTTATGAATCTTATATTCATTTCTATACTACTACAGTATGTAATTTCCAATTACAATAGAAGGACAATAGTATTTACCTCGATGAGCCCAAATTTATCCAAGGTTAATGTCGATCCTGAGCAGCGTTAAGCTCTTACTCCGTCTCGCTCGACCAGCTCCAAACAACCGCCAGAAGTTCTACGCAACTTCTACTTAACACTTCAACCGACTATGAAGGTTTTCCTTAGGGTTTCGTTTTTGTGACTGAGGGGAAGTATAATAGTATTTCTGGGTTTTTCGTATAGAGGTAACCTTGGGAATACTACAAGGTATAAGGGCTAGAGTATTTTGGCATTATAACAATACTTGGAGAGTATTTCTACCAAGAGGGGGGGTGTTGTCACGACCCGAACCCGGGCTCGTGACTGGTGCCTTACCCCGGGCACCCTAGTGATACAACATCAGAGAAAACCAGCGGAAATAAAAACTTTAAACATACAAATAGATATGGATCAAGATGAAATAACACAGGCCAACCAAAACGGTTGCCTTTCAGCATATATATATTCATAGACATTTGAACAGTTACAATCCTTACAACCACGCCACAGCGGTGCTCTGGACCTCTAAGATTTTTACAACAACTATGGCGGGACGGGGCCACGCCGTACCACAGATGTCGAGAACCTCTGGACTCGGGGTAACATGCCAAAGATAAGCCTCGAAGGAGCGGAGCTTCCCAATCTGCGAGATGTGATCCTGGCGGGGATCGGCGGTAGATGTACCTCTACCTCTGCGGCATGAGCGGCCCAGAGAGGTCGATCTGATAGGTACCAAGTATGTGAAGCGTAAAATCGTAAATGAAATCATAGTAGTCTATATAAAGCGGAGACATGTATGATAACCAAACTCTGATCACCACGTATAAGCGGACATATCAAGTCGGGGACTACACCTCCAAATCATCACTCGTGCGTGGAATTCCTTCCTCATTGGCGATCTATGATATAACAACGCCAAGGTATATATGAACACGGGTCCCTTTGTGTCAATAAAACCGTCACAGGCAAGTATAACTACCGATCCGGCCGTACGATATCTTTGTACAACCGTATCATGAAGGCGACACGTGGCAAGTGCACTAGCCTCGCGGATCGCGTCGTCACGTGGCGGCGGGGCAAGTGAATCGGCGGGCACCCGATCCTGGCCGTAAGTCGCAGCTCCGTCAACAACGACTCGCGAAGGCGACACGCGTGGCAAATCGCTAGCCTCGCCCGGATCCACTGCGTCACGTGGCGGCGGGGCGAGTGAATCGGCGGCACCGTCCAACCGTAAGTCCGCGATACCGCCGCGCGAAGGCGACCGTGGCAAGTGCGATAACCTATACGGATCCACTGCGTCGCGTGGTGCGGGCAAATAAGCAGCTACGCACCGATCCTGTTGTAAGTCACGATCTTCGCCATAACCGTAATGGTCACGTGTCCACGTCGTGGTGTAGACATGCCCGTATAACAATAGTAATGGAAGCATGCGTGGAATCTTCCGTCGCGCGATGCGTCGAGTAAGTTCTCGACAAGTCAGCCGCCTCCATTGAGACGCGGTAGACTAGACACACAATTCTAGCACACCACACACTATCTCAATACGCATAGGCAAGTGACACAATAACAAGCATAGGCAAGTTACACAACAACCAGCAAAGGCAAGTTATACAACAACAACCATAGGCAAGTTACTCAACAACAAGCATAGGAAAGTTATACAACAACTCAAAGTACTTTCATTTTATGTCAAAGTCAGGTTTTAACCTAATGTACTATATGCGTTAAATTCCTTTTAAAGAGATCCATTCCTTTTATAAAAAGTCACGATACGTAGTATAAAATAGAGTGACTCACGTTTTTAGGTAAACCAAAACACTTTCCTTTTCAACCACATTCTTTTCCCTAAGGTTCGGTTGCCTAATTTCAATTACTCGAGTCTCTTTATTTTAGAAAAGTTTCATAGTTGATGTCTTAATCTCTTTTAAAACAATTGAGTAACATATGCCATATGTGTGGCGGTTTATTCTTGTTTATAACCATTTTATTAAAGCGACCATGATCTAGAAAATGTAATATCATTTTGTCTCATCTTAGCTTATGCGGATGGAGGTTTCTACTGGTTTTAATAATACTTCATTATTGATACATTTTCCTTTATTAGCGCTGCGATGGTTTTTTCGATACTTCTTACGATTTCAAATCGAAAACATTATCCTCTTATCTTCCTTAAGGCGTTATACCTAACTCCTCATAAAGCTAGTATAACTCTTAGCTTTCAAAAACCAAATATTACTCTTTTTCAAAATGATTCTTTTGAAATACTTGAGTTCTTTATTGTCATACATCGAGTCGGTTATAAGTCAAATCGATTTACCTTTTAAAAACCACAAAGCATTTTCTTACCTCGTAAATTTGTTATAACCAACTTCCCATAAAGCCGTTATAACACTTTATGTTTTAAACAATCAAATACATTTAACACGTATCGTCTACCGTACTACATAGTTATACACGTATCATGCTAGAAAAGATAGGAAGAGGTCCACGTACCTGCGGCGATTATCGACTAATAGCAAAGCGCTCCAAGTACCTCAAGCGCCGGCTACACCTTAAGCCAGCGACTCGCGCCACACGTAGTACTTGACCTATAGAGGCCACAAGCGCGCAGTAACGTCTAGATCACGTCGTAGAATATTACGAAAATTCGGCACCTCCCCGCAGCGGCGTAAATCTCTCCTCTATCGAGGTGGCTACGAAGCCAACGGGGTTTACACGTCTAACCGGGCGTGTACAATTCTACTTCACGATAATGCTACCAAGTCTCTTTGTAATACAGTCTATGTAATTACGATTCGGATTCTCTTCTTTAAATTGGGCTTAAGTCAAAGACATTGCCACAGACTATGTTCGATTCTATATATAGTATACTTCAACTATATATTTCTACAACATGAAATCCCAATTACAATAGAAGGTCGAGTGTTTACCTCGATAAGCCCAAAATTATCCAAGTTATATGTCGATCCTGAACAATGTTTAGCTCCTCTGGCGCTCGACCAGCTCCAAACAACCGCTTTGAAGTTCTAACCAACCTACTCAAATACTTGACTACCGATGAAGATTTTCCTTAGGGTTTCGTTTAGTGGCTAAAGGAAAGTATAGTAGTATTTTAAGACTTTTAGTATAGAAGTACTTGGAAATACTACAAAGGTTTTGGGCTAAAGTATTTGGGCATTATAATGATACTTGGAGAGTATTTCTATACCACAAAGGGGTATTATCTGAAAACAACTAGGCTAGGGGTACCCAGCTAGAACACTACAAAGGGAGGAGGCTCTCGGCGAGGGCCTTTCTCAAAGGGAGGGGCTTTTGGGCGAAAGCAAACAAGAGGAGGGAGTATTTGAGACTTAGAAAGATTGCTCAAGTTTGGATGAAGAAAGTCTTCAACTTAGAGGGTATTTATAGGTCAAGAAATGGCAACCAATGGCGAATTCATCAGTGTAAGGCAAGTGTAGGGCTAGATTTAAGCCAAGTGCACCTTATCCATCTACCACGCCAACTTGCACAAAATATCCTGCCAACTAAAGTGCTCTCTTTTTAGTCCCAGCCGCCTTACTTCTTCCGATGTGAGGGTGACACATATCACCTCCGTTGGTCCAAAATGTTTCGTCTCTCGGAAAAATCCATAAAATTATAAATGACATAGCGGAATTTTCCTTATGAAGATTTAGTAAAGCGTTTTACGGAAAGCGACTCGTTTTGGCACTTGTGTACAAATTTCGAAACTTGCTAAACCTTAAGGCTTAAATTTTTATACGTACGCCCTCACGTACATACTCTGGAAATACGGGGTATAACATTCTCCCCTCCTTAGAAACATTCGTCCCGAATGTTCCTTCTCAAGACGGATAACGATAAAGTTCCTCTAACAAGTTGTTAACGCCACGCTGTACGTAATAACACTCGTTCTCTTCGCCCTTACTCGTCGTGCCGCTTCTCGAACACTTGAACTCTTCTAGTAAGCGTACCACACTTTCATCGCTTGGTTCTCAAACTTTGAGTCACCACCTCGAACTTGGTCATCTTACTAGCGCGATCTCCTTAAGACCATTCCGGCCTTTACGATCCGGCACGGTCGAACACGTCCACGAACTCATCGATGGTCATCAAAACTTGGGCCTAGCACCCTCGTGACCCTACCACTGGCGGGACCACCCGAGGTGACCCCACCTCGAAAGCGGTAGCGGGTTGGCCCGCAACATAGCTGACGACCAACAACGCGTCAAGCTCTTGTTCCCGATCCGAACAATCTTACCTATCTGGTCGTAAGCTACCACTTCCATTTTACACTACCAGAATCTTCCCACAATTACTCCCGTAAACTTATACATCGACAAGGATCACCATAAAATCTTGTACTTTCAAGGCACGCATCTAAGGTCTCAGTGTAATATTCTAAGGTTAATCATTTCCTACTTTGAGCTTACCCTTTTTCACTAACCAGGCTTCTAAATCACATTTTAGCACAAAGCTATCCGAACATAACACTAAACACAACATCATAACATCAATACATACAAAACTACAGAGGTTAAGGATATACGAAAATAGGCGGTTCGGAGGACCGCTAAGCTGAGAACTTCCACGCGACCTCTGTGGCTGCGTGTATGAACATCTGCCTAGCTATGGAAGGTGAAGAACCATAGCCCGGTCTAGTAGTCTGTGCTATCCGCGGTGCTACCACACAGTCGGACGATCTCGTCAAATGGCCTGTCGGCGCAAGTATAACAATCTCCCAAACCGATCTGACATTCCCTCTATGGGCTTTACCCAGCCAGTGGTCCGAGATACGGGTGGCCTCGTCCGGCATACTCTACTCGCGAAAATCTGAACCGGAGCCACGACGCTCACTGAATATTCCAAGCGTCGGCGGCGGTGGGGACCACTTGAATGCTTGGCGGAGCGCATCGCGGCTTTCTTCTTGGCGGTCCGCTCGAAAGTCACCAAAGGACCTGCTTTGTGCGGCCTCTTACTGGCGATCTGTCGTTCGTCGATTTCTCCGCTCCTCGCATCCAAGTGCATAAGCTGCGTGCGGGCAATGTCCGTGCGGTGAAGGCTACCGAACAACTCTCTGCTAGGTAATCGTGAGCCTGTAACATATCGGTGCACGATCCTCCATAGTAGCTTCTGCAGCGTGCGTCTGCAGGGCGATAAGTCGAACTCCACATTGTACTCCCGGCCGTGCGCGGATTACGTGCGACACCAAAAATCTGTCGGCGAGCCTCGCAAATACGTGGAGGCGAAATGTGCAGAAAGGCCTCGAGAACTCGTTCCATACAATTTGGAAGTGCGTACTCTCCGGGACGGCTCGTAGATCAAACGATCATTGCGGTATCACGCGGCCGATGCGAACCTAGGACCAGCGACTCGGTCTCAGATGCCTTGATCACTCTCGTGATCGTATTTGTCCGGATGAACTCCTGCGGATCATCCTCGGGCCTTGACCCGTAAAACTCCGGCGGGTTACATCTCGAGAAAATCCGTAGCCTCGAACTATCGATCTACGGTGAACCGCGGTGCTCTTGGGCTGCTGCGTCCGGCCTATCCTCATATCGGCCTGACCTTGGCGATAAGCGAGCCAGCTCCGTAACCCGTCTCCTCGCTCGGTGTGGGGTGGAGGCTCAGTCTTGTGGTCTCTGAGAGGCGCCATTTGCTACTCGCGGCTCCTCTGCTGCCTTGCCACGGGCGGGTTGCCTTGCGCGGAGGCATGGCGGTAAAAACGAAATCGTCGGAGGGTCGACTTACAACGGCTCTAAGGCACGATCTCGGAATGAGTAGAATGGAAACCAATCCTAAATGTCCTATAGCCTCACGATTATAGATGTGGTGCGCGACATCGATAATCGAACTACTAGACACGATGCGTAGACACTTTCAGAGGACTAAGCGCTCACGATACCACTTTTGTCACGACCGAACCGGGCTCGTGGTGATGATACCGGGCACCTGGTGATCTGACATCGAGAGAAAACCGTGAAATAAAAACTTTAAACATACAAATAGATATGGATCAAGATGAAAGAAAGCAGGCCAACCAAAGCGGTTGCCTTTACGGTATATATATTCATAGACATTTGAGCGATTACAATCCTTACAACCACTGCGCGATTACTACGGACCTCTAGATTTTTACAACAACTATGGCGGAGACGGGGCCGCCATACCCACAGATATGCGAGAACCTACGGACTCGGGGTAGCATGCAAAGATAAGCTTAGAAGGAGCAGACTTCCAATCTGTTGAGATGTGATCCTGGCGGGGATCGGCGGTAGATGTACCTCTACTGCGGCATGAGCAGCGGCCGAAGGAGTCGATCTGGCCAGTACAGTATGTGAAGCGTAAAATCGTAAATGAAATCATAGTAGTCTATATAAAGCGGGAGGCGTGTATGATAACCAAACTACGATGCGCACGTATAAGCGGACATATCAAGTCGAGGACTCGCGCCTCAAATCATCACTCGTGCGTGGAATTCCTTCCTCACTGAAGCGATCATGATATAACAGCGCGAGGAGTATATATGAACACGAGTCCCGCGTGTCGATAAAACCGTGCGGGGCAAGTATAACTACGAATCGGCCGTACGATATCTTTGTACAACGTATCATGAAGGCGACGCGTGGCAAGTGCACTGCCTCGCGAGATCCTGCGTCGCGTGGCGGCGAGGCGAGTGAATCGGCGGGCACCCGATCCTGGCCGTAAGTCCGCAGCTCCGTCCAACAACGACTCGCGAAGGCGACCGCGTGGCAAATGCGCTAGCCTCGCGAGATCCACTGCGTCACGTGGTGGCGGGGCAAAGTGAATCGGCGGGCACCGATCCTGGCCGTAAGTCCACGATGCCGCGCGAAGGCGACCGTGGCAAGTCTGATAACTATACGGATCCACTGCGTCCACGTAGGCGGCGGGGCAAATAAGCGACTCGCGCGATCCTGGCCGTAAGTCCACGATGCCGCCGTAACCGTAATGGTCACGTGTCACATCGTCGGTGTAGACATGCCCGTAACAATAGTAATGGAAGCATGCAGTGGAATCTTCCGTCGGCTGCGATGCGTCGA
This sequence comes from Przewalskia tangutica, assembly GCA_029844215.1. Lineage (NCBI taxonomy): Eukaryota > Viridiplantae > Streptophyta > Magnoliopsida > Solanales > Solanaceae > Przewalskia > Przewalskia tangutica. Next base: position 64,493,733 of record CM056721.1, on the reverse strand, counting down.
GTAAGTTCTCGACAAGTCAGCGGCCTCGAGAAGCAGCGGTAGAATAGAAACACAATTACGGCGCAATGAAGACTATCTCGATAAGCGTAGGCAAGTTACACAATAACAAGCATAGGCAAGTTACCTGACAACAAGCATAGGCAAGTTATACAACGACAAGCATAGGCAAGTTACTCGACAACAAGCATAGGCAAGTTATCTGACAACTCAAAGTACTTTCATTTTATGTCAAAGTCGGGTTTTAACCCTAATGTACTACGTCGTTAAATTCCTTTTAAAGAGATCCATTCGCTTTTATAAAAAGTCACCGATACAGTAGTATAAAATAGAGTGACTCGCGTTTTAGAGTAAACCAAAACACTTTCCTTTTCAACCACATTCTTTTCCCTAAGGTTCGGTTGCCTAATTTCAATTACTCGAGTCTCTTTATTTTAGAAAAGTTTCATAGTTCAATGTCTTAATCTCTTTTAAAACAATTGAGTAACATATGCCATATGTGTGGCGGTTTATTCTTGTTTATAACCATTTTATTAAAGCGACCATGATCTAGAAAATGTAATATCATTTTGTCTCGTCTTAACTTACATGCGGATGGAAGTTTCTCTGGTTTTAATAATACTTCATTATTGATACATTTTCCTTTATTAAGCGTGCGATGGTTTGTTCGATACTTCTTACGATTTAGAAATCGGTAAAACATTATCCCTCTTATCTTCGTAAGGCGTTATACCTAACTCCCTTAAATCTAGTATAACTCTTAGCTTTCAAAAAAACCAAATATTACTCTTAACAAAATGATTCTTTTGAAATACTTGAAGTTCTTTATTGTCATACATCAGTCGATTATAAGTCAAATCGATTTACCTTTTAAAACCGAAAGCATTTTCTTACCTCATTAATTTGTTATAACCAACTTCGTAAAGCCGTTATAACACTTTATGTTTTAAACAATCAAATACATTTAACACGTATGCGTCTCGTCTTACATAGTTATACACATATCATACTAGAAAAGTTAGGAAGAGGTCCGCGTACCTCGCGGCGATTATCGACTAATAGCAAGCGCTCAGTACCTCAAGCCGTCGGCTACACCTTAAGCCGGCTCGCCACGTGGTACTTGACCTATAGAGGCCCTGGCGCTGTTAACGTCTAGATCACGTCGTAGAATATTCTCTGAAAATTATGGCACCTCCCACATGACGGCGTAAATCTCCTCTATCGAGGCGGCTACCAAGCCAACCGGGGGTTTACGTCTAACCGGGCGTGTACAATTCTACTTCGCGATAATGCTACACAAGTCTCTTTGTCTGATCTATGTAATTCTGATTCGATTCTCTTCTTTAAATTGAGGCTTAAGTCAAAAGACATTGCCACAGACTATGTTCAGTTCTATATATAGTATACTTCAACTATATATTTCTACAACATGAAATCCCAAATACAATAGAAGGTCAGAGTGTTTACCTCGATAAGCCCAAAATTATCCAAGTTATATGTCGATCTGAACAATGTTTAGCTCACTACTGCAGCGCTCGACCAGCTCAAACAACCCTTAGAAGTTCTAACCAACTTGCTCAATTACTTGACTACGATGAAGATTTTCCTTAGGGTTTCGTTTAGTGGCTAAAGGAAAGTATAGTAGTATTTTAGGGCTTTTCGTATAGAGGTACTTGGAAATACTACAAAGGTTTTGGGCTAAAGTATTTGGGCATTATAACAATACTTGGAAGTATTTCTATACCACAAAGGGTATTATCGAAAACAACTAGGCTAGGGGGGGGGCGTACCCCATGGCTAGAACACTACAAAGGTGGAGGGGGAGGCTCTCGGCCAAGTGCCGTTATGAAAGGGGGCGGGGGCTTTTGGACGAAAGCAACCACGAGGGAGGGCGTCTTTGAGACTCAGAAAGATTGCTCAAGTTTGGATGAAGAAAGTCTTCAACTTAGAGGGTATTTATAGGTCAAGAAATGGCCAACCAATGGCGAAGATTCATCGAGGTAAGGCAAGTGTAGGGCTAGATTTAAGCCAAGTGCACCTTATCCATCTACCACACCAACTTGCACAAAATATCCTACCAACTAAAGTGCTCTCTTTTTAGTCCCTTAGCGCCCACTTCTTGATGTGAGGTGACACATGTCACCTCCGTTGGTCCAAAATATTTAAGTCTCTCGGAAAAATCCATAAAATTATAAATGACATAGCGGAATTTTCCTTGCCATGAGTTTAGTAAACGTTTAGAGAAACGACTCCTTTGGCACTTGTGTACAAATTTGAAACTTGCTAAACCTTAAGGCTTAAATTTTTATCGTGCGCCCTCACGTACATACTGCAAATACGAGGTATAACGGTGTATTATCTGAAAACAACTAGGCTAGGGGGTACCTCGGCTAGAACACTACTGAGGGGACCTCTCGGCAAAGCTTCTCGAGGGGAGGGCTTTGGGCGAACCTGACTCTCGAAGGGGAGGATTTCAAGACTTGGAAAATGATTTTAGGATGAAGAAGTTCATCAACTTAGGGGTATTTATAGGTCAAGCAATGGCGACCAATGGCGAAGATCCATCAAGTGTTAGGCAAGTGTAGGGCTAGGATTTAACCATGTGTACCTTATCCATCTACCACGCTGACTTGCGCGAATATCCTACCGACTACAAGCCCATTTAGTCCTCTTTCACCCGCAATTCCTTCCGATGTGAGGGTGACACATGTCACCCTCCGTTGATCCAAAATGTTTCGTCTCTCGGAAAAATCCGCAAAAATCATAAATGACATAGCCGAATTTTCCGCCCTTGAAGTTTAGTAAAGCGTTTAGTCAGCGATTCTTTTAAACCTTGTGCCCAAATTTTCGAACCTTGCCAAACCTTAAGGCTTAGAATTTTTATCGTCGCCCTGCGTACATACTGCGGAAATATAGGGTATAACATTCTCCTCGCCAGAAACATTCGTCGAATGTTCCTTCTCAAACGGATGGCGATGAAGTTCCTCAACAAGTTGCGGCGCCACGTCGGCCGCGAAATAACCCGTCCTCTTCCTTCCTTACTCGTCGTGTCATACCGAACACGAACTCTTCTAGTATCGTACCACACTTGATCATCGCTTGATTTCCAAAACTTTGTAGTCACCACCTCGAACTTGGTCATCTTACTAGCCTCGATCTCCGCCAAGGCCATTCCGGCCTTCGCGATCGGTCTGGTTGAACATATTCCACGAACTCATCGATGGTCATCAAACTTGGGCTAGCACCTCGTGACCCTACCACTGGCGGGACCACCCGGTGACCCGCTCGAAGCGGCGGGTTGGCCCGCATGACCCGACCCGACGCGCGTCAAACTCTTGTTTCCCGATCCGGAACAATCTTACCTATCTGGTCATGAAAGCTACCACTTCCATTTTACACCACGAGAATTTTCCACGATTACTTCACGTATACTTATACATTGACAAAGATCACCGCAAAATCTTGTACTCGCGGCGCACATCTAAGGTCTCAGTGTAATATTCTAAGGTTACTTTCCATGTCCCATACATATCCTTTCAACTAACCATGCTTTCTAACTCATAACCAGCATGCGCTATCCGTACATAGCACCTGATAATAAGGTCATCATATCATGCATACAAATCTCTAGAGGTTAAAGATATACAGATCTACCGCTCCACTCTAATCATAGGCACGCCTGCCACTGCGCGCGTATAGAAAGCGATGAACGCCAGCGACGGTGAGTCATTCTGCTGCATCCTTCCTATTAGGGCGGTTCTCGTCATATGGCCACAGCGGCGCGGGAAAAACAAGTACCGATAAAAAGGCGACATTCCCGGGATGGCGTCGCCCACGTGTGCCTGCGAGAAAACACGAACCCGGCTAGAACCCGTGTATATCGTGAACGAAGCCACGGAGCCACGACCGGCTCGAATACCCGAGCGTCACGAAGGCGCGGAGGACCACTCTGCGGCGGAGGTACATAACTGGTCTGGCTGCGGCCCGCCTCGAAAGTTACCAAAGGACCTGTTGTTACGGCCCTCTTGGCGATCTGGTCATTCGTCGACCTCTCAGGTGCCTCGCATCCTGGTGCATGAGCTTGCGTGCGGGCAATGTCCGTGCGGTGAAGAGCTACACCGTACAAGCCTCGCCAGTAATCATCTAGCCGGTGGCGTGGCGGTGTACTCTGTCCTCCATGCTCGACTACTATGGCGGGAACATCCGAGCTAATGAGTCGAACTCACATTGTACTCTCTAGCAGTCGCCCGTCACGCCTCGGCGTCAAAAATCTGTCGGCGAGCCCTCATCATGCAATGGGGGCAAGAAATGTGCAAGAAAAACCCTTGAGAACTTGTCCCAAGCGGTGGAAGTGCATGCTCTCCCGGGACGGCTCGCGAATCAAACGATCATTGCGGTATCACGCGGTGATGCGAACCAATACCACCGACTGCCTGCGAGACTCGATCACTCTTATGATCATTGTAGCTGTCGGATAAACTCAGGTCATCCTCCCTCGATCCATAGAACACTGGCGGGCTGACTCGAGAAAGTCCGTAGTCTCAGCTATGCAGTCGGGGTGAACTACGGGTGCTCTTGGGGTGGCTGCTGCGTCCGGCCTCTCCTCATATCGGCCCACGACCACGGCGATGGCGGGCCATCTCCTTGTACCGTCTCATGCTCCGGTGTGGGGCGGAGGCTCGAGTCTTGTAGTCTCGGCGGCTGCTGCGACTCTAAACTCTGTGGCCCGTGGCGGCGCCAGCTGCCGTCGGAAGCACTATCTCGGTGCGGCCCGGGCCTCTGCCCGGTAACCCTCGTGCTCTAGTCACGACTCCATCGGCTGCCTTTCCATACGGGCACAGGTTGCCTTACGCGGAGGAATAGCGGTAAAGGAAGGAATACGTCGGAGGGTCCGATTTATCACACGGCTCTGGCGCGATCTCGGAATGAGAAGAATGAAACCGATCCTAAATGTCCTATAGCCTCACGATTATAGATGTGGTGCCTGACACGCAGATAATCAAGACTCTACTGAACGCGATGCGTAGACACTTTCAGGATTAAGCGCTCGATACCACTTTTGTCACGACCGATCAGGGCGTGGCTGATGCCTACCGGGCACCCAGTAGTCGTTCATCGAGAAAATCAGCGGAACATAAAACATAAATATGAAACAAGAGACATGATAAACAAGCAGTCCCAAAAGCAGTTGCCTTACGTATATATACATAAAAACGAGCAGTTTAATCCTTTTTACAACCACACTTGTGATTACTACGGACCTCTAAGAAAGAAATGACAACTATGTGGGACGGGGCCCGCCATACCACGAATGTACAAGAACTTACGGACTCGGGTAACATACAAAGATAAGCCTCGAAAAGCGGGGCTTTCAACCTGAAGCGTGATCCTGGGAGCGAGGATCTACAACCGATGTACTTACACTGCGGCGTAGGCGGCCCCAGGAAGTCGATCTGGCCAGTACCAAGTATGTGGCGTAAAATACGTAAATGAAATCATAATAGTCTATATAAAGCGGGAGACATGTATGATAGCAAACTACGATTCGCGACATAAAGCGATCATGTCGAGCCGAGGACTCGCCACCAAGTCATCCGCCGTGCGTGGAACTCCTTCCTCGCTGTCGGCGATCTAGGTATACATCGTGTGGAATCGTGTCGGCCCGTCCCATGAGACTTCGGTAAAGAATCATGTGGAATCGTGTCGACCCGTCCGTGGGACTCGGTAAAATCATGTGGTATCGTGTCGGCCCGTCCGTGGGACTCGGTAAAGAATCATGTGGTATCGTGTCGTCCCGTCCGTGGGACTCGGTAAGAATCATGTGAAATCGTGTCGGCCCGTCGTGGGACTCGGTAAAGAATCGGATAAAATCGTGTCGACCCGTCGTGGGACTCGGTAAAGAATCATTCATAACAAATCAGCAGGCCCTCCATCGAGAGGCGGTGGTATAGAAATCTGATACTTGCATAACAAGGCTATCAACCTGACATAGGCAAGTTACACCTGACTCGAGTTTATTTTTAGGCCGAAGTCGGGTTACGACCCCAGTATTACGTCGTTAAATTCTTTTTAAAAGATCCATTTCTTTTATAAAGGTCACCGATACAGTAGTATAAAAATAGGGTGACTCACATTTTTAGAGTAAACCCAAACACTTTCCTTTTCAACATCAAGTAACAATGCTTTTCACTAAGTTCAAGTTTGCCTAATTTCAAGTACTTAAGTCTCTTATTTTAGAAAGGCTTCATAGTTCATAGTCTTAATCACTTAGAATATAATTCCTTTTAAAACAATCGAAACATATGCCTTATATGTGAGTAGGTTATTCTTGTTCATAATCAATCTTATTAAGCAACCGTGATCTAGGAAATGTAATATCATTTTGTCTCGTCTTAGCCATGCGGATGGAGGTTTCTCTTGGTTTTAATAAGACTTCATTAATCAGTACATTTCCTTTTATTAGCGCTGCAGTGGTTTGTCGATACTCATTCTGATTTCCAAAATCAGTAAAACATTATTCCTTTTAAAAAACCCAAGTACTCATTACTCACGAATGAGGTTTCACACAAAATTCATATTAATTCATTTAAGTCAAGTCTCTTAACGAGGATTAGTAAACCGTTCCTTTTATCTCTCTTAAGTCGTTATACTAACTTCACATAAAGCTAGTATAATTCTTAAGCTTTTTAAAATCAAGCATTACTCTTCTTTCAAGCGGGTTTCTTAATTCTTTGGAATACTTGAGATTCTTATTATTGGGCTTAAGTCAAAAGACATTGCGTCTGACTACGTTCGATTTAGCACACGTCGTCTGTAATACATATATATATTATTAGGGCTTAAGTCAAAAGACATTGCCGTAAAACTACGTTCGATTAGCAACGTCGTCTACAGTACTATATATATATATTATTGGGCTTAAGTCAAAAGACATTGCCGTAAAACTACGTTCGATTAGCACGCGTCGTCTACGTACTATATATATATATACTTTTAAAACATCATGCTCAAGAGGATAGGAAGAATCACATACCTCGCGGCGATTATCGACTATTAGCAAAAGCGCTCACGGCTATAACACGCTAGCCTTGTCCGCTTCGAGTAGCACGTCTTTACTCGCGAACATTGACGATAAAGGTTATCGATCTCTGTAAATCTGAGTCCTATGTAAATGCAGTTTAATCTTCTACTTAAATATTCTTGATGTGATTTGATTCAAGTCTTTCTTGTAATATCCTTCTATTACAGTTCAATTCTCTTTTATGAATCTTATATTCATTTCTATACTACTACGATGTAATTTCCAATTCTGATAGAAGGGCATTAGTATTTACCTCGATGAGCCCAAATTTATCCAAGGTTAATGTCGATCTGAGCAATGTTAAGCTCTGCTCCGTGCGCTCAACCAGCTCCAAACAACCCTTAGAAGTTCTCATAACTTCTACTTAACATGACCGAGCTATGAAGGTTTTCCTTAGGGTTTCGTTTTTGTGACTGAGGGGAAGTATAATAGTATTTCTGGGCTTTTCGTATAGAGGTAACCTTGGGAATACTACAAGGTATAAGGGCTAGAGTATTTTGGCATTATAACAATACTTGGAGAGTATTTCTACGAGAGGGGTGTATTATCTGAAAACAACTAGGCTGAGGGTACCCTCGGCTAGAACTTTGAGGGGACCGCTTTCGGCCCAGCACCGAGGGGAGGGTCTTTGGAAGAACCTGACTCTCAGGGAGGGAGTTCAAGACTTGGAAAATGAATTTAGGATGAAGCAGTCCATCAACTTAGGGGGGTATTTATAGGTCAAGCAATGGCCAAGATCCATCCAAGTGTTAGGCAAGTGTAGGGCTAGGATTTAACCATGTGGACCTTATCCGTCTACCACGCGACTTGCGCAAATATCCTACCGACTCTGAGCCCCGCCATACCACGGATGTACAGAACCTACGGACTCGGAGTAACATGCAAAAGATAAGCCTCGAAGAGCAGAGCTCCCAATCTGTTGAAATGTGATCTAGCGGGGATCGGCGCATTGTACCTCTACTGCGGCATGAGCGGCCAGAAGGAGAGTCGATCTGCAAGTGCAGTATGTGAAGCGTAAAATACGTAAATGAAATCATAGCGATCTATATAAAGCGAGACATGTATGATAATCAAACTACGATTCACGATAAATAGCGATCATGTAAGTCGGGGACTCGCGCCTCGAGTCGTCGCTCGAAATATAACTATGGGTCTCGCGCGGCATCAATCGTGCGTGGAATACCTTCGCCAGCTGCCGTGATCATGATATAATAACACCGAAAGTACATATGAACACCAAATCCTACACGATGCCAAGCCGTACTAACAATACTATACAACCAAACCACGAAGGCGACACGGGCCGTCACGAAGTCGACTACGGATACAGTAGGTCGCGTGGTGGCCGGGGCAATCTGAGGGCTAGCTACGGTACGAGGCGTATCCACGAGACCGTCACTACTGAGCAGGGCAAGTTGTTATACCGTAGTTCGGTATGTATGCGAGGGCGTGCGTGCGAGAATCGACTTTAAAAATGGAAAGGAAGAAAGATGTGATTTTTAAGCGGAAAAGTTTCCGGTTTTGTGAAGGAAAAAGGTTCGTTAATGGGGTGGATTCCCAGTTTGGTATTCGGGCTTCTTGAATTATATTAGAATTTTGGAATTTTATTTAGGAATTGGTCACGTGGGGCCACGGGAGAAATTCTGGTTTTGTGGGGCCATTTGTTTTGAGATTTTGGCCATTATGGATATTTTGGAAGATGAATTATTTTGGGCGAATAGGAGGCGACACGTGTCACCCACAGGTGGCTTGGCGATTTGAAGCAGTGGCGAGCAGTGGCACTTGTCTTTGAAGATATTTGTGAAGACAAGTGGCTTGTGGGTCCCACCCACACTTGTCCCCAATCTCGACCACACACTTGCCTTCATCCTATCCCTTGGTTGTCCTATATATGCACCCTTAGTTGATGAAATCTTCCACTTAGAGAATCTGAGACTTGAAATATTTTCCCTCTCCATCCTTGTTGTTAAATCGAACACACACACAACCAAACCTTGTCCAATAATTCCTAAACTCTTAAGTGTTCTTCCAGTTTATTAGGAAGACTCTTAACCAAAAGTTAGAAAAGATTTCACGTCCACTTGCCTTAAAAGACACGTTGGCGAGAGCTCTTGGAGGAAAAATCTAGGTGTTCTTCACTTGTTTGAGTTGGTTCTTGAAGAGATGATGGTTAGGAGCTTCTTAGGGTGATTTGTGGTGGGTTTGTGCGCAAAGATTGGAGCTAAGACTTGCTTGGATCGACATTAAGTTCTTGGATAGATTTTGGGCTATTTGAGGTAGTGAATCTTAACTCTTTGTGATTTGGTCATTATCATATATTATAAGTATATTATGGGTATGTAATATATGGAGTAAAGTTTGGAAGAGTTGGATCTTTTTAACTTGTTAAAAGAAAGGATTGGCCGTTTGCCGTTAAAATGGTAAGCGTATCTTACTTGTGAAGAAGTAATTAACAAAGTAACTATAACTTATATTAAGAATGGAAATATAAGTTGGATGACTAATGAGTAATTGGATAAGTAAAATGGACAAAGTTGGCGAGGACCCTGACTTAAGATTGTATTTACTTTGGGCCGTATTTACTTTGGATTGTATTTACATTGGTGTATTTACATTTACATTAAGGAAGATTTTTCAATCGCGTTAGTTTGGGCGTGTGATCCTTTTTACTTATTGTTGTTATGAAGGCGTGATAGTAAACGCGTTACGGTTGGCGCGTAATCCCCTGCTTTTACTTATTGTTGTTATGAAGGCGTGATAGTAAACGCGTTACCGTTTGGGCGTGTAATCCCCTTCTTTATGTTATTTAATTATTCGCCTTATATATATATATGGTATATATATTCTGATTGTCGGGCCTTGGAGAAAGATGGAAAAGTGAGTAAGCGAGGAAGTCTTCTTAGAATTTTAGTAGAATTAGAGGCTTTTATTGGTATAAGTCTTAAATGGTGAGAAAGGTTTGATAAAGTACTATGACCATTTTAGGAGTGGAGTACTACGTGTGGCGTGATCTACTTGGCTTAAGGAGTAGCCGAGCGGGTTGAAGTACTTGGGCGTTTTGCTATTTGTCGATAATCGTCGCGAGGTATGTGAACCTCTTCCTATCCTTTCTAGCGTGATGTTTTGTAACTATGTAGTGCGGTGAGCGTCATGTGCTAAATGAGTTTGGTTGGTTCAAAACATAGGGTGTTATAATAGCTTTATGGGAAGTTAGTTATAACGACTACATGTAGGTAAAAGAATGGGTTATTGATTGTAGAAGTTAAGAGACTTGATCTTGAAAGATAAGAGACTTAACTTATTTGACTTGATATGAATTTTGTTAAAGTTGTGAAACCTCGTTCGTGAGTAATGAGTACTTGGCTTTTAAAGAATAATGTTTCTTGATTTGAAATGAGAATAAGTATCGATCAAACCATTGCGGCGTTAACAAAGGAAATGTATTGACTAATTGTTATTAAAACCGGTGAAACCTCCGTCTGCATAGAAGCTAAGATAAGACAAGATTGTATTACATTTCTAGATCATGGTGTTGTAACAAGATTGTTATAAACAAGAATAAGCGGCTCACATAAGACTTATGTTACTCGATTGTTTTAAAAGAGATTAAGACTATAAGTTATGAAACCTTTCTAAAATAAGAGACTTGAGCATTTGAAATTAGGCAAACTTGAGCGTTTGGAAAATAATGTTGTTACTTGATTTTACAAAGGGAAGTGTTTTAGTTTACTTAAAAGATAGTCACTATTTTTCATACTACGGATATCGTGTGACTTTTGTGAAAAGCGGATCTTTTAAAAGGAGTTAATGTATGTAGTACTTTGGGGTTAAAACCGGTTTTGTTGTAAATATAAGTCCGTGAGTATGTTGAACTTGCCTATGCTTGTGGTGATAGCCTTTGATGTGCAAGTGTTGTATTTACGTACTCTGGCGTCTCTCGATGGAGGTAGGCTGATTTATTATGTATGATTCTTTATCGAGTCCCGTGGGATGGTAGACACGTATTCCACGATTAACATCGAGTCCCATGAGATGGGCGAGACACGTATCCACGATTCTTTATCGAGTCCCGTGAGATGGGCGAGACACGTATTCCACGATTCTTTATCGAGTCCCGTGAGATGGGCGGGACCGTATTCCACACGGTTCTTTATCGAGTCCCGTGGGATGGGCGAGACACGTATTCCATGATTTATACCTAGGCTGGCGGTGAGAAAGGAGTTCCACGGGCGTGAGAGATGACTTTGAGGCGTGAGTCACGACTTGACATGACTACTTTTATGTTGTAAAGCGTAGTTTGGTTATCATACATGTCTCTGTTTATATAGTATCGTGATTTCATTCTGATATTTGATTTCACATACTTGGTACACTGTTATGCTTGACCTCGCCCGAGGCTGCGTTAAATCTGCATGGTAGAGTGCATCGGTTGTGGATCTCGCTCATAGGATCTGATTCAGCGTGTTGGAAGCCGTTTCTTGGAGCTTATCTTTTGGTATGTTACCACAGTGCAGCAGGTTCTTGTACATTCGGGGTATGGCGGGGCCACTGTCCGTCATAGTTGTTATCCTTCTTAGAGGTTTTGTAATCTTGTTGTGGCGAGTTTGTAAAGGATAAGCTGTTTGGGTTTTTATGTATTATCTGAGAAAGCTGTTTTGGTTGGCCTATTTATTTATCATGTCTCTTGTTTCATGTTTATGTTTTTATTTCCGCTGATTTTCTCGATGTTGTATCACGAGGTGCGGGGTAAGGCACGATCACGGGCCGGTTGGTCGTGACAAAAGTGGTATCGAGCGATTAGTCCTCGGAAAGTGTCTACGAGCGTGTCTAGTAAGTCTTGATTATCGGTGTGTTGTGCACCGCATCTATGTCGGAGGCTGCGAGACATTTAGGATTAGTTTCCATTCTTCTCGTTACGAGATCGTGCCTTAGAGTTGTGCGATAATTTGGACCCTGCGGCGTATTTCGTTTTACGATTATGCCTCGCGCAAGCGGCCACAGCGGGAGGCGAGGCGGCGAGGAGGCTGCTAGTGGGATCTGAGAAGTGCAGCGCGAGCGATCGATGCACGAGCAGTGCTTCCGGGCGAGTTTTGCGGCGCCCGGCCCAGCGAGTTTAGGCGCGGCGATGGCTGCTGAGACCTGATACACGAGCCTCGATCCACGGCGGAGGCGGAGAGATGAGGTACAAGGAGATAGCGATTCTTGGCGAGTCGTGGCGAATATGAGATAAATTTGGAATCACGGCGGATTCGATTCGGTAGTACGATGAATTCGCCGGCGACGATTTGAGACTACGGGACTTTACGGCGACGCGATTCTATGGGTGAGCACGAGGATGATCGCGAGGAGTTCATCAAGCGATTCTGACGGATCGTATGAGTGATCGAGCATCGGAGACGAGTCGGTGACGCCGGTTCGCGTCGGTGCGTGATCTGCGATCGTGGTTTGATTCATAGGAAGCGTCGAGGAGCATGCGCTCAGCGGTTGGGGCGAGTTCTCGAGGCATTTCTTGCACATTTCTTGCCTCCGCGATGAGAGAACGCGGGCAACAATTTTTGGCGTTGAGGCGGGCCGGGCGTGCGATGCGGGAGTACAATGTGGAGTTCGACTCATTGGCTCGGTATGTTCCGCGTTAGTAGCTTGTATGGAGGGCGAGTGCACGCTATGTCACGGGCTCGATGATTACTTGGCGAGGCTTGTTAGTGTAGCTCTTGGCCGGGCATGGACATTGCCGCGTGCGAGCTCGTGCGCAGGTGTGAGGCGCGGAGGTCGGCGGAATGGCCAGGATCGGCGAAGGGCGAGCAGCGGTCGCTGGTAACTTTCGGCGGGCCGCCTCGTGGCGATTAGTTATGCACCTCGCCCGATGAGTGGTCCTCCTCGATCTTGGGGCGTTTGGGGTATTCGGGGCTGATCGAGCTCGGGCTTAGTTCCGCGGTATACATGGGTTAGCGATCGGGTTCATGTTTCCTCGGTGTGCGCGATCGTGGCGTCGTCGGGAATGTCGTCTTTTGGTGCTTGTTTTACTGCGGCCATCGGGGCCATGTGACGGCGTCCTAATAGGAAGGATCTGACGGCGGGACTCGACCTAGGGTCGGTGGCGGGTTAAATCACGCCTACGACTATGCCTGCGGTGAGCTATGATTAAGTGAGCGGTAGATACGGTATATCCTTAACCTCAGAGATTTGTATATGTGATAAGATGAGTATATTTTAAGTGTTATGTTGAGATAGCATTATGTTAAATTGTGATTTAGAGACATGGTTAGTAAAGGGAAGTTGGGTACATAGAAAGTGTGAGATGGAAGTGGTAGCTTTCATGGCGTGATTTAGTAAGATTGTTAGTATCGGGAACAAGGGTTTAGCGCGATGCAGTCGGGTTGAGGCATGATTGCGGGTCAACGTAGCGATTTTAGGTGGGGTCGGTTAGGTGGTCACGCCGGATGGTAGAGTCACGAGGTGCTAGGCCAGTTTAGATGACCGTCGTATGAGTTCGTGGATATGTTCGACGAGCGGATCGTGAAGGCGGGAATGGCCTTAAAGGAATTTGAGGCTAGTAAGATGACCAAGGGTGGAAGCGGTAGTGTTGTGATACACATTTGAGGTGACTTCGTTGGTTTGGATTTGGGTTTGTGGCGTATGTGATATTATGGCCATGTGTGGCATATTTGGTTTAAATGAAATGCGATGGAGACTATATCGGTGACTTGTATGTTTGGAGACTTAGAAGGAACATTGGGACGAATGTTTCTAAGGAAGAATGTTATACCCGTAGTTCGGGGTATGTATGCGAGGGCGTGCGTGCGAGAATCGACTTTAAAAATGGAAAGGAAGAAAGATGTGATTTTTCGGCGGAAAAGTTTAGGTTTTGTGAAGGAAAAAGGTTCGTTAATGGGAATTGGATTCCCAGTTTGGTGTCAGACTTCTTGAATTATATTAGAATTTTGGAATTTTATTTAGGAATTGGTCACGTGGGGCCACGGGAGAAATTCTGATTTTGTGGGGCATTTGTTTTTGAGATTTTGGCCATTATGGATATTTTCGGAAGATGAATTATTTTGGGCGAATAGGAGGCGACACGTGTCACCCCACAGGTGGCTTGGCGATTTGAGCAAGGCAGTGGCGAAAAGTGGCACTTGTCTTTGCAAGATATTTTTGTGAAGACAAGTGGCTTGTGGGTCCCACCCACACTTGTCCCCAATCTCGACCACACACGCCTTCATCCTATCCACTTGGATTTGTCTATATATGCACCCTTAGTTGATGAAATCTTCCACACTTAGAGAATCACAGACTTGAGAAATATTTTCCCTCTCATCCTTGACATTTGTTAAATCGAACACACCCACTAACCAAACCTTGTCGATAATTCCTAAACTCTTAAGTGTTCTTCCTAGTTTATTAGGAAGACTCTTAACCAAAAGTTAGAAAAGATTTCACGTCCCTTGCCTTAAAAGACACGTTGGCGAGAGCTCTTGGAGGAAAAATCTAGGTGTTCTTCACTTGTTTGAGTTGGTTCTTGAAGAGATGATGGTTAGGAGCTTCTTAGGGTGATTTGTGGTGGGTTTATGCGCAAGATTGGAGCTAAGACTTGCTTGGATCGACATTAAGTTCTTGGATAGATTTTGGGCTATTTGAGGTAGTGAATCTTAACCTCTTTGTGATTTGGTCATTATCATATATTATAAGTATATTATGGAGTATGTAATATATGGAGTAAAGTTTGGAAGAGTTGGATCTTGTTAACTTGTTAAAAGAAAGGATTAGTAGTTTGCCATTAAAATGGTAAGCGTATCTTACTTGTGAAGAAGTAATTAACAAAGTAACTATAACTTATATTAAGAATGGAAATATAAGTTGGATGACTAATGAGTAATTGGATAAGTAAAATGGACAAAGTTGGCCAAGGACCCCAACTTAAGAATGTATTTACTTTGGAGTATTTACTTTGGTGTATTTACATTGGGTATTTACATTTACATTAAGGGAAGATTTTTCAATCGCGTTAGTTTGGGCGTGTGATCCCTTTTTACTTATTGTTGTTATGAAGGCGTGATAGTAAACGCGTTACCAGGTTGGCGCGTAATCCATCTTTTACTTATTGTTGTTATGAAGGCGTGATAGTAAACCGGGTTACCGTTTGGGCGTGTAATCCCCTTCTTTATGTTATTTAATTATTACGCCTTATATATATATATGGTATATATATTACGGTTATTCGGGCCTTGGAGAAAGATGGAAAAGTGAGTAAGCGAGGAAGTCTTTTGCGAATTTTCAGTAGAATTAGAGGGCTTTTATTGGTATAAGTCTTAAATGGTGAGAAAGGTTTGATAAAAGTACTATGACCATTTTAGGAGTGGAGTACTACGTGTGGCGTGATCTCTTGGCAAGGAGTAGCCAGGCGGGTTGAGAAGTACTTGGGCGTTTTGCTATTTGTCGATAATCGTCGCGGTATGTGAACCTCTTCTATCCTTTCTAGCATGATGTTTTGTAACTATGTAGTGCGGTGAGCGTACATGTGCTAAATGAGTTTGGTTGGTTCAAAACATAGGGTGTTATAATAGCTTTATGGGAAGTTAGTTATAACGACTCTATGTAGGTAAAAGAATGGGTTATTGATTGTAGAAGTTAAGAGACTTGATCTTGAAAGATAAGAGACTTAACTTATTTGACTTGATATAAATTTTGTTAAAGTTGTGAAACCTCGTTCGTGAGTAATGAGTACTTGGCTTTAAAGAATAATGTTTCTTGATTTGGAAATGAGAATAAGTATCGATCAAACCGTTGCGGCGTTAACAAAGGAAATGTATTGACTAATTGTTATTAAAACCAGTAGAAACCTCCGTCTGCGTAGAAGCTAAGATAAGACAAGATTGTATTACATTTCTAGATCATTTCTTGTAACAAGATTGTTATAAACAAGAATAAGCGGCTCATACATAAGACTTATGTTACTCGATTGTTTTAAAAGAGATTAAGACTATAAGTTATGAAACCTTTCTAAAATAAGAGACTTGAGCATTTGAAATTAGGCAAACTTGAGCGTTTGGAAAATAATGTTGTTACTTGATTTTACAAAGGGAAGTGTTTTAGTTTACTTAAAAAGATAGTCACTCTATTTTTCATACTACGGATATCGTGTGACTTTTGTGAAAAGCGGATCTTTTAAAAGGAGTTAATGTATGTAGTACTTTGGGGTTAAAACCGGTTTTGTTGTAAATATAAGTCCGTAGTATGTTGAACTTGCCTATGCTTGTGGTGATAGCCTTTGATGTGCAAGTGTTGTATTTACGTACTCTGGCGTCTCTCGATGGAGTAGGCTGATTTATTATGTATGATTCTTTATCGAGTCCCGTAGGATGGGCGAGACACGTATTCCACCTGATTCTTTATCGAGTCCCGTGAGATGGGCGAGATACGTATTCCACGATTCTTTATCGAGTCCCGTGAGATGGGCGAGACACGTATTCCACAGTTTCTTTATCGAGTCCCGTGGGATGGGCGAGAACACGTATTCCACATGATTTATACCTAGGCTGGCGGTGAGAAAGGAGTTCCAGGCGTGAGGATGACTTTGAGCGTGAGTCACGACTTGACATGACTACTTTTATGTTGTAAGCGTAGTTTGGTTATCATACATGTCTCTGTTTTATATAGTATCATGATTTCATTTCTGATATTTGATTTCACATACTTGGTACTGTTGTCTTGACCTCGCTTGAAGTGCGTTAAATCTGCGCGGTAAGTGCATCGGTTGTGGATCCTCGCTCATGGATCACGATTCAGCGTGTTAGGAAGCCGTTTCTTGGAGGCTTATCTTTTGGTATGTTACCACAGTGCAGCAGAGTTCTTGTACATTCGGGGTATGGCGGGGCCACTGTCGTCATAGTTATTATCCTTCTTAGAGGTATGTAATCTTGTTGTGGCGAGTTTGTAAAGGATAAGCTGTTTGGGTTTTTATGTATTATCTGGAAAGTATTGTTTTGGTTGCTTTGTTTATTTATCATGTCTCTTGTTTCATGTTTATGTTTTATTTCCTGATTTTCTCGATGTTGTATCACGAGGGTGCGGGGTAAGGCACGATCCACGGGCCGGTTGGTCGTGACACAAGTCACGAGCTAACTACGGTACGGCCGAATCAGCCACGAGGCGGGGCAATCTGGCCGACCACGGATACCAAGGCGAGCGGTAAAACCTCATGGAAAGCTAGTCCGTGGAATAACACTATCAGCGAGGCGTGCGTGGAATTCTCGTCGCTTGCGCACGTCGAGTAAGTCCTCGACAAGTCAACGGCCTCGCAGAGAGGCGGTAGTATAGAAACACAATTCTTGCACAACAAAGGCTATCACGACAAGCATAGGCAAGTTTCACAACAACAAGCATGGCAAGTTATACCTGACTCAAGGTACTTTCATTTTATGTCAAAGTCAGGGTTTTAACCTAAGTACTACATCGTTAAATTCCTTTTAAAGATCCATTTCTTTTACAAAGGTCACCAGATACGCGTAGTATAAAAATAGAGTGACTAACATTGTTAAGTAAACCAAAACACTTCCCTTTGTAAAATCAAGTAACAACGTTATTTTCCAAGCGTTGAAGTTTGCCTAATTTCAAATGCTCGAGTTTCTCATTTTCGAAAAGGTTTTGTAGTTCATAGTTTTAATACAATAAAACATAATTCTCTTTTAAACAATTTGAGAAACATATTCCTTATATGTGAGTATGTTATTATAGTTTATAAACAATCTTATTAAGCGATCATGATCTAGGAAATGTAATATCATTTTGTCTCATCTTAGAAACATGCGGATGGAGGTTTCTCTTGGTTTTAATAATACTTAATTATTCAATACATTTCCACTTTATTAAGCTGCGATGGTTTGCTCGATCCTTATTACGATTTCGAAATCAGTAAAACATTATTCCTTTTAAACACCAAGTAATTATTATTCACTAATGAGGTTTCACACTTTTAACAAAATTCATATCAATTTATTTATGTCAAGTCTCTTATCTTTTAAGATCAAGTCTCTTAACTTCTAAAATCGATAAACCATTTTCTTTACCTCTCTTAAGGCGTTATACCTAACTTCCCATAAAGCTAGTATAACTCTTATGTTTTCAAAACCAAGTATTACTCTTCTTTCAAAGCGGTTTCTTAATCTTTTGAAATACTTGAATGCTTTATTATTCGGGCTTAAGTCAAAGACATTGCCATGCGTCGTCTGTACTATATATATCCCTTTAAAATATCATGCTCGAGTATAGGAAGAATCACATACCTCGCGGCGATTATCGACTATTAGCAAAGCGCTCATCGGCTATAACGGCTAGCCTTGTCCACCTTCCAAGTAGTACATGCTACTCGAAGAGCGATCGACGATAAAGGTTATAAGACTCTGTAAATACGGTCTATGTAAATGCGGTTTAATCTTACTTAAATATTCTTACGATGTGATTTGATTCAAGTCTTATACGTAATATCCTTCTATTATAGTTCAATTCTTTTACGTGAATCTTATAATAATTTTCAATAATACTACGTATGTAATCTCGATTACAATAGAAGGATAGGATTATTTACCTCGGTAAGCCCCAAAATTATCGAGTTTAAAGTCGATCCTGAGCAGGTTTAGCTCTACTCAATGCGCTCGATTAGCTCGAAACCCTTAGAAGTTCTACACAATTTCTACTTAGTACTCCAACCAATTATGGAGATTTTCCTTTGGGTTTCGTTTAGTGGCTAAAGGAAGTATAATAGTATTTTCGAGTTCTACGTAGAGGTAACTTTGGAAAGTACTACAAGGTATTTGGGCCAAGGTATTTTGGTATTATAACAATACTTGGAGAGTATTTCTACCAAGAGGGGGGGTGTATTATACAAAAACAACTAGGCAAGGGGGGGTACCCCTCGGCTAGAACACTACAAAGGGGGAGGGTGCTCTCGGCGAGGCCTTTCTCAAAGGGGAGGGGAGTTGGGCGAGCTCACGAGGGAGAGGAGGATTTTAGACTTAGAACAATTTTTGGATGAAAAAGTTCATCAACTAAGGGGGGTATTTATAGGTCAAGCAATGGCCAACCAATGGCCAAGATGAAGCCAAGTGCAAGGCAAGTGTAGGGGGAGGATTCATCCATGTGTCCTTATCCATCTACCACACAAAATATCCTACCTAACCCTTGACCAGAAGAGCACAAAAACGTGCCAAAGAATGCCCGTGTTGCCGTCCGTTGAGGTGACAAGTGTCGCCCTCCGTTGGTCCAAAATATTTCGTCTCTCGGAAAAATCCATAAAAATAATAAATGACATAGCGAATTTTCCTTAGAAGTTTAGTAAAGCGTTTAGTCGAAAAAGCGATTCTTTTCGGTACTTGTGTATAAATTTGAACCTTGCCAACCTTAAGGCTTAAATTTTTATCGTGCGCCCTCACGTACATACTGCGGAAATATAGGGTATAACATTCTCCCCTCATTAGAAACATTAGTCCGAATGTTCCTTCTCAGAGCGGATAACGATAAAGTTCTTCTAACAAGTTGCCAGCGCCACGCGGCCACGAAATAACACACGTTCTCTTCCTTCCTTACTCGTCGTGCCGCTTCCGAACACTTGAACTCTTCTAGTATCGTACCACGCCGATCGTCGCGGTTTCCCAAAACTTTGGAGTCACCACCTCGAGCCGTCATCTTACTAACCTCGATCTTCCAGGCCATTCCGGCCTTCACGATCTATACGGTCGAACATATCCACGAACTCATCGATGGTCATCTAAACTTGGGCCTAGCACCCTCGTGACCCTACCGCTGGCGGGACCACCTCGAACTGACCCGACCCCAAGCAGACTCTGGGTTGACGCGACATAGCTGACCCGACCCAGCAACGCGTCAAGCTCTTGTTTCCGTCCGGAACAATCTTACCTATCTGGTCATGAAAGCTACCACTTCCGTTTTACACTACCCGAATTTTCCCACGATTACTCCGCGTATGCTTATACGTTCGACAAAGATCACCCGAAGTCTTGTACTCAAGGCGCACATCTAAGGTCTCAGTGTAATATTCTAAGGTTAAATCATTTTCTACTTTGAGCTTACCCTTTCTCGCTAACGGGTTTTGAAATCACATTTTAGCACAAAGTTATCCGACATAACACTAAACACGTCATCATAACATCAATACATACAAGTCTCTAGAGGTTAAGGATATACTGAAAATAGGCGTTTCAAAGGACGCTAAAGCGGGAACTTCCACGCGACCTCTGTGGTGGCTGCCGGTGTATGAGCATCCTACCTAGCTATGAAAGGTGAAGAACCATGGCCGATCCGTGATGCGTGCTATCCTACCAGCGCTACCCACAGTGGACGATCTCGCCGGATAGCCTGTTGGCGCAGAATAACAATCTCCCAAGTTAGTGCGACACTCTCCCTTATGAAGTTTTCCCTGGCGGCCACACTGAGACAAGGAGACCTCGTCCGGCGAGCACTCCTACTCCCGAAAATCTGAAACACAGGAGCCACGACTGCTCCTGAATACCCGAAGGTCCGAAGGCGTGGAGGACCACTGCATGTCTTGGCGGAGTACATAACTAGTCTGCTGAGGCGGTCCGCCTCGAAAGTTATCAAAGAACCTGCTGTTACGGCCTCTTACGGTGATCTTGGTCATTCGTCGATTCCTCCGCTCCTCGCGTCGAGTGCATAAGCTGCGTGCGGGCAATGTCCATGCCGGTGAAGAGCTACACCGAACAACTCTGCTAGGTAATCATGAGCCTGTAACATATCGGTGCACTCGATCCTCGTACTAGCTACTAGCGCGGGGCGTCTGGGCGATGAGTCGAACTCCATTGTACTCGAGCAAATGCGCGGATTACGCGCAACACCAAAAATCTATCGTCCGAGCCCTCGCCATGCAGTGGAGGCAAGAAATGTGCAAGAAAAGCCGCCGAGAACTTCGTCCCAAGCGGTGGAAGTGCATTCTCTCCCGGGACGGCTCGCGAATCAAACGGATCATTGCGGTATCACGCGGCCGATGCGAACCTAGGACCAGCGACTCGGTCTCCGATGCGCCGATCACTCTCGCGATCGCATTGTGGCGTCGGATGAACTCCTGCGGATCATCCTCGGGCCTCGACCCGTAAAACTCTGGCGGGCTCGTCTCGGAAAATCCGTAGCCTCGAACTATCGATCTAGGGTGGACCGCGGTGCTCTTTGGGCTGCTGCGTCCGCCTATCCTCAGTATGGCCTGACCACGGCCGTTAAGCGGAGCCCACTCGCGTAACCCGTCTTCTGCTCGGTGTGGGGTGGAGGCTCGGGTAGTGTGGTCTGTAGAGGCTGCGCTGCTACTCGCGGCTCCTCTGCCTTGCCGCCACGGGCGGGTTGCCTTGCGCGGAGGCATAAGCGGTAAAAGCGAAATGCGTCGAGAGGGTCGACTTATCACCTGGCTCTAAGGCGCGATCTCGGAATGAGAAGAATGAAACCAATCCTAAATGTCCTGCGACCTCACGATTATAGATGTGGTGCCTGACACCGATAATCAAGACTCTACTAGACACGATGCGTAGACACTTTCAGAGATTAAGCGCTCTGATACCACTTTTGTCACGACGTTCGGGGCAGTGGTAGTGCCTACGGGCACCCAAGTAGTCATACATCAGTGTCAGTGAACATAAAAAACAATACATGAAACATAATTTGAAATGAGAAACATTTTACCTGAGAGAAAATAGCCTTTTGGCATATATATATAATTACAAAGTTGAACAGTTTAATCCTTACAACCCTACCCACAGTGATTACTCTGACCTCTAGATTTATACAACAACTATGGCGGGACGGGGCCCGCCATACCACTGAATGTACAAGAACCTACGGACTCGAGGGTAGCATGCCAAAAGATAAGCCTCAGAAGGCGGAGCTCCCAATCTGTTGAAATGTGATCCTAAGCGCGGGATCGGCGGTAGATGTACCTCTACTGCGGCATGAGCGGCCCGAAGGAGGTCGATCTGACGGTACCAAGTATGTGAAAGCGTAAAATCGTAAATGAAATCATAGCGATCTATATAAGCGGGATCATGTATGATAACCAAACTACGATTCGCGATAAATAGCGATCATGTAAATCGAGGACTCGCGCCCTCGAGTCATCACTCAAATATAACTATGGGTCTCACGCCCATGGCATCAATCATGCGTGGAATACCTTCCTCATGGCGATCTATGATATAATAACACCAAAGAGTACGTATGAACACCAAGTCCTACGATGCCAAAGTCGTACTAACAATACTATACAACCAAACCACGAAGGCGACGCGGGGCAAATCTGGCGACTACGGATACCAAGGCGGTCCGCGTGGCGGCGGAATATTATACCGTATTTCGGTATATGCGTGAGGAATACGTCTGGTTTAGCCTTAAAAGTTAGGCTTGGGCGAAAATAATTGGGCCTGACTCACTAAAGAATCGTTTTTCGGCGAAGCGTTTTACACAACTCGCGTAGGATAAATTACGGCTATGTCATTTCTAATTTTTGCGGATTTTTCAGAGAGGCGAAACACTTTGGACCAACGAGAGAGACACTTGTCACCCTCTCGCAGTGAATGTGTGGGCGGCATTAGGGCGATTGGAGTGCCAACTTTGTCAAGTAGTTGGTAGGATATTTTGTGTGCAAGTTGGCTAGGTACACTTGCCCAAATCTTGGCCTTACACTTGCCTAGCACTTGGCTAAATCTTGGCCATTGGTTGGCCATGTCTTGACCTATAAATACCCCTTAAGATGAAGAGTTCTTCATCCACAAATTCCTTTCAAGTCTTGAAAATCCTTCCCTCTCCCTTGTAGCCTTTTTAGTCCAGCACACCCCTTTGAGTGAGCTTGGCGAGGCAACCCTCCCCTAGCCTGGCGAAATCTACCCCCTCCTTTGGTAGAAAAGTTGCCTTCTAGTATTGTTATAATGCCCAAAATACCTAGCCCAAATTCCTTAGTCCTTTGTAGAAGTTGTGAAGAACTTCTAAGGTTTTCTTGGACTCTGGGAGCGTACAACTTAGGAGCAAAACCTTGCTCGGTATGACTTTTATCTAGGATATTATTGGGCTTGCAGGGTAAACAATCCTAACCCTCTTTTGTATTAGAGAATACATCTTGTAGTAGTATAAGAATAAGTATTAAATACTTAGAAGAATATTCTGAGAATAGAATTGAGCTGTTATCACGGTGGAAGGGTTTAAAGAAGAATAATCAAACTATACTTACATAGAATTTGTTTTCTGATGACTTATATAGCTCATGGGTAGGAAGTCTTTGCCCGACTTTCAGTAGAATTGTGAACCCTCTGTTTAGAATGACCTTGAGTAGTCTAGACTTTGATAGATGTCTGTGACTATTATATTTGATTCTCTAGCGACATATTGACTTGGCGGGAGGTTTTTAGAGAAGGTATGTGATTCTTCCTAAAGCATGATATTTTAAAATATATATGTAATGCGGTAGGCGTACATGTGTTAAGCGAATAATAACTACGGCAATGTCTTTCGACTTAAGCTGAATAATACTTACGGCAATGTCTGCGACTTAAGCTGAATAATAAGGATCGAAAGCATTTCAAAAGATTCTTGAATCATTTTTATGAAGAGAACTAATTAGTTTTAAAGCGAAGCTTAAGAGTTATACTAGCTTTATGGGAAGTTAGGTATAACCACAAGAATAATAAAAGGAACAATTTACCTATGTGTTTATAACGGACTTATATTGATTTGTGAAAAGAATAATAAGATGGTTTGATAAGTAGACATGATATGATGCTATGTGTGTTAGTGTCTTGTAGCGTTTGTATAAGAGTATTCTTGTTGTGCTTATGTTGTTTAACGATAAGCTATTATGTTAGTATAATATCACTCACCTCTTGGCGTGTTCTGGGGTTAAGGCGCCTCCGTGCGGGGTAGACTTCGGCGATGCAGGACCGTGATTGAGAATACCTCATGCGGGTCGGGGACCTATGCGGAGCTACGGGAGTTCGGGTTAGTGTGCGGGGTTATACCTGCATGCGATCTATGTGGCCGTGCGGACTACGAGTCGGGGCGATGCGAGTAGCTACCCTCGATGAGGTTATATACCTATGCGGGCCTACGTGAGTGGCCTATGCGGACTGAGAGTCGAGATTAGGCTTGCGTGGTGATACTACGGGCAATTGGCCTGCGATCATTCGCGACCTAGAAAAGACTGTCACGATTTACCTATTGTTGCTCTTGTTTATGATGTGGCCTTGTATGCGGTTACCTTAGTTGTTTCATACATATATGTAAGCGATTTTAAAATGATATGTTTTCATTTAAGTAATTCTGATTTCACATACTTGGTACTGTTATCTTGACCTCGCCGAGGCTGCGTTAAATGCCGAGGTAAGGGCAGCAGTGCTAGATCCACGTCCTTAGGATCTCTTTGCATTGGTGTCGGGAGCTCCGTCTTCTCGGAGGCTCTACTTTTGGTATGATCTCCTGTATTGTAGATAGTTTGTACATTCGGGGTATGGCGAACCTGTCCGCCATAGTTGTTTACTTCCTTAGAAGTGCAGTAGTCTGAGTGTGCGGTTGGGATGTAGCTACAAAACTTGGGTTATTTATATATATATCTTGAAAGGCAAGCTTTTCATCGAGATAAAGCGTGTCTCTTTTTACAAGCTTTCATGTCTTGTTTTATATTCGCGATTACTCGATGTATGACTACTTGGGTGCGGGTAAGGCACGATCCACGAGCCGGGCAGTCGTGATAAATGAATCTGAGGGCTAACTACGGTACCAAGGCGTATCACGAGACCGTCACTACACTGAGCAGGCAAGTCGAGGGCTAACTACCAGTACGAGGCGAATCAGCCCACGAGGCGGGGCAAGTCTGGCCGACCACGGATACCAAGGCGAGCGGTAAAACCTCATGGAGAGCTAGTCCATGGAATAACACTATCAGCGGGGCGTGCGGTGGAATTCTCCGTCCTTTGCCGTGCGTCGAGTAAGTCCTCGACAAGTCAGCCGCCCTCGCGAGAAGCGGTAGTATAGAAACACAATTCTTGCACAACAAAGGCTATCACAACAAGCATAGGCAAGTTTCACAACAACTAGCATAGGCAAGTTATACCTGACTCAAGGTACTTTCATTTTATGTCAAAGTCGGGTTTTAACCCTAAAGTACTCGTCGTTAAATTCCTTTTAAAGATCCATTTCTTTTACAAAGGTCACGATACAGTAGTATAAAAATAGAGTGACTAACATTGTTAAGTAAACCAAAACACTTCCCTTTGTAAAATCAAGTAACAACATTATTTTCCAAGCGTTGAGTTTGCCTAATTTCAAATGCTCGAGTTTCTCATTTTGAAAAGGTTTAGTAGTTCATAGTTTTAATCCTTTAAAACATAATTCTCTTTTAAACAATTTGAGAAACATATGCCTTATATGTGAGTAGGTTATTCTTGTTTATAATCAATCTTATTAAAAGCGACCGTGATCTAGGAAATGTAATATCATTTTGTCTCGTCTTAGCTTCATGCGGATGGAGGTTTCTCTTGGTTTTAATAATACTTAATTATTCAATACATTTCCCTTTATTAAGTACTGCGATGGTTTGCTCGATCCTTATTACGATTTCGAAATCGGTAAAACATTATTCCTTTTAAAACCAAGTACTCATTATTCACGAATGAGGTTTCACACTTTTAACAAAATTCATATCAATTGAATTAAGTCAAGTCTCTTATCTTTTAAGATCAAGTCTCTTAACTTCTAAAATCGATAAACCATTTTCTTTACCTCTCTTAAGGCGTTATACCTAACTTCCCGTAAAGCTAGTATAACTCTTATGTTTTCAAAACCAAGTATTACTCTTCTTTCAAAAGCGGTTTCTTAATCTTTTGAAATACTTAGATCTTTATTATTGGGCTTAAGTCAAAAGACATTGCCACACGTCGTCTAGTACTATATATATCCACTTTAAAATATCATGCTCGAGTATAGGAATAATCACATACCTGCGACGATTATCGACTATTAGCAAAATGCTCGCCGGCTATAACGGCTAGCCTTGTCCACCTTCCAAGTAGTACATGCTACTCGCGAGCGATCGACGATAAAGGTTATAAGACTCGTAAATACGGTCTATGTAAATGCAGTTTAATCTTCTACTTAAATATTCTTACGATGTGATTTGATTCAAGTCTTATCTGTAATATCCTTACATTGCGATTCAATTCTCTTTTATGAATCTTATATTCATTTTCAATAATACTACTGATATGTAATCTCCAATTACTGATAGAAGGATAGGATTATTTACCTCGGTAAGCCCAAATTATCAAGTTTAAAGTCGATCTGAGCAAGGTTTAGCTCTCTACTCAGTGCGCTCGATTCGCTCGAAACCCTTAGAAGTTCTACACAACTTCTACTTAGTACTCAAACCAATTATGGAGATTTTCCTTTGGGTTTCGTTTAGTGGCTAAAGGAAGTATAATAGTATTTAAGGGTTCTACGTAGAGGTAACTTTGGAAAGTACTACAAGGTATTTGGGCGAGTATTTTGGTATTATAATGATACTTGGAAGTATTTCTACCAAGAGGGGTGTATTATACAAAAACAACTAGGCAGGGGTACCATAGGCTAGAACACTACAAAGGGGAGGGTGCTCTCGGCCAGGCCTTTCTCAAAGGGGAGGGGAGTTGGGCGAGCTCGCGAGGAGAGGAGGGATTTTTAGACTTAGAACAATTTTTGGATGAAGAAGTTCATCAACTAAGGGGGTATTTATAGGTCAAGCAATGGCCAACCAATGGCGAAGATGAAGCCAAGTGCAAGGCAAGTGTAGGGAGGATTCGTCCATGTGTCATATCCGTCTACCACACAAAATATCCTACCTAACCCTTGACCAGAAAGAGCACAAAAAGCGTGCCAAAGAATGCCCGTATTGCCGTCCATTGAGTTGTCACCCTCCGTTGGTCCAAAATATTTCGTCTCTCGGAAAAATCCGCAAAATAATAAATGACATGGCGGAATTTTCCCTTGAAGTTTAGTAAAGCGTTTAGTCGAAAGCGATTCTTTCGGTACTTGTGTACAAATTTCGAACCTTGCCAACCTTAAGGCTTAAATTTTTATCGTGCGCCCTCGCGTACATACTGCGGAAATACGGGGTATAACATTCTCCCTCGCCAGAAACATTCGTCCGAATGTTCCTTCTCAAGACGGATAACGATAAAGTTCTTCTAACAAGTTGCCAGCGCCACACGCTGTACGAAATAACCTGCGTTCTCTTCTTCCTTACTCGTCGTGCCGCTTCTCGAACACGAACTCTTCTAGTATCGTACCACGCTTGATCGTCGCTTGATTTCCCAAAACTTTGGAGTCACCACCTCGAGCTTGGTCATCTTACTAACCTCGATCTTCCTTAAGGCCATTCCGGCCTTCGCGATCTATACGGTCGAACATATCCACGAACTCATCGATGGTCATCTAAACTTGGGCTAGCACCCTCGTGACCCTACCGCTGGCGGGACCACCTCGAGCCGACCCGACCCCAAACCAGCTACGGGTTGACCCGCAGCATAGCTGACCCGACCAGCAACGCGTCAAGCTCTTGTTTCCCGTCCGGAACAATCTTACCTATCTGGTCATGAAAGCTACCACTTCCATTTTACACTACGAGAATTTTCCCACAATTACTCGCGTATACTTATACGTTCGACAAAGATCACATGAAGTCTTGTACTCAGATGGCATTACATCTAAGGTCTCAGCTGTAATATTCTAAGGTTCATCATTTTCTACCCCAGCTTACCACTTTCTCACTAACCAGGTTTTGAAATCACATTTTAGCACAAAGCTATCCGAACATAACACTAAACAAATCATCATAACATCAATACATACAAGTCTCTAGAGGGTTAAGGATATACCTGAAAATAGGCGGTTCAAAGGACCGCTAAAGCGGGAACTTCCACGCGACCTGCTTGGCTCTGTAGGTGTATGAACATCTGCCTAGCTATGGAAGGTGAAGAACCATGGCCCGATCCGTGTCGTGCTATCCTACCAGCGCTACCACCAGTCGGACGATCTCTCGCCGGATGGCCTGTTGGCGCAGAATAACAATCTCCCAAGTTAGTGCGACACTCTCCTAATGAAGTTTTCCACTGGCGGCCACCGCAGCTGAGACAAGGCGACCTCGTCCGTGAGCACTCTACTCCCGAAAATCTGAAACACAGGAGCCACGACGCTCCTGAATACCGAAGGTCGAAGGTGTGGAGGATCACTGCATGCTGGCGGAGTACATAACTAGTCTGTTCTTTGAGGCGGTCCGCCTCGAAAGTTATCAAAGGACCTGCATTACGGCCTCTTACTGCGATCTTGGTCGTTAGTCGATTCCTCCGCTCGCCGCGTCCAGTCGTAAGCTGCGTGCGGCAATGTCGTGCTCGGTGAAGAGCTACACCGAACAACTCTGCTAGGTAATCGTGAGCCTGTAACATGTCGGTGCACTCGATCCTCCATACTAGCTACTAATGCGGGGGCGTCACGGGCGATGAGTCGAACTCGCATTGTACTCCTGGCAGTCGCCCGTTACTGCGCAACACCAAAAATCTGCCGGCGAGCCCTCTTCATGTGGAGGCAAGAAATGAGCAAGAAAAGCCGCCGAGAACTTCGTCCCAAGCGGTGGAAGTGCATTCTCTCCCGGGGCGGCTCGCGAATCAAACGATCATTGCGGTATCCGCGGCCGTCACGAACCTAGGACCAGCGGCTCGGTCTCCGAAGCCTTGATCACTCTCATGATCCGCTGTAACTGTCGGATGAAGTCCTGCGGATCATTCTCAGGCCTCGACCCATAAAACTCTGGCGGGCTCGTCTCGAGAAAATCTCGTAGCCTCGAACTATCTCGATCTAGGGTGGGCGGCGGTGCTCTTTGGGCTAGCTGCGTCCGTCCTATCCTCAAGTATGGCCTGACCACGGCCATTAGCGGGCCAGCTCCTTGTAACCCATCTCTGCTGCTCCGGTGTGGGGTGGAGGCTCAGTCTTGTGGTCTCTGTAGGCGCCGCTGCTCTACTCGCGGCTTAAATTGCCTTGCCGCCACGGGCGGGTTGCCTTGCGCGGAGGCATAAGCGGTAAAAGCGAAGTGCGTTAGAGGTCGACTTATCACACGGCTCTAAGGCACGATCTCGGAATGAGAAGAATGGAAACCAATCTAAATGTCCTGCGACCTCACGATTATAGATGTGGTGCACAACACGCGATAATCAGACTACTAGACACGATGCGTAGACAATTTCCGGATTAAGCGCTCGATACCACTTTTGTCACGACCGTTCAGGGCGTGGTGATGCCTTACCGGGCAAGTAGTCATACATCGAGTAATCGGCGGATAAAAAACAATACATGAAACAAAATGTGAAATGAGACACATTTTACACGAGAGAAAATCGCCTTTCGGCGTATATATATAATTACAAAGTTGAGCAGTTTAATCCTTACAACCACCTGTCCACATGATTGCTCAGACTTCTAAGATTTATACAACAACTATGGCGGGACGGGGGCCAGCCATGCAGTGAATGTACAAGAACCTCTGGACTCGGGTAACATGCAAAGATAAGCCTCCGAAGGCGGAGCTCCCAATGCGCTGAAATGTGATCCTAAATGCGGGGATCGGCGGTAGATGTACCTCTACTGCGGCATGAGCGCGGCCCCGAAGGAGAGTCGATCTGACAGTACCAAGTATGTGAAAGCGTAAAAATCATAAATGAAATCATAGCGATCTATATAAGCGAGAGACATGTATGATAAGCAAACTACGATTCACGATAAATAGCGATCATGTAAGTCGAGGACTCGCGCCTCGAGTCGTCACTCAAATATAACTATGGGTCTCGCGCGCAGCATCAATCATGCGCGTGGAATACCTTCGCCAGCTGGCGATCTATGATATAATAACACCGAGTACATATGAACACCAAGTCTACGATGCCAGCCGTACTAACGATACTATACAACCAAACCACAAAGGCGACGGGGCGATTCTGGCCGACTACGGATACCAAGGCGGTCCGTGGCGGCCGGGGGCAATCGAGGGCTAACTACGGTACCAAGGCGTATCACGAGACCGTCACTACCTGAGCAGGGCAAGTGCGAGGGCTAACTACCAGTACGAGGCCGAATCAGCCACGAGGCGGGGCAAATCTGGCCCACCACCGTATACCAAGGCGAGCGGTAAAACCTGCATGGAGAGCTAGTCCGTGGAATAACACTATCAACGGGAGGCGTGCGGTGGAATTCTCGTCACTGCCGCGCGTCAAGTAAGTCCTCAACAAGTCAATGGCCTCCAGAAAGGCGGTAGTATAGAAACACAATTCTTGCACAACAAAGGCTATCACAACAAGCATAGGCAAGTTTCACAACAACAAGCATAGGCAATGTTATACCTGACTCAAGGTACTTTCATTTTATGTCAAAGTCGGGTTTTAACCCTAAGTACTACGTGCGTTAAATTCCTTTTAAAGATCCGTTTCTTTTACAAAGGTCACGATACCGTAGTATAAAAATAGAGTGACTAACATTGTTAAGTAAACCAAAACACTTCCCTTTGTAAATCAAGTAACAACATTATTTTCCAAGCGTTGAGTTTGCCTAATTTCAAATGCTCAAGTTTCTCATTTTGAAAAGGTTTAGTAGTTCATAGTTTTAATCCTTTAAAACATAATTCTCTTTTAAACAATTTGAGAAACATATGCCTTATATGTGAGTAGGTTATTCTTGTTTATAATCAATCTTATTAAAGCGACCGTGATCTAGGAAATGTAATATCATTTTGTCTCGTCTTAGCTTCATGCGGATGGAGGTTTCTCTTGGTTTTAATAATACTTAATTATTGATACATTTTCCTTTATTAAGCGCTGCGATGGTTGCTCGATCCTTATGCGATTTCGAAATCGATAAAACATTATTCCTTTTAAAAACCAAGTACTCATTATTCACGAATGAGGTTTCACACTTTAACAAAATTCATATCAATTTAATTAAGTCAAGTCTCTTATCTTTTAGATCAAGTCTCTTAACTTCTAAAATCGATAAACCATTTTCTTTACCTCTCTTAAGGCGTTATACCTAACTTCCCGTAAAGCTAGTATAACTCTTATGTTTTCAAAACCAAGTATTACTCTTCTTTCAAGCGGTTTCTTAATCTTTTGAAATACTTAGATGCTTTATTATTAGGGCTTAAGTCAAAGACATTTGCCACCGTCGTCTCTGCGTACTATATATATCCCTTTAAAATATCATGCTCGAGTATAGGAAGAATCACGTACCTCGCGACGATTATCGACTATTAGCAAAGCGGCTCGGCTATAACGGCCTTGTCCACCTTCCAAGTAGTACATGCTACTCGTAGAACGATCGACGATAAAGGTTATAAGACTCACGTAAATACGGTCTATGTAAGTCTGATTTAATCTTCTACTTAAATATTCTTGATGTGATTTGATTCAAGTCTTATCGTAATATCCTTCCATTCTGATTCAATTCTCTTCTATAAATCTTATATTCATTTTCAATAATACTACGATTATGTAATCTCGATTACAATAGAAGGATAGGATTATTTACCTCGGTAAGCCCAAAATTATCCAAGTTTAAAGTCGATCTGAGCAAGGTTTAGCTCTACTCAGTGCGCTCGATTTGCTCGAAACCCTTAGAAGTTCTACACAACTTCTACTTAGTACTCCAACCAATTATGGAGATTTTCCTTTGGGTTTCGTTTAGTGGCTAAAGGAAGTATAATAGTATTTCCGGGTTCTACGTAGAGGTAACTTTGGAAAGTACTACAAGGTATTTGGGCCAAGATATTTTGGTATTATAACAATACTTGGAGAGTATTTCTACCAAGAGGGGGGGTGTATTATACAAAAACAACTAGGCAAGGGGGGGTACCCTTCGGCTAGAACACTACAAAGGGGGAGGGGATGCTCTCGGCGAGGCACTTTCTCAAAGGGAGGGGAGTTGGGCGAGGCTCGCAGGAGAGGAGGATTTTAGACTTAGAACAATTTTTGGATGAAAAAGTTCATCAACTAAGGGGGTATTTATAGGTCAAGCAATGGCCAACCAATGGCGAAGATGAAGCCAAGTGCAAGGCAAGTGTAGGGAGGATTCATCCATGTGTCCTTATCCGTCTACCACGCAAAATATCCTACCTAACCCTTGACCAGAAAGAGCACAAAAACGTGCCAAAGAATGCCCGTGTTGCCGTCCATTGAGGTGACAAGTGTCACCCTCCGTTGGTCCAAAATATTTAGTCTCTCGGAAAAATCCATAAAAATAATAAATGACATAGCGGAATTTTCCCTTAAGAAGTTTAGTAAAGCGTTTTCGAAAAGCGATTCTTTTGGTACTTGTGTACAAATTTCGAACCTTGCCAACCTTAAGGCTTAAATTTTTATCGTGCGCCTCGCGTACATACTGCGGAAATCTGAGGGTATAACAATATATATGCGAGAAAGGTGGCCAGTTTTGGTTGCTTTGTTTCTTATTTTATATCTTGTTTCTTGTTTAAGATTTTATTTCCGCTGATTTTCTCTGATGTTGTATCACTAGGGTGCCCGGGGTAAGGCACCAGTCGCGGGCCCGAGGTCAGGTCGTGACATTTTAAAAGAAAAGAAGTCACTTGATTTAGAAGCCTAATTATATTTCTAGAAAGTATTGTGACTTGTTTTGAAAAGTAGTTGTGACTTGATACTACGGTTATTAGTATCTTGGAAGTTTATATGAAAAAGAGTCATTTTTAAAAAGAGTAGAAGTACGTAGTACTTTGGGTTAAATTCCCGGATTTTTATAAAGACATGCTAGTGCCTTAAGTAAACTAAAATGAGGGTGTATATGAACAAGACTAATAAGAAGTTAGGGGATCTCTTAACATGCTTATATTATGTATGATAAGCCGGTAGTGCTTATGTTATGTATGATAGCCGGTTTGTGCTAGTGATATATTATTCATTACGGGGTCATTCCCCGGGTTTGTGGCATTTGCATATTCCGTGGATTTGCTACCCATAATGCGAGGAATACCTCATGCTAGGTGGTAAGGGCTTATGCGGGTGAAATAGTCCCATGCGGGGCGGACCAGTCCTATGCGAGGAATACCTCATGCGGTCACCACGACTATGCGGCGGATCTGATCATCATGCGAGGAATACCTCGTTACCGGTCCATGCGACCGCGGGTGAAATAGTCCCGAGTAGGATTGTAATGATCTGCGAGCGGTGGCCTGCTTTGATCATGAGCCTCTATTTTTATGCGATAAAGTATACTCTTGATTACTCTCATTATTAGTAAGGCCACGATTAATCTTGTAATTTGATTATCTTACATGTCTCGGCTTTGTTTTAGACTTATGATGTATTCTGATATTTTTCGGTTCGCATACTTAGTACATATTATGTCGGCCCCCTTCTTGAGGCTGCGTTAAATGCCGCGGTAGGGAGTAGCAGTGGTGGATCCTCGTTCTTAGGATCATTGATCAGTGTCGAAGCTCTATTTCTCGGAGGCTTGTCTTTTAGTGCGGTTTTCGATGTTGTAGATATTATGTACATTCGGGGTATGGCGAGCCCTGTCCATACGATTAATATTCTAGGCATGTTAGTCACGTTTGTGGTTTGAAATGTAAACGAGTTGTGATTTACTTTTGGTTATGTATGTTTTATGGAAAGCGGCCTTATCGGCTAACTTTGTGATGTTTATTGTCTAAACATGTTTATGTGTTATGTATGTTCATTGCTATTCTACGATGTATCGTGAAAGGGTGCCCGTGTAGGGCACGATCATGGCTTGGTCGGGTCGTGACATAGCAACACAGCTCCTCTTAGCATGTTCAATCCGCTCCAAGCACTCCTTAGAAGCTCATGAAGAACTCCTCTTCAAGTTCCATCTTCAAAGTTGAAGAACACCTTAGGTTTTCGCCTTGCGACTAACGTAAAAATGTCATTTTTCCGGGATCTTTCTATTGAGATATCCTTACAATACCCTTAGGAACCTTGGGTTAAAGTATTAGGATTATTGAACCACAAACGAAATTTTTTCTTGTTCATCTTAGCACAAAGCCGTGAGCCCTCTTTCAAGTTTCCAAGTTTTCTAATTTTTCTCTAAGTGTTAAAGCCTTGTCTTGCTACTTAGGATGATTATATAACACAATGGAGGGTCAATATTATAACACTTTTGGGGTTTGGATGAAGGGGATTAAATATCTAGCCAAGTGGGCTCATTGACTTAGTCAATTATCTCAAGCTTGTCATCCACTTTTAGGATACTTAACCTTGGTCACAAGACCACTTGACCACCTAACCTAGGTCCAATTTCGTCCAAGACCATGTGGGGCGACCGTCTCGCCTCTCGTTCGTCCATAAAATTTCGTAACCCTCGTGGGCCCCACAAAACGTAAAATTTCTCGGGTGGGCCCTACGTGACCAAATCCGTAAAATAAATTTCCACAATGATAATAAATTCCATACTCCTCAAATAATGTATTCTGAGAATCTAATTCTCATAAATGAACATTTTTCCTTTCCGAAGTTGGGAAGATTTTTCCCTCGGAAAAACAATTCTTTCTTTCGTACCAATTTTCAAGTATTGTGTTCTCGCGTCTATTATATTATTCATGTCCTGGAATTACGGGGTGTAACACCTCTATGGGCAGACTTACATGACTTTATCGCATCGAGAATGGGTAGGCGTATATCTTTATGGCGGACTTACGTGACTTTGCTCGCGTCGAGAATGGGCCGGGAAGTATACCTTTATGGGAAGACTTATATGACTTTATTGCGTCCCATGAATGGGCCGGACAGTATACCTTTATGGGCAGACTTACATGACTTTATCGCGTCGAGAATGGTAGGCGGTATACTCTTTATGGCGGACATATATGACTTTATCGCGTCGAGAATGGTAGGCGATACCTTTATGGGCAAAATTACATAACTTTATCGCGTCACAGGAATGGGCCGGGAAGTATACCTTTATGGGCAGACTTATATGACTTTATCGCGTCCCAGAAATGGGCCGGGCAGTATACCTTTATGGGCAGACTTACATGACTTTATCGCGTTCCAGACTGGAAGTATACCTTCGTGGGAAGATTTTTATGAATTCGACGTGTCCCGCAAATGGGCCGGGTTACATTATCACGTATGGATAATCAAAGTGAACTCCAAAATGAGGCGTCCCTCCATAAAGGGCCGGATTATGTTATGCAAGATACGTAAGTTATATGTTTATGAACTTGATGATTTTTCCTAAGTATGTACGTAAGAATTTGACTATAACTCTTATTGAAAAATGGGAAAAGATAATAAAATGCGATTAAGTTCATGAGTTGTAATGACACAGTAGGATATGATATTTACCCTTTTTATACTTGCCCCTATCATTCTTTTGTACAATTATAATTTGTTTACTGTACCTTATTTCCGTTCCATATTCGGTACATGTTGTACTGACCCCTTCGGGGGGCTGCGTTCATGCCTGCAGGTATTAGGTACACAGGTTGGTGATCCTTGCTCTTAGAATCTCTGTTCAGTTTTGGGAAAAGGCTCCATTTACTCCGGAAGCTTATCTGTTGGTACGGTTTCCCTGAGGTTGTAGATTCATGTATGTTCAGGGGTATGGCGGGGCCCTGTCCCGTCACAGTTGTTATGTTAAAACTCTTAGAGGTTTATAGTCATATCTTGTGGGTCAGTTTGTAAAAGAAAGGAGGCAACTGCTTTCGGTTATGTATTTATATATCCAAGGAGATAGCCTTATCGGCTAACCTGTTGGTTATTCCTTATTGATTTTATTTATTTATTAAGAGTTTTATGTATGTTCCGCTGATTTTCTCTGATGTATACCTGTAAGGGTGCCCGGAGTAGGGCACGATCGCGAGTCGGTCGGAGTCGTGACAAAAGTGGTATCGGATCGATTAGTCCTCGGAAAGTGTCTGAGACCGTGTCTAGTAAGTCTTAGTTATCGGTGTGTTGTGCGCATACATAACAGGAGAATTGCAGACATTTAGGATTAGTTTCTATTTTCTCTTTACGAGATCGTGCGGTAGATGAAATTTGTCATATTAGGTTGAATCTCTCTGACCTATTCTTATATATCGATTATGCCTCGCGGAAGCGTCGAGGCCAGGAAGGGCAAGGCAGCGATGGGAGGCGCTAGTGGTACCTGAGAGGGTTACGATACTCGGGCCAGTTATGCACGAGGTTGTAGTCGGCGGCGAGTTGATTCTGGCGATATTAGAGGCGAAAACATTGCGACTCGGAGGTTCCGATGCAGAGCTTCGATTTGAAGCGGCGAGTTTAGAATTATGAAGAAGCGGTCGGGTTATTGGCTAGCATAGTGGTAGGCGGCCGGCGAGGAGCGAGTAGCTAACCCTAGGCCGACAGTTTGAGGATTGAGTTTTACGGGTTGTAGTCCACAGAGTTCTATGGTTCGAGATCGAGGATGATCCTCGGGAGTTCGTTGCGGATCATCGGACTATCACAGTACTTAGGGCCTCGGAGGCCGAGTCGGTGGTGCTAACTTCTGCAGTTCTGGCGATATTGCGTTGAGTAGTTTGAGTCATGGGAACTGTCGAGGGGTGTGGGTGCTCTTCCAGCAGTTTGGGATGAGTTCACAGAGGCCTTTCTTGATCACTTTTTGCCTCCTGAGATGAGGAGAGCCCGTGTTGATAGGTTCTTGACATTGAGGCAAAATGAGAGGACTGTCAGAGAGTACAACCTAGAGTTTGACTCATTGGCCAGATATGCGTTCACTATTGTGGCTGACATGGCGGACAGAGTTCACCGCTATGTGATGGGGCTAGACCGTTATATAGTTCTTTGCGTGCACAGGGTGGCCCTTGACGGTATGAATATTGCTAGAGATGCGAGCATATGCGAGGATTGAGGCGAGGAGATAGAGGACCAGCCAGGCCGAGGCCGGCCAGAGGCGGGACAACGAGGTTTGAGGAAATTTTGAGGCGGGCGGCCTCGTGAGCTAGGTCTATATTTCGGGCCGGTAGTGCTCCTCCGATTTTCGGCGGGGTTTCTGACCCGAGGAATGCGGCAGTAAGATCTCTGAAAGCGAGTGCCGAGGAGATGGGGTTCGATCGATCGAGGCCACTTTTGCCTCAATGCACGCGATGTGGTAGGTTCCGATGCAGGGTGTGTCGCGCCGTGCGGGTGCTTGTTTTCTTGTGGTCGTCTAGGCCATATGTTGAAAGTGTCCTTAGAGGTGGCGGTGGGACAACCTGATCTTTGGATCGATTGCGAGTTCTTCGCCTTGATAGCTAGGCGGGATGTTAAATGCCGTGGTGCGTGGCGAAGGTCGTGGTGGAAGTTCCCAGTTTTAGCGGTCCTTTGAACCGCCTATATGATTTCAGGTATATCTTTGACCCTTTAGAGACTTGTATGCATGATAAGGTTGTTGTATGTTTAAGTGTCATGAATGGATAATACTGAGATTATGTACGTATGCTAGAGTAAGTTGGAAGTACGAAAAGATAATCCTTTTAGGTCATGAATGGAGTAAATAGTGATGTTGCACACTTTGAATTTGTTTTCTCGTTTGACTTATGATGGATGGATATGCATGTGCGATGTATTAGGGCCATATGTGGCATAATTAGATTTCATTAAGTGTAGTTTTATGAGACTATACCGAGAAATGCTAGATTGAGCTCCGAAAGAACATTCAGGGACGAATGTTTCTAAGGGGGGAAAAATGTTACACCCCGTAATCCCAGGACATGTATATAAGAAAATACGTATGAAATTAGGACGTTAATATTTGAGACTTGTAGAATTTATCGGAATTTTGGAAATGTCGGGAAACGTAATATTACGATGAATGGGAGGGTGACATGTGTCACCCCCCTTGGATGGTCTTGGTCGAATGGACCAAGGGTAGAAAGGTCATTTGACCAAAGCAAAGATGAACAAGTCTTGCTAGCTCAAGCTTTAGTTTATTGACCAAGTCAAAGAGCCCACTTGGCTTGATATTTTAATCTCATGTATCCAAGCCACACATTTGTTCTAATCTAGACCTCAGTATTTGTTATATAAGCACACTACTAGCAAGACAAGATTCCCACACTTAGAAAATATTTCAAGAAAACTTGTTCATGCCAAGAGTGCTCTCGGGTTTGCCACTGTTTGCAAGATTTTTTTTTTTGTTTGTTGTCCACAATTCACAATACTTTAAACCAAGGTTCCTAAGGGTATTGTAAGGGTATCTCAATAGAAAGATCCCGGAAAAGTGTCGTTTCTGCATTAGTCGCAAGGTGAAAACCTAAGTCGCTTTCATAGGTTTGGATTGGAAATTGAAGGAAAGTTGTTTGTGAACTTCTAAGGGCTTCAAGTGGCAGATTGGAGTGTCAAGGAGAGGAGCTAAGTTGCTAAGGAGCGACTTTGAATCTTAAAGTTGGATTAAGGCTTGTCAAGGTAACAATCTTGTTCTCTTAGTGTTATAAGATTACATTTTGTTGTAGTTATACATTTTAACAAGCATGAGATATATGTATTAGAGATTTATAAGTGTTATGGATATTGGAAGACTAAATCCGAAATGACCTTGTTAGCCATTTGAAATTGAAATACAATTTGGTCGATAGTTAGAATCGTCGCATGTTATCTAATTGAAGATTGTAGTTGTTATAATCGATTGCGGCTATATAACATGTTAGACTAAACAACTTGGATTGAATAAGAGTTGGAAAAGACTTTGTGTTGTTGTACCTTAAATTGGCGAGAATGACATTGTCTTTTGGACTAGTTTGATATCAATTGTGGGGCAGAATTTTACACGTCTTGGTAGGCGTGTAATCCCCTTTTGTTAGCTACATTGTTGAGCCTTAAATGTGGCATGTTTTGTTATTAAATTCGGGCCTTGAAAAAGGTGAAAAAGTACGTAGAAACAAAGGAAGTGCTGTCCGATTTTCCGTAGAATTTGGTGACTTTACACTTAGAATATTCTACGTTTGAAGCTAGGAGTTGATAGACATGTTATGGTTATTATAGGTTGAAGTACTACGTATAGCGTATTCTACTTGAAAGATGGAATAGCTATCAAGGTTGAAGTACTTTGGAGCATTTTGCTGCTTGTCGATAATCGTCGCGAGGTATGTGAACCACTTCCTTCTTTTGGCATGTTCAACGTATGAAATATACATGTGGCGTTATTTCATAATTGCTTCTACTCTTAGAGGTTAAGAGGAACGTATGTTGATTTACTCTATGTAAAAGGTATGTCTAGGTTATCCTAAGTTCTTACCAAGTCTTATGGGGGATGTTGGTAAGAGTCGTTAGGAAGTATTTGTAGTCGCGTTGACTTTGCTAATTTACTGCACTAATGAGAATAAGTATTGAACAAGCCATTGCAGCGTTAATAAAAGAAAATGTATCGATAATCAATTATATTAAAATGAGTAGAATTCTCCATCTGCATAGAAACTAAGATAAGACAAAATTGTATTACATTTTCTAGATCATGGCTGCTTTAATAAGATCGTTATAAGCAGTATATCTATTCCTGACTCGTAAAAGTATATGTTACTTAATTTAAAAGAGTTTATGTTATGAAGTTTTAAGACTATGAACCTTGATTTCTTAAAAGGTTATGAGACTTTATTTTTCAAGTTATGAGACTTGATTCTTAAAGGAAGGAATGACTTGATCTAAAAAGTTTGGTTGCCATGAATTATTTCAAAAGTTAAGCGGCTTGATTTCAAAAGGGAATGTAACTTGAGTTTTCAAAAGAAGAAGTTTATGGATTTAAAAAAAGAGAAGGAGTTTATGATTCTTTTTAAGTATGTATGTACGTAGTACTTTTAGGTTTAATTTTCCCTAATGTAAAAAAAGAAATAAAAGTGCCTTAAGTTCTCTAAAGTGAAAGGTTGTTATAATAGCTTTATGGGAAGTTGTTATAACAACTTAGGAAGAAGTGAAAAAAATGATTAAAATGTTATGTAAAGAGGACTTTATCGCGTCCCAGGAATGGGTCGGGCAGTATACCTTTATGGGAAGACTTACATGACTTTATCGCGTCCCAGGAATGGGTCGGGCATTATACCTTTATGGGCAGACTTACATGACTTTATCGCGTCCTAGGAATGGGTCGGGCAGTATACCTTTATGGGCAGACTTATATGACTTTATCGCGTCCCAGGAATGGGTCGGGCAGTATACCTTTATGGGCAGACTTACATGACTTTATCGCGTCCCAGGAATAGGCCGGGCAGTATACCTTTATGGGCAGACTTATATGACTTTATCGCGTCCCAGGAATGGGTCGGGCAGTATACCTTTATGGGCAGACTTACATGACTTTATCGCGTCCCAGGAATGGGCCGGGCAGTATACCTTTATGGGTAGACTTATATGACTTTATCGCGTTCCAGGAATGGGCCAGGAAGTTGTTACACCCCAGAATTTCAGGATATGTTTATAAGAACGTACGTAAGAACTCAAAAGTGTTAAGATTTTAGACGAGTGAAAATTTATCGGAATTATGGAAATGTCGGAAAACGAAATATTGCGACGAACGGGAGGGCGACACGTGTCCCCCTTTACTTGGTCTTGGACGAAATATACATGGGTAAAGTGGTCATTTGACCAATGTTAGGATGAACAAGTCTTGCAAAGACTTAAGCGACATTGTTGACTAAAGTCGAGGGCCACAGGAAGCGATCCTTGTGAAATGCATCCAAGCCACCCATTTGTTTTAATCTTAACCCTTCCTTGTGTTATATAAGCTTTCTAGTAGCAAGAGTAGTTCCCACACTTAGTCATTTTTCAAGAAAATATTTGAAGAACTCTAGAGGGCTCTCGGCTTTAGAGGGTTTCAAGAGAGAATTTTTTTCAATTGTTGTCCAATAATTCCCATACTTTAAACCAAGGTTCCTAAGAGTATTGTAAGGGTACCTCAATAGAAATATCCCAGAAAAGTGGCATTTTCGTATTAGTCGCAAGGCGGAAAGTTAAGGAGTTCTTCAACTTTGAAGTTGGAACTTGAAGATAAGTTCTTCATAAGCTTCTAAGGGTTTCTTGGAGTGGATTGGAACGATGAAAAGTGGAGCTAAAGTTGCTAAGGATCGACTTGTAATCTTGGATCATATTTGGGCTAAATGAGGTATAATCTTTATCTTACTTTTGTAATTGAAGATTCCATGTTATGATAAGTTATAAGTGATCATGTGATATGTGTTATGAAGATTGATAAGTGTTATGGAAGTTTAGAAGCTCAAATCCGAAAATGACATGTTGAGTCATTTGAAATTGAATTACAATTTGGTCGTTAATTAGAATCGTCGCATATTACCTACTTGAAGATTGTAGTAGTTATAATCAATTGCGGCTTGATAACATGTTACTAAACAACTTGAATTGAAAAGGAAATTGGAAAGGTTGATATGTTGTTACATCTTTGGCCGAATTGACATTTGTAGTTTGGACTAGTTTGATATAAATTGTGGGGCGAAATTTTGCACGTCTTGTAGGCGTGTAATCCCCTATTGTTAACTTCATTGTTGAGCCTTAAATGTGGCGTTTTTGGTTATTGAATTCGGCCTTGAAAAAGGTGGCAAAGTATGTAGAAACAAAGGAAGTGCTGTCCGATTTTCCGTAGAATCTAGTGACTTTGCACTTAGAATATTCTACGTTGAAGCTAGAAGTTAATAAACGTATTATGGTCATTATAGGTTGACATACTACGTACGGCGTATTGGACTTAGCAAGTGGATTAAACCGAAGAGGTATGTGGAACTTTCTTATCTCTTGAGCATGAATAAGTTGTAAATGTATAGTACGGTGAGCGTCTGAGATTTTGACAATCTAGTCCATTTGATATCCTTGGCTTATTTTAAGAATGTCCAA
Organism: Przewalskia tangutica; assembly: GCA_029844215.1. NCBI lineage: Eukaryota > Viridiplantae > Streptophyta > Magnoliopsida > Solanales > Solanaceae > Przewalskia > Przewalskia tangutica. The sequence goes on along the minus strand of CM056721.1, from coordinate 64,451,781 downwards.
GTTGGTTGAAAGTATTTTTGATACTTGTTTTGTTGGAAAGTTTAAGCCTCTTGGTTATAAAGAAGAATGTAAGTTTCTAAGGTATAAAGCTAGTATAACGGCTTTATGGAAAGTTGGTTATAATAGCTTTATGGAAGGTTAAAAAGAGTGATTTACTCTAAGTAATTTAAGTATGATAAATGACTTGAAATAATGAAAGGCAAATTGATTAAAGGCATCAATTGCTTAAAGTTTTAAAAGAAAGAAGTCACTTGATTTAGAAGCCTATAATTGTATTTCTAAAAGGTATTGTGACTTGTCTTGAAAAGTAGTTATGACTTGATACTATGGTTATTAGTATCTTGGAAGTTTTGTATGAAAACGAGTCATTTTAAAAGAGTAGAAGTACGTAGTACTTTGGGTTAAATTCCCGGATTTTTATAATGACATGTTAGTGCCTTAAGTAAACTAAAAATGAGAGTGTACATGTATAAGACTAATAAGAAGTTAGGGGATTTCTTAACTTGCTTATATATGGTATGATAAGCCGGTAGTTCTTATGTTATGTATGATAAGCCGGTAGTGCTTATGTTATTTGTGATAGCCGGTTTGTGCTAGTGGTATGTTATTCATTACGGGGTCATTCTGTCACGACCCGTTCCGGGGCCCGTGACTGGTGCCTTACCCGGGCACCCAAGTAGTCATACATCAGAGTAATCAGCGGAACATAAAAACAATACATGAAACAAATGTGAAAAGAGACACATTTTACCTGAGAGAAAATCGCCTTTTGGCATATATATAATTACAAAGTTGAACAGTTTAATCCTTTTTACAAACCACACTTGTGATTACTCACGGACCTACAAGATTTTTACAACAACTATGGCGGGACGGCCCGCCATACCACGAATGTACAAGAACCTACGGACTCGAGGGTAACATACCAAAAGATAAGCCTCAGAAAGCGGGCTTCAATCTGTTGAAATGTGATCCTATGGCGGGAATCGGCGGTAGATGTACCTCTCTACTGCGGCGTGAGCGGCCCCGAGGAGGTCGATCTGGTACCAGTATGTGGCGAAAATCGTAAATGAAATCATAATAGTCTATATAAAGCGGAGACATGTATGATAAGCAAACTCTGTACACACATATAACGATTATATCAAGTCGAGGACTCGCGCTCAGTCGTTACTCGAATATAATTATGGGTCTCGCCCATGCATCAATCATGCGTGGAATACCTTCCCATTAGGCGATCTATGATATGATAACCCCAAGTACACTGAACACCGAGTCCTACGATGCCAAGCGTACTAACAATACTATACAGCAAACCACGAAGGCGACACGGGGCGTCTGGCCGACTACGGATACGAGGCGTTCACGTGGTGGCCAGGGCAATCACGAGGAGCTAACTACCGGTACCAAGGCCGTATCACGAGACCGTCCTACTGTTGAGCGGGGCAAGTGCGAGGATAACTACAGTACAGGCGAATCGACCACGAGATGGGGCAAGTCTGGCCGACCACGGATACGAGGCGAGCGGTAAAACCTCGTGGCGAGCTAGTCCGTGGAATAACACTATCAGCGAGGCGTGCGAGTGGAATTCTCCGTCGCTGTGCGTCGAGTAAGTTCTCGACAAGTCAGCAGGCCTCCATGAGAGGCGGTACTATAGAAACACAACTCTTGCGCAATGAAGGCTATCGCGATAAGCATAGGCAAGTTATACCTGACTCGAGGTACTTTCGTTTTATGTCAAAGTCAGGGTTTTAACCTAAGTACTACGTCGTTAAATTCCTTTTAAAGATCCGTTTCTTTTACAAAGGTCACGATGCAGTAGTATAAAAATAGAGTGACTAACATTGTTAAGTAAACCAAAACACTTCCCTTTGTAAAATCAAGTAACACATTATTTTCCAAACGTTCAAGTTTGCCTAATTTCAAATGCTCAAGTTTCTCATTTTCGAAAAGGTTTCGTAGTTCATAGTTTTAATCCTTTAAAACAATTTGAGGAACATATGCCTTATGTGTGAGTAGGTTATTCTTGTTCATAATCAATCTTATTAAGCAGCCATGATCTAGGAAATGTAATATCATTTTGTCTCATCTTAGCTTCTATGCAGATGGAGGTTTCTACTGGTTTTAATAATACTTCATTATTCAATACATTTCCCTTTATTAGCGCTGCAGTGGTTCGTCGATACTCATTCTCATTCCCGACATCAGTAAAACATTATTCTTTAAAAACCAAGTACTCATTACTCACGAATGAGGTTTCATACTTCTTAACAACTTTCATACCCATTTAATTAAGTTAAGTCTCTTATCTTATAAGATCAAGTCTCTTAACTTCTAAAATCAAATAACCATTCTTTTTATCTCTCTTACGTCGTTATACCTAACTTCATAACGCACGTACGTCTACCGTACTATATATATATATATATATACTTTTAAAATATCATGCTCAAGAGTATAGGAAGAATCACATACCTCGCGACGATTATCGACTATTAGCAAAACGCTCCACGGCTATAACCCGGCTAGCCTTGTCCACCTTCCAAGTAGTACATGCTACTCGCAGAACATTCAACGAAAGGTTATAAGTCTCTGTAAATACGGTCTATGTAAATGCAGTTTAATCTTACTTATATTCTTACGATGTGATTTGATTCAAGTCTTTTTGTAATATCCTTCTATTACGGTTCAATTCTCTTATGAATCTTATATTCATTTCTATACAACTACAGTATGTAATTTCCAATTCTGATAGAAGGATAGGATTATTTACCTCGGTAAGCCCAAAATTATCCAAGTATATATGTCGATCTGGCGGCGTTTAGCTCTACTACAGGCGCTCGACCGCTCCAAACAACCCTTAGAAGTTCTACGCAACTTCTTCTAAATACTTCAACCGGCTATGAAGATTTTCCTTAGGGTTTCGTTTTTGTGACTGAGGGGAAGTATAATAGTATTTCTGGGCTTTTCGTATAGAGGTAACCTTGGGAATACTACAAGGTATATGGGCTAGAGTATTTTGGCATTATAATAATACTTGGAGAGTATTTCTACCAAGAGGGGGGTGTATTTATACGAAAACAACTAGGCAAGGGGTACTTTCGGCCACGCGGCTGGGAGGGGTACCTGCGACGAAGGCTTCTCGAGGGTGGAGGGTGCTCTTGGGCGAGAACCGCGAAGGGGATTTGAGACTTTGGAAAATGTCTAAGTGGGGATGAAGAAGTTCAGCAACTAAGGGGGGTATTTATAGGACAACGAGGGTCGAGATGAAGCCAAGTGCAAGGCAAGTGTAGGGTGTGGATTGACCATGTGTACCTTATCCATCTACCACACCAGCTATCACAAAATATCCTACCTAACGAAGACCCCATTTAGTCCCTCAGCCCGCGCAATCACGCATGATGTGAGGGTGACACATGTCACCCTCCGTTGATCAAAATGTTTCATCTCTCGGAAAAATCCATAAAAATTATAAATGACATAGCCGTATTTTCCCGCCATGAAATCTTGTAAAGCGTTTAGTCGAAAAGCGATTCTTTTCGGTACTTGTGTACAAATTTCGAATCTTGCCAACCTTAAGGCTTAAATTTTTATCGTCGCCCTCGTACATACTGCGGAAATCTGAGGTATAACATTCTCCTCGCCGAAACATTAGTCCGAATGTTCCTTCTCAGGCGGATAACGATAAAGTTCCTCTAACAAGTTGCCAGCGCCACGCTGCCACGAATAACACTGCGTACCGCCTTCGCCTTTACGTCGTGCCGCCACCGAACAACGAACTCTTCTAGTATCGTACCACACTTGATCATCGCGGTTCCCAAAACTTTGGAGTCACCACCTCGAACTTGGTCATCTTACTAGCCTCGATCCCTTAAGACCATTCCGGCCTTGCGATCCGGCGGTCGAACATATCCACGAACTTCATCGATGGTCATCTAAACTTGGGCACTAGCACCTCGTGACCTACCACCTGGCGGGACCACCTCGAACTGACCCAACCGGCGGACTCTGAGTTGACCGCCATGGCTGACCCTACCCAGCAACGCGTGAGCTCTTGTTTCCGATCCGGAACAAACTTACCTATCTGGTCATGAAAGCTACCACTTCCATTTTACCTGACTCACGGAATTATCCCTGATAGATTTATCATAAACCAAGTATTTGACAAAGACTAGCAGTAAAATCTTTTATTCAAGTCGGCACTTATATCTAAGGTCTCAGCGTGTAATATTCTAAGGTTCATACCTTGACCCCACTTATTCTTTCAACTATCCGTGTCTCTAAACCCTGATACCGCAAAGCTATCATGCATAGCACTCAACATACAATCATTGTATCACGCATGCAAAACTACAGAGGTTAAGGATATACACGAAAAGATAGGCGGTTCAAAGGACCGCTAAAGCGAGAACTTTCACGCGACCTCTGCCGGCTGCCGGTATATGAACATCACCTAGCTATGGAAGGTGAAGAACATGGCCGATCTCGTAGTGCGTGCTATCCTACGGTGCTACCCACAGTGGACGATCTCTCGCCGGATAGCCTGTTGGCGCAGAATAACAATCCCCCAGTTAGTCGACACTCTCCCTTATGAAGTTTTCCCTGCGGCACGCTGAGACAAGAGGCGACCTCATCCGGTGAGCACTCCTGCTCCGAAAATCGAGACACAGGAGCCACGACGCTCTGAATACTCTGGATGCCCGGAAGATTGGGGAGGAGCACTCTGTCCTGGCGGAGCGCATAACTGGTCTGCTTGAGGCGGTCCGCCTCGAAAGTCGCCAAAAGACCACTGCTGTTACGGCCTCTTACTGCGATCTCGGTCGTTCCGTCGACCTCTCGCTCCTCGCGCAGTCGTAAGCTGCATGCGGGCAATGTGCATGCCCGGTTGAAGAGCTACACCCGAACAAGCCTCTGCTAAGTAGTCATCTAACCCGGTAACGTAGCGGTGTACTCTGTCCTCCATACTAGCTACTAACGCGAGGACGTATCGAGCCAATGAGTCGAACTCCACATTGTACTCGACGATGCGTCGATTACGCGACACCAAAAATCTGCCGGCGAGCCCTCTTCATCTGTGGAGGCAAGAAGTGTGCAGAAATGCCTCACGAGAACTTCGTCCCGTATAGTGGAAGTGCATTCTCTCCGGGACAGCTCGCGAATCAAACGATCATTGCGGTATCACGCGCGATCGATGACTCGGACCAGCGGCTCGGTCTCAGTGCCTTGATCACTCTCGCGATCTGCGTAGCTGGCGTCGGATGAACTCCTGCGGATCATCCTCGGGCCTCGACCCGTAAAACTCTGGCGGCTGACTCGGAAAATCCCGTAGCCTCGAACTATCGATCTAGGGTGAACGGCTTTGGTGCTCTTTGGGCTGCTGCGTACAACCTATCCTCGAAGTCAGCCTGACCACGGCGATAACTGAGCCGACTCGCGTAACCCGTCTCCTGCTCCGGTGTGGGGTGGAGGCTCAGTCTTGTGGTCTCTGTAGAGGCTGCCATTGCTCTGCTCGCGACTCACTCTGCCTTGCCGCCAGGCGGGTTGCCTTGCGGAGGCATGGCGGTAAAGGAAAGGAATACGTCGAGAGGGTCCGACATCACACGACTCTACAGGCACGATCTCGGAATGAGAAGAATGAAACCAATCCTAAATGTCCTATAGCCTCACGATTATAGATGTGGTGCCTGACACAGATAATCAAGACTACTGAACGATGCGTGCAGACACTTTCAGAGGATTAAGCGCTCGATACTACTTTTGTCACGACCGTTAGGGCGTGGTAGTGCCTACGGGCACCAGTAGTCATACATCAGTGTCAGTAATCGAACATAAAAACAATACATGAAACAAATGTGAAAAGAACACATTTTACGAGAGAAAATCGCCTTCGGCGTATATATAATTACAAAGTTGAGCAGTTTAATCCTTTTTACAAACCACACTTGATAGTGCTCTGAGACCTCTAGGATTTTTACAACAACTATGGCGGGACGGGGGCCATACCCAGATGTACAGAACCTCTGGACTCGGGTAACATGCAAAAGATAAGCCTCAGAAACGGAGCTTCAATCTGCTGAAATGTGATCCTATGGCGGGAATCGGCGGTAGATGTACCTCTACTGCGGCGTGAGCAGCCCAGGAGAGTCGATCTGGGTACCAGTATGTGGCGAAAATCGTAAATGAAATCATAATAGTCTATATAAGCGGGAGACATGTATGATAACCAAACTACGGTACCTGCGTATATATGATTATATCAAGTCGGGGACTCGCGCCCTCAGTCATTACTCAAATATAATTATGGGTCTCGCGCCATGGCATCAATCAATCGTGCGTGGAATACCTTCGCCATTGCTGGCGATCTATGATATGATAACCCCGAAGTACACACGAACACCAAGTCCTACGATGCCAAGCGTACTAACAATACTATACAACCAAACCACGAAGGCGACCTGCAGGCGAAATCTGGCAGACTACGGATACAAGGCGGTCACGTAGGTGGCCGGGCAAATCTGAGGCTAACTACGGTGCGAGCGTATCACGAGACTTACGTCACTACTGAGCAGGGCAAGTCGAGGGCTAACTACCAGTACGAGGCGAATCGACGAGGCGGGGCAAATCTGGCCGACCACGGATACCAAGGCGAGCGGTAAAACCTCATGGAAGCTAGTCCATGGAATAACACTATCAACGGGGCGTGCGTGGAATTCTCGTCGCTGTAGCTGCGTCGAGTAAGTTCTCAACAAGTCAAGCCCTCGTGAGAGGCGGTACTATAGAAACACAATTCTTGCACAACAAAGGCTATCACGATAAGCATAGGCAAGTTATACACAACTCGAGTACTTTCATTTTATGTCAAAATGCGGGTTTAACCTAAAGTACTACGTCGTTAAATTCCTTTTAAAGATCCATTTCTTTTACAAAGGTCACCGATACCGTAGTATAAAAATAGAGTGACTAACATTGTTAAGTAAACCAAAACACTTCCTTTGTAAAATCAAGTAACACATTTATTTTCCAAGCGTTCAAGTTTGCCTAATTTCAAATGCTCAAGTTTCTCGTTTTGAAAAGGTTTAGTAGTTCATAGTTTTAATCCTTTAAAACAATTTGAGAACATATGCCTTATGTGTGAGTAGGTTATTCTTGTTCATAATCAATCTTATTAAGCGACCATGATCTAGGAAATGTAATATCATTTTGTCTGCATCTTAGCTTCATGCGGATGGAGGTTTCTCTTGGTTTTAATAATACTTCATTATTGATACATTTCCCTTTATTAAGCGTATGATGGTTAAATCGATACTCGTTCTCATTCCCGACATCAGTAAAACATTATTCTTTAAAAACCAAGTACTCATTACTCACGAATGAGGTTTCATACTTCTTAACAACTTTCATACCCATTTAATTAAGTTAAGTCTCTTATCTTATAAGATCAAGTCTCTTAACTTCTAAAATCAAATAACCGTTCTTTTTATCTCTCTTACGTCGTTATACCTAACCGTAAAGCGATTATAACTTTTAAAACCAAGCATTACTCTTCATTTTAAAGGTTTCTTATTTCTTTTGAAATACTTGATTCTTTATTATTAGGGCTTAAGTCAAAGACATTGTAGATAAACTACGTTCGATTAACGCGTCGTCTCTGTACTATATATATATATATATATATACTTTTAAAATATCATGCTCAAGAGTATAGGAAGAATCACATACCTCGCGACGATTATCGACTATTAGCAAAAGCGCTCACGGCTATAACTTGGCTAGCCTTGTCCACCTTCCAAGTAGTACGTGCTACTTTCGCGAACATTGACGAAAGGTTATAAGTCTCTGTAAATACGGTCTATGTAAATGCAGTTTAATCTTACTTATATTAACTTACGATGTGATTTGATTCAAGTCTTTTTGTAATATCCTTCTATTCTGATTCAATTCTCTTCTATGAATCTTATATTCATTTCTATACAACTACGATATGTAATTTCCAATTCTGATAGAAGGATAGGATTATTTACCTCGGTAAGCCCAAAATTATCCAAGTATATATGTCGATCTGGCGACGTTTAGCTCTACTACAGGCGCTCGACCCGCTCAAACAACCCTTAGAAGTTCTACGCAACTTAACTTCTTAATGACCGGCTATGAAGATTTTCCTTAGGGTTTCGTTTTGTGGTGAGGAAGTATAATAGTATTTACGGGCTTTTAGTATAGAGGTAACCTTGGGAATACTACAAGGTATATGGGCTAGAGTATTTTGGCATTATAACAATACTTGGAGAATATTTCTACCAAGAGGGGGTGTATTTATCTGAAAACAACTAGGCGAGGGGGTACTTTGGCCACACCACTAGGAGGGTACCTGCTCGGCGATGCTTCTCAGGGGAGGGTGCTCTTGGGCGAGAACCACAAGAAGGGGGATTTCAAGACTTTGGAAAATGTCTAAGTGTGGATGAAGAAGTTCATCAACTAAGGGGTATTTATAGGACAACGAGGGTCGAGATGAAGCCAAGTGCAAGGCAAGTGTAGGGTGTGGATTGACCGTGTGTACCTTATCCATCTGCCACACCAACTATCACAAAATATCCTACTAACCAAGACCCCATTTCGTCCCTTCAGCATCCACGCCCGATGTGAGGGTGACACATATCGCCTCCGTTGATCCAAAATGTTTCATCTCTCGGAAAAATCCATAAAATTATAAATGACATAGCCGTATTTTCCGCCCTTGAAATCTTGTAAAATGTTTAGTCAAGCGATTCTTTTCGGTACTTGTGTACAAATTTTGAACCTTGCCAACCTTAAGGCTTAAATTTTTATACGTACGCCCTCACGTACATACTCTGGAAATACGGGGTATAACACATTCCCCGGGTTTGTGGCATTTGTATATTAGTGGATTTGCTACCCGTGATGCGAGAATACCTCATGCGGGTCGTAAGGGCTTATGCGGGTGAAATAGTCCCGTGCGGGCGGATCGATCCTATCACGAGGAATACCTCATGCGGGTCTACCACGACCTATGCGGGCGGATCTGCCTATCACGAGGAATACCTCATGCGGGTCCACGACCATTGCGGTGAAATAGTCCCGAGTAGGATTGCTTAATGATCTTTGCGGGCGGGTGGTCTGCTTTGATCGTGAGCTTCCTATTTTATGTTGTAAGTATACTCTTATTTGCTCTCATTGTTAGTAAGGCCGCGATTATGCTTAATTGAGCTATCATACATGTCTCGGTTTATTATAGACTTATGATTTCATTCTGATGCTTCGATTTCACATATTTGGTATCGTTATCTTGACCTCGCTGGAAATTGCGTTAAATCTGCGTGTAGAGTACGTATTCTTTGGTCCTCGCTCTTAGGATCCTTTGTGTTGAGAAGCTCCTTTATTTCGGAGGCTTATTGTTACACCCCGTAAGTCCAGGACATGTATAATAGAATGAATGTATGTAAGGAATCAAGACTTGAAAATTGATGCGAAAAGGAAGAATTGTTTTTCGTGGGAAAATCTTGAGCGTCGGAAAGGAAAAATGTTCGTTGTTGAGAATTGGATTCTCAAAATGCATTATTTGAAGAGTATGGAACTTATTAACATTATGGAAATTTATTTTTCTGGTTGGTCATGTGGGGCCCGCAGAAATTTCGTTTTGTGGGGCCAGAGGTTACAAAATTTTATGTCGAATGAGAGGGTGACCGTGGCACCCCACACTTGTTCTTGGTCGAATTTTGCAAGGCTAAAATGGTCATTTACCATGGTGGAAGATAAGTCTTGCTAAGCTTGAGATTGTTGACCAGTCGAAACTTGTCGACAGCTATTATCCGTATGATCTTCATCTTAGCCACCCGTTTGTTTAAGTCTAAGCCATCGATGTGTTATATAAACACTACTAGTGCAAGACTAGTCTTAAACACTTAGAAAAAATTAGAGAATGCTTGTGCTAGCTTAGAAGCTCTCGGGTTCAAGGCCATTCCAACAAGAAAATTTTGTAGTTTTGATCCATTAGCCACAATACTTTAACCCAAGGTCCCTAAGGGTATTGTAAGGATATCTCAATAGAAAGATTTCGGAAAAACGGCGTTTCGTATTAGTATAATGGCGGAAACTTAAGGAGTTCTTCAACTTTGAAGTTGGAACTTGAAGATGGGTTCTTCATAGGCCTCTAAGGAGTGCTTGGAGAGGATTGGAACATAAGTAAAGGAGCTAAGAATTTGCTAAGGAGCGACTTTGAATCTTGGAAATTTTAAGGGCTTATAAAGGTATAATTCTTGTCGTTTTAGTAATTAAGTTTACTTATTGTTGTAGCTATGGATATTAGCAAGCATGAGATATATATTATGTACTTGGATAAGTATATTGGCTATTGGAACCCTAATCCGAAAACTAGCATGTTTAGCCTTAAGATTACAATTCAAGTTGATTATTCGTTTAAGACGTCGCATGATTGTATAAAGAAGGAAATTGTAGTCGTTGAAGTTGTTTATGACTATATAACATGTTAGACCTTAGAACTTGGAATTGGAAAAGAATTGGAAAAGACTTTGAGTTGTTGGTTATAAGTTGGTCGAGAATGACTTGGATTTTAAATTACTTGGTATGAATTGTGGGGCGGAATTTTACACGTATTGTGAGGCGTGTAATCCCCTTTGTTTGGTTGTTGTTTTGAGCCTTAAAAGTGGCGTGTTGGTTATTGTATTCGGCCTTGAAAAAGGTGGCAAAGTGAGTAGAAACAAAGGAAGTGCTGCCCGATTTTTCGTAGAATTAGAGACCGTATACTTAGTATTATTCTACGTTAGAGACTAGAAGTTAATAGTCATGTTGTGACCATTATAGGTTGACAATTCTACGTGCGGCGTATTCGGCTTAGCTTGTGGATTTAGCCGAAAAGGTATGTGAACTATCTCCTCTTCTAGCATGATTCCTTAAGATAAAGAAAGTATGTCCTACTCCTTAAATGATCCATTCCTTGGTTGTATTTGGATTGCATAAAATAGAAATTGTTCTATGTACTTCCTTGATGGTACTTTGATGTTTAAATTGTAAGTTGTGTAATCCATTGCCTTAGTGAAGTTGGATTCTTAAAAGTGAAAGTATTTTTTTCTTAAAAGTACATGGAGTCATGAAAAGGAAGTGGTTTCCAAACCTTTTGGCTAGTGCCTTAGTTCCAAAACCTAAATGGTCGCTTTAATGACTTTAGGGGAGTCAAAGGAGTGATTTACTTAATTGTTTTAAAAGAGGAGAAATGACATGATTTAAGAGAAGTAACTTGTTTTAAAGGTATGAGTTACTTGAGGTTTAAAAGTAGAAGAAACTTGTTTTCTATATATTAAGAGACTCGAAGTATTTTTGAAAGCTAAGAAACTTGATTTGAAAGTTTGTGATACTTGGTTTTAAGTATAAGTCTCTTGGTTATAAAATGTCACGACCCGATTAAGACGTGTTAGTGCCTACCGGGCACCACTAGTGATACAACATTGTCAGTAATGTGGAACATAAAGCGATACAAGACATATTATGAAATATGAAACAATAATCGAGAAAAACTTGCCTTTGGCATATATATAAACAACAACTTTTTCAACATGAGCAGTTTAATCCTTTTTACAAACCACACTTGTGGTACTACTGGACCTCTGAAATTATCGACAATAATGGCGGGACGGGGCCCGCCATACCACGAATGTAAACACCTACAACAACAGAGAACTATACCAGATAAGCCTCGAACAGCGGGCTTTGCCAAATGACTGTGACCCTAAGGCGAGGATCGATGGCGGGTGTACCTTTACTGCGGCGTGAGCGCGGCCCGAAGGAGTCGATCTGCAGTGCAAGTATGTGAAACTAAAAATCACGTAAATGAAATCATAATAGTCTATAAAGCGGGAGACATGTATGATAACCAAACTACGATTCACAATAATAGCGATCGTGTCAAGTCGAGGACTCGCGCCCTCAGTCATCACTCAAATATAACAATGGGTCTCACGCCCGCGACATCAATCATGCCGTGGAATACCTTCGCCATGCCGGCGATTTATGATATAAAAGCACCGAGGAACACGCATGAACACGAGTCCACGTGCCGTATAACTGCGTGCGGGGTAAATGCGAAGGCATAGCCAGGCTACTAACGCCACGGTACCAACAAGGTCGTGAGCGTATCATAAGATCTGTCTGAGGCCGTCACGTGATCAAAGTGACCACTTGCACGCGGTATCTAATGTGCGCGTCTAGCCACGGAACTTTCGCGACTCGCGTAGGCCAATCAGATCGGCCCGCGTGAGGTATAACCCGCGTCGGTAGCTACTCCCCGGCGTCACGGACTCGCCGTCGCGTAGCCCGAGGACGCGTGACCACGAGGGCGCGTCTGACACGGAACTCCGCGATTCGCGCCGGCCCTGGACGCGTAGGTAGTCTCGAATCATAGGTCCGTCGACCGCTGAGTCTACCCGCGTGGAGGCGGCAACCGGAATCATCTCGAGATGAGTGATGTATAATACTATCATAACGACTTATCGTTAAACAACATAAGCCTGACAAAGGAAAAACCCCTTTACCTGAACATCACGAGATACTAACACGTAGCATCCTGGCATGTTTACTTATCAAATCAACAAGAAAGTATTACAAGGCTATCACAAACCAACACAATCAAGTTATACACACGAGGTACTTTCTACTATATGCTAACAAGTTAGGGTTTTATCCCCGAAGTACTTCATACATTAACTCTTTAAAAGATCGTTACTTTCACAAAGTCACCTGATACGTAGTATATGAAAATAGAGTGATTATCTTTTGAAGTAAATCAAAACACTTCTCTTTGTAAAACTCAAGTAACAACATTATTTTCCAAGCGTCGAGTTTGCCTAATTTCAAATGTTCATGTTTCTTATTTAGAAAGGTTTAAGTAGTTCATAGTCTTATTCATTTAAGAATATAATTCTCTTTTAAACTATCAGAAACATAAGTCTTATATGTGAGTAGGATATTCTTGTTTACAACAATCTTATTCAATGACCATGATCTAGGAAATATCATTTTGTCTCGTCTTAGCTTACATGCGGATGGAAGTTTCTCTTGGTTTTAATAATACTTAATCTGTCAAAACATTTCCTTTTATTAGCAGCTGCGGTGGTTTGTCGATACACGTTCGATTTCCAAAATCGGTAAAACATTCTTAAGGCGTTATACCTAACTTTCCATAAAGCTAGTATAACTCTTAAGTTTTCAAAACAAATCAAGTATTACCTCTTAACAAAATGAATCAAAAACCTTTTGAAATACTTGAGTTCTTTTATTAACACATAACAAGCGGTTATAGTTCAAATCGATTTACCCTTTAAAAACCACAGTATTTTCTTACCAACGTAAAATTTGTTATAACGACTTCCCATAAAGCGTTATAACACTTTATGTTTTAAACAATCAAATACATTTTAGCACGTATGCGTCTCCGTACTACATAATTCACACGTATCATCTTTGGAAGAGATAGGAAGAGGTTCGCGTACCTCGCGGCAGTATCGACTAATAGCAAAAGCGCTCAGTACTTCCAGTCGGCAACTCCTTTAAGCCAAGTAGATCGCGCCTGCGTAGTACTCGACCTATAAGGCCACGGTGACATTAATATTTAGGTCCGCCGTAGAACATTCTGAGAAAATTGGCACCACCACACATGGCGTAAATCTCTCTCTATCGGTAGGCTACGAAGCCAACGGGGTTATCGTCTAACCCTACGGGTACAATTCTACTCCGCGGTACTACTACAAGTCTCTTATGTCTGACCTATGTAATTCTGATTCGGTATTCTTCTTTAAATTCGGGCTTAAAGTCGCGAACATTGCGTAAGTATTGTCGAGCTTAAGTCAAAAGACATTGCGATAACTACGTTCGATTCTATATATAGTATACTTGACTATATAATCTAACAACGTGTAATTTCCAATTACAATAGGGGACAAGATATTTACCTCGATAAGCCCGTAATTATCCAAGTATAAAGTCGATCTGGGCAATCGTTTAGCTCGACTCAAGTGCGCTCGACCAGCTCCAAACTACCGCCAGAAGTTCTAACCAACTTCTACATACTACTCCGACAAACCATGGAGATTTTCCTTAGGGTTTCGATTTGGTGGTAGTGGGAAGTATAATAGTATAAGCGGGCTTTTCGTATAAGTATAACCTTAGAATACTACAAGGTATATGGCTAAGGTAATTTGGGCATTATAACAATACTTTTGAGAGTATTTCTACCGAGAGGGGTGTATTATACGAGACAACTAGGCTGGGGTACCCACGGCCTTCTGAGGAGGGGAGAGGGCTCTCGGCGAGGGACACTTTCAAAGGGAGAGGGCTCTTGGGCGAGAGTCGACAAGAGGGAGAGGAGGATTTTAACACTTAGGAACATTTAGGAATGGATGAATAAGTCTTCAAAGGGATGGGTATTTATAGGCCAAGTGAAGGCGACGATGGCGAATTGAGCCAAGTGCTACCTGAGTGTAAGGCGAGATTCGCCCAAGTGTCCGCCAACCAACTAACACACAAATATCCTACCAACTCCATGACAAAAATGACCAACTTTCGGCCAGCTTGACCCAAGGTGTTCAATGAGAGGGTGACAAGTGTAAGCCCTCTTGTTGATCAAAATGTTTCGTCTCTCGGAAAAATCCATAAAAATAAAATATGGCATAGCGGAAATTCCCTACGAAAGTGAAAGCGTTTAGCGAAAGCGACTCTAGCAGGGTGTTGTGCACAAAATTAAATCGGCGACCTCTTTCTCAAGTTCAAATTTTCTCGTCGTCATACGTGCATACTGCAAATACGGGTATAACATTCTCCCTCGCGAAACGTTCGTCGAATGTTCCTTACAGAATCTCAAAACAAGCGTCGCCCGATATAGTCTTCACTACCGTACTTACGAAACAATCACGCCCTGATAGCCCACGAAACAAGCTGCAAAATACTTACGTCAGTCGAGAATCACCTCTATCATCGCCTGGCCTCTCTCGGGTCTAAAATATACTTCGCCGCGCCTCTCCTTACAAAAGAAATGATCACATCTATGCTCGCCATACATGCTCGCTTCTTCCGATACCACTTTTGTCACTTTGCGCGAGGTTCTAGTGTCACTCCGTGACCAACCAATTGATGCGGACTCGTATGATCCACGAGGTGTCGTGCACTCGAACTCTTACCACGTTACGTCGGCGGTTTCGAGACTGGGGTTACTATCTCTAACGTGGTCATCGTTAGCGGGAACACTCTGGATGGATCTCAGATACTTTCCGAACATAACAATCTGAAAGGCCGGACGTCTTGCCTCCTAAGTCGGACGGCCAAAGCTAACATATAGGCAACGGCCTATTCTTCACATGAACTTAAAAGGCCCCAAAACAACTCGGGCTAAGTTTATCTGTTTTTCCAAAGCTCGTCACGATCAGGGGTGGTACTTTCAAGAAGGCCGGCCGTCGACACGAACTCTAGCGTCGTCGCCGATTATCCGCCGCGATTTCCTCTGAGTGCGGAACTTCTTCTAGACAAACCTCGCTAACCACGGTCTGCTGGAACAAGCTTTGAACCAGTATGCGAACCTTGCCAACATCGAACCACTCGGCCAAACTTACACATCCGCCCCTACTGAGGCTTAATAAGGCGACATCAGAACAACGAAATGGTAGCTTAAACACTCCCTCCACGGAGACAACAATCTTCACAACTACCGCGAAATACACACCTGGCGGCGAATGCGGTCAGAGACTGCTTTGAGTTCTTAACCACGCTTGGTAAAACTTCGGAAAAAGCGAAAATAGCCTGACACAGGCTTTGCACGACATAAGGTGAAGGTAGGCACGCCGTGCGACGCACAACCTTTACGATATAACATCTCGCGTAACCTCTGCCAGAAAGCGGTCGAATGAAGAACACGATGGGCTGCCCGAGTCGACCCGAGCCGGTCGAGCGTATCCACGAACTTCGTCTGTTGGTTAACTAAACTCGGGCCTAACACCTCGTGACCCTATCCTGGCGGGACCACCGCCTGACCCGCGCCAAGCGGGCGCGGGTTGACCGCGGCGTGGCCTCAACGGCCAGCGCGCGCGTACTAGCTCCCGGCCGGAACAATCTCGCTAATCCGTTCACGAAAACCTGGCGGTCTTCTTGGCTCGACTACCTCTTTCATTCCACGCTCGGGGACTAATCCTGAGCATAACTCGCGTGCACTATGCACTCTATAAAGTCAAACATAAACAATACATCTTTTACTCGAGATGGCCTTACCTCTAAGGTCTCTGCGTATACAACTCTAAGGCTCGCGCCTGCATCCCCCGAAATCTTACTCGGTTAACCAGTGATTTCTAATCACAACTAACACCTTGCTATCGAACATAGCACTTAGGTATACTCGCTTATCACGTAAACAAAACTACAGAGGGTTAAAGATATATCTATATCTCTTTGCTCCGCTCAGTCGTTCTAATCAAACACCTTGAGTGGCATAGCTAAGGAAGATGACAAACTACCACCGATTACGAAGGTGAGTCCTCCTGCGGGACACTCTGCGACATCGGACCACGGCGGTCATAGGTGCAACAAGTACCCAACTAAAAGGCGACATTCCCGAGATGGCGCGCCAGCTGTGAACAACGAGAAAAAGCGAATCGGATAGTTTGGAACGCCCGTGTGACTATGAGCGGAAGCTGCGGGCTCGACCAACTCCTGCGTACCCGAGCGTCACGAACCAGCGGAGGACCTTTACTGCTTTGGTGGATGCGCATAACCTGTCTGGCGGTGAGGCGACTCGCCTCGAAAGTTACCAAAGGACGCTTCTTTGCTCGGCCTCTTACCTGTCGCTTGGTTAACGCGTCGATTGCTCGTTTCTCGGCTGCTGCGCATAAGCCCGACCACGAGCCATGCTCGAGCCCAGTGAAGAACTACTCTTGCACAACGCTTCGTTGATAGTCATCAAGACTCGCGATGCATCGGTATACTCTCTGGTAGTCAAATCCATAGTTAATGCGGGGTTGTCTCTTTGCAATCCATATTCTCTGTTCGATCGTGGGCGAAGGTTCAAATATCATGGCGCGATAGGAACTAAGCGCCGGGTGCTAAAACTCTGCTTTGGGGCTAGTGGCGTCGCAGAACTCCCGAATGAAGCACTACCTAGGTAATGATTGGGCTGTGCCTCGCCACCTATGAACTCTGCTCGCGGCTCGCCATTGCGCCTCTGGGCGGGTTGCCTACGCGGAGGCATAGCGATAAGAAATAATTTCGTCGGAGGTCCGACTTACAACCGCTCTAAGGCACGATCTCGAGTGAGAAGAATAGAAACCAATCCTAAATACCTATAGCCTCACGATTATTGGTGTGGTGCGCAACAGCGATAATCGAACTGCTGGATGCGGTCTGTAGACACTTTCAGGATTAAGCGCTCGATACCACTTTTGTCACGACCGATTAGGGCGTGGTGGTGCCTACCGGGCACCACTGGTGATACAACATCGAAGTGTCGGAACATAAAGCGATACAAGACATATTATGAAATATGAAACAATAATCGAGAAAAACTTGCCTTTCGGCGTATATATAAACAACAACTTTTTCAACATGAGCAGTTTAATCCTTTTACAAACCACATGCTTGATTACTACGGACCTACAGAAATTATCACGACAATGGCGGGGCGGGGCCCGCCGTACCGCGAATGTAAACACCTACAACAACGTAGAACTATACCATTGATAAGCCTCGAACAGCGGGCTTTGCAACCAGCTGTGACCACTAGGCGAGGATCGATGGCGGTGTACCTTTACTGCGGCATGAGCGCGGCCCGAAGAGGTCGATCTGCAGTGCAAGTATGTGAAACTAAAAATCGTAAATGAAATCATAATAGTCTATAAAGCGGGAGACATGTATGATAGCAAACTACGATTCACAATAATAGCGATCGTGTCGAGTCGGGGACTCGCGCCTCAGTCGTCACTCAAATATAACAATGGGTCTCACGCCCGCAACATCAATCATGCGTGGAATACCTTCCTCATTGCCGGCGATTTATGATATAAAAGCACCGAGGAACACGCATGAACACGAGTCCCACATGCCGCCATAATAACTGCGTCTGAGGGTAAATGCGAAGGCATAGCCAGACTACTAACGCCACGGTACCAACAAGGTCGTGAAGCGTATCATAAGATCTGTCTAGGCCGTCACATGATCAAAGTGACCACTTGCCCGCGATATCTAATGTGCGCGTCTAGCCACAGAACTTTCCGCGACTCGCGTAGGCCAATCGGATCGGCCGCATGAGGTATAACCCGCGTGGTAGCTACTCCGGCGGCGTCACTGGACTCGCCGTCGCGTAGCCACGGGGACGCGTGACCACGAGGCGCGTCCTAACACGGAACTCCGCGATTCCGCAGGCCCACGGACCGCGTAGGGTAGTCTCGAATCATAGGTCCATCGACCCGCTGAGTCTACCCGCGTGGAGGCGGCTTAACCGGAATCATCTCGAGAGATGGTGATGTATAATACTATCATAACGACTTATCGTTAAACAACATAAGCACAACAAAGGAAAAACCCCTTTACACAAACATCACGAAGATACTAACACGTAGCATCCTAGCATGTTTACTTATCAAATCAACAAGAAAGTATTACAAGGCTATCACAAACCAACACAATCAAGTTATACACACAGGTACTTTCTACTATATGCTAACAAGTTAGGTTTTATCCCCAAGTACTTCATACATTAACTCTTTAAAAGATCGTTACTTTCACAAAAGTCACACAATACGTAGTATATGAAAATAGAGTGATTATCTTTTGAAGTAAATCAAAACACTTCTCTTTGTAAAACTCAGTAACAACATTATTTTCCAAGCGTCCAAGTTTGCCTAATTTCAAATGTTCATGTTTCTTATTTAGAAAGGTTTAGTAGTTCATAGTCTTATTCATTTAAGAATATAATTCTCTTTTAAACTATCGAGAAACATAAGTCTTATATGTGAGTAGGATATTCTTGTTTACAACAATCTTATTACAATGACCATGATCTAGGAAATATCATTTTGTCTCATCTTAGCCACATGCGGATGGAAGTTTCTCTTGGTTTTAATAATACTTAATCTGTCAAAACATTTCCTTTTATTAGCATTTGCGGTGGTTTGTCGATACACATTCGATTTCCAAAATCGATTAAAACATTCTTAAGGCGTTATACTAACTTTCCATAAAGCTAGTATAACTCTTAAGTTTTCAAAACAAATCAAGTATTACCTCTTAACAAAATGAATCAAAACCTTTTGAAATACTTCAAGTTCTTTTATTAACACATAACAAGCGGTTATAGTTCAAATCGATTTACCGCTTTAAAAACCACAAGTATTTTCTTACCAACGTAAAGTTATTATAACCGACTTCCCATAAAGCGGTTATAACACTTTATGTTTTAAACAATCAAATACATTTAGCACGTATGTCGTCTGGTACTACATAATTCCTACATATCATCTTTGGAAGAGATAGGAAGAGGTTCACATACCTCGCGGCGAGTATCGACTAATAGCAAAGCGCTCAGTACTTCCAGTCGGCAACTCCTTTAAGCCCAGTAGATCGCGCCACACGTAGTACTCGACCTATAAGGCCACAGTGACTTATTAATATTTAGGTCCGCCGTAGAACATTCTGAGAAAATTCGTGACACCTCACATGAGCGTAAATCTCTCTCTATCGAGGCTGCAAGCCAACCGGGGTTATCGTCTAACCCTACGGGTACAATTCTACTCCGGTACTACTACACAAGTCTCTTTGTGACCCTATGTAATTACGATTCGATTCTTCTTTAAATTGGGCTTAAGTCGCGAGACATTCTGCGTAAGTAATCGGGCTTAAGTCAAAAGACATTGCCGATAACTACGTTGATTCTATATATAGTATACTTCAACTATATAATCTAACAACGTGTAATTTCCAATTACAATAGGGGACAAGATATTTACCTCGATAAGCCCATAATTATCCAAGTATAAAGTCGATCTGGGCAATCGTTTAGCTCGACTCGTGCGCTCAACCCGCTCCAAACTACCCTTAGAAGTTCTAACCAACCTACATACTACTCCAACAAACCATGGAGATTTTCCTTAGGGTTTCGATTTGGTGGTGACGGGAAGTATAATAGTATAAGCGGGCTTTTCGTATAAGTATAACCTTAGAATACTACAAGGTATATGGCTAAGGTAATTTGGGCATTATAACAATACTTTTGAGTATTTCTACCGAGAGGGGGTGTATTATACGAGACAACTAGGCTGGGGGTGCCCACGGCCACACTGAGGAGGGGAGAGGGCTCTCGGCGAGGGACCTTTCAAAGGGGAGAGGGGCTCTTGGGCGAGAGTCAACAAGAGGAGAGAGGAGGATTTTAACACTTAGGAACATTTAGGAATGGATGAATAAGTCTTCAAAGGGATGGGTATTTATAGGCCAAGTGAAGGCCAACCAATGGCCAAGATTGAGCCAAGTGCTACACAAGTGTAAGGCCAAGATTCACCCAAGTGTCCCTTAACCAACTAACACACAAATATCCTACCAACTCCATGACAAAAATGACCAACTTTCGGCCAAGCTTGACCGATGAGAGGGTGACAAGTGTCGCCCTCTTGTTGGTCCAAAATGTTTAAATCTCTCGGAAAAATCCGCCAAAAATAAAATATGGCATAGCGGAAATTCCCCTACGAAAGTGAAAGCGTTTGTAAAAAGCGACTCTAACCGGGTGTTGTGCACAAAATTAAATCGGCCAAGCCTACTTTCTCAAGTTCAAATTTTCTACGTACGTCCTTACGTACATACTCTGGAAATACGGGGTATAACATAAAAAGTATGAGATTGTCTAAAAATCATAAAGGGTTATAACGACTTTATGGGAAGTTGGTTCTAACGGCTTTATGGAAGGTTTAGAAAGTTGTCTATTTTGATTAATGGGCATAAGTTGCCTAGATTGTAAAAATTTGAAGTTACTTGGTTTCATGTTTTGAAATGAGTTTCTAAAAGTGTAGTAACTTACTTTGAAAAATAGACACACCTTGATACTACGGGTGTTAGTATCTTGGGGTTTTACATAAAAAGGAGTCTTTTGAAAAGAATGTACGTAAGTAGTACTTTGGCTTGGTTAATTGAGAATTATTCTATGTGTGCCTTGATAAGTACTTTGGCTTGGTTAATTGAGGATTATTCTATGTGTGCCTTGATAAGTACTTTGGCTTGGTAAATTGAGAATCATTCTATGTGTGCCTTGATAAGTACTTTGGCTTGGTTAATTGAGAATTATTCTATGTGTGCCTTGATAAGTATTTTGGCTTGTTTAATTGAGAATTGCCTATGTGTGCTGGTGATAGCTTTTGAGTGCAAGTATTATGTTTTATTACGTTGCATGACTCTCGGTTGGAGAATTGGCCTGTCTTGTTGTAAGTTTACTTGGGCGTCTGCAAGCGGTGATGTGGGATTCCACGGGTATGCTTCCATTATTTGTATTACCCCATGGTCATGCTTATACGATGTGGGATTCCGGGGCATGCGACCACGAGGGCTACTCCTTGGACATGCTTATACGATGTGGGATTCGGGGCATCGACCGGAGGCGGGTTAGATTCGGTTGTTTGTATTACCCGTGGTCATGCTTATACGATGTGGGATTTGGGCATGCGACCACGAGGGCTACTCGCTTGGACATGCTTATACGATGTGGGATTAGGGGCATGTGACCGGGAGGCGGGTTAGATTCGGTTGTTTGTATTACCCATGGTCATGCTTATACGATGTGGGATTCAGGCATGCGACCACGAGGATACTCGCGGACATGATTGATATTATGGGCGTGAGACCCGTAGTTATATTTGAGTAGTGACTTTGAGGCATCGTCCACGACTTGATATGTTGCTTATGTATTGTATGCGTAGGTTGGCTATCACCTCCAACTTCCAAGTCGGAATCTCGATAGGCAATAATCCGTGGGCCTCGTGCTCGACCTTGACTGGCGGCAATTAGGACATTTGTGCGACAAAACTGCCACGTCCTCTTCGTGCCATCCCACGATACAAACATCGAGGTCATGGTACATGTCACGGCCGAACCGGGCGTGGCGGGGCCTTACCGGGCACCCTAGTGATCAACATCGAGAAAATCGTGAAATAAAATATAAACATGAAACAAGAGATATGAATCAAGATAAAAGAAAATAGGCCAACCAAAGGGTTGCCTTTCAAAGATATATATATATATCGACCTTTGAGCGATTACAATCCTTACAAACACACTTGCCTGATACTACGGACCTCTAAGAAAGTAGCGACAACTATGACGGACGGGGCCCCGCCATACCACAGATGTACAAGAACCTACGGACTCGGGGTAACATGCAAAAGATAAGCCTCAGAAGAAATGGGGCTTCCCGACCTGTTGAATCGTGATCCATGGCGAGGATCCCTGGCCGATGTACTTCTACTGCGGCGTGAGCGCGGCCGAAGGAGGTCGATGCAACGGTACCAAGTATGTGAAAGCGTAAAAATCGTAAATGAAATCATATGATCTATATAAAGCGAGAGACATGTATGATAACCAAACTACGATTCACGATAAATAGCGATCATGTAAGTCGAGGACTCACGCCTCGAGTCATCACTCAAATATAATTATGGGTCTCACGCGCAACATCAATCATGCGTGGAATACCTTCCTCACTTGGCGATCTATGTTATAATAACACGAGTACATATGAACACAAGTCCTACGATGCCAAAGCGTACTAACAATACTATACAGCCAAACCACGAAGGCGACACGGGGCAAGTCTGGCCGACTACGGATACTGGCGGTCACATGGCGGGGGCAAGTCTGAGGGCTAACTACGGTACCAAGGCGTATCACGAGACCGTCACTACACGAGCGGGGCAAGTCGAGGGCTAACTACCAGTACAGGCCGAATCAGCCACGAAGCGGGGCAAATCTGGCCGACCACGGATACCAAGGCGAGCGGTAAAACCTCATGGAGAGCTAGTCCATGGAATAACACTATCAACGGAGGCGTGCGGTGGAATTCTCGTCGCTTAAGCGCGTCGAGTAAGTCCTCGACAAGTCAACCGCCTCCAGAGAGGCGGTAGTATAGAAACACAATTCTTGCACAACAAAGGCTATCACAACAAGCATAGGCAAGTTATACACAACTCGAGGTACTTTCGTTTTATGTCAAAGTCAGGGTTTTAACCACTAAAGTACTACGTCGTTAAATTCCTTTTAAAGATCCATTTCTTTTACAAAGGTCACGATACCGTAGTATAAAAATAGAGTGACTAACATTGTTAAGTAAACCAAAACACTTCCCTTTGTAAAATCAAGTAACAACATTATTTTCCAAACGTTCAAGTTTGCCTAATTTCAAATGCTCAAGTTTCTCATTTTCGAAAAGGTTTCGTAGTTCATAGTTTTAATCCTTTAAAACATAATTCTCTTTTAAACAATTTGAGAAACATATGCCTTATATGTGAGTAGGTTATTCTTGTTTATAATCAATCTTATTGAAGCAGCCATGATCTAAGAAATGTAATATCATTTTGTCTCATCTTAGCTTCTATGCAGATGGAGGTTTCTACTGGTTTTAATAATACTTAATTATTCAAAACATTTCCCTTTATTAGCGACTGTGATGGTTTGCTCGATCCTTATTACGATTTCGAAATCGAGAAAGCGTTATTCCTTTTAAAAACCAAGTACTCATTATTCACGAATGAGGTTTCACACGTTTAACAAAATTCATATCAATTCAATTAAGTCAAGTCTCTTATCTTTTAAGATCAAGTCTCTTAACTTCTAAAATCAGTAAACCATTTTCTTTACCTCTCTTAAGGCGTTATACCTAACTTCCCATAAAGCTAGTATAACTCTTATGTTTTCAAAACCAAGTATCACTCTTCTTTCAAAGCGGTTTCTTAATCTTTTGAAATACTTCAAGATTCTTTATTATTGGGCTTAAGTCAAAAGACATTGCGTAACACTACATTCGATTAACACGTCGTCTACGTACTATATATATATTCTTTTAAAATACTTCATTCTCAAGAGTATAGGAAGAATCACATACCTCGCGACGATTATCGACTATAAGCAACACGCTCACGGCTATAACGGCTAGCCTTGTCCACCTTCCAAGTAGTACATGCTACTCGCGAACATTCAACCAATAAGGTTATAAGTCTCTGTAATTACCTATGTAAATCTGATTGAAACTTCTACTTATATATTCTTCGACGTGATATCGATTCAATCCTTTTACGTAATATCCTTCTATTAAAGTTCAATTCTCTTACATGAATCTTATATTCATTTCTATACTACTACGTGATGTAATTTCCAATTACACTAGAAGGATAGGATTATTTACCTCGGTAAGCCCAAAATTATCCAAGTTTAATGTCGATCATGAGCAACGTTTAGCTCCTACTCAGGAGTGCTCAATCCGCTCCAAACAACCCTTAGAAGTTCTACGCAACTTCTACTTAACACTCAACCGACTATGAAGGTTTTCCTTAGGGTTTCGTTTAGTGGCTAAAGGAAGTATAATAGTATTTCCTGCTCTACGTATAGAGGTAACTTTGGAAAGTACTACAAGGTATTTGGGCTAAAGTATTTTGGTATAATAACAATACTTGGAGTATTTCTCTACCAAGGGGTAGGCTCGGCTAGAACCACTAGGCGGGGGTGCTCGTGAGGGCCTTTCTCAAAGGGGAGGGGGGGATGGCTTTGGACGAGCTCACATAAAGAGGGGGGAGGATTTTAACACTTAGAAAATGATTTTTGGATGAAGAAGTTCATCAACTAAGGGGGGTATTTATAGGTCAAGCAATGGCCAACCAATGGCCAAGATCAAGACAAGTGTTAGGCAAGTGTAGGGTGGGGATTTGGACATGTGTAAGTGGGTCCCACTTGTTCATCAACTACACAAAATATCTCACAAATATCCTACCTAACCTTGACTACAAACAAGGCACAAAAAACGTGCCAATGCTAGCCCTTGCCGTCCACTTTTGAGGGTGACATATGTCACCCTCCCGTTGGTCCAAAATGTTTCATCTCTCAGAAAAATCCGCAAAAATAATAAATGACATAGCCGGAATTTTCCCTTCGCAAAGTTTGTAAAACGTTTCGTCGGAAAACGATTCTTTTCGTGGGTTGTGTACAAATTTCGAATCTTGCCTAACTTTAGGCTCAAACTTTTGACGTGCGTCTTCACGTACATACTGCGAAATCTGGTATAACATTCTCCTCCTTAGAAATATTCGTCGAATGTTCCTTCTCAAGGCGTATAACGATCAAGTCCTCATAGCTTAACGGTTTGCAAATGCGCTGCAGTCCGCAGAATAACACGCGCGCAAATATTTAAATCCAAGCCAACGAGGAATCACCTCGACGATGCAAAACAGTACCAACTCTCGCTTCTGGTCCAAAGGATACTCCCTTCGCACATTCATTTCACAAAAATGATTACTTCCATCTTTCGGCCCAAGTTCACTTCTTTCCTTTCTCGTCGCACCCTTCTCGAACACCCGAACTCTTCCTCGTACACGTACCACACTTCAGTCATCGCTTCAGTTCCCAAAACTTTGGAGTCACCACCTCCAAACTTGGTCATCTTACTAGCTTCGCTTTCCTCTAAGGCCATTCCCGGCCTTCACGAACCGATTCTGGTCGAACGGATCCACGAATTCATACGATGGTTACCTAAACTTGGGCCTAGCACCCTCGTGACCCTACCACCTGGCAGGACCACCCCGAACTGACCAAACCCCAAACCGGGCTACGGGTTGACCCGCAACATGGCCCCAACCCGACCCACTTAACGCATCAAGCTCTTGTTCCCCGATCCGGAACAATCTTACCTATACAGGTCATGAAAGCTACCACTTCCATTTACACCACCCAAGGAATTTTCCCACAATTACTCCATGTATACTTATACGTTCTGACAAAGATCACCCGCAAAATCTTGTACTCAAGACGGCCTTACATCTACGGTCTCAACTGTAATATTCTAAGGTTCATCATTTTCTCACCCCCAGGCTTACCCTTTTTCACTAACCAGGTTTCTCAATCACATTCTAGCACAAAGCTATCCGAACATAACACTAAACACATCATCATAACATCAATACATACAAATCTCTAGAGGGTTAAGGATATACCTGAAAAGATAGGCGGTTCAAAGGACCGCTAAAACTGGGAACTTCCACCGCGACCTCTGCCGTGGCCTGCGGATGTATGAACATCCTGCCTAGCTATGGAAGGTGAAGAACCCATGGCGATCTAGTAAGTCTGTGCTATCCTACCGGTGCTACCCACGGTCGGACAGTTTCTCGCCAGATGGCCTCGCTGGCGCAAGAATAACAATCCCCAAGTTAGTACGACACTCTCCCTTATGAAGTTTTCCACTGGCCTACACCGAGACAAGTGGCGACCTCATCCGCGAGCACTCTACTCCCCGAAAATCTGAAACACAGGAGCCACGGCACGCTCTCAATATCCGAAGGTCCCGGGCGTGGAGGACCACTATGTAATGGCGGAGGTACATAACTAGTCTCTTTGGAGGCGGTCCGCCTCGAAAGTTATCAAAGGACCACTGCTGTTACGGCCTCTTCTGCTGATCTTGGTCATTCCGTCGATTCTCCGCCTCACATCCAGTGCATAAGCTGCGTGAGGGCAATGTCCGTACGGTGAAGAGCTACACCAACAACTCTCTTCTAGGTAATCATCGAGCCTGTAACATATCGGTGCACTCGATCCTCCATACTAGCTACTAACGCGAGGGCGTGACGAGCCAATGAGTCGAACTCCACATTGTACTCCGAACCGTCGTCCGTTACGCAACACCAAAATCTGTCGGCGAGCCTCTTCATCCGTGGAGGCAAGAAGTGTGCAAGAAATGCCTCGAGAACTCGTCCCATATAGTGGAAGTGCATTCTCTCCCGGGACAGCTCACGAATCAAACGATCGGCTGCGGTATCACGCAATCGATGCGAACTCTAGGACCACCGACTCGGTCTCCGATGCTCGATCACTCTCGCGATCCGTAGAATCGCTTGATGAACTCGCGGTCATCCTCGGACTTCGACCCATAAAACTCGCGGGCTACAACTCGTAAAATCCGTAGCCTCAAACTATCTCGATCTAGGGTGAACCCATCGGTGCTCACTGGCTGCTGCGTCCAGCCTATCCTCAATCCGCCACCACGGCCATTAACCGGGCCCACTCCGTAACCCATCTCTTACGCCTGCATGGGGTGGAGGCTCAGTCTCGTGGTCTCTGTAGAGGCGCTTGCTCTACTCGCAGCCTCGCCTGCTGCCTTGCCGCCACGGGCCGGGTTGCCCTTACGCGGGCATAATCGTAAAGGAAAGGAATACGTCGGAGGGTCCAACTTATCACACGGCTCTAAGGCACGATCTCGTAATGAGAAGAATGGAAACTAATCCTAAATGTCCTGCGACCTCCCGATTATAGATGTGGTGCACAACACATCGATAATCAAGACTCTACTAGACACGATGCGTAGACACTTTCAGGACTAATCGCTCGATACCACTTTTGTCACGACCGAACCGCCCGTGGATCGTGTCTTACCGGGCACCTAGTGATCCAACATCGCAGAAAATCGTGGAAATAAAATATAAACATGAAACAAGAGATATGAATCAAGATAAAGAAAATAGGCCAACCAAAAGGGTTGCCTTTCGTATATATATATATCGACCTTTGAGCATTACAATCCTTACAACCCCGCCACAAGATTACATACCTCTAAGAAAGTGGCAACAACTATGACGGACAGGTCCCGCCATACCCAGATGTACAAGAACCTCTGCACTGTGGTAATATACCAAAAGATAAGCCTCAAGAAATGGGGCCTCGACACGCTGTTGGATCTATGGCGAGGATCCACAACCGATGTACTTACTGCGGCATGAACGCATTCAAGGAGGTCGATAACAGTACCAAGTATGTGAAATCAGAAATATCAGAATGAAATCATAGCGATCTATATAAAGCATGAGACATGTATGATAACCAAACTACGCTTCACGATAAATAAGCGATCATGTAAGTCGTGACTCACGCCTCAGTCATCACTCAAATATAACTATGGGTCTCACGCGCCAACATCAATCATGCGTGGAATACCTTCCTCACGCTGGCGATACATGTTATAATAACACCAGGAGTACATATGAACACCAAGTCCTACGATGCCAAAGCCGTACTAACAATACTATACAACCAAACCACGGTCGACGCGGGCAAGTACGAAGACGACTACCGATACCAAGGCGGCCACGTGGCGGCGGGCAAGTACGAGGGCTAACTACCGGTACCAGGCGTATCACGAGACCGTCACTACACTAAACGGCAAGTGCGAGGGCTAACTACCGTGCACAAGGCCGAATCAGCCACGAGACGGGGCAAGTACGAAAGCCGACCACCAGATACCAAGGCCGAACAGTAAAACCTCATGGAGAGCTAGTCCATGGAATAACACTATCAACAGGAGCGTACCCGTGGAATTCTCCGTCACTGCCGGCACGTCCAAGTAAGTCCTCAACAAGTCAACCGGCCCTCCACCGAGAGACGCGGTAGTATAGAAACACAATTCTTGCACAACAAAGGCTATCACAACAAGCATAGGCAAGTTATACACAACTCAAGGTACTTTCATTTTATGTCAAAGTCCGGGTTTTAACCCTAAAGTACGACGTACGTTAAATTCCTTTTAAAGATCCATTTCTTTTACAAAGGTCACCCGATACCCGTAGTATAAAAATAGAGTGACTAACATTGTTAAGTAAACCAAAACACTTCCCTTTGTAAAATCAAGTAACAACATTATTTTCCAAACGTTCAAGTTTGCCTAATTTCAAATGCTCAAGTTTCTCATTTTCGAAAAGGTTTCGTAGTTCATAGTTTTAATCCTTTAAAACATAATTCTCTTTTAAACAATTTGAGAAACATATGCCTTATATGTGAGTAGGTTATTCTTTTTTATAATCAATCTTATTGAAGTAGCCATGATCTAGGAAATGTAATATCATTTTGTCTCATCTTAGCTTCTATGCAGATGGAGGTTTCTACTGGTTTTAATAATACTTAATTATTCAATACATTTCCCTTTATTAAGCCGCAAATGGTTTGCTCGATCCTTATTCGATTTACAAATCAAGAAACGTTATTCCTTTTAAAAACCAAGTACTCATTATTCACGAATGAGGTTTCACACGTTTAACAAAATTCATATCAATTCAATTAAGTCAAGTCTCTTATCTTTTAAGATCAAGTCTCTTAACTTCTAAAATCAGTAAACCATTTTCTTTACCTCTCTTAAGACGTTATACCTAACTTCCCATAAAGCTAGTATAACTCTTATGTTTTCAAAACCAAGTATTACTCTTCTTTCAAAACGGTTTCTTAATCTTTTGAAATACTTCAAGATTCTTTATTATTCAGGCTTAAGTCAAAAGACATTGCCGTAACACTACATTCAGTTATCACACGTACGTCTACCGTACTATATATATATTCTTTTAAAATACTTCATGCTCAAGAGTATAGGAAGAATCACATACCTCGCGACGATTATCGACTATAAGCAACACGCTCCACGGCTATAACCCGGCTAGCCTTGTCCACCTTCCAAGTAGTACATGCTACTCGCAGAACATTCAACCAATAAGGTTATAAGTTCAGTAATTACAATCTATGTAAGTCTGATTGAAACTTCTACTTATATATTCTTCTGACGTGATATCAGTTCAATCCTTTTCTGTAATATCCTTCTATTACAGTTCAATTCTCTTCTATGAATCTTATATTCATTTCTATACTACTACAGTATGTAATTTCCAATTACACTAGAAGGATAGGATTATTTACCTCGGTAAGCCCAAAATTATCCAAGTTTAATGTCGATCCTGAGCAACGTTTAGCTCTACTCCGAGTGCTCCATCCGCTCCAAACAACCCTTAGAAGTTCTACAACTTCTACTTAACACTTCAACCGACTATGAAGGTTTTCCTTAGGGTTTCGTTTAGTGGCTAAAGGAAGTATAATAGTATTTCCTGCTCTACGTATAGGTAACTTTGGAAAGTACTACAAGGTATTTGGGCTAAAGTATTTTGGTATAATAACAATACTTGGAGAGTATGTCTCTACCAAGGGGTAGGCTCGGCCAGAACCACTAGGCGGGGGTGCTCGTGAGGGCCTTTCTCAAAGGGGAGGGGGGGATGGCTTTGGACGAGCTCACACAAAGAGGGGGGGAGGATTTTAACACTTAGAAAATGATTTTTGGATGAAGAAGTTCATCAACTAAGGGGGGTATTTATAGGTCAAGCAATGGCCAACCAATGGCCAAGATCAAGACAAGTGTTAGGCAAGTGTAGGGTGGGGATTTGGACATGTGTAAGTGGGTCCCACTTGTTCATCAACTACACAAAATATCTCACAAATATCCTACCTAACCTTGACTACAAACAAGGCACAAAAAACGTGCCAATGCTAGCCCTTGCCGTCCACTTTTGAGGGTGACACATGTCACCCTCCCGTTGGTCCAAAATGTTTCATCTCTCGGAAAAATCCGTAAAAATAATAAATGACATAGCCGGAATTTTCCCTTCGCAAAGTTTGTAAAACGTTTCGTCGGAAAACGATTCTTTTCGTGGGTTGTGTACAAATTTCGAATCTTGCCTAACTTTAGGCTCAAACTTTCGTACGTACGTCTTCACGTACATACTCTGGAAATACGGGGTATAACATTCTCCCCTCCTTAGAAATATTCATCCCGAATGTTCCTTCTCAAGACAGATAACGATCAAGTCCCTCATAGCTTAACCAGTTTGCAAATGCCGCACACGGTCACAGAATAACACGCGCGCAAATATTTAAATCCAAGCCAACGAGGAATCACCTCGACGATGCAAAACAGTACCAACTCTCTCGTCCAAAGGATACTCCGCACATTCATTTCACAAAAATGATTACTTCCATCTTTCGCCCAAGTTCACTTCTTTCCTTTCTCGCCGCACCTTCTCGAACACCGAACTCTTCCTCGTGACACGCATTACACTTCATCATCGCTTGCTTCCCAAAACTTTGGAGTCACCACCTCAAACTTGGTCATCTTACTAGCTTCGCTTTCCTCTAAGGCCATTCCGGCCTTCACGAACCGATTCAGTCGAACGCATCCACGAATTCATACGATGGTTACCTAAACTTGGGCCTAGCACCCTCGTGACCCTACCACTGGCAGACCACTGAACCGACCTAACCCAAACCGGGCTACGGGTTGACCCGCAACATGGCCCCAACCCGACCCACTTAACGCATCAAGCTCTTGTTCCCCGATCCGTAACAATCTTACCTAAACAGGTCATGAAAGCTACCACTTCCATTTACACCACCCAAGGAATTTTCCCACAATTACTCCATGTATACTTATACGTTCTGACAAAGATCACCCGCAAAATCTTGTACTCAAGACGGCCTTACATCTACGGTCTCAACTGTAATATTCTAAGGTTCATCATTTTCTCACCCCCAGGCTTACCCTTTTTCACTAACCAGGTTTCTCAATCACATTCTAGCACAAAGCTATCCGAACATAACACTAAACACATCATCGTAACATCAATACATACAAATCTCTGTAGGTTAAGGATATACCGAAAGATAGGCGGTTCAAAGGACCGCTAAAACTGGGAACTTCCACCGCGACCTCTGCCGTGGCCTGCCGATGTATGAACATCCTGCCTAGCTATGGAAGGTGAAGAACCCGCAACTGATCTCGTAATGCGTGCTATCCTACCGGTGCTACCCACAGTGGACGGTCTCTCGCCAGATACTGTTGGCCGCAGAATAACAATCCCCAGTTAGTACGACACTCTCCCTTATGAAGTTTTCCACAACGGCTACACCGAGACAAGGGCGACCTCATCCGCGAGCACTCCTACTCGAAAATCAAACACAGGAGCCCCGACTGCCTCCCGAATATCTCGGCGTCCCGGCGTGTGGAGGACCACTCAGATCTTGGCGGAGGTACATAACTAGTTCACTGGCCGAGGCGGTCCGCCTCGAAAGTTATCAAAGGACCTCGCTGCTCGCCTCTTCTTCGCCGATTCGTCATTCCGCCGATTCTCCGCCTCACACCAAGTGCATAAGCCTGCATGCGGGCAATGTCCATGCCCGGCTGAAGAGCTACACCCGAACAACTCTCTGCTAGGTAATCATCGAGCCCTGTAACATATCGGTGCACTCGATCCTCCATACTAGCTACTAACGCGAGGACGTATCGAGCCAATGAGTCGAACTCCACATTGTACTCCCGAACAGTACGTCCGTTCTGCCGCAACACCAAAAATCTGTCGGCCCGAGCCCTCTTCATCTGTGGAGGCAAGAAGTGTGCAAGAAATGCCTCTGAGAACTCGTCCCATATAGCTGGAAGTGCATTCTCTCCCCGGGACAGCTCCCACGAATCAAACTGGCCGATCATGCGGTATCACGCAATGATGCAACTCTAGACCACCGACTCGGTCTCCGATGCCTCGATCACTCATGATCTGCCAGAATCGGATGAACTCCTACGGGTCATCCTCGCACCGACCCATAAAACTCGGGCGGCTACAACTCGTAAAATCCCGTAGCCTCAAACTATCTCGATCTAGGGTGAACCATCGTGCATCGAACCGCCGCTGGCCCACCTATCCTCAAGTCCGCCACAACCTCGCCATTAATCGCCACTCTTTGTAACCCATCTCTTCTCGCTCCATCGCGTGGGGTGAGGCTCAGTCTTGTGGTCTCTGTAGAGACCGCCGCTTTACTCGCAGCTCTCTTCGCCGCTTGCCCTTCGGGCCCGGTTGCCTTACGCGAGGCATAATCGTAAAGGAAAGGAATACGTCGGAGGTCCAACTTATCACACAACTCTAAGGCACGATCTCGTAATGAGAAGAATGGAAACCAATCCTAAATGTCTCTGCAACCTCCCGATTATAGATGTGGTGCACA
This sequence comes from Przewalskia tangutica, assembly GCA_029844215.1. NCBI lineage: Eukaryota > Viridiplantae > Streptophyta > Magnoliopsida > Solanales > Solanaceae > Przewalskia > Przewalskia tangutica. Next base: position 64,418,691 of record CM056721.1, on the reverse strand, counting down.
ACACATCGATAATCAAGACTCTACTAGACACGTGCCTAGACACTTTCCGAGGACTAATCGCTCGATATCACTTTTGTCACGACGAACCCGCCCGTGATCGTGTCTTACCGCACCCTAGTGATCCAACATCGAGAAAATCAGCGAAATAAAATATAAACATGAAACAAGAGATATGAATCAAGATAAAGAAAATAGGCCAACTAAAAGGGTTGCCTTTCAAAGATATATATATATATCGACCTTTGAGCTATAATCCTTACAACCCCGCCCACAACAGCATTTCACTGCACTTCTAAGAAAGTGATAACAACTATGACGGACAGTGGCCCCGCCATACCCCGAATGTACAAGAACCCATGCACTGTGGTAACATACCAAAAGATAAGCCTCCAAGAAATGGGCTTCCCGACACGCTGAATCAGGATCCTATGAGCGAGGATCCACAATCGATGTATTTACTGCAGCATGAACGCACTTCGGCCGAGGTCAAGACAACAGTACCAAGTATGTGAAATCAGAATATCAGAATGAAATCATAGCGCTATATAAAGCAGAGACATGTATGATAACCAAACTACGCTCACGATAAATAAGCAAATATGTAAGTCGTGACTCACGCCGTAGTCATCACTCAAATATAACTATGGGTCTCACGCCCGCAACATCAATCATGCCCGTGGAATACCTTCCTCACTGCCGGCAGTCTATGTTATAATAACACCAAGGAGTACATATGAACACTAAGTCCTACCTGATGCCAAAGCCGTACTAACAATACTATACAACCAAACCACGAAGCTAACACGGGGCAAGTACGAAAGCCGACTACCAGATACCAAGGCCGGTCACGTAGCTGACCGGCAAGTACGAGGGCTAACTACTGTACAAGCGTCAGATCACGAGACTTCGCCACTACACCGAAAGGGGCAAGTGCGAGGGCTAACTACTGTGCACCAAGGCCGAATCAGCCACGACGGCAAGTACGAAAGCCGACCACCGGATACCAAGGCCGAACAGAAAACCTCATGGAGAGCTAGTCCATGGAATAACACTATCAACGAGCGCACTGCGGAATTCTCCACACCGCAGCACGCCCAAGTAAGTCTCAACAAGTCAACCGCCCTCCACCGAGACGCCAGTAGTATAGAAACACATTTCTTGCACAACAAAGGCTATCACAACAAGCATAGGCAAGTTTCACAACAACAAGCATAGGCAAGTTATACACAACTCAAGGTACTTTCAGTTTATGTCAAAGTCCGGTTTTAACTCCTAAAGTACTACGACGTTAAATTCCTTTTAAATATCCATTTCTTTTACAAAGGTCACCCGATACCCGTAGTATAAAAATAGAGTGACTAACATTGTTAAGTAAACTAAAACACTTCCTTTGTAAAATCAAGTAACAACATTATTTTCCAAACGCTCAAGTTTGCCTAATTTCAAATGCTCAAGTTTCTCATTTTCGAAAAGGTTTCGTAGTTCATAGTTTTAATCCTTTAAAACATAATTCTCTTTAAACAATTTGAGAAACATATGCCTTATATGTGAGTAGGTTATTCTTGTTTATAATCAATCTTATTAAAGCAATGCATGATCTAGGAAATGTAATATCATTTTGTCTCATCTTAGCTTCTATGCGGATGGAGGTTTCACCGGGTTTTAATAATACTTAATTATTCAATACATTTCTTTATTAGCGCTGCAGTGGTTTGCTCGATCCTTATTCTGATTTCTGAAATCAGTAAAACGTTATTCCTTTTAAAAACCAAGTACTCATTATTCACGAATGAGGTTTCACACGTTTAACAAAATTCATATCAATTCAATTAAGTCAAGTCTCTTATCTTTTAAGATCAAGTCTCTTAACTTCTAAAATCAAGAAACCATTTTCTTTACTCTCTTAAGACGTTATACCTAACTTCCCATAAAGCTAGTATAACTCTTATGTTTTCAAAACCAAGTATTACTCTTCTTTCAAAACGGTTTCTTAATCTTTTGAAATACTTCAAGATTCTTTATTATTCAGGCTTAAGTCAAAAGACATTGCCGTAACACTACATTCGCTAACACACGCACGTCTACCGCATTATATATATATTCTTTTAAAATACTTCATGCTCAAGAGTATAGGAAGAATCACATACCGCGACGATTATCGACTATAAGCAACACGCTCCACTGCTATAACCCGCTTAGCCTTGTCCACCTTCCAAGTAGTACATGCTACTCGCAGTAACATTCAACCAATAAGGTTATAAGTTCATCAGAATTACTCCCATGTAAGTACATTTGAAACTTCTACTTATATATTCCTTCGACGTGATATCGCTCAATCCTTTTCTCAGAATATCCTTCATTACGCTTCAATTCTCTTCTATGAATCTTATATTCATTTCTATACTACTACAAGCATGTAATTTCCAATTACACTAGAAGGATAGGACTATTTACCTCAGTAAGCCCAAAATTATCCAAGTTTAACGTCGATCCCGAGCAACGCTTAGCTCCTACTCCGAGTGCTCCAATCCGCTCCAAACAACCCTTAGAAGTTCTACGCAACTTCTACTTAACACTTCAACCGACTACGAAGGTTTTCCTTAGGGTTTCGCTAGTGGCTAAAGGAAGTATAATAGTATTTCCTGCTCTACGATGAGGTAACTTTGGAAAGTACTACAAGGTATTTGGGCTAAAGTATTTTGGTATAATAACAATACTTGGAGAGTATTTCTCTACCAAGGGGGTAGGCTCTGCTAGAACCACTAGGCAAGGGGTAGTGCTCGAGGCCTTTCTCAAAGGAGGGGAGGGCTTTGGACGTGCTCCGATAAAGAGGGGGGAGGATTTTAACACTTAGAAAATGATTTTTGGATGAAGAAGTTCATCAACTAAGGGGGGTATTTATAGGTCAAGCAATGGCCAACCAATGGCCAAGATCAAGACAAGTGTTAGGCAAGTGTAAAGGGATTTGGACATGTGTAAGTGGGTCCCACTTGTTCATCAACTACACAAAATATCTCACAAATATCCTACCTAACCTTGACTACAAACAAGGCACAAAAAACGTGTCAATGCTAGCCCTTGCCGTCCACTTTTGAGGGTGATACATGTCACCCTCCCGTTGGTCCAAAATGTTTCATCTCTCGGAAAAATCCGCAAAAATAATAAATGACATAGCCGGAATTTTCCCTTCGCAAAGTTTGTAAAACGCTTCCGGAAAACTATTCTTTCGGGTCAGGTACAAATTTCGAATCTTGCCTAACTTTAGGCTCAAACTCGTGACGCACGCCTTCACGCATACTCCGGAAATACGGTATAACAAGACATCTTGGTCGAATTCCGGATGAATAGAATAATGAGCACGGTGTGCCTCCCCAGAATCTGCTGACGAAGTCCTGACACATCGGGAACACACAACCGGCCCTCAAATCTCAAGACTTCATCGTGCTACCGAATAGACTCTTCTCCTCCCAAGAGTCGCATCTCGATATCGCACCAACACTGGTCCTCAAACTGTCGCCTCTTCACCTCATCAACGATGGAAGACTCGCAACCTCACGAACCCGCACTCTACTATCGCCGGTATCGATCAATCAAACCCCAAGGCTCGCTAGCCGTGGATTCGACAGACCATGTCCTCGCCTCTCCGCCGCACTCCGGCGTGCTCCCCATCGATCTACGACTCAAGGCATCGCAATTACGCTGGCCTTCCCTGATGGTATGTAATATCAACATCATAATCTTTCAAAGAACTCTAACCACCGCCTCGCCGCAAGTTCACTCCTCTCGCTCGAAGATATACCGAGGCTCTTGTGGTCTGTATAAATATCCACATGAACCCCATACAAATAATGTCTCCAAATCTTCAAGGCATGAATAACTGCGGCCAACTCTAAGTCATGGGTAGGGTAATTCCTCTCATGCTTCCGTAACTCTCGGGAAGCATATGCTATAACCTTGTCGTGCTGCATCAAAACACACCCTAGCCCGATACCCGAGGCATCACAATAGATTACGCACTGCCTAACCCTCGTAGAAGAGTAAGAACTGAGTTGTAGTCAACCTTTCCTTCAAAGAATCGAAACCCTTCTCGCAAGCCTCGCCCATCGGAACTTGGCGCCTTCGAGTCGCCCTAGTCAACTGCTGAAATCAAGCAACCGCTTCCACAAACCTACGATAATAACTCGCCGCCCCAAGAAATCGCAGCACTTGGCCGGAGTAGTAGGTCTCGGCCAAGACTTGACTGCCTCAATCTTTGCCATATCCACCCGAACACCATCAACCCCAATAATATGCCCCAGGAATGCCACTGAGGCCAACCAAAACTCACACTTGGAGAACTTGGCGAATAACTGCCGGCTCCAGAGGACCCCAAGTACCGTCCTCAAGTGATCTGCATGCTCCTGCTCTGACCGCGAATAAACCAGGATGTCATCAATGAATACAATCACAAATGTATCCAAAAATGGCTTGAACACCCGCTTCATCAAATCCATAAATACCACTGGAGCGCTGGTCAAACCGAAAGACATAACTCAACTCATAGTGCCCATACCGGTCCCGAATGCGCCTTTGGGATGTCGCCGAACTCGCACTGATGATAACTGCATCGCAGGTCTATCTTTGAGAAACACTCGCACTCGCAATCGGTCGAACAAATCATCAATCCCGGGAGGGGTACCTATTCTTAATGGTTACCTTATTCACCGCTCAGAATCAACACACATACGCAGCTGGCCCCATCCTTCTTCTTCACGAACAAAACCGCGCCTCCTGGAGATACACTAGCTTGATAAAGCCTTTCTCCAAAGAAATCTTTCACTGGTCCTTCACCTCCTCAACTCAAAGTGCCATCCTCGTATGGCGGATGGAAATAAGTTGAGTGTCCGCAACGTGTCAATACAAAACTCAATCTCCTCTCGTGAGGATACCCAAGATCATCCGGGAACACATCCGAAACTCCCTAACCATCGGCGCATCGATCAAGAACTGCACTCACCAGACAAATACCCGAACCAGATGATAGATGTACCCTTTCGCACCATCTTCCTAGCCTTGAGGTAAGAAATAAACCTACCTCGACGACGCTGTTGCCCTTCCACTCGATAATCGCTCGCTAGGAAATCGAACCGAACCAACCTGTCTCTTACACTAACGTTGGCATAACAAGAAGCCAACCAGCCCATACCCATAATGACATCAAAATCGCTATCTCCAACTCTATCAAGTCTGCAAGTGGTCGACGATCAGATATGAATACCTGACAACCTCTCAGACACCCCGCCTAACACCGAATCACCCATCGCGTAGCTACCTCAAAAGGCTCTATCGACTCGCCTATCCCGATTCTACCCGCACAAGAGGGGACACATAGGACAAGGTAGAACTCGGATCTATCAAAGCATAAACATCACATCCTCGAAATCAATAATGTACCGTGGACGACGCCGTGGAAGCCTCCCGATCTGGCGGTGGCTAATGAATATATGCGCGCTCGCGGACCGCTAGAATCGAACCACTACCACGACTCTACCGCGCCCGCCGTCCGTGAGTACCCGCCCGGGCGCATAACCACGTAAGGAGAAGAAGACCCAAAGAACAGATCCTCGCCGGCTGCACCGCACCACCCATGTCGCCTCTAGACGATGGGCTCCTCAAATGGCCCGCCGCCACAAGTGTAACAAGCTCCCGGCTCGCGACACTCGCCCGTGAAACCTACCGCATCGAGCACACCGAGGCGTGGGTGGTCCCGATCGGTGACTTCTCGCCTCCTTGAAATCTCAAGTCCCGAGCCCCGACTGCCCTCGAATGACCTGGCCGACGACCTCTTGCCGAAACCGTGAAGGAGCACTCAGGCCGGGCCGGAAAGTAGACTGGTTCGCCACAGGCCGCCCGCCTAAATCGCCCCGAGACCTCGATGTCTCCGCCTTCGGGCTGGCCTCAGCCAATCTGTTCCTCCTCTCTCTATCCTCTATCCTTCGCAGATAGGCTCGCATCCGGCGATGTCCATACCGGGCAAGAGCCACACCCAAGCATGCGGTAATCATATGACGGCCAAGCCCCATCACATAATGATGAACCCTATCCGCCATGTCGCCTACAATAGTATGCGTGATAACCGCCAAGGAGTCAAACTCCTGCTATACTCCCGATAGTCCTCCCGCTCGCCTCAAGGTCAAGAATTGCCTACCCGGCTCTCTCATCTCAGAGGCAAAAGTGATCCATGAAGGCCTCTCAGAACTCCTCCCAAACACCGGAAGAGCATCATCACCTCTCGAAGCAACCACGACTCAAACCGGGCCAACGCAATATCGCCAGAACGTGAAGAGAGGCTAGTGTAATGCACTGCCTCAAGCCCTAAGAACTCGCATGGTCCATCAGAGCCGCTGAATGAACTCCTCGCGATCCTCCTCGCACTCGAACCATAAAACTCGTGGATGACAACCCGTAAAATCCCTAATCCGCAAACCGCCGGCTCTAGGGTGGCCGCTCGCTTCTCGCTTACGCTTCCCGCTACTATACCGGTCAATAACCGATCTACTTTCGTAGTTCTATACTCAAGACACCGGTGGAATCGAGGATCTGCACGAACCTTCGAGCTACCGCCGCTCGGCCTTCTAATACCGCCGCGTGGCTTAACTTGCCGACCGCTTACTACCTCGTGCATAGCTCGTGCTCCGAGTCCGTAACCTCTCGAGTACCGCTAGCATCTCCGCCGCCGCTTGCCCTTCTCGGCCCCGCCGCTCCGCGAGGCATATCTGCTTTCATAAGACTAGGTCGTAGAGGATTCAACCTAATAAGACAAATTTCTACCGCACGATCTCGAGAGAGAAGAATGGAAACCAATCCTAAATGTCTCAGCCTTCTCGACATAGATGGTGCACAACACACCGATAATCAAGACTCTACTAGACACGGTCCGTAGACACTTTCCGAGGACTAATCGCTTGATACCACTTTTGTCACGACCCCCGGTTCGCGATCGTGCCCTACCCGGGCACCCTGCTCGTATACATCGAGAATAGCAATGAACATACACAACATGAACACACGTGGTAATAATAAACATCCTGTGCTAGCCGATAAGGCCGCTTTCCATAATATAACATAATCAAAAGTACAATCAGATAACATCGCTTCTACAAATTTCAACCACATATGTGAATACGCACTTAGAATAATCAATCGTGGACAGTCCTCGCCATACCCCGAATGTACATAAACCTACAACATCGTGGAAAGATCAGACTAAAAGAGACAAGCCTCCGAGAAACGGAGCTCGACGTCTGATAAGTGATCCTAAGTATGAGGATCCACCACCTGCTTACCCTTTCCTGCGGCATGAACGCAGCCCCCGAGGAAGGGGGTCAGTACATAATATGTACTAAGTATGCAAAACCGGAAAGTACTGCAATTACAACATAAGTTTAAAACAAAGCCGGACACATGGATGATAACAAAATTACAGTACACAGTGCCTTACTAACAATGAGAGTAAATCAAGGGAATACTTACAACATCATAATAGGAGACTCCCGATCATATCATGGGTAGCGAACCCATGTAAGCTGTGGTATAACGCTCGGGTTTTACCCTCATTTATACTCTTACTCGGCTGTGGTATAACGCTCGGGGGTTTTCCTCATTTATACTCTACCCCAAGAAGGTAATAAAGCAGGTGGTATAATGTCTTGGGGGCTTACCCCTCACTTATACTCTTATCCTGGAGAAGGTGGTATAGCGTCTTGAGGGTCTGCCCCTCACTTATACTGTTATACCCCGTATTTCCAGAGTATGTACGTAAGGACGTACGTAGAAAAATTCGAAACTTGTACTAAGGCTTGGCCGAATTAATTTTGTTCACAACACGCGTTTAGAGTCGTTTTTCGACGAAACGTTTTCACAGCTTTCGTAGGGGAATTTCCGGCTATGTCATTTTTAATTTTTGCGGATTTTTCCGAGAGACGAAACATTTTGGACCAACGGGAGGGCGACACTTGGCACCCTCCAATTGGTGGACTTGAAACGTCCATTGGGACGATTTGGGCTAGCCTTTGCACGTTTTTGGTGCCTTGGCTAAAGTCAAGGGTTGGTAGGATATTTGTGTGTAGTAAATCCTAGCCCTACACTTGCCCAACACTTGGTTTAATCTTGGCCATTGGTTGGCCTTCACTTGACCTATAAATACCCCTCTCCTTTGATGAATTCTTCATCCTTTCCACAACTCTCTAAGTGCTACACTCCTCCCCTCTCATGTAGCTGTTCTCGTCCCTCCCCCCTTCGCCGAGAGCCCCTCCCCCTTGGGTGGCCTTGTGGCCGCGACTTCACCCTCCTAGTGGTGTTGTTCTCAGATAATATACCCCTTTGTGGTGTAGAAATACTCAAAAGTATTGTTATAATGCCCAAATTACCTTAGCCAGATACCTTGTTGTATTCTAAGGTTATACCTATACGAAATGCCCAGAGATACTATTATACTCCGCACCACAAACCGAAACCCTAGGAAAATCTCCATAGTCCGTTGGAGTATTGTGTAGAAGTTGGTTAGAACTTCTAAGGGTGGTTTAGAGTGGGTCGAGCGCTCGAGTCGAGCTAAACGCTTGCCTGTGATCGACTTTAACTAGATAGTTATGGGCTTATCGAGGTAATTATCTTGTCCTCTGTTGTAATTGGAAATTACATGTTATTAGAATATATAGTTGAAGTATGCTATATATAGAACTCAAAGTAGTTATCGCAATGTCTTTTGACTTAAGCTCGATTAATACTTACTGCAATGTCTTGCGACTTAAGCCCAATTTAAAGAAGAATCAATCAGAATTACATAGTAAGACACAAGAGACTTGTGTAGTAGTAGCCGTGGAGTAGAATTGTACCCGCTAGGGTTAGACGATAACCCCGGTTGGCTTCGTAGCCGCCTCGATAGAGGAGAGATTTACGCCGCCATGGGAGGCGCCGAATTTTCTGTGAATGTTCTACGATGAGATCTAAATGTTAATGCGCCTTGTGGCCTTATAGGTCAAGTACTACGTGGCGCGATCTACTTGGCTTAAGGAGTAGCCGACGGTTGGAAGTACTGAGCGCTTGCTATTAGTCGATAATCGCCGCGAGGTATGCGAACCTCTTCCTATCTCTTCTAGCATGATATGTGTGAACTATGTAGTACGTAGACGCATGTGCTAAATGTATTTAATTGTTTAAAACATAAAGTGTTATAACGGCTTTATAAGGGAAGCCTTATAAACAACTTTATGTTGGTAAGAAAATACTTGTGGTTTTTAAAAGGTAACCGATTTGAACTATAATCGCTTGTTATGTGTTAATAGAGAACTTCAAGTAATACTTGGTTTTTGAAAACTTAAGAGTTATACTAGCTTTATGGGAAGTTAGGTATAACTACTTAAGAATGTTTTATCGATTTCGAAATCGAATGTGTATCGACAAACCACCGCAAATACAATAAAAGGAAAATGTTTTGAATAATTAAGTATTATTAAAACCAAGAGAAACTTCCATCCGCATGAAGCTAAGATTAGACAAAATGATTTTTCCTAGATCATGGTCATTGAATAAGATTGTTATAAACAAGAATATCCTACTCACATATAAGGCTTATGTTTCTCCGATCGCTTAAAAGAGAATTATATTCTTAAATGAATAAGACTATGAACTACTTAAACCTTTCTAAAATAAGAACGTGAACATTTGAAATTAGGCAATCTTGGACGCTTGGAAAATAATGTTGTTACTTGATTTTACAAAGGTAAGAGTTTTGGTTTTCTTAAAAGGATACCACTCTATTTTATACTACTGTATTGTGTGACTTATGTGAAAGAAATGATCTTTTAAAGATTTAATGTGTGAAGTACTTTGGGGATAGATACGAACTTGTTAGTAGAAAGAACCTTGTGTGAATAACTTGATTGTATTGGTTTGTGATAGCCTTGTAATACTTTCTTGTTGATATGATAAGTAAACATGTTAGGATGCTACGTGTGTTAGTATCTTGTGATGTTAGTGTAAAGGGGTTTTCCTTCGATCGCGCTTAAAGTTGTTTGACTATCACCGTTATGCTGGTATTGTACCACTCACCTTGACTTGTGCCCGAGGTTGTCGCCTCCGACGCGGTAGACTCAGCGGTCCGGGACCATGATTCGAGAATACCTCACGCGGTCCAGGATCCATGCGAACCACGGAGTTCCGTGTTAGCGCGCGCCTTTATGGTCACGCGGTCTTTGTGGCTACGCGGATCGCGAGTCCGTGACGACGCCGGGAGTAGCTACCGACGCGGGTTATACCTCACGCGCCTACGAGGTTGGCCTACGCGAGTCGCGAGAGTTCTGTGGCTAGACGCGCACATTTGATATCGCGCGAGTGACCGCCTTTATCATGTGACGGTCTAGACAGATATCATGACACGCTTTATGACCTTGTTGGTACCGCTGGTGTTAGTAGCTCGCTATGCCTTCGCATTTACCCCGCATCGCTTTATTAGGACACGTAGACCCGTGTTCATGCGGTATTCTCGCGCCAGATATCATAAATCGCCGGCAGTGCGGAAGGTATTCCACGCATGATTGATGTCAGGCGTGAGACCCATTGTTATGTTTGAGTGATGACTTTGAGGGCGCGAGTCCTCGACTTGATATGATCGCTTGTTTATCAGGAATCGTAGTTTTGTTATCATACATGTCCCGCTTTATATAGACTACTATGATTCCATTTACGATTTTCGCCACATACTCTGCACTGCCAGATCGACCTCCTTCGGGGCCGCGCTCATGCCGCAGTAAAGGTACACACCGCCGCTGATCCTCGCCTAGTGGTCACAGCGCTGGGAGAGCTCCGCTTCTCCGAGGCTTGTTCGCATAGTCCCCGTTGTTGTAGGTGCTACATTCAGTGGTATGACGGCCCCGCCCCGCCGTTGTTGTCATATCATTCGTAGAGGTCCGTAGTACCGCTGTGGGGCGTGGTTTGTAAAAAGGATTAAACTGCTCATGTTGAAAAAGTTGTTATTTACATATACGCCGAAAGGCAAGTTTTTCTCGCACTATTGTTTCATATTTCATAATATGTCTTGTATCGCTTTATGTTCCGCCGATTACTCGATGTTGTATCACTAGGTGCCCGGTAGGCACTACCACGCCCGAATCGGTCGTGACAAAAGTGGTATCGAGCGCTTAATCTCTGAAAGTGCTCATGCATCAGATCCAGAGAGTCTTGATTATCGCTGTGTGCACCACATCAATAATCGTGAGGCTATAGGTATTTAGGATTGGTTTCATTCTTCTCACTCGAGATCGTGCCTTAGAGCCGTGTTGTAAGTTGACCCTCCGACGATTTCTTTCCTTACCGCTATGCCTCCGCGTAGGCAAACCCGCCCAGAGGCGCGCAAATGGCGGAGCCGCGAGTAGAGTTCGTGAGGGTGGCGAGGGCACAGCCCAATCATCACCGAAAGTTAGGTGCTTCATTCGGGATTTCACGACATCACTAGCCCCAGAAAGTTTAGCACGGCGCGCGCCTTATCGCGCCATGATATTTCAACCTTCGCCCACGCATCGAACGGTGAATATAGATTGCAAAGAGGCAACCTCACATTAGCTATGGATTTGGCTACCAGAGAGTATACCGATGTATCGCGAGTCTTGATGACTACCTAAGAGGAGGTTGTGCAAGAGTAATTCTTCAGTTAGGCTTGAGCATGACCTGTGTACGGGCTTATGCGCAGCAGGCCAAGAAACGTAGAGATCGACGTTAACGGCGACAATGTAAGAGGCCGCAGCAAAGAAGGTCCTTTGGTAACATTCGAGGCGAGTAACCTCACCAGCAGATTACATTATCCACATCCACCAGTGCAGAGTGGTCCTCCACTGTGGTTCGTGACGCTCGGTGCGCAGGAGTCGTCGAACCCGTGGCTTCCTGCTCATACAGGATGCACGCCATCCCGGAATGTCGCTTTTTAGTCGTACTTGTCGTATCTATGCACCGCCAAGGTCCGTGTCGGGCGGTGTCCTTGTAAGAGAACTTAGCCTTCGTGGATTGCGGGTAGTTTGTCATCTCCTCACGCGCCACGGGCAGGTTTGATTAGAACGGCTAAAGGGTGTGAAACAGTAGTTATAGATATATCTTTAACCCTCTAGAGATCAGTATGTGTGATAAGGTGAGTATACCTTAAGTGCTATGTTCTGATAGCAGTGTGTTAGTTGTGATTAGAAATCTCGTTGTTTAACCGAGTAAGATTTTGGGGATGTAGAAGGCGCGAGCCTTAGAGCTTTTACGTAGAGACCTTAGAGGTGAGGCCATCTCGAGAAAAGGTGTAGTGTTATGTTTGACCTTATCGGAAGTGCATAGTGCACGTGAGTTGTGTTTGGATAGTCCCAAGTAGTGTGGAATGAAAGGGGGTAGCTGAGCTAAGACCGCTAGGTTTTCGTAACGTGTTTAGCGAGAGTTTTCCTTCGAGCTAGCATTTGCGCGCTGCCGTGTCGGGCCGAGGCCACGCACGTCAACCCGCCGCATGGTCAGCGGTGGGTCAGCCATGGCGGTCCCGCCTGCGATAGTGGTCACGAGGTTGTTAGGCCCAAATTTAGTTGACCAAGCACGAGTTCGTGGACGCGCTCAACCAGGTCGGGCCGACGGGGCAGCCCATCGTGTTCTTCGGTCAGACCGCTTACTCTACCGTGTTGAGTTATCGTAGCGTTGTAGGGCTGCACGGCGCGCCTACCTACACCTTAAGATGCATGGAGCCCGTGTTACTACCGCTTTTTTTCTCGAGGTTTTGCCGTGCAAGGTTAGAACTCAGCGAGTCTCAGACCGCATTCGCCTCTGCCGTTGGTCGATTTCGCGAGTAGTTGTGAGATTGTTGTCTCCCCGTGGAGGAGTGTTTAAGCTACCATTTCAAAGGTTCTGATGTCACCAAGCCTCAGAGGGCTAAGTGTAAGTCACGGCCGATTGGTTCGATGTTGGCGTTCGCATAGCTTGGTTCAGCTTGTTCCAGCAGATCATGGATAGTGAGAAGCTTGTCTAGAAGAGGTTCCGCAACTGTAGAAATCGTATGATAATCGCGACACTTAGAGTTCAGTCGACGGCCGGTCTTCTTGAAAGTACCACCCCAAATGGGTGTGACGAAGTTTTGGAATACAAAGTGAACTTAGCCCGAGTTACTTTGGGCCTTGTGTCCATGTGAATAATAGGCCGTTGCCTATATGTTAGCTTTGCCGCCCGACTTGTGAGGCAAAGATGTCCCATTCTTCAGATTGTTATGATCGGAAAGTATCGAGAATCCATCCAGAGTGTTCCCGCTAATAATGACCACATTAGAGATAGTAACCCCGAGTCTTGGAAACCGGCCGACGTAACGTGGTAAGAGTTCGAGGTACGACACCTCGTGGATCGCAAGCAGCCGCACCATTTGTCGGGTCGCCGAGCAAGGCTCGCGACAAAGTGACAAAGTGGTACCATTTGTCGGGTCGCTCGAGAAGGTTAATGCCTCGTGCAAAGTGACAAAGTGGTATCTATGACGAGTAAAGAGAAGCAGCATGTATGGCAAGCATAGATGTGATCATTTCTTTTGTAAAGAGAGGTGCGAAGGAAGTATATTTTAGACCCGTGAGAAGTGTTTTGTGGCGACGGTTAGAGGTGTTTCGTGACTTTGATGTAAGTAGTTGCGCTTGTTTCGTGGCGCGTGGCAGAGTGATTCTCGTAAGTATAGTAGTGAAGACTATACTGGCGCACGTTTGTTTTGAGGCTTGAAGGAACATTCGGGACGAATGTTTCTAAGGAGGGGAGAATGTTATACCCCGTATTTCCAGAGTATGTACGTAAGGACGTACGTAGAAAAATTCAAAACTTGTACTAAGGCTTGGCCGAATTAATTTTGTTCACAACACCCGCTTAGAGTCGCTTCGACTAAACGCTTTCACGCCTTCATAGGAATTTCCGCTATGTCATTTTTAATTTTTATGATTTTTCCGAGAGACGAACATTTTGACCAACGGAGGCTTACACTTGGCACCTCCAATTCGTGGACTTGAAACGCCCATCGGGACGATTTGGGCTAGCCTTTGCACGCTTTTGGTGCCTTGGCTAAAGTCAAGGGTTGGTAGGATATTTGTGCGTAGTAAATCCTAGCCCTACACTTGCCTAACACTTGGTTTAATCTTGGCCATTGGTTGGCCTTCACTGACCTATAAATACCCCTCTCCCTTTGATAAATTCTTCATCCTTTCCACAAATCTCTAAGTGTTAAAATCCTCCTCTCTTGTTGCTGTTCTCGCCCCTCCCTGGCCGAGAGCCCTCCCTTGCGTGGCCTCAGGTCGAGACTTCACCCTCCTAGTGGTGTTGTTCTCAGATAATATACCCCTGTGGTGTAGAAATACTCTCAAAAGTATTGTTATAATGCCCAAATTACCTTAGCCAGATACCTTGTTGTATTCTAAGGTTATACCTATACGAAATGCCCAGAGATACTATTATACTCCGCTACCACAAACCGAAACCCTAGGAAAATCTCCATAGTCCGTTGAGTATTGTGTAGTTGGTTAGAACTTCTAAGGGTGGTTTAGAGCGGTCGAGCGCCTGAGTCGAGCTAAACGCTTGCCCAGGATCGACTTTACCTAGGATAGTTATGGCTTATCGAGGTAATTATCTTGTCCTCCGCTGTAATTGGAAATTACATGTTATTAGAATATATAGTTGAAGTATGCTATATATAGAATCGAACGTAGTTATCGCAATGTCTTTTGACTTAAGCCCGATTAATACTTACGGAATGTCTTGCGATTTAAGCCCGAATTTAAAGAAGAATCAATCAGAATTACATAGGCGATACAAAGAGACTTGTGTAGTAGTAGCCGTGGAGTAGAATTGTACCCGTTAGGGTTAGACGATAACCCTCGGTTGGCTTGGTAGCCGCCTCGATAGAGGAGAGATTTACGCCGTCATGCGGGGAGGCGTCAATTTTCTGTAATGTTCTACGATGAGATCTAAATGTTAATGTCACTGTGGCCTTATAGGTCAAGTACCACGTGGGCGCGATCTACTTGGCTTAAGGAGTAGCCGACGGTTGGAAGTACTTGGAGCGCTGCTATTAGTCGATAATCGCCGCGAGGTACGCGAACCTCTTCCTATCTCTTCTAGCATGATACGTGTGAACTATGTAGTACCAGACGATACGTATAAATGTATTTAATTGTTTAAAACATAAAGTGTTATAACGCTTTACGGGAAGCTTATAAACAAATTTACGTTGGTAAGAAAATACTGTGGTTTTTAAAAGGTAATCGATTTGAACTATAATCGCTTGTTATGTGTTAATAGAGAACTTGAAGTAATACTTGGTTTTTGAAAACTTAAGAGTTATACTAGCTTTACGGGAAGTTAGGTATAACGGCTTAAGAATGTTTTATCGATTTCGAAATCGAATGTGTATCGACAAACCATCGCAGTTAATAAAAGGAAAATGTTTTGAATAATTAAGTATTATTAAAACCAAGAGAAACTTCCATCCGCATGTAAGCTAAGATTAGACAAAATGATATTTCCTAGATCATGGTCAGAATAAGATTGTTATAAACAAGAATATCCTACTCACATATAAGGCTTATGTTTCTCCGATCGCTTAAAAGAGAATTATATTCTTAAATGAATAAGACTATGAACTACTAAACCTTTCTAAAATAAGAAACGTGAACATTTGAAATTAGGCAAACTCGACGCTTGGAAAATAATGTTGTTACTTGATTTTACAAAGGTAAGAGTTTTGGTTTTCTTAAAAGGAATACTCTATTTTATACTACGTATCAGGTGACTTATGTGAAAGAAACAGATCTTTTAAAGATTTAATGCGAAGTACTTTCGGGATAGATACCCTAACTTGTTAGTAGAAAGTACCTCGTGTGAATAACTTGATTGTATTGGCTCATGATAGCCTTGTAATACTTTCTTGTTGATTTGATAAGTAAACATGTTAGGATGCTACGCAGTTAGTATCTTGTGACGTTAGCGTAAAGCGGGTTTTCCTTCGATCGCGCTTTAAAGTTGTTTGACTATCACCCATGTTGGTATTGTACCACTCACCTTGACTTGTGCCCGAGGTTGCCGCCTCCACGCGGTAGACTCAGCGGTCCGGGACCATGATTCGAGAATACCTCACGCGGGTCCAGGGATCCATGCGAACTACGGAGTTCCGTGTTAGCTGCGGCCTTTATGGTCACGCGGTTCAGGGCGCTACGGATCGCGAGTCCGTGACGACGCCGGAGAGCTACCGACGCGGGTTATACCTCACGCGGCCTACGAGGTTGGCCTACGCGAGTCGCGAGAGTTCTGTGGCTAGACGCGCACATTTGATACCGCGCGAGTGACCGCCTTTTATCACGTGACGGTTCAGACAGATATCATGACACGCTTTATGACCTTGTTGGTACTGCTGGCGTTAGTAGCCGCCATGCCTTCGCATTTACCTGCATCGTTTATTAGGACACGTAGGACCCGTGTTCACGTATTCTCGTGCTTGTATATCATAAATCACGGCAAGATGCGGAAGGTATTCCACGCATGATTGATGTCGGGCGCGAGACCCATTGTTATGTTCGAGCGATGACTTTGAGGCGCGAGTCCCCGACTTGATATGACCGCTGTTTATCAGGAATTGTAGTTTTGTTATCATACATGTCTCTCGCTTTATATAGACTACTATGATTCCATTTACGCATTTTCAGCCACATACTGCACCACAGATCGACTCTTCGGCCGCTCACGCCGCAGTAAAGGTACACTAGTCGCTGATCCTCGCCTTAGGTCACAGCTCAGCTGGGAGAGCTCCGCTTCCCGAGGCTTGTTCGTATAGTCCTCGTTGTTGTAGGTGCTACATTCGTGGTATGACGGCCCCGTCCCGCTGTTGTTGTCATATCATTCGTAGAGGTCTCAGAGTAATCTGCAAGTGTGGTTTGTAAAAAGGATTAAACTGTTCATGTTGAAAAAGTTGTTATTTACATATATGCCAAAAGGCAAGTTTTTCTCAGACTCTTGTTTCATATTTCATAATATGTCTTGTATCGTTTTATGTTCCACTGACACTGATGTCAGATCACCAGGTGCCCGGTAAGTGCATCACGGCCCGAATCGGTCGTGACATATACTCTACCCTATCTCAAACCGGTCATTATACAATAAATAAGCAAGTTAGAAATCCCCCTAACTTCTTATTAGTCTTATTCATCTACACTCTCATTTTAGTTCACTTAAGGCACTAATATGTTATAATAAATCCGGGAGTTTAACCCAAAGTACTACGTACTTCTAACCTTTTGAAAATGACTCATTTTCATATAAAACTTCAAAGATACTATAAACCGTAGTATCAAGTCAAAATTTCTTTTCAAGACGAGTCACAATACCTTTAGAAATAAAGTTAGGTTTCTAAATCAAGTGACTCATTTTATTATAAAACCTTAGGCAATTGATGCCTTAAAAATCAAATTGCCTTTTCATTAAAATTAAGTCATTTATCTTTACATAAAGAAAATATAACCAACTCCCCATAAAGTCGTTACATTCGCTTTATACCTTAGTCATAAACAATTTCCTATCCAAGGGACTTATACGTTTAAAACGGAACAAGTATCACATACTTTAAAACTCTTCAAGTCCCTTAACTTTAAGAAAACATTAGACATCCTTAATACTTTCAAAGAAGTGAGTAAATCTCCTAACTCACCCAACTTAGCTATTCACAAAACTAGTAAAAGATATCAAGGTCTTGTACGTCTACCGTACTATATACGTACAACTAGTCATGCTCAAAAGATAGGAAAAGTTCTACATACCTTGCCGGGTCAACCACTTGCCAAGTACAAAGTCTCGTCCGTAGTATGTCAACCTATAATATTCACAATACGTCTATTAAAGCCTTACTTCAAACGTAGAATCTTATAAGTGTCAAGTCGCTAAATTCTACGGAAAATCGGACAACACCTCCTTTGTTTTTACTATCTTTTCCACCCTTTTCAAGGCCGAATACAATAACCAAACACGCCACATTTAAGGCACAATCAAAGCAATTTATCAATAGGGGATTACACGCCTACTAGACGTGTAAAATTCCGCCCCACAAACGATAACAAACTAATACAACTACTAGTCCAATTTCGGCCATAATGAATACAACAATACCAATTCTTATCCAATTTCCATTTCAATCCAAATTGGTAGCATAACATGATATCAAGTCACATTTGATTATAACTACCATAATCTTCAAGTAAGTAACATGCGACGATTTCTAATAAACGACCAATTAGTAATCCAATCTTCAAGTGGCTTGTATAACATTTCGGATTTAAGCTACAAGCAATCCATAATACTTATAAACTTCAACATATCAACTTCATGCTAGCAACATGTCAAGCTAACAACAACTATATAAATATATAATCTTGTAACACTTTAAAAGACAAGATTATACCTCAACGAATCTTAATCCAACTCCAAATCCGAAGTCGCTCCTTAGTAGTTTAGAGCCTCTCCAAGACACTTCAATCCGCTCCTTGAGACCCTTAGAACAACACCAACAATTTTTCTTCAAACTTCTAAACAAAACTTAGAAAGACAACTAGGTTTTCGCTTTGCGACTAACCCGAAAACTATCTTTTTCCGAGATTTTTCTATTGAGATATGCTTACACTACCCTCAAGAACCTTGGTTTAAAGTGTGGAGTTAAATGGACAAGAAACAATTTTTTTTCCTTTTCAAAGTGATGGAACCCGAGAGCTCACTATGAGTTCTTCAAATTTTCAAGAAAATTTTTAAGTGTTAAGCTCACTCTTGCAACTAGTAGTATTAAATAGCACCTTCGAGGGTCAAGATGCAACCATTTGGGTGGCTAGGATAAGCTCTTATTAAATATCAAGACCTTGTGGGTCCTTTGACTTAGTCAAAATTATCAAGCTTGCTACTTGCAAGACTTAGTCATACAAGACTATGGTCAATGACCATCTTAGCCATGACATTTTCGTCCAAGGCATCACTAAGGGGGGGTGACACGTGTCTCCCTCCCATTCATCACAACAATACGTTTTCCGAAAATTTCATAATTCCGATAATTTCTTACAAGTCTCAAATCTTAACACTTGTGAGTTCTTACGTACGTTCTTAAAACATGTCCTATAAATACGGGGTGTAACACCTGTTTTCTTATGTTATATCTTGTTTCCGTTTAAGTTTTTATTTCCGCTGATTTTCTCTGATGTTGTATCACTAAGGTGCCCGGTAGGCACTACCACGCCCAAGTCGGGTCGCGACAAAAGTGGTATCGCAGTAGTTAGTCCTCGTAAAGTATCTACGCATCGCATCTAGTAGAGTCTTGATTATCGCAAGTTGCGCACCACACCTATAATCGGAGCCCGCAGGATATTTAGTCTTGGTTTCAATTCTTCTCTTTATGAGATCGTGCCTTAGATCTCAGTTATGAGTCGACTCCTCCGACGTATTCTTATGTGCCGCGATGCCTCCACGCAAGGCAATCAGAGCCCGTATGGCAATGCACAGGAGTCGCGAGCAGAGCAAATGGCGCCTCTACAGAGACCACAAGACTGAGCCTCCGCCTCACGCCAGGAGCAGAGGAGATGGGTTACAAGGAGGTGGCCTAGTTATTAGCCAGGATCGTGGCACGGCACGAGGATAGGCTGGATGCAGCAGTCCCAGTAGTACCCATAGTTCACCCCAGGTCGGATAGTTTGAGACTTCGGGACTTTCTCGAGTCAGCCACCGTAGTTTTACGGGTCGAGGCCCGAGGATGATCCGCAGGAGTTCATCCGACAGCCATACGATCATGAGAGTGATCAAGGCTTCGAGACCGAGTCGGTGGTCTTAGGTTCGCATCGGCCGCGCGGATACCGCAATGATCGTTTGATTCGCGAGCCGCCCCGGGAGCATACGCCCAACTATTTGGGACGAAGTTCTCAGAGGCATTTCTCACCACTTCTTTCCTCCACGATGCGAGGGCTCGCCAACAGATTTTTGATGCTGAGGCGTAACCGCGCATTCGGGAATACAACGTGGAGTTCGACTCATCGCTCAGATGTCCCCGCGCTAGTAGTCGAGCATGGAGGACAGAGTGCACCGCCACGCCACCGCTCGGCTCGACGACTACTTGGCAGGCTTGTTCGGTGTAGCTCTTCATCCGGCACGACATTGCCCGCACGCAGCTTATGCACTCGATGCGAGGAGCGGAGGGTCGACGGAATGACCGAGATCGCCAGAAGAGGGCCGTGACAGCAGGTCCTTTGGTAACTTTGAGGCGGACGCCTCAAAGAAGAAGTTAGTTATGCACCTCCGCCAAGACAGCAGTGGTCCTCCGCGCCTTCGTGATGTTCGGTATTCGAGCCGGTCGAGCTCCGTGGCTTCCGGTTTACGATATACACGGTTCTAGCCAGCAGGATTCATGTCCCTCGCCAGGCACGATGTGGCGTGCGCCATCCCGGAATGTCATCTTTTATCGGGTGCTTGTTTCACTCGCGCCACGTGGCCATGTGACGAGATCGCCCTAGTAGAGGGGTACAGCGAATGACGCAGCCTACCGAAGTCACAGGCAAGGTGTTCATCGCTTCTATAGCTATGCGCCTGGGCAGGCGTGATTATGATTAGAGCGACGGGAAAGCGAGGCGCTTAATATAGGTATATTCTTACCTCTGTAGATTAGTACGCTTGATATGATGATCTCGATTGAGTGCTATGTATGGGTAGCATTGTGTTAATTATGATATGTAGAACATGGTTAGTTGAGAAAGGTAAGTTGGGTTAGGAAGAATGGCGAGCCTTAAGTTTGATAACAACTTGAGATCTTAGATGCGAGGCCATCTTATGAAAGATTTACTGCTAATCCTTGTCGAATGTGTAGTACGCGAGTATTAGCGTGATAATTCCACGAGCAGTGCGAGATGTGTTGATAGCTTTCATGACGCGAGTTAGTAAGTTTGTTCCTGATTGGGAACGAGAGTTTGGCGCGAAACGGGTCGGGCCGAGGTAAGGTCGCGTCAACCCGTAGTCGGTTTGGGGTAGGGTCAATTTGTGGTGGTCCCGCCAGGATAGGTCACGAGGTGCTAGGCCCAAGTTTAGGTAACCATCGACGTTCGTGGACGCGTTTCACCAGACCGGATCGTGAAGGCCGGAATGGCCTTAGAGGAAATCAAGCAAGAATCAAGTATGGAACGGTACTAGAGGTGATTCTCGTTAGTTTGGATTTGAGTTTTGCGCGATGTTATATTTTGGCCATCTGGCATGATCGCTTTGTAAGTGTAATAGTGGAGACTATACCAACAGCAAGTACGCTTGGAGATTTAGAAGGAACATTCGACGAATGTTTCTATGGGGAAGAATGTTATACCCGTAGTTCCAGAGTATGTATGCGAGGACGACGCATTGAGAATACGACAATAATATTCGAAAGAAAGAAAGATGTGATTTTCCGACTAAAAGTTTCCGTTTTGAAGGAAAAGTCCGCTGACGGGAATTGATTCGCAGATTTGGTATTTGGGCTTCTGGATTATATTAGAATTATGAGATTTTATTTTGAATGGTCACGGACCCACGGAGAAATTTACGCTTTGTGGGGCCCACTTGTTTTTGAGATTTTCGTATTTTGGATATTTTCAAAGACGAAATATTTTGGACAAGTCGGGCAACACGTGTCACCCCATGTGGCACCTTGGTCGATGGAGGGATGTTAGCCACTGTCCCCTCGCCGAAATGGCCATAACACTGGAGCTATTTTTCGTTGGCCATGTGCGTGGGACCCACACACACATGGCCCAATCTAGACCACACACTTGCATAGATCTTGACCCTTGATTCCTCTATAAATACCCCTTGTTGAAGACTAATTTCATCCCACACTGAATACATTCCAAAGCAAATACTCTCTCCCTTTAGGCTTGTTTTTCGTCCCTCCCCCCACTTGTGTAGAAAATACTTTGAGTATTGTTGTATAATCCCAAATACCTTAGCTTAGTATCCCTAGTTGTATTCCAAAGTTATTTCAATACTAGAGCCCTAAATACTACTTTATTCCAATAGTCGCAAACGAAACCCTAGAAAATCTTTGTAGCTTGACGGAGTGTTAAGAGAAGTTGTTTAGAAACTTCTAAGGGTTGCTTGGAGCGGTTGGAGCGTAAGGAGTTGGAGCTAAACGTTGCTCAGATCGACTTATAATCTTGGATAATTTTGGGCTTATCGAGGTAATGATCTACGCCCCCTATCAGAATTGGATATTACATGTCAGAAGAGTTATACATGAGTATATTATATGAGGATAGAAGATTGATAGCATTGAACAGATTTACATTGGACCGTATTTACGAGACTTGTAGTATTATCGCTGGCAGTGTTGTACACGTCCTTAGACGTAACCCCCTTTCGAGTTGCTGGCTTGGTAGCAGCCTCGATAGAGAGATTTACGTGGTCATGCAGTGGGAGGTGCCGCGAATTTTCCGTAGAATAAGGAACCTTGAACTTAGAATTGTTCTACGAAGAGATCTAGAGGTTGATAGACGCCAGTGGCCTTTATAGTCAAGATTACGAGCAGCGATTCTACTCGGCGGTGGAAAAGGCTAAGGTGGTTATAGTACTGGAGCTATTTGCTAATCGTCGATAATCGTCGCGAGGTATGTGAACCTCTTCCTATCTTTTCTAGTACGATTGTTGTGAACTATGTAGTACGGTAGACGACGCCAAGCTAAACGAAGTTTTGTTGGTTTAAAACATAAGGTGTTATAATAGCTTTATGGGATGTTAGTTATAACGACTTTATGTAGGTAAAAGAATGGTTTATTTATTTTAGAAGTTAAGAGACTTGATCTTAAAAGATAAGAGACTTGAATTAATTGGCTTGATATGAATTTGGTTAATAAGTTGTGAAACCTCATTCGTGAGTAATGAGTACTTGGTTTTTAAAGAATAATGTTTTACTGATTTCGGAAATGAGAATAAGTATCGAACAAACCACTGCAACGTTAATAAAGGAAAATGAATTGACTAATTAATTATTATTAAAACCAGTAGAAACCTCCATCTGCATAGAAGCTAAGATAAGACAAAATTGTATTACATTTTCTAGATCATGGCTGCTTTAATAAGATTGTTATAAACAAGAATAACCTACTCACACATAAGGCATATGTTACTCAAATTGTTTTAAAAGAGATTACGTTATTAAGTGATTAAGACTATGAACTATGAAATCTTTCGAAAATAAGAGACTTGAGTATTTGAAATTATGCAACTTGAACTTTTGGAAAAAAAAAGGTTGTTACTTGATTTTAAAAAGGAAAGTGTTTCGGTTTAAAAAAGGAGGGCATGATATTGCCTTAGTTTGATTTAAAAGGAAAGCATGGTATTATCTTAATTTGTCTTAAAAGAGGGTTTAAATGTTATGGACGATTCTACCTCGAGTCCCATGAGATGGGCCGAGACATGTATACCACCCGATTCTACCCCGAGTCCATGGGATGGACCGGGAATGTATTCCACACGATTTGACACCGAGTCCATGGGATGGACCGGGAATGTATTCCACACGATTTGACATCGAGTCCATGGGATGGACCGGGAATGTATTCCACACGATTTGACACCGAGTCCATGAGATGGACCGGGAATGTATTCCATATGATCCGACACCGAGTCCATGAGATGGACCGGGAATGTGACCATACGATCCAACACCGAGTCCATGAGATGGACCGAGAATGTATTCCATACGATCCGACACCGAGTCCATGAGATGGACCGGGAATGTGACCATACGATCCGACACCGAGTCCATGAGATGGGCCGAACGTGACTACGCGATTCCACCTCGAGTCCCATGGACGGGCCGAGATATGTTATACGATCACACGATTTATACCTAGATCGCCGGCAGCTGGGCGAGTTCCACGCGTACGAGGGATGACTTTGAGGCGCGAGTCCCCGACTCGACATGATCGCTTATGTTGCCGCGAATCGTAGTTTCGTTATCATACATGTCTTCTGCTTTATATAGATCGCCATGATTTCATTTACGATTTTTCGCCACATACTTGGTACCGCCAGATCGACCTCCTCGGGGCCGCGCTCATGCCGCAGTAGAGGTACATCGGCCAGGATCCTCGCCATGTGATCACGCTCACTGCTTGGGAAGCCCGCTTCTCCCGAGGCTTATCTTTTGCATAGTCCCCGTCATTGTAGGTACTTGTACATCTGTGGTATGGCGGGGCCCTGTCCCGCCATAGTTGTTGTTACACTCTTGAGGTCCGTAGTAATCGCAAGCGTGGTTTGTAAAGGATGTAATCGTTTCGCTATATATATATACACGGCGTGACCATTTTAGTTAGCCTGCTTTCTTATGTTATAACTTGTTTCCGCTAAGTTTTTATTTCACCGATTTTCTCTCGACGTTGTATCACTAAGGTGCTCGGTAAGGCACTACCACGTTCAAGTCGTCGTGACATTTATCGCACGTAATGAGAATAAGTATCGAATGCCATTGCAATGCTAATAAAAGAAAATGTATCGACAATCAATTATATTAAAATGAGTAGAATTCTCCATCTGCATAGAAACTAAGATAAGACAAAATTGTATTACATTTTCTAGATCATGGCTGCTTTAATAAGATCGTTATAAACGAGTATAACCTATTCACAACGCATAAAGTATATGTACTTAATTTAAAGAGTTTACGTTATGAAGTTTTAAGACTATGAACCTTGAATTCTAAAAAGGTTAAGAGACTTTATTTTTCAAGCTATGAGACTTGATTCTTAAAGGAAGAAATGACTGGATTTAAAAGTATAGAATACTTGATTTGGGAAAATCATTGATAACTTGATATTCTAAGTTAAGAAACTTGATTTCTTAAAGTTAAGAGACTTGAAGTATTTTGAAAGCTATGTAACTTGATTTGAAAGTATAAGTCTCTTGGTTATAAAAGAAAGAATGAATTAGTCTAAGGCATAAAGTTAGTTTAACGGTTTATGGAAGTCATATAACAACTTTATGGAAGGTTAGAAGAATAGTTTCTCTAGTAATGTAAACAAAGAAATGACTTGAAATAAGGAAGGGCAATTTGATTTAAGGGTATCTATTGCTTAAAGTTTTAAAGTAGGGGTCACTTGATTCAGAAGCCTAGAAATGTATTTCTAAAAATCTAGTGACTTGTTTGAAATGTAGACATGCCTTGATACTATGGGTTTTAGTATCTTGGGATTTTATATGAAAAAGAGTCTTTTGAAAACAATGGAAGTACGTAGTACTTTTGGTTAAATTCCCGGATTTTTATGTGAAACGAAAAGTGCCTTGAGTATATAAAATGAAAGTCTAAAGATTTTATGAACTTGCCTATGCTCTTGTGATAGCCTTGAGTGCAAGTATTATATGTTTACGATGTCGTGACTCGCTGAGTGGTCGATCGTCATGAATTTACTTGGACGCACTCGACGCGATGCAGGCTTCCACGCATGCTTCCATTGTGATTGATCCGACATGCTTATACGACGCTGGGATTCCGGCACGCGACCGTGACGCGGTTAGATTCCTGATTGTTTTATTACTCCTCGACACGCTTATACGACGAGGATTCCGGCATGCTACCGCGAGGCGGGTTAGATTCCCTGATTTGTTTTATTACCCCATGGCCATGCTTATACGATGAGGATTCCGTGGCACGCGACCATGTTATATACGACATTACTCCACGGCCTAGCTCTCCACGAAGACACGCACGAGACGAGGATTCCACGCATGTTTATACGACATTACCCCACGCCATGCTTATACGACGAGGATTCCGGCATGCGACCATGTTATGTACTATTACTCCATGGACTAGCTCCCCATGAAGACATGTACCCGAGATGAGGGATTCCACGGGCATGAGATATATATATATATATTTCATATGTGTGTACGCCGACAAATGAGGCAGATGCCACGAACGCCACACATGGTTATATTTTACACTTACTGATGTCGCATGACGGGGATTCCACGCAGGGGATATATATATATGTATTGTACGTGTACGCCGACGTTGAGGTAGGATGCCACTGACGCCACACGGTTATATTTTACACTTACAACCGCTTGCAATGATGAGGATTCCACGCACGCCTCGATATTTGTGGGCTCGAGACCCCATCGGATTGTGTGATGATATTTGAGGGCTTATGTCCATACCGTTACACCTCGTAGTTCCGCAGTATGTATACGAGGACGCACGCATTTGAGAATACGACATTTAAATTGGAAAGAACGAAAGACGTGATTTTTCGACTAAAAGTTTCCAATTTTGTGAAGGAAAATGTTCGTTAATGGGAATTGTATTCCCATAATTGGTATTTGGACTTTTTGGAATATTTAAGAATTATGGAATTTTATTTCCGAAATTGGTCACGTGGGGCCCACGGGGAAAATTTACGGTTTTGAGGGGCCCACTTTATTTTCGGATTTTTGGGCATTACGGATATTTTTTTCTAAGACGAATATTTTGGACGGTAGGCGACACGTGTCACCCTCGAGGCCACGCGCAATATCATACAGGCAAGGTTGATGTTAAGGGACAAGTGGCAAGCCACTTGTCCCATTGTTATGGTGGACATATGGTTGGTATTTTAACCACACACATGTTACCCATTCTCACCTTAAATTTTCTTTAATCTTGGCCCTTGAATTCTCTATAAATACCCCTTTGTAAATAAGACTTCATCCACACTGAGATAATTTCAAGACAAAATACTCCTCCCTTTGTAGTTTCTCTGGCTTTGCCTTGATTTCTTGAGCAAAAGTTGTCCAAAAATCCCTAAACTTATAAGTGTTCTTCCCAGGTGTTAGTAAGATTGTGTACCAAGGGTTGGAAAAGATTTCACACCCCTAGCCTTAGAATTTCACCTGGCCAAACTTGCCATAAGTTGAGCCTTAGCTGTTCTTCACTTGTTGGAGTTAGATCTTGAAGAGGAGTTGGTTAGAGCTTCTAAGGGTTGCTTGGAGCGGTTGGAGCGTATGATTTGGAGCTAAACATTGCTCAGATCGACTTATAAAACTTGGATAATTTTGGGCTTATCGAGGTAATGATCTTTATCCCCTCAGAATCGGAGATTACATGTCAGAGTAATTTATAGTCGAGTATACTATATTTAGAATGAATATTGATAAGGATTGAATCAGATTTACATTGACCGTATTTACAACGAGACTTGTAGTATTATTTGTGGGGCATTGTACACGCCCCATAGACGGTAATCCTCGAGTTGTCGGCCCCGTGGCGCCTTGATAATGGAGGTTATTTATGTGGTCATGTGGGGAGGGGAGGTGCTGCCTAATTTTCCGTAGAAATAGGAACCTTGTACTTTGAAATATTCTACGGCGGATCTAGAAGTTGATAAGCGCTTTATGGCCATTATAGGTTCAAGATTACGAGCGTGATTCTACTTCAAGCGTGGAAAAGGCTAGCGGGTTATAGATCGCGGAGCGCTTTGCTAATTGTCGATAATCGCCGCGAGGTATGTGAACCTCTTCCTATCCTTTCTAGCATGATTATTGTGAACTATGTAGTACGGTAGACGACGCAGCAAAACGAATTTGTCGGTTTAAAACATAAAGTGTTATAACGGCTTTATGGGAAGTTAATTATAACGACTTTATGTAGGTAAAAGAATGGTTTATTGATTTTAAAAGATAAGAGAATTGAATTATATTTGACTTGATATAATATGTGAAGAACTTGAATTGTGTAGAAAGTTGTGAAACCTCATTCATGAGTAATGAGTACTTGGTTTTTAAATAATAATGTCATATTGATTTCGAAAAGGGGAAAGAATATCGAACAAGCCAATGCAGTGTTAATAAAGGAAAAGGGTAATAACTATCAATTAACTTAAAACAAGTAGAATCTTCCATCTGCATAGAAGCTAAGATAAGACAAAATTTTATTACATTTCCTAGATCATGGCTACTTTAATAAGATCATTAATAAACAAGTTTTGATTTTCTTAAAATTACAAAGTAAGGACTTGATTTACAAAAAAAGAAAGACTTGAGAATTTGAAGTGTTTTCGTTTAAAAGAAAGGCATGCTTTTGTCTTAAGTTGGTTTAAAAAGACGGATGGAAATTGTTTTGGTTTACCTAAAAGATAGTTGCTATATTTTAATACAACTGTATCGTGTGACTTTTATGAAAGACATGAACTTTTAGAGAATTAATGATGTAGTACTTTAGGTTAAAACCCGATTTGTTGACATGAAATAAAAGTACCTCGCGTGAGTAACTTGCCTATGTTTTGCCCGTGATTGTTATACCTCGTATTTCCAGAGTAGGTACGCGAGGACGACGAGAAAAGTTTGAGCCTTAAAGTTAGGCAAGGACGAAATTTTGTTCACAACTACCAAAAGAATCGTTCGACGTAAACGCTTTACAAAACTTCGCGAAGGAAAATACGCTATGTCATTTATAATTTTTGCGGATATTTCCGAGAGATAAAATATTTTGATCAACGGAGGGTGACATGTGTCACCTCAAAGTGGACGGCAAAGCGGCCATCCTTGGCACGCTTTTGTTGCCTCGAGTTGGTAGGATATTTGTAGATATTTTTGTGTAGTTGATGAGCAAGTGGGACCCACAAACACTTGTCCAAATCTTGACCTTACACTTGCCTACCACTTGTCTTGATCTTGGCCATTGGTTGGCCTATAAATACCCTTAGTCAAGATCTTCTTCATCCACAAATTGTTCTAAGTCTTGAAATCTTCCTCCTCTTAGCTGTGTTCTCGCCCAAGCCCTCGCGAGGCTTTGGCCGAAACCCTCCTTTGAGTGGCCCTCGCCGAGACACACCCCACTACCTCGAGTTGTCTCGAATACTACCCCTTGGTAGAAAGTATTCTCCAAGTGTCATACTATTCCAAAATACCTGCCCAAATACCTTGTAGTATTCCAAGGTTACCCTATACTAAAAGCCCGTAAATACTATTATACTTCCTTCACTACAAAAACGAAACCCTAAGGAAAATCTTCATACCGGTTGAAGTATTAAGAAGAAGTTGCGAGAACTTCTAAGGGTTGTTTGGAGCGGTCGAGCACCTGCAGGTGAGCTAAACGCTGCTCAGATCGACATTAGAACTTGGATAATTTTGGGCTTATCGAGGTAAATACTTGTCCTTATATTGTAATTGGAAATTACATACCAGAGTAGAATATAAATGAATATAAGATTCATAAGAGAATCAACTGTAATAGAGGATATTACGTAAAAGACTTGAATCAAATCACATCGTAAGAACATTTATGTAGAAGTTGATAGACTTATATAACCTTTATAGGTTGAATGTTCGCGAGTAGCATGTACTACTTGAAAGGTGGACAAGGCTAGCGTTATAGCCGTGAGCGCTTTTGCTAATAGTCGATAATCGTCGCGAGGTATGTGATTCTTCCTATCCTCTCGAGCATGATATTTTAAAAGAATATATATATAGTACTAGACGACGTTTGTTAACCGAACGTAGTTTTACTGGCAATGTCTTTGACTTAAGCCCTAATAATAAGACTTTTCAAGTATTTCAAAAGAATTAAGAAACCTTTTGAAAGAAGAATAATACTTGGTTTTAAAGCTAAGAGTTATACTAGCTTTACGGGAAGTTAGGTATAACTACCAAGAGAGATAAAAGAATGGTTTATTGATTTTAGAAGTTAAGAGACTTGATCTTAAAAGATAAGAGACTTGACTTAATTATTAATATGAATTTTGTTAAAGGTGTGAAACCTCATTCGTGAGTAATGAGTACTTGGTTTTTAAAAGTGGATAATGTTTTACCGATTTCGAAATCGTAATAAGTATCGAATCTAACCATCGCAGCTAATAAAGGGAAATGTTTTGACTAATTAAGTATTATTAAAACCAAGAGAAACCTCCATCCGCATAAGCTAAGACGAGACAAAATGATATTACATTTCCTAGATCATGGTCGCTTAATAAGATTGTTATAAACAAGAATAACCTACTCACATATAAGGCATATGTTTCTCAAATTGTTTTAAAGGAGAATTATATCATTAAGTGATTAAAACTATGAACTACAAAACCTTTCAAAATGAGAAACTCGAGTATTTGAAATTAGCAAACTTGAACGCTTGGAAAAGAATGTTGTTACTTGATTTTACAAAGAGAAGTGTTTTGATTTACTTAAAAAGATAGTCACTCTATTTTTATACTACGTATCAGGTAACTTTTGTGAAAGAAACTGATCTTTTAAAGAATTAATGTATGAAGTACTTTGGGGATAAAAACCCAACTTGTTAATAATAAAGCAGAAAGTACCTCATGTGAATAACTTGATTGTGTTGGTTTGTGATAACTTTGTAATACTTCCTTGTTGATTTGATAATTAAACACGTTAGATGCTACGTGTGTTAGTGTCTTGTGATGTTTGTGTAAAGGGGTTTCTTGTTGTGCTTATGTTGTCTAACGGTAAGTCGTTACGCTAGTATTACATCACTCACCTCGACATGATTCCGGTTAAGCCGCCCGACGCGGGTAGACTCAGCGGTCCTGGGACCATGATTCGAGAATACCTACGCGGGTCCAGGGACCTACGCGAGCTACGAGAGTTCCAAGTTAGCGCGACCTGTGGTCACGCGCGGCCTATGTGGCAACGCGATCGCGAGTCCGTGACGCTGTCGGGAGTAGCTACCGACGCGAGGAATACCTCACGCGGCCATCGAGTGCTTCGATCATGTGGCGGTCTAGACAGATCTCATGATACGCTTTACGACCCGTTGGTACCGTGGGTTTTAGTAGTCGGTTATGCCTTCGCATTTACCCGCACGGTTTTATTATGACACGTGGGACCCGTGTTCATGCGTGTTCTGGTGCTTTTATATCATGATCACGGCAGCGAGGAAGGTATTCCACGCATGATTGATGTCATGGCGTGAGACCCATAGTTGTATTTAAGTGACGACTTTGAGGCGCGAGTCCCCGACTTGACACGACCGCTATTTATCATGAAATGTAGTTTGGTTATCATACATGTCTCCCTTATATAGACTACTATGATTTCATTTACGATTTTCGCCACATACTTGGTACCGTTGTATCGACCTCCTCGGGCCGCTCATGCCGCAGTAGACGTACACCGCCGCCGATCCTTGCTCATGTGGTCACAAGCCATTGGGAAGCCCGCTTTCTCCGAGGCTTATCACGTATAGTCCCCGCCGCTGTAGGTACTTACATTCAGGTATGGCGGGCCCCGTCCCGCCATTGTTGTCATATCATTCTGAGGTCCGTAGTAATCGCTGCGGCGAGTTGTGAAAGCGATGTAACTGTTCGGATTTAAGTTTTTATATATATATGCCGAAAGGCAACTTTTCTCAGATAACTGTTTCATATTTCATGTCTTGTTTTATATTCCGCTGATTACTGGATGTATGTCTACTGGGTGCCCGGTAAGACACTACCACGCCCGGTTCAGTCGTGACAAAAGTGGTATCAGAGCGCTTAATCCTGAAAGTGTCTACGCATCGTGATCTAGTAGTCTCGATTATCGGTGTGTTGTGCACCACACCAATAATCGTGAGGCTATAGGATATTTAGATCGGTTTCATTCTTCTCACTCAGATCGTGCCTTAGAGCCGTGTTATAAGTCGACCTCTAACGTATTTCTTCCCGCACTGCTATGCCTCCGCAAGGCAACCCGCCCGTGGCGGCAAGGCAGCCGAGCCGCGAGCAGAGCAGAGGGTTACTAGTGGCATGTGCCCAAATCATCACCGCGGTGCTTCATTCGGGAGTTCTCACACGCCGCTAGCCCCAAGCAGAAGTTTAGCACGGCGCAGCAGCTCCATCGCGCCATGACATTTACACCTTCGCCCACGACCAAAGAGCGTGGCATAGATTGCAAAGAGACGACCATGTTACTAGCAAGGACGTAGCTACCGTAGGTATAGAGTGCACCGATATATCACGTCTTGACGACTATCTAAAGAAAGGTTGCGCGTAGCTCTTCACCGTGCATGGGTATTGCCCGCACAGCGCTTATGCGCGCAGACACAAAGGAACGTAGAGATCGACTGATTAACCAAGATCGCCAGGAGGCCGACGGCAGTGGTCCTTTTGTAACTTTCGAGGCGACCGCCTCGCCAGAGATCGATATGCGCTCACGCCGGCAGCAGTGGTCCTCCACTGTGGTTCAGACGCTCGGTACGCAGGAGTTCGTCAAAGCTCCGTGGCTTCGTGCACAGATACACGTAGTCCACCACCGATTCGCTTTTTCCCGTTGTTCACTAAGCAGGACAGCGCCATCCCGGAATGTCATCTTTGTCGATGCTTGTTTTACCTACTACCGTGGCCATGTGTCGAAAGAATGTCCTAGTAGGAGGACTCACCACCGATCGCCATGGATTCAGAGTTCTGAGGAAGGGGTGTTAGCTAGAGGAGCCACCCCACCCTGTGGCCATTGTGGTAAGTGTCATTGTGGGAGGTCGCATTCTTCGACAACTTGTTATGCTTGCCACAAAGGCAGGTGATTGGTTGGAACGACAGAGGGTAGTGAAGCAGTAGATACAGGTGTATCCTTAACCCTCTAGAGATTGTATGTGTGATGAGATAAGTATACCTTAAGTGTTACGTTCAGTTAACATTGTGTAAATTGTGATTATAAATCATGGTTAGTTAACCAGGTAAGATTGGGGGATAGAGGAAAGTGTGAGCCTTAGAGTGTTATACGTAGAGACCTTAGAGGCGAGGCCATCTCGAGTAATAGATGTATTTTTGTGTTTGACCCTTATCGGAGTGCATAGTATACGTGAGATATGGTTGTGTGATAAATCCCTGAGTGGTATGAAATGAAAGAGGGTAGTTGAGCTAAGAAGACCACTAGGTTTTCGTGACTTGATTGGTGAGATTGTTCCGGATCGGGGAACAAGAGTTTTTGCGCGATAGCAGGTCGGGTTGAGGACCAATCGCGGGTCAACCCGCGGCCTGTTTGGTGGTGGGGTCAGTTTGTGGTGGTCCCGCCAGGTGGTGGGGTCACGAGGGTGTTAGGCCCAAGTTTAGTTAACCAGCGTACGAGTTCGTGGAAGCTGCTCGACCAAGCAGCCCGCCGACGAGGTCAGCCCATCTTGTCTTTCAGTCAGGACCGTTTACTCGGCAGAGGGTTATGCGAGGTGTTATATCAGGAAGGTTGTAAGGTTGCACGAGGTGCCTACTTTCACCTTATGACAGCCGAGCCTGTGTTACTACTGCTTTCTTTTCCGAGGTTTTACCAGCAGGTTGTGAACTCAAAGTAGTCTCAAGACGCATTCGCCTCGCCGCGTGGATTTCAGGTAGTTGTGAGGATTGTTGCCTCGTTGAGGGAGTGTTTTATAGCTACCATTTCGTATTCTGATATCGCTTACGACGCCTTGTAGCGGAAGGTAAGTTGCGGCCGATTGGTTCAATGTTGGCAAAGTTCAAATAGTTGGTTCATACTTGTTTCGGCAGGACGTGGATAAGGTGAAGCTTATCCGTAAGAGATTTTTGGCACCGTAGTCACCAGATGTCGTATGGATAGTCGGCGATTTATACTTAGAGTTCAGCCGACGGTGGGTCATTCAGGTACCACCCCTAAGGGTGTGACGAGTTTTGGAAAACTGAGGGAACTTAGCCTGAGGTACTTGGAGCGTTTTAGATCATTGGAAAATAGGCCAAGTTGCCTATGGTTAGCATTGCCGTCCGACGTAGGAGGCAGTATGGTCGGTCTTTCACATTGTTATGTTCGGAAAAGTATCGGAAATCTATCCAGAGTGTTCCCAGTTAATGATGACCAAGTTGGAGGTAATAACCCAGAGATTTTGGAAACCAAGCAAGAATGTAAATGTGGTAAGTTATGAGGAAGAGTTCGAATGTACGGAAGCGGTACGACGAGTAAGCGGAAGAAGCCGAAAGTGTTAAGGACATAGATGTGATCATTTCTTTTGTAAAGTGAAGATGCGATGAGTATATTTTAGACCTCGTGGGAGATTTTGTGATGTTAGAGGTGTTCCTCGTGACTCGATGTAAGTATTTGCGCAGTGTTATTTTGTGGCAGTGTGACATTGGCAACTTGTTTAAGTTAAGAGGAACTTTAACGTTATCTAGAAGGACCATTCGGGACGAATGTTTCTAAGGAGAGGAGAATGTTATACCCCGTATTTCCAGAGGAGCTACGTGAGGACGTACGTAGAAAAGTTTGAGCCTTAAAGTTAGGCAAGGACGAAATTTTGTTCACAACTACCGAAAGAATCATTTTTCGACTAAACGCTTTACAAAACTTCATGGCGGGAAAATACTACTATGTCATTTATAATTTTTATGGATTTTTCCGAGAGATAAAATATTTTGGATCAACGGAGGGCGACATGTGTCACCTCAAAGTGGACGCTAAAGGGCCATCCTTGGCACGCTTTTGTTGCCTCGAGTTGGTAGGATATTTGTAGATATTTTTGTAGTTGATGAGCAAGTGGGACCTACAAACACTTGTCCAAATCTTGACCTTACACTTGCCTACCACTTGTCTTGATCTTCGCCATTGGTTGGCCTAAAAATACCCCTTAGTCAAGATCTTCTTCATCCACAAATTGTTCTAAGTCTTGAAATCTCCCTCCTCTTAGCTAGGTTCTCGCCCAAGCCCTTCGCGAGGCTTTCGCCGAACCCCTCCTCGAGTGGCCCTCGCCGAGACACACCCCTACCTTGAGTTGTCTCAGAATACTACCCCCTTGGTAGAAAGTATTCTCCAAGTGTTGTTACTATTCCAAAATACCTGGCCCAAATACCTTGTAGTATTCCAAGGTTACCCCTATACTAAAAGCCCATAAATACTATTATACTTCCCTTCAGTCACAAAAACGAAACCGTAAGGAAAATCTTCATAGTCCGGTCAAGTATTAAGAAGAAGTTGCGTAGAACTTCAAAGCGGTTGTTTAGAGCGGTTCGAGCACCTGCAGGTGAGCTAAACGCTGCTCAGATCGACATTAGAACTTGATAATTTTGGGCTTATCGAGGTAAATACTCTTGTCCTTATATTGTAATTGGAAATTACATACCGTAGTAGTATAGAAATGAATATAAGATTCATAAGAGAATTGAACAGTATTGGAGGATATTACGTAAAAGACTTGAATCAAAATCACATCGTAAGAACATTTATGTAGGTTGATAGACTTATATAACCTTTATAGGTCGAATGTTCGCGAGTAGCATGTACTACTTGAAAGGTGGACAAGGCTAGCCTGCTATAGCCGTGAGTGTTTTGCTAATAGTCGATAATCGCCGCGAGGTATGTGATTCTTCCTATCCTCTCGAGCATGATATTTTAAAAGAATATATATATAGTACTTTAGACGTGACGTGTTAATCGAACGTAGTTTTACCGCAATGTCTTTTGACTTAAGCCCAATAATAAGACTTTGAAGTATTTCAAAAGAATTAAGAAACCTTTTGAAAGAAGAATAATACTTGTTTTAAAGCTAAGAGTTATACTAGCTTTATGGGAAGTTAGGTATAACTACTTAAGAGAGATAAAAAGAATGGTTTATTGATTTTAGAAGTTAAGAGACTTGATCTTAAAAGTTAAGAGACTTGACTTAATTATTAATATGAATTTTGTTAAAAAGGCGTGAAACCTCATTCGTGAGTAATGAGTACTTGGTTTTTAAAAGGGATAATGTTTCCGATTTCGAAATCGTAATAAGTATCGAACTAACCACCGCAGCGCTAATAAAGTGGAAATGTTTTGACTAATTAAGTATTATTAAAACCAAAGAGAAACCTCCATCCGCATGAAGCTAAGATGAGACAAAATGATATTACATTTCCTAGATCATGGTCGCTTAATAAGATTGTTATAAACAAGAATAACTTACTCACATATAAGGCATATGTTTCTCAAATTGTTTTAAAGGAGAATTATATCATTAAGTGATTAAAACTATGAACTACTTAAACCTTCAAAATGAGAAACTCGAGTATTTGAAATTAGGCAAACTTGAACGCTTGGAAAAGAATGTTGTTACTTGATTTTACAAAGAGAAGTGTTTTGATTTACTTAAAAATATAGTCACTCTATTTTTATACTACTGTATTGTGTAACTTTTGTGAAAGAAACTGATCTTTAAAGAATTAATGTATGAAGTACTTTGGGGATAAAACCCAACTTGTTAATAATAAAGCAGAAAGTACCTCGTGTGAATAACTTGATTGTGTTGGTTTGTGATAGCTTTGTAATACTTCCTTGTTGATTTGATAATTAAACATGTTAGATGCTACGGTGTTAGTGTCTTGTGATGTTTGTGTAAAGCGGTTTCCTTGTTGTGCTTATGTTGTCTAACGGTGTCGTTATTCTAGTATTACATCACTCACCTCTTGACATGATTCCGGTTAAGCCGCCTCCGACGCGGGTAGACTCAGCGGTCCGGGACCATGATTCGAGAATACCTTACGCGGTCCAGGGACCTATGCGAGCTACGAGTTCCGTGTTAGCGCGGCCCTTGTGGTCACGCGGTTCATGTGGCCACGCGATCGCGAGTCCGTGACGCTGCCGGGAGAAGCACCCTCGATGCGAGGAATACCATGCGCCATCGAGTGGCCTACGCGAGTCGCGGATGTTCCAGACTAGACGCGCACATTAGATCGCGGGCGAGTGGTCACTTCGATCATGTGGCGGTCTAGACAGATCTCATGATACGCTTTATGACCGCTGGTACCGCTGGTTTTAGTAGTCGCTATGCCTTCGCACTTACCCCGCAGACGGTTTTATTATGACACGTGGACCCGTGTTCATGTGTGTTCGTGCTTT
Source organism: Przewalskia tangutica (assembly GCA_029844215.1). Classification (NCBI taxonomy): domain Eukaryota; kingdom Viridiplantae; phylum Streptophyta; class Magnoliopsida; order Solanales; family Solanaceae; genus Przewalskia; species Przewalskia tangutica. The sequence continues at coordinate 64,381,866 of CM056721.1, read as the reverse complement.
ATATCATAGATCACGGCGGAGGAAGGTATTCCACGCATGATTGATGCTGTGGGCGTGAGACCCATAGTTGTATTTAAGTGATGACATCGAGGGCGCGAGTCCCCGACTGACATGATCGCTATTTATCAGGAATCGTAGTTTGGTTATCATACATGTCTCCCGCTTTATATAGACTACTATGATTTCATTTACGATTTTCGCTTCACATACTTGGTACCTATTGTCAGATCGACTCTCCTTCGGGTCGCGCTCATGCCGCAGTAAGTACACCACCGCCGATCCTCGCTCATGTGGTCACAAGCTATGCTTGGGAAGCTCCGCTTCTCCGAGGCTTATCAAATGTATAGTCCCCGCCGTTGTAGGTACTTACATTCAGGGTATGGCGGGCCCCGCCCCGCCATTGTTGTCATATCATTCTTAGAGGTCCAGAGTATCGCAGGCGTAGTCAGGAAAGCCGGCGTAACTGCTCGATTTAAGTTTTTATATATATACGCCGAAAGGCAACTTTTCTCGATAATCGCTTCATATTTCATGTCTTGTTTTATATTCCGCTGATTACTCTGATGTATGTCTACTTGGGTGCCCGGGGTAAGGCACCAGTCACGGGCCCGTGTTCGGGTCGTGATAGTGATAGCCTTGTAATACTTTCTTGTCGGTTTGATAAAGTGAACATGTTATGATGCTACGTGTGTTAGTATCTTGTGATGTTTTTGTAAGGGGGTTATTCTTGGTGTGCTTACGTTGTTTAACGATAAGCCCGCCAGATCGTATTATATCACATACCGACTTGTTACGATGCCGAGGATTTGCCACCCTCGACGCGAGGAATACCTCACGCAGTCCACGCGTGGCCTATGCGGAGTCGCGGAGTTCCGTGACGTGATGATCACTCCGCGTGTTACGCCGACACGAGGAATTTCCTCACGCGTCCATGTGTGACTATGCGGACTTCGGGGTCCAGTCGATGCCGCGGTTAGCTACCCCAATGCGAGGAGTACTTCACGCGCCTACGCGGCCTACGCGAGTCAGCGCGAGTTCCAGGATTAGACGCGACATTGATATCGAGGGCGAGTGGCCCACCGATCACGTGGCGGTCTAGAAATACCTCGTGATACGCCTTTATAGCATTGTTGGTACGGTGGGTTCTAGAGTCGCCATGCCTTCGCGGCTTACCCCAGACGGTTTTATTATGACACGCGGACTCGTGTTCATTTGTATTCCTCGCTTTTATATCACGGATCACGGCATGAGGAAGGAATTCCACGCATGATTGATATCAGGCATGATACCCATGGTTATATTTGAGTGATGACTTTAAGGGCGCGAGTCCTCGACTTGACATGATCAAGCATATATGGTATCGTAAATTGGTTATCATATATGTCTTCTATTTTATATAGACTATTATGATTTCATTTACGATTTTCGGGCCACATACTGCACTTGCCAGATCGACTTCTCGGGCCGCGTTCATGCCGCAGTAGAGCTACACCGCTTGTTGATCCTCGCCATAGGATCACAAATCAGCTTGGGAAGCTCCGCTTTCCGAGGCTTATCTTTGGTATAGTCCGTCGTTGTAGGTACTTACATTCGTGGTATGGCGGGCCCCGTCCCGTTGTTGTTATAACACTCTTGAGGTCCGTAGTAATCGCTGGGCGGGTTTGTAAAAGGGATGTAATCGCTCAAGTTTTTATTTTTATATATATACGTAAAGGTAACCGCTTTGGTTAGCCTGCCTTCTTATTTCATCGCTTGTATTTTATGAGTTTTTATTTCGCCGATTTTCTCGATGTTGTATCACTAGTGGTACCGGTAAGGCACTACCGCGCCCGAGGTCGGGTCGTGACAAAAGTGGTATCGAGCGCTTAATCCTGAAAGTGTCTACGCATCGTGTTCAGTAGAGTCTTGATTATCGCTGTTGCGCACCACATCTATAATCGTGAGGCTACAGGATATTTAGGATTGGTTTCATTCTTCTCATCCGAGATCGCGCCTTAGAGCCGTGTTATAAGTCGATCACTCGCGATTCTTATAACCCGCTACGCCCTACGCAAGACATCCAAAGCCCGTGGCGGCAAGGCAGCAGAGGAGCTACGAGTAGAACATGTATGTTACGCAGGCACAGCCGATCATTACCCGAGATAGTACTTCGTGACGACGAGTTTTATGACGCCGCTTAGCCCAAGAGAGTTTAGAGCATCGCAGCTTTTCATCGAGGCCACGATACCCGAGCCTCCGCCACGACTGTGAGCCGAGGATATGAGTTACAAGGAAATGGCGCAGTTACTAGCTAGGCTTGTGGCTAGGAATGAGGATGACGAGAGCCTGAGGTTCCCAGCATCGTGAAGTTCACCCTAGATCCGATAGTTGAGATTTCGGGACTTCTTGAGTTGCAGTTCACCCGAGTTCTATGGATTGAGAACTTTGGAAGATCCTCAGGAGTTTATTCGACAGTTGCAGCGGATCATGGAAGTGATCAAAACCTTAGAGGAATTTCTTACACACTTCTTGCCCTCGCAGATGAGGAGAGCAAGGGCAGATAGATATATGATGTTGAGGCAGAACGGGCGGACGGTTCGGGAATACAGTATAAAGTTTGACTCATCGCTCGCATGTCCCCGCAAGTGGCGTATACGAGGATAGAGTGCACCGATATGTCACAGACATGACGATTATCTAGCAGAGTTGTACAAGAGTAGCTCTTCACGACATGGACATTGCCCGCAGACAAAGCTTATGCGCAAAGAACCGAGGAACGAGATCGATTTAATTAACCAAGAATGAGAAGAGGCCGTAACATCGTGGTCCATTGGTAACTTTCGATTCTGACCTTCTCAAAGCAGAGATTATGCGCCTCCGCCAAGATGCAGTGGTCCTCCGCTGCACTTCGTGACGCTCGGGTATTTAGGAGTTGGTCAACCTGTGGTTTCGTTCACGATTTACATAGTTCTAGCCACCATTCGCTTCCTCGTTGTTCACTATGTGGTAGACGCCATCCCGAAATGCCGCCTTGTTACTAATGCTTGTTTTACCAATACCGCCGTGGCCATGCGAGGAGAGAATGTCCAAGTAGAGAGGATACAAGTGGATGATCATATACCCAGATTTCCAAAGATGTACGAGGGCGACGAAAAAGTTTTTAGCCTTAAAGTAGGCAAGGGGCAAAATTTGTGCACAACTAGCTTAAAAGAGTCGCTTTCCATGAAACGCTTTTCCGATTTCAATGTAAAAAAATACGGCTATGTCATTTATTATTTTTGCGGATTTTTCCGAGAGATGAAATATTTTGGACCAACGGGAGGGTGACATGTGTCACCCTCAAAGTGGACGAAACCTTGGGCGTTTTTGCCTTCCTTTTTTGTCAAGGAGTTGGTAGGATATTTTGTGTAGTTGATGAGCAAGTGGGACCCACAAACACATGTCCAAATCTTCACCCTACACTTGCCCACCACTTGGCTTGATCTTGGCCATTGATTGGCCTATAAATACCCCTCCAATGCAAGACTAAATCTTCATCCACAAATAATTTTTCCAAGTCTCAAAATCCCTCCCCAGTAGTATTCGCCCAAGGTCTCCCCTCGAGAAGCCTCGCCGAGAGTATACCCCCTGCCTAGTTGTTTTTCAGAATACACCCCCTTAGTAGAAAAATACTCTCCAAGTATTGTTACTATTCCCAAATACCTTGGCCCAAATACCTTGTAGTATTCCAAGGTTATACCTATACTAAAAGCCCAGAAATACTATTATACTTCTTTAGCCACTAAACGAAACCCTAAGGAAATCTTCATAGCAAGTTGAAGTATTAAGAAGTTGCGTAGAACTTCTAAGGCGGTTGTTTGAGCTGGTCGAGCGCACGGAGTAGGAGCTAAACCATGCTCAGGATCGACATTTAATCTTGGATAATTTTGGGCTTACCGAGGTAAATAATCCTATCCTTCTAGTGTAATTGGAAATTACATACTGTAGTTGTTATACCCCGTATTTCCAGAGTATGTACGTAAGGACGTACGTAGAAAAGTTTGTGCCTTAAAGTGCAAGGGCCGAAAATTATTTGTTCACAACACCCGGTTAGAGTCGTTCGACGAACGTTTCCATTAGCTTTCGTAGGAAAATTCCGCTATGTCATTTCTTATTTTGCGGATTTTTCCGAGAGACGAAACATTTTGACCAACGAGGCGACACTGTCAC